>CM076577.1:824119314-824719314 GCA_034641835.2 Pinus albicaulis
TGTGTTGTGTGATTGATAACTTTTTTCTCTTACTTATATGTTGTTATCACTCAGGTTTTCCTAGAAGTTGTGTAAGAGGAAAGTATACCCGAGGTAACCACAAACCAACCTTTTAGATGCAGAATCTAGCCAATCTGCATCTAGAGAGGGCTCTCTCTTTATGATTTATCTTTGTTCTTTTAAGGTTTTAGGTTAGTTATAGATTCAAAGTTTGTTTTGGGAAAATGGTGGAATCCACAAACTAAGGGCAAGGTTGAGAGCTTTCAGTCCATTGGGCTATGGAGTCAAAGGATGGCTTTACTGGATTTCTATTCTAAGCACAAGATGGAATTACAGGGCAAGATAGCTAGACAGAGAACAATCCTTAAAATTTAAAGTGGGTGGGATGATCTTGAAGGGATGAAAGGCAACTAAGAATCTTTCACCATGTTCAAAGGAAAGAAGTGAATTGACTACAACCAAAGAGCAATAAAGGATTCTTTATTATAGCAATCAACAGTGCTTAAATTAGCGAAGCAGGAGCATTTAAGAATTCATGCTTATAGCTAATTTAGAAGAAAACATTTAGGAACAATCACATTTGAAAACAGAGTACAATTAAGCAAATTCTGCTTCAATCCTTTATGTAAATTATTCAGAAATGGATATGATGGTATTATAAACTAATATAAAATTTCAGACAAAGGGTAGAAACACTTATTGAACTGTAGTCCAACACATGAATCCTGCAACAAGTCCAGTGCTTCAAATCGTCATCCAGTAAACCAAAAGTAAATTTCTCCAAAAGCTTTTATTCCAAAAATCTCAATGTTACAGCAGAGTAATAGAATCCACCCTCAACACTCTCTTTGAGGGTTTATTTATACACAAAATAATCTAAAACAATCTTACACTAACTTAGCCAATAATCTAGGCTGACTTAAAGCATATTTACAAACAAACAAGAGACACATGGTCTCGTGGATAGAATAATGTATAACTGCCGATGTGCTGTTCCTTTCTTCGTGGACGTGCTGGAGGTAGTGCTTAAAATAGGGCTCTGTGCTGTCTCTTGCGTATTTCTTTGACTTGTTCGACACTCTTTCTTCTCATGGATACTCTTTAACCTTTCATCTGATACTCTTTCATATGTTTTCCTGTTTTTACCATTTACTTGATAGTAAAAATAAATTCTCATCCTGAAAGCAACTTTTACAGAATCTCCAACATTTCATGCCACCATTGATCATCTGGTATCATAGTTCTTCTGAGCTTTCTCAAATTTTCATCTGCTTCAGTAAGTTTATAAAAAGTGGGATCATTTGGAAATAGATACTTTATTTCATGCTCCAGATGAAATAAATTCCTCACTTTATCATAAATACTTTGCCCAGTTGGTAATGAAGGTTCTGATGAGCTAGTAGAACCTACAGCTTCATTTTTAGCATGAGCCTTTATTCTCTTCTCATAGGTTTCCAAGTCTACTATTTGATCTTCTGTGAGCATGGGACTTGGTAACCCACTATCTAGTAGAGCTTTGAATTTTTCTCTGAAATTGTTGATGTCGACCAAAATGTATGTACACTTTCTTTCTAAATTTTGCATGAAAGTCCTCTTGGTGAAAACTCTCTTTGCTTCCAAAACTGCACCTGTCCTGTCATCAATTCCTAACAATGCAAGCTTTTGTTTTGTTCTGGAATTCAAGAATTGAATGAGCTGCTGGGCCTGCTCAGGCCTGCCTCTTAATTCATGTCTGGTTCTATTTATTTCTTCTTGTGCTATTTTGACTAACTCATTTTGCTCAAAAATAGCTTGAATCGAGGGCCAAATATCCCTTATTAATTCAATGATGTTACCCCAAAGAATATCATTTATTTCGTTCAGAGGCTTTTCCAGTGAAAGATCTTTTTGCAAAGCCTCAACCAATTTTTTCAATATTTTTATTTCCCTAAGGTTGTCAGCAGCTGTCTTTTTAGATGTGTCATATCTTTCCTCCAATTTTGTCAATTGCAATTTTGTTTCTTGGAGTTCTGTGACCTTTAGCTGCAAACTCTCCATCTGTTTTATTAAGTCCTCAGAGTTCAAATTAGAAGTGTTCACCTGAGGTGGTTGTTCCTGCTGCCCTGTGGTTGTAGTACCTGTTGTTGAAGTCTGCTTGATTATTTCCTGTTCCTGCAATGCTTTTTCCAACTCCTTCTCTGTTTCATTTAGTCGCTCTGTCATATTCAAGAGCAACTCCATCATTTCTTACTGTGAATTTCCTTTTATAACTTCCTGTGTCTGAGGGTGCCTCGAGGCTGGTAGTTTTAGCTGTTTTCTGAGTGCAGCTATATCATCCTCTTTCTTCTTTACCAATGCCTCAATACCTTTAATGTCTTTGGGATTGTGACCCAAACCAATGATTATCTCTTCTAGAGATTTTATTCTATTATCCTTGGCCTGTGAGGAGGCCCTCTCAATCTTCAATTGTGCAGTAGTATTATTTAAGGAATCTTGCAGCGTTAAACCTGCCATGGCTTTGTTGGTGAGAGTAGAATAAACCATTTCCCCTGTTTGTCTATGAAGCTCTATCTGATCCAGGGGATGGATATCTTTTGCTAAAACTTCAAAATTTTATCTGATGTAATCTGCTACTGAAGTTGGCTTTGGCACCTTTGCTTTGAAGTGGCTCATTAGCATTTTACCTTGTGAAAGATCAAATGCAGACATCAGCCTTTGCTGATTATGAGGAGCCATCTTCATATACTGATCGTATACCTTCATTTTCAATGGATCATTCTTTGTTTTGATATTAATGAAGGTTCTTTTAATGTCTCCAGTATCTGTCTTTGGCGGTCTGAAAGAAGATACTTCAGTGCTCAATTGCTTTTGTATCCCTTTCTGGCTTATGTTTGTTTCACTTGTTGTGCCTGTTTGCTGACTATCTTCCCTACCATCATCAAATACTTCATCTATAATTTCTACATCTGGAGGTGGATCAGACTTGTGTTTTTTAGCTTGATAAACTTGTGGGGCTCCTTTTGAAGGTGTGGTATCTGGAGATAGCCTCTTTTTCCCTATTTCCACATTCAGTGGAGTTTGCATCTCTGGAACTTGGATTTTCTTTGCTAGTGTGGGAGAAGCCTGAGATGGTTGTGGTGTTTTGGAACTCTGTGGTTTTTCTTCCATGACCAAGGTTTCAATAACCTGAACTACAGGTTCTTTTCCTTTACCCTTGGGTTCTGCTGCTGCTGATGGACTGTTTTCCTGTAACGCTTGCTGTAGAGTGGTTGCTGAAGATGTGCAAATGTAGGGTACCTGCATTTGATCATATGTTTCTAGGTCAAAATTCTTCTCAACATCTTTCATAAGTTTATTCAATTTGTCAGCTCCACTTTCCTCTTCAACAAGAGTTCCTTCAACCCATTCATCTTGATTTTCATATTGTTCTAAACCAGAAATTTTGTGGTGTATATAAGGAGATGACTTATTCTTTAATCTTTTTTCACAAATGAAACCAAAGGGGTCATAAGGGACCCAACGGAAAGATGTCTGGAACTTTCTCTAATAGATTTTCCTCGCTTTCTCAAATAGAATTGCAAATGAAAGGACCTAACCGGCTTTTGATCCTTAACCGTGCTTTCTTCTCGACATTGCGTAAATGGATCACATCTCAATTATTCCCACCTGTCTTCAAAGTATTCCAAAGCAAAAATTCTCATCGGGTACATATCTGCACTTTGAATGACTGAACCTAGGGTTGACTTCGATGACTGTATGGTTTTGGTATAAGTACCAATCCCCAACTTTATAACTCTTTGACAATTGCAAGGTCTTTCTAATTTCGGTACTAAGCCTGGGGGGAGAAACTCCTGTTAACAAAGTTGTAGCAGGATGTACAAACTGATCAATGAATTCTGAATAGGAGTAAGGAGAATCAGAGGAAAGATGAATGATGGGGGACCAAAAAATGACAGACCTGGGATTACCTTTAGCATCAAGTTTCTGAACAGGGAAAGGGAATCTGTCCGATCGATAATATATCATGAGATGATAGATAACTCAGGAGTACTTAAAAACTTTTTCAGTATATAGCCTTAAAAATTGATCATGGATCTTGTTGGCAATGAACGAAGCATAATCATATTTAATCTCAGGAGGCTGCCTAGGAGTAAAGATGGACATCAAAGCCAAAGTTATCTCATCTACATACTCACTGGTATTGAATCCTAACACAAAGGATATTATGTTTACAACGAGCCTTCCCAATGTGTTGAAATAGTAAAAACCATAGGGGGCAGCCCCTTTTGGCTGATGCTCAGGTAACATGAAATACTGACACATGGATTTTAATTTCTCGGGGGTTAACTGTCTGGTTTTCTCAATCAATCCTTCCATGGATAATGGTGCGAATTCTTGATCTGACTCAAAGTTTAACATAGCATTTATGGCCTGGGGAGTGATGGGAATTAGAACACTTTGATTAGGAGCTATTACAGCCCTCCGTGTGTGATCATAGTTTGCATGACAGTAATGAATGATTTCGGGGAAAATGAGGACTGAAGGAATAAGATACCTTGGGAGATTGGATTCCCACAACCCTATAAGATCTCGCTTTCCTTGAGTGTTCTGTCATAATGTACGAAGCTCAAACTAGGGACTTTCATCAAAATACGTAGTCTTTATTTGGAAATCTTCATCTATCAGAGGTAGATAGTCCAATTCCCGATGAGGAGCATTCAATGGAGTGATATTTAGAGTCGTCGGGACCTCCATTTTGGTTCTTGTGGATTCAAAATGGAGGTTTTCGTTTTTCTTACAGACCGGATGGGATATCTGACAAAGGAGGAAATTGGATCAATTTGCAGGTTTTGGGGGCAATTTCACAGGTTTAAAATCTTCAGGGGGGACTCAGCAATGATTTTTAACCACTTTCTAAGAAAAAACAAAGGAAACTGAGTTTTTCGTGCAGTCGGGGCGGAAAATGATAAATACCTGTTTTTAGACGGAAACTGGTTCTTTGACAGGTAATGAGCAATGGCGGGGATGTTCTTCAACACGGGCGCAACAGAATTTTGGGGCGAAATGGTCAATTACAGCGGAAATTTTGAAAATCGCAGCTGGAGCAACGTTCTTCTCAGAATAATGAAAATGACTAAAAAACACGAAAAATGGCTTATTTACAAGTTAAAAGGGTTTTTTGCTTTTTCAGGTGACGTCATGGCAGTGCACGGATGACGGTGAGGGGCCTGGCGGTAAGTGGTAACGTGGGAAGTCCCCGCACCGCTGGTTAAGCGGTATTTCCTCGCTGGGGAGCGATTCCACTGATGCTAGCTGCCACGTGGAAGTCCCCAGAAAACCGCCATCCCCTGCAGCGTCCCATGTCGGCAAAGGGATAAATGTGGATGAACAACAAACGTTGATCATCTCAATGAGCATCTGAAGCGGGCTGAAGGGATGGGGAACATGCGGAGGGTTGATATGTGGGCCCGTCGGGTTTTAAAAGGTTTTGAATGCGTAATCTAATCACCCCGGGGAAATGTTAATAGGCGGAGAAGGTTGTTAATTAGTCCGAATGACTACTTAATCCCAGGTATATAATGAAATGGGTTGCGGCGGAGTTGGCTAGGTGGAATGCCACGTGGACGGACCACGGTGGCACAAGACTTTTCGCAAAGTTTATTGATGGTTTTGGTATTAAACATACTTATAGTATGTCTAAAGTTTTTGTATATATTTTTATTATATGATGAATGAATTAATACAATTAATTCATCATAGGGGCGGGATTTATGTATAATGCTATAGTTTTAACCAAAGGGCTTATAAAGCGGGGAGTTTATTTTCAATGTGCGGGAATATATACTTTGGTAAACATTATAATAAATGGGTTTTGGGGATATTTATAGAAAAGGGAGTTACATACTTAGGAAAAGGGATTTCACTAGGGATTTAATATAGTAGAATTAAATGTTAATATGGTAAAGGACAAGGAGAATCAAAACATCTTTGTACATCTAAGAAAGCGATAACTTATGAAGTAAATTGCAACATTTTATCTTCAACACTTAAACTTAGAATAACAAGTTATTTTGAGGAATTTTTATGGAATATTTCATCAGTTTCCTAAGTAAAATAGGATTTTACTTAGGAACAAATTGAAGGTGAATAATTATAATGATGAATTATCTCTTTAGCACTTAGTTCTTCCATCATTAGCTCAGGTCCTATCTCCTCTTAAGTCAAGGAAATGCCTTGAGCCCCTTGATCTCCAAATACCTTAGTCCTTTTCTGGGGAGACTAAGAAAGCTTGAGGGGAAAATGATAAGGAAGTACGAATTTGACTTTGGCTTGCCGTGATTTTCAAAGGTATTTCATGCTTCAACACTTAGTGATGAAAGTAAATGATTAACCAACATGTAGATCATTCATCAGATAACACTTTGCAGCACCATCTACCTACCCTATCTACTTAACACTACCATTTTCTCTTCTTTATTAGGGTGCATTTAGACTTGCAAACCCTTTTCAATCTTTTTCTTTTTACATGGAAAAACTATCTAAATCTACCCTTATTACATCCAAGGGCTCAGATTAAACTGTTGAGCACCTTTTATTAACTCTACCTATCTACTTATCTGCCAAGATTAACCTGTTTGGTCAGATCTTTATTTTCTAATCTACAACATGAAATTGAAATATGAGTAAGCCAAGTTTAAACAGTTTGACTTATTCATGAATTGTGGCAAAGGTTTGACAAGTTGCACACAATTTCTTTATTACAGAAGATGAAATAGCAGTGGCATTTGGATTTTCACACTTTCCTTGGTCTATTTTTTGCTTGGGGTTCATTTCTTTCTCTTTTTTGACCATTTTATTCTTTTTACCCTTTGATCTTTCTTTTAGGGTATACCCTCTTTACATTTTTTAAACTTTTTGATTTTTTGGTTTTTTCCAAGAATATGGAACACCTTTGCTCAAGAAAGAAGGTTTGAACATATTCCATAATTCAATCAAGACAATCATGAAAGATGAAACCTGTTGGTATAGGAGGCTAACACTGGCTCCACTTGGGGATGGCTTTTCCTTGTGAAAAGTCAAGAACAGCAGGTCAGATGCCTCAAAATGTCTTCAACTGAGAGTATGAAATTTTCCTTCTTCTGGTAGCTTTATTTTACATATGATAGTGAAACTTTTGGAACTTAGGGCCTTCACTTCGGGCTTCAATTTCAAGAAGTCACCATCCAATCCAAACTGCATTAACAAAAAAAAAACAATATATTATGTACAAGTTAGAAACATTAAAACACTCTAGTAAATTGGATCAAAATAATGCTTGAGCATTCGACCATTGACTGGTCCTTCTTCAACTTCTGAATTGTCCAAGTCCTTCAAAAAGTAAGTGTTGTTTCCTTGCAAGGCATGAATGATATAAGGCCCTTTCCACAAGAAATCAAACTTTCCATGTTTCCCTTTTTCTTCTCTTCTAGAATCCCATCTTAGGACCTTGTCTCCTAATTGAAAATCATCTGCTTTAGTCCTTTTATCAAAAATTTTCTTTAGCTTTTCCTGCAAGACTTGTGATCTTTGGTATACCTCTTCCCTGGTTTGTTGCAGATGAATTGTTTGATTAATTATTCTTTGAATGTCATTTGGCTCCACTTGAGCCTCCTGAAGTAATTTCATAACAGGAATTCCTAAAGATGATGGGAATCTTGCTTCAATGCCATAAACTAACTCATATGGACTAGTCCCAATAGATTTCTTAGTTGTAAGTCTGTCTGCCCATAATGCATTGGTCAGTTTCTTGTGCCAGTTCTTTTTATTTTCCTCCAACAATTTCTTAATGATATTGATCAAGATTTTATTGGAGGATTCTGCTAGTCCATTACCCTGAGGGTAATAGGCTGTTGAATGGCCTAAAGTAATATGATATTTATGGCAGAAACTAATCATTTTCTTTGATTTAAATGCAGCAGCATTATCTGTTATAATATTTTCTGGACATCCAAATCTTGAAAGTATGTTTGTTTCTAGAAACCCTATGATTACAGAATCATTGGACTGTCTACATGGGATGGCTTCAATCCATTTGGTGAAGTAGTCTGTGGCAGTTAAAATCCATCTGTGTTGCCCTGAAGAAGGGGGATGAATTTCTCCAATAAAATCTAACCCCCATTGTTGAAAAGGTCTTTCTGTGGAAATTGGTTTTAAAGGCAGAGGTAACAACTTTATTTTACCCTCAAATATCTGACATTTATGACAAGTTGTTACAAATTTCTTAACATCAGAGAATAAAGTTGGCCAGTAAAAGCCAGCCCTTAAGATCTTGTCTGCAGTAGATTTCCAGTAGAGATGTCCTCCACAATCCCTTGCATGAAATTCATTAAGCACTTTATCAGCTTCATCTTTTAAGAGACAATTCAACAAAATTCCTTCATGATTTTTCCAAAATAGAGTGCTATCTAAAATACAATATTTCAAAGATGTCATTTTTAAAAATCTTCTTTTCGTTCTGGACAACCCTGGAGGAGCTTGCAGGTTTAATAAAACATGAATTATATCAGTATACCAGGGTGAATCTAAGAAAGATTGACTGATCTGAGGAGTCGCCATCTCCTGCTCGTTATCCAGTTCATTGATGTCTAAGGCTTGGCAATTGGTTTCTGTCATGAGTTGTGCTAAACCTTGGCCCTTTATAAGTTTTGTTGGCTTGATCTCAATATCATATTCCAAAATGGTAGCTATCCACTTACCTCGTTTACCTTCTATGCCATCTTGAGTCAAAATATCTTTAACTACTGCATTAGGCACATAAGCTATCACATGAGAATATAATATGTAGACTCTGAAATATTTGATTGCTTTTACCAATGCAAAATCCTGTTTTTCCATAATATTGTATTTTAGAGATGCATCCCTCAGTGCTTTACTAAAAAATGCTATTGGCTTTTCACACCCTTGGTCATCTTTTTGAAGTAAAACAGCTGCAACAGTATGTTCAGAAGTAAATGAAAAAATAATAAAGTCTCTATCAAATTTAGGACTGGTCAGAACTGGTGTCCTTGTTAAAGCCATTTTAATTTCCTCGAATGATTGTTTGGCTTCTACAGTCCAGTCAATGCTTGAATCTTTTCTCAACATGTTAGTCAGTAATCTAAGTAACTCTGCTAAACTAGAAATAAATCTTCTCAAGAAATTAATTTTTCCTATGAATGCTTGCAACTCTTTTATGTTTCTGGGGTGGGGTATTTGCAAAATTGCTTGAATTCTTTCTGGATCAATCCTAATGCCATCTTTGGAAATGATATGCCCTAAGAGCTTTCCTTCTTCCAAACCAAACAATGACTTCTTAGGGTTTAAAGAAATTCCATATTTTCTGCACTTTACAAATACTTGCCTTAAGTGATCTAAATGTTCTTGATCTGTTTTAGAAAAAACAGTCAAATCATCTAGGTAAATAACCAGAAAATCATGTATCTCTTTAGCAAAAGCAATATCCATTGCTCTTTGAAATGTAGCTCCTGCATTCTTGAGCCCAAATGGCATCTTGACATATTTAAACGTACCCCATGGTGTTGTGAATGCTGTTTTATCCTGATCATCAGGATGAACCAGAATCTGGTTGTACCCGGAAAATCCATCCAGTAGTGATATTCTCGAAGATCCTACTACCCTTTGCAGAATGTGGTCCATTTTCGGCAGAGGATAGTTGTCTTTTAAAGAAACTTTATTCAAATTTCTTAAGTCGACACACAATCTAATTTCTCCTGTCTTCTTTCTTGTTGGTACCGGGTTAGAAACCCATTCTGAGAATCTGATAGGAGCTATAATCCCTGCTTCAAACATCCTTTTGATTTCCTTTTCAATTGAGGGTAATAAAACAGGATTTATTCTTCTAAGCTTTTGTTTAAAAGGTTTCTGATCAGGTTTCAAAGGTATAGTGTGTTGAATGATAGATGTATCATAAGATTTGAGGTCTTCATAACTCCAGGCAAAAACATCCTGGAATTCTTTTAATAGTTCAACATATTTAACCTTTTGATCTTTTGGAAGAGATTTGGACAACTTGACCATTTTGGGATTTTCTGGGGTTCCTAAGTTGTATTCTTCCATATCAGCCTTGACAGGTTCCATTTTAGGTCTAAATGGAATATCATTTGAGTCAAACAGATCTTCCAAAGGTGTTAATCCTTTGGGTAATTGATTATCTTTCAAATTAATGATTTCTGTTTCATCATCTATGATCTCATCAAATTCCATATGTTTCAAATTTTGCATGTCTTTTTCAGTGAATGTGGTAGGATGCAGCATATGAATTGCATTTTCTCTTGAAATTTCTATTTTTTGTTCTTTTTCTTGATCAAATTCATCAATAGTTATGTCTTCATCTATATTAAAGTTAGAAAACTCATTCTGAAGTGTCAAAAAATTATTGATTTGATTGTTATTCACAAATACTTGCCAATTCAAAAGATTGTCTGGTATTGCAGGCCTGTGCCTAATCTCAGCTGAAAACTGATGATTAGGATCAAAAGGCAACTTGCATGTACTAGCAAACATTGCTAAGCTGTGAGCATGCAAGTTTTGTTTCCTGGGAATCTTGGCAAGTTGGGCTTGTAAAAATGTGTTGAGAATCTCTACAACTGTCTCTCGGTATTGTTTCAGTCTCATGTCTTTTGTTGCACATTCTCCTTTAATCTGTTGGATGATTAGTTCGGAGTCTCCTATGATTGATACCCTAATACCCCCTAACTTCTTGACATGTTTAAGCCCTAATAAAAGAGCTTCATACTCTGCCATGTTGTTAGTGCATTTGAAATTCAACCTATAAGCATGACCTCTGCATGATTGTTCTCTACATTGTGTAACCAAATCCCAGCTCCTGCCCCTAGTCTGTTTACTGAGCCATCAAACTCTAAATGCCATAGAATTTCATGTTCGTAATCTTCATCAATTGTTTTAAAGTGTTTCTTGACAGGAGCTAGTTGTTTAGTTTCTTCAGGTATTTCTTGATCATCTGTTGTTTCTTTGTTTTCAGAGATTTCTTCAATTTTAACAGTGGTTTTGTTTATGGCTTCCAATTCTGGAGCTTCTATTTTAGTAGGGAGATCTAACTCAACATTGTATAAAATAAAAGAATCCATGTCAGAATGTACAGAGTAAACAGGGAAGTTTTCAGGCTTCTCATGGCCACTGACTAAGTACTTCATCAAGGTTTCTCTATATAACCTTTTAGGCTGACCAAATACTGAAATAGTTGCATATGACATGTCTAGTTGAATAGACCCTCCAAGTTTAGCACCCCAAGATCTAGACAATAGCATACCATATTTAGGTGGAATATCAGCAACTACTATGTCCATTAAAACAGACTTAGCAGGGTATTGTACCAAAGTGACACACAGATCTTTAATCAAACCTAAACATTTTACCTGACTTGAATCAAATGAAAACAAATCTTTGTACGGTCTGGTAATATCTAGATTCAATCTTTCCATTACTGCTTTTGGCATCAAATTGTGAGATGCTCCAGAATCAAGCATTGCATTATGGAGTATCTTATCATGAACATTCAGGCTTACATAAAATGGAGGAGTTCCTCCACTTTCTGGTTTGCCATTAACCTCGGGGCCAAAAAGAAGTTTGGGTTGATCATCAAGAATGTTTACTGAATCATCCAATCCAGTAATGTTAATGTTTAGGGACTTGGTAATCTGACTCCTATAGACATCATGTTTAGCCAATTCTGATAAAGGAACAGCTATCTTAAGTTTGCCTATTTCAGCCTCTAGATTAAAAGGTTTTTCTGTTTGAGTTTTAGTGTTTTGCACAGTTGGGTTCTCTCTGTTTTTTGGGTCTTCAATGTTTTTCTCTTTTTCATGAATGAAGTTTTGTTTTGAAGATGTTTCAGGACTAACTTCTACTGTTTCTTCTACATTTCCTACATTAGGAGATGTATTGGATTGTTGTTTGTTAATTGGTTGGTTGTCCGAGACATCTTCAATTATTGGATTTGAAGAACTGGGATTTATCCTAGACAAAATTTGTACTTGGGGACTGTTTTGTACAGGGGAAATGTTTTGTACAGGGGGAATGTTTTGTTTACCTTTGATATTTTGTTTTGTGGTTTTATGTTTGTTATTCTCTGGCACATCAATCCTTCTACTTCTCAAGTTGTACTGTTTATGAACCTCGTAGATTGCTGTGTCATAGCCTTCCTTGAAATCAAAAGTCTCACCTGAATGAGTTTGGAACGTTTCAAGGATATGATTCTCTTGATCATCCTGGGATAGGAAGACTTCTGGTTCATCTTTGTCATCATCTACATTGTTTATTTCTACATCTTCTGCAGGTTCTTCAGAGGTTGAACCTTCAACAAAGTTTTCTTGGAAAGGTGGTCTAATGTTTTGATCAGGGACATTCTTTCCAATATTTTGGTTCAGATTTCTTCTAAAGTTTGGGTTTCTTGCAACATTCTGATTATCAGTAGAAGACTTTCTTTCAATGGTTTCCACTCTGTCACCTAATCTTTCCATACCTTTAATGATTACATCTAACTTCTTTTCGAAAGCTGAAGGTTCTTCATTCATAGGCATTCTTCTTTCTGCCCTAGCTCTGGCTCGTTTTTCTATCAGATTTGCTTCTACACTCACCACTATGCTTTGCATTTCCTCTAGTGTTTGAGGAGCTCTTTCCCTAAGGGAATAAGCTATATCGGTGTCAAAACCATCTGGAAATTTAACCAACACGTTGTTGGGTGGGGGTCTTAGGTTTTGAGGAACTGCATTATATGATTCATTGAATCTTATGATGTAATCTTGTACGGTTTCGTTTGGTCTTCTTCTTAATTTTTCAAATTCTGAAAGGATCTGAAGAGGATCCTTCTTTTTCTCCCATCTGTTCAGAAATGCTCTATACAAAGCTTCTAAATCAGCAATACTGTTTGGATTAAGAGCTCTAAACCAAGTTCTAACTTCTCCAGTAAGGCTCTGAACGAAAATTCTCATTCGGATATTATCAGTATCAATCTCATAAAACTCAAAGTAATCGGTCATTCTTTTGGTGTGTTGTTGAGCTGTGTAAGTACCTGATCCATCAAAAGGTGTGATCTTACTCTGGTAGTCCTGAGGTAAAGCTGGAGGGTTGGCTGGTAACTGTAAAGGGGCATATCGATTAGCCATTGGAAGATAAAGTGGGATAATAGGTGTAGATGGTCTAGCAGGAGGAGAAGGAGGTGCAACAGGTGTTTGAAAAGCTTGGGAAAAAACAACTGAACTCGCAGAAGCTTCAGTAATTACAAAGATGTTTGAACTTTCTTCAAAGGTTTGCTCAGACTGAATAGAGTTATGCAATTCTCTGTCAAGATGATGTGAAACAAATCTGTATTGCAAATCTTCAAAGAACAAAGGATCTGGAACTAATCTAGATAATTCAGTCTCAGAAAAATTCACAAACAAAGATGTTTCAAATTGTGCATCAAAAGGAATGTCATCAATATAAATAATTTTCACAGGACAAGATGCAGATCTAGAAAGTGGTCTAGAACTTCTTGTACTCTCCTGACTTCCTCTTTCAGAACTTTCTTGACTTCCTTGTCTTCTAAGAATCCTAGGAATCAGATTTGGATTTTCAAATATTGGTGGTGGATTGGGGTCAGGGTTTGACCTGGTATGTCGAATCCTTTCTGAAGCCAGTTTTCTTAGACTATGTGTTTTTTGGATTTTTTGATTTTAATTGAAAAAATAAATACAACTTCTACAAATTCTTCAAGAAATAATGATGTATGGTTAAAATTTTCTCAAAGATCTGTTTAAACTAGAGAATCTGATTGAAAATTTTTGAAACTAAGGTTCAGTATGTAAGCTAAATCAGGGATAGACTGAAGCAGCTTTTATTTACTTTTGCAATTGCAGAGCAAAAGAAATTTCAAAGGCTACCTGGCTGATCTTCAGACTCTGTCTATAGCTTATAATTGAACAATAATAACAAATGAAAATGATTCAGGTTCCCCAGTATGGTCGCCACTATGTTATCACTCAGGTTTTCCTAGAAGTTGTGTAAGAGGAAAGTATACCCGAGGTAACCACAAACCAACCTTTTAGATGCAGAATCTAGCCAATCTGCATCCAGAGAGGGCTCTCTCTTTATAATTTATCTTTGTTCTTGGAAGGTTTTAGGCTAGTTATAGATTCAAAGTTTGTTTTGGGAAAATGGTGGAATCCACAAACTAAGGGCAAGGTTGAGATCTTTCAGTCCATTGGGATATGGAGTCAAAGGATGGCTTTACTGGATTTCTATTCTAAGCACAAGATGATATTACAGGGCAAGATAGCTAGACAGAGAACAATCCTTAAAATTTAAAGTGGATGGGATGATCCTGAAGGGATGAAAGGCAACTAAGAATCTTTCACCATGTTCAGAAGAAAGAAGTGAAATGACTACAAACAAAGAGCAATGAAGGATTCTTTATTATAGTAATCAACAATTTTTAAATTAGCAAAGCAGGAGCATTTAAGAATTCATGCTTATAGCTAATTTAGAAGAAAACATTAAGAACAATCACATTTGAAAACAGAGTACAATTAAGCAAATTCTGTTTCAATCTTTTATGTAAATTATTCGGAAATGGATATGATGGTATTAAAAACTAATATAAAATTTCAGACAAAAGGTAGAAACACTTATTGAACTGTAGTCCAACACATGAATCCTGCAACAAGTCCAGTGCTTTCAAATCGTCATCCAGCAAGCCACAAGTAAATTTCTCCAAAAGCTTTTATTACGAAACTCTCAATGTTACAGCAGAGTAATAGAATCCACCCTCAATACTCTCTTTGAGGGTTTATTTATACACAAAATAATCTTAAACAATCATACACTATCTTAGCCAATAATCTAGGCTGACTTAAAGCATAATTTACAAACAAACAAGAGACAAAGGGTCTCGTGGATAGAATAATGGGCAACTGCCGATGTGCTGTTCCTTTTTCCGTGGATGTGCTGGAGGTAAGTGCTGAAATAGGGCTCTGTGCTGTCCCTTGCAGTATTTCTTTGGCTTGTTGGACACTCTTTATTCTCACGGATACTCTTTAACCTTTTCACCTGATACTCTTCCATCTGTTTTCCTGTTTTTACCTTTTACCTGATAGTAAAGATAAATTCTCATCCTGAAAACAACTTTTATAGAATTTCCAACATTTCCTTCCACCATTGATCATCTGGTATCATAGTTCTTCTGAGCTTTCTTAAAGTTTCATCTGCTTCAGTAAGTTTATAAAAGGTGGGCTCATTCGGAAATAGATATTTTATTTCATGTTCCAGATGAAATAAATTCCTCACTTTATCATAGATACTTTTCCCGGTTGGTAACGTTGATTTCGACGAGCTAGTAGAACAATCAGCTGTGTTTTTAGCATGAGCCTTTATTCTCTTCTCATAGGTTTCTAAGTCTACTATTTGATCTTTTGTGAGCATGGGACTTGGTAACCCACTATCCAGCAAAGCTTGAAATTTCTCTCTGAAAATGTTGATATCAACCAAAATGTCTGTGCACTTCCTTTCTAAATTTTGCATGAAAGTCCTCTTGGTGAAAACTCTCTTTGCTTCCAAAACTGCGCCTGTCCTGTCATCAATTCCTAACAATGCAAGCTGTTTCTTTGTTCTGGAATTCAAAAATTGAATAACCTGATGGGCCTGCTCAGGCCTGCCTCTTAATTCATTTCTGGTCCTATTTATTTCTTCTTGGGCTATTTTAACCAGCTCATTTTGTTCAAAGATAGCTTGAATGGAGGGCCATATGACCTTTATTAACTCTATGATGTTACCCCAAAGAATGTCATTTATTTCCTTTAGAGGCTTTTCCAAAGAAAGATCCTTTTCCAAAGCCTCAACCAATTTTTCCAATCTTTTTATCTCTCTGGTGTTATCAGCAGCTGTCTTTTTAGATGTGTCATATTTTTCCTCCAATTTTGTTAATTGCAATTTTGTTTCTTGGAGTTCTGTGACCCTGAGTTGTAGAATTTCTATCTGCTTTATTAATTCATCAGAATTCAAACCAGAAGTATTTACCTGGGATGGCTGTATCTGTTGCCCTGTTGTTGTAGTACCTGTTGCTGATATCTGCCTGATAGTTTCCTGTTCCTGCAATGCTTTTTCCAATTCCTTCTCTGTTTCATTTAGTCGCTCAGTCATATTTAGGAGCAACTCCATCATTTCTTCCTGTGAATTCCCTTTTATAACTTCTTGGGTCTGAGGGTGCCTTAAGGCTGGTAGTTTTAGCTGTTTTCTGAGTGCAGCTATATCATCCTCTTTCTTCTTTATCAATGCCTTAATACCTTTAATGTCTTTGGGATTGTGACCCAAACCAATGATTATCTCTTCTAAAGACTTTATTCTATTATCTTTGGCCTGTGAGGAGGCCTTCTCAATTTTCAATTGTGCAGTAGTGTTATTCAAAGAATCCTGCAACGTTATAGCTGCCATGGCCTTGTTGGTGAGAGTAGAATAGACCATTTCCCCTGTTTGTCTGTGTAGCTCTATCTGGTCCAGGGGATGAATATCCTTTGCTAAGACTTCAAAATTTGTTCTGATGTAATCTGCTGCTGAAGTAGGCTTTGGCACCTTTGTTTTGAAGTGGCTCATCAGCATTTTACCTTGTGAAAGGTCAAACGCTGACATTAGCCTTTCTTGATTTTGGGGAGCCATCTTCATGTACTGATCATATACCTTCATTTTCAATGGATCATTATTTGTTTTAATATTAATGAAGGTTCTTTTAATATCTCCAGTGTCTGTCTTTGGCGGTCTGAAAGAAGATACTTCAGTGCTTAATTGCTTTTGTAAAGCTTTCCCTCTCTGGCTTATGTTTGTTTCACTTGCTGTGCCAGTTTGCTGACTATCTTCTCTTCCATCATCAAATACTTCATCTATAATTTCCACATCTGGAGGTGGATTTGGTTTCTGTTTCTTGACCTGATGTACCTGTGAAGTTTCTTTTGGAGAAGTGGTGTCTGAAACCAACCTTTTCTTCCCTATTTCCACATCTGATGGATTCTGTAACTCTGGAACCTGTGGATGCTGTACCTGTGTGGGAGAAACCTGTGATTGTTCAGGTGCTTTGGAAGTTTGTGGTTTCTCTGCCATAACCAAAGTTTCAATAACCTGGATTACAGGTTCTTTTCCTTTACCCTTTGATTCTGTTGCAACTGGTGAACTGCTTTCCTGTAATGCTTGCTGTAGAGTTGTTGCTGAGGAAGTGCCAATGTAGGGTACCTGCACTTGACCATAAGATTCTAGGTCAAAGTTTTTCTCAACATCTTTCATCATTTTATTCAATTTGTCAGTTTCACTTTCTTCCTCAACAAGTGTTCCTTCAATCCATTCATCTTGATTGGCATACTTTTCTAGATCAGGAATCTTGTGGTGTATATAAGGGGATGATTTATTCTTTAATCTCTTTTCACAAATAAAACCAACTGGGTCATAAGGAACCCAACGGAAAGATGTCTGGAACTTTTTGTCTAATAGATTTTTTGCTTCTCTCTCAGCCTCCCTAGAATTGCAGATGAAAGGACCTAATTGGCTTTTGATCCTTAACTGAGCTTTCTTCTTTACATTACAAAAATGGATCACATCTGAATTGTTCATTTGCCTGAAGTATTCCAAGGCAAAAATCCTCATGGGCACATATCTGGGTAACCTGAATGGATGTAATTCACATCCATAAATCTTGATGACTGTATGGTTTTGATACAAATACCAATCCCCAACTTTATAACTCTTTGACAGTTGCAAGGTCTTTCTAATTTCATTACTGAGTCTCGGGGGAGGAATTCCTGTTAACAAAATTGTTGCAGGATATACAAACTGGTCAATGAATTCTGAGTAGGAGTAGGGAGAATCGGAGGAAAAATGAATGATGGGGGACCAAAATATGACTGATCTGGGATTTCCCTTGGCATCAAGTTTCTGAACTGGGAAAGGGAACCTGTCTGACTGATAATAGATCATAAGATGATAGATAACGGAGGAGTACTTAAAAACTTTTTCAGTATCTAGCCTTATGAATTGATCATGAATCTTGTTGGCTATGAAGGAAGCAAAGTCATATTTGATCTCAGGAGGTTGCCCAAGAGTAAAAATGGATAGCAAAGCCAAGGTTATCTCATCCACATACTCACTGGTGTTGAATCCTAAGAAAAAAGATATTATATTTACAATGAGCCTTCCCAATGTATTGAAATAGCAAAAACCATAGGGAGGAGACTCTTTTGGCTGATGCTCAGGTAACATGAAAGTTTGACACATGAATTTTAGCTTTTCTGGGGTTAATTGCCTAGTTTTCTCAATCAGTCCTTCCATGGACAATGGTGCTAATTCTTGGTCTGGTTCAAAGTGTAACATGGCATTGATAGCCTGGGGAGTGATGGGAAACAAAACACTTTGATCAGGAGCTAATACAGCCCTCTGTGTGGGATCATAGTTTGAATGACATTAATGAATGATTTCAGGGAAAATAAGGACTGAAGGAATGAGATACCTTGGGAGATTGGATTCCCACAACCCTATAAGATATTGCCCCTTTGAGTATTCGTCTCTGCAGCGACAATAGCTCAATAGGGGATTTTCATCAAAATGCAGGTCTTTAATTTGGAAATCTTCATCTATCAAAGGTAAATAGTCTAATTCCCGGTGAGGAGCATTCAATGGAGTGATATTAAGAGCTGCCGGGGCCTCCATTTTGGTTCTTGTGGAATCAAAATGGAGGTTTTTGGTTTTCTTCACGGGCCGGGCGGGATTCTTGAAATGAAGGAAATTGGAACAATTTGCAGGTTCGGGGAGCAATTTCACAGGTTTAAAATCTCTAGGGAGGACTCAGTGATGATTTTTAACCACTTTTTCAGCGAAAAAAACAAAGGAAACTGAGTTTTACTTGCAGTCGGAGCGTAAAGGATAAATACCTGCTTTTAGATGGAAACTGGTTCTTTAACAGGTAACAGGCAATGGCGGGACTGTTCTTCAACACGGGCGCAGCGGAATCTTGGAGTAAATTGGTCAATTGCAGTGGAAATTTGAAAATCGCAGCGGGAGCTCTGTCGTTTTCAGAATAATGAAAATAACTGAAAAAACACGAAAAATGGCTTTGTTCGCAAGTTAAAAGTATTTTTTACTTTTTCGAGGTGATGACGTCATCGACGTACGGGGTGACGTAAGCCGGTAGTAAGCGGTAAGCGGTAAGTGGTACTCCCGCACCGCTTTTGGTCGAGGACGGTTTTTATCGGAGGGGCAGCGATTCCACAGGTTTCTTGCCACGTGGATGGTTTGACTATTCAAAACCACCCATCCCCCGCTGGTTAAAAAACTTACACGGGATGGGCAGCGGGATCAACGCTGGCCGTTGATCTGCGGGAGGCTGATCCAACGGCTGGGGCGATGGGGAGATAGGCGGGGTTTCATGTGGGCCCGTCGGACTTTTAAACACTTTTTAAATGTTATTTAATCGCTCTGGGGGATATTTAACTGGCGGAAAGAATGAAGGAAATGGGGGGTCGCGGTGGGGTTTTAATCATCAGGGAAATGCCAAGTGGACAAGCCACGTGGGCATAAAACTTCGGATTTATTTTTCTTTGGTATTAAACATATACACCATATGTTTAACGCTTTTTTGAATACATAATTTTATTATATGGTAAACTAATCATATGCAATTAACTTACCATAGGGGCGGATTTATATTATAAAGATATATTTAACCAAAGGGCTTATAAAGCGGGGTTTTTATTTTCAATGTGTGGGGATATAATACTTTGGTAAACATTATAATAAATGGGTTTTTGGGATATTTATAAAAAAGGGAGTTATATACTTAGGAAAGGGTATTTCACTAGGGATTTAATATAATAGAGTTAAATGTTAATATGGCAAAGGACAAGGAAAATCAAAACATTTTTGTACATCTATCAAGACCACATAACTTATCAAAGGACAAGGCCTAGAAAATATTATGGCAGATTCAAATTTCCATGCCTTAGATATCAATTTTATTGTTGCATTATCTGAAGAACAAGATGTTGAAACATTACTTGAGGTACCTGAAATTTTCCCTCTATCGCCTTGGTATGCTGATATAGTACATGTTTTGCAACACTTGAATCCTCCTCCTGGCTTGCCAAGTAGTAAGGTTAGATCTTTGAAGTTAAAATCTCTTAAGTACTGCATTCTTAATGGTGTCTTATATTGGAAAGATCCGGGTGGAGTATTGTTGAATTGTTTGGTTGAAGGAGAAGTGTAACAAATCATGACATATTTTCATAAAGGTGATTGTGGTAGTCATATTTATTGGAAGGCTACAGCTAAAAATATCTTGAGGGCAGTTTTCAATTGGCCAAGCTTATTTTCTGATGTTTATAAAATATTCGTGAGTTGTCATGAATGTCAAATATTTCAGGGAAAGAGGAAGCTCTTCCATTTTCCTTTAAAACCAATTGAAGTGCAAGCGCCATTCCAACAGTGGGGACTTGAATTCATTAGCAAGATCCATCCTCCATCATCAGCTTAGCACAAATGGATACTCACTACCACAGATTATTTCACCAAATGGATTGAATCCGTCCCCACAAGGCAAGCTACCGAAATTGTCATCATTCAGTTTCTTGTGAATAAGATTTTGTCTCGTTTTGGTTGTCCACACAAGATCATCATTGATAATGTAGATGCTTTAAAGTCCGATAAAATGATTGAATTTTGTGACAAGTATCACATTAGGATTGGTCATTCAACAACATACTATACTCAGGGAAACGGGCTTGTTGAATCGTCAAATAAATCTTTGGTGAACATAATCAAGAAGATGCTGCAAAAACAAGAGGAATTGACACAAAAATCTCACCAATGCTCTATGGGCAGATAGGGTTAGCACTAAGAAATCAATCAACATGGCACCTTTCCAGCTCATGTATGGTGTTGACACGGTGTTCGCTACCTCTCTAGCTATACCCGTGAAGAAAATTCTACAAGACATTGAAAGTGAGCCTAATGACATCCAGTGAAGAATTAGCCAAATGATCCATCTACAGAAGACAAGAGATGAAGCCTTCAGTCATACTTCAAAGCTTCATGAGAAAATCAAAAATATTTATGATAGGAATACCAACGTGGATTATTTCAAGCTTGGGGATGGTGTTCTTCGTTGGGATGCCCGAAATGAAGACAAGAGTAAGCATGGAAAGTTCGACAATCTATGGAAAGGACCTTACAAGATCAATGCATTCAGAGGTAACAAAGAATTTCTACTAGATGATATTGAAGGGAAAGAAGTGTTGGGAGGATCAATCAATGGTAGGTTCCTCAAACACTATCTAACTTCATCATTGAAGAATAAATTCACTGTCATTGTACATATCATTTAATATTTGATGTCCCAGCAAATAAGGAAGTTTTTGTAGAAGTTTGAAGCCCAATGAGAAGGCCATGAGACTCCTACATGCAGCTCATTTTTTCTTTGAAAATTTTAAAAAGTTCCAGTCATTTTTCAAGTCAGATTCAAGTCAGTTTTTTTCTAGTCAAAGTCATTTCTAGAATTAGTTCATCATTTCCAATTTGTCAAAAAATTTCAAAGTCCATTTTGACTCCATCGCCCAATGGTAAGGCTACTTGATCTACGGTGTTCTTGACACCTCCTGAAGGAGATTCCATCCCCAGCTGGAGCCAACGTTAGTCCAAGTATGTCAGTGATCAAATGACTCTTTCAGTTGTTTTCCATAAAGTCATAGGTCAAAAAATTTTACTTTTTCGAACATGTTCTCAGAAAATTATTTTGGTCACTGAAGAGGTCTAAATCATGTTTGCTACTCCTTCATTTCATTCATTGCCACCATTTTCAAGGTCGTCATCATCATCAGTTTCAAGGTCACCATCTCCATTATCATCTCTGAAGAGGTTTATGGTTAGGTCACTCCATTTCATATAGGTCATTGACTAGGCTCATTTTTGCCTTTGAAAAATCTTCAAATTTTCATCTAAAATAAGGCAGCAACCCTCCATTCCATTCATAAAACCCTAATGAAGGATCTAGCTTGTTTTTAAGATGAAATAAAAGACACTTCTAATGTTTCATATGGCTCAAGTTCCAAAAAGTTCAAATCATCTCATTTTTGTCTCACCCTTTCATGAAAAATAGAAATTCTATCTCATTGTTTCATTTAAGGTCAAAAAAATCATCTTGATTGTCAGAGCTTCAAAGGAGGTCAATCTGACCTACTGTCTCAGTGAAAGACAAAGGAATCATTCGCAGTTGTTAGACACACCTCATCTTCTTTTTAAAAGGATCATATCCAATGAGAAAATTTCAAAGGTTTTTGAAAAACACTCTTAATGTTTCATAAAAAAGAGAACTTTTGTCTCATAAAAAAGGCAAACTGTGTCCTCATATTTCATTCAAAATTCCATCAAGTCACTTCAAATTTCAAATAATTCTTCCATCTTAGGTCATAGTCAAAAGAAAAAGGTCATTGTCAAGAGTAAAAGCCATTTCCATGTGCAAAAAAATTTCAAAAGTTTTTGTAAGTGTTAAAGGAAAAAGGTAAGAGGAATTTGAAAGCTTATAAAAGCCAAATAAACCCTTATCTAATTCATTATACCCTTTCATGTGATCGAGAGAGCAGCTATTCTCTTTGTTTGTCCTCCATAGCTCCTAAACTCCAAAGCATAACCTTCAAATCCCATTAAAACCATTTGCAACTCATCAAAATCCAATTGTGTTACGCTTCTAGGCTTTGCATTTCACTGTCGGACTCCTTTGTTACACTTTTGGGAGTGCTACGCAGCTATTGTTACTTTTCTGGAGCAATGCACAAGTGCTACACACTGCCTTGTTACACTTCTAGCTCATTGTTATGCTCTTGTAACATTGTGTTACACTCCTGTACACAGTGTTATGCTCCTGCAGGTGAAATTTTTCGGTGTTTTGAAGCTCGAAATTCCTCCAAACCTTTCAAAGCTTGTGCTCCATTTTCTTTGGTGGCCTCTATACAAGGTAATCCTCCCCTCATGTTGGTGTTTGGTTCAATGATTGAGGATTTAATAATATTTTCATGTCATTTATGTTGTCTCCATGCTTTTCACTGTCCACATATAAAAAAAATTATGTTGACAAACCATAACCTACCCTATTCGACCTAAACCCTAACCCATCATCTAAACCATGATTCCTACATCACCCATGCTCCATCTACATATTCCTATCACCTACACTACCATCCATAACATGTTTTAACAATAAAACCCTAATTCTAAGCTATTTCACACAGTGAAAATGTGCAAACATAGAGTGACTATGCTTTAGGGTTTTTACTACCCTACACCTATCCATTTGCCTTCATTCCACCTTCACTGTGGAGCTAAGGTGCCATCCTATCCACTGAAATTTTCTTAGAATTTTTAATTAACTCCATGGCCCTCAAACACTAAAAACATTTTACATTAGTTTTTCCCACAATCTAAATTGGGAATTGACTGTGTTTTGAGGTTTTGATCACCCTAAACTCATCCATTTCCCTTCATTCCACTTTCATTGTGGAATTAAGACACTACCCTATCCACTGAATTTTTACCACAATTTTTACTTAACCCCATCACTCCCATTTAATCTCACCAATTTACCCTACTATTGCACAAGCTATTCTCACAGTCAAAATTGGGAATTTCCTGTGTTTTAGACATTTTGAAACCTTCCACGTGTCCATTTTCTCTCATTCCACCTACAACTTGAAGCTAATACTCAACACTACCTACTCAATTTTTTCTATAATTTTTCTCAGCTTCAAGACCCTTCATTTCATCCACCAAACTCACACCTTCCTATGCTCTATTTTTCCAAATTTCCATTCATTCACTCATTTCATTAACACCCTAGGGTTTTCATCATTCTAGTGACAAACACCATGGAAAGTGACAAGAAAAGTTTCAAAGGAGGGTGCCATCTTAGGCTTGAACCATTCACCATGCATGATATTAATGGTTTTCCATTGGCCAGAAGGTGATTTGAAAGAGCTCAGTGGTAAACATTTTTTGAAAGGCTTATGGAAGGAGGGTATCATCTTCAGTTGTATATCCTATTTGCAACAAACTACATTATGGGAAAGGTCACTCTTGCAGGTATGGAGATTAGCCTATCATCTGACCTAATTGATTCAGCTATAGGTATCCCTTCTCATGGAGAGTAGTGGTTCAAGGGTATGGACCTAAACATTGAAAACTATAAGCAATTCCTCAAGCCTCATGCTAGAGAGGATCCATAATTTATTTTTCCTTTCAGATACCTCAGAAACAAGTATCCTAGTCTAATGACGTTCATAATGAATTACTTCACTTGTGAAGAAATATTCTCCAGGTTATATAGGTATCACATCAGGCTTTTGATGCATTTTACTTCAGTCAAAACACTTGATTTGCCTCATTATTTATTGAGGAGCTTGACTAAGATGGCTGAGAAGGTTCAAAGTACAAGGGAAGATCATCATACTAGTATTTTTCATCATGGCCTAATTAAGCTCATTGTGTTGCATCACTTTTCCGCCAGAAACATGACCTGGGAAAACTTCTTGGAGAGATTGTCAGCAGCGCTTTTTGTCTTGCTTATTACATCATCAGCACAGCCAATGGAGATTGGCTCTTATAGCGTGCTTATTCATCCTTCATATGTCCCTAGGGTTGTGGAATTTTATCACACATATGAGAGAGGGAAGATACAAGTATTTGTGCCTAAATCTATGAGGATTTTTCTTGCACTTGGCACCCATGTTGAGCAATGTCAGATAGAGGAGCAGCCTCTCTTGCATCAGCATAATGAGTCAGTGCCATTGGAGACTGAGGTATCATAGCATGAGGAGGTTAGATCAGTTGAAGACATCATCAAAGAGAAAGATAAATAGATAGTAGAATTGAAAGAGGCATTCTCCATTGCCCAATCCCGAATTACTTTCCTTGGGTGGGGAAATTTTCAATTGCAAGTGAATCAGCACCTACAAAGAAAGTACAAATCAGACATAGAGGCAAACAGAGGTAAAGACAAGAAGATTTTTGTTTTTGACCAAGTGAAGGAGATGGAGGTTGAAACACACACAAGAAGACCAAGAACAAGAGGCCTTAAAAGGGTGTTGGAGCGATAAAGGCAGTCAATTCATCAATCTGAATAATTGACCTATGATGAGCTCATTGCCATGGAAATCAATGAGGATAGAGATTTTTGGTTATCAAGAATTAATGAGCATCTAGAGAATCTATTGAAGAAGGCTAAAAGGGATAACAAGCTGTGAAGGCACATGACAAACCATTATCGCACGAGGGTCACCATTTCTCAAATAAGGTTGAAACAAGTGAAGAAGAGGCTTAAAGAGGCGCAAATGAAGATCAAGGAGAAGGATAACTTGGAATTATTGGTTGAAAATTCCTTAGCTGTGTAGCCTATCTCTTACCGGTGCCAAAGAACCAATTTTGAGAACTTTTGATCAATTTTGTTATTGTGCATGATTTTTTGCATAATTCTAGAAATTTGTCATTGCAGAAGGGTAACGGAATTTTGTGACTTTTATTTTGGAGGCATCCAAATGGTGATTTCTTTACATGGATGGATGTATTTTTATGAGTAAATCAGATATCAAGAACCCTTGTTGCATGAAAAGCTTCAATTTGGAAGAAAAAGCTCAAAAACCTCTCATTTTTCATGTTTCTGCCTCCTTTTTGGACCCTCTGTTACGCTTTTGAGTGGCCCTGGGAGAATGGATTTTTGAAGGCCTTCCCTTGGTACATTTTGCAAAATTCAAGATGTTATGGAAACTAGACACACGGGGATAGTTGACCATTCTTTCAGAAGTGGATTTGGACCTCTCAAAATTCCTCAAAGGTGCCTCCAAAGTTATGTTACGCTTCTGCAAATTGTTTTTTAAAATCTTCGGTCAAAATTTTCACAAATCAGCATTGGATTCCTCAAGACACTTGTCAAGCTCAAAAATGGTCACAAATTTGAGGAAATTTTCTCCTAAGAGTTTACATTAGAGTTACTAGGTTATTTTTGGCTTCCTGTCATAAAGGAATTTGTAATTAATGTAAGGGACAAACACTCCTAGTTTATAGCTAAAATTCAGGGAATGGTGTCTAACCTCCCTAGAAACTAGGAAATGAATCATCTTTTGCATTCCTGATCCATTTTGGATGAGATTTTGACCTGGAGGTGTCATTTTCTATATTTTATATAAGTAGACTCTATTTTTCCTTTTGTTGGGTTGGATAGTCTCATATTGCAATGGAGATCTTGTAATCATCTTGTGGAATGAAATCAGAGACAAATTTGCAGGAATTGTGTTGAGATACTTGTGGTATGCTTTGGAGAATATTTGTTTCTCATGTATGTTTATCATTTTATGCTTAATACCATGTCTACTTCTTCATATATGTTTATCTTGTATGTTTGAGAGTATAATTCATGTTTATGCATGTTCTGTTTTAGACAAGATTCACCATATTATGTTTATTTTCTTCTAAACTGAATGAATTCACCTCAATGCTCATTCAAAATCTCCTCCATTTTCATCCTATACTCAATGATTGATTAATATGCTTTCAAACTACCTATCTTGCCTCACACATTATTTGCAGGTTCACTTTGAAGTTTCAAACCTAAAACCTTATATAGAGTCCATTCGCTGACTTTTCTATCTAGCATTCATAACATCAAACAAATTCTACTTATTAAGCTTACATACATAGCCTCAAATCATTAGATACTCAACCATTAATTTGAATGCTTAAAGTGAAAAAGAGAGAGCCCACTCTGATCTGAGTAGGGCTAGCTACGTGACCTTAATTTTGGCTTATGGTTACCTTTCTCCAATCCTACTGTCAACCTTGGGAAGTTGGGGAGAGTGATAACACTTATAATAACACAAGAGAGGTGGGATTGCATTTGATTGGATTTGTTTCCTCTATGGAAAGTTTGGCAATGTAGCCCACTATCATCATGAGTGTTTTTTGTTATATTAATTTCTTAATTAAAAGTGCAAGCTAAATCACTTGGAAGGTTCCACCTTTGTTATATGCTTGCATATTTTGAATGCATAATTTATATTTTTATACCATAAGTGAAATAGAGCTATTTATTTCTACAAACCAGAAGTAGAATAACAATTAAGGATTGATTTATTTGCATCACTTTACGGTTAGTTTGTTTGTTTGTTTTTTAGGGTCTTCCTAGTTCAGTTTGGATATCGGTCGAAAGTTGGAAACATTCATGGGAAATAAATTCGAATATTAAAAATGGTATTTGTCTCTTTTTTTACTCAGTATTATGTTTTTCAGGTTTTAGAGATGGAAAGGGCTCAGTTTTATCAATGTGGTGATAGGAAATTATGATTCATTGGTTCTAATTTTAAATCTCATCGGATCAGTTCATTTAGGTTAATTACGATGTTGGGCTACTTGTTTGTATTTCCTATTTTATTTTGGTCCATTTATCTGGTTGTTTTGGATTTATAAGAAACAAGACCTTGTTGAAGATGACAGTCTCTCGGATTAAAATACTGAAGAATAAGAGAGAATTGCGGTGTAGGCAATTCAAGAAAGATGTTTCCAAGCTCCTTCAGAATGACCACGAAGAGAGTGCTCGATAAAGGGTGTGTTTTTGTTTTTTATTTTGAATTTTTTGTCTCATAATTCTAAATAAGATGTGAAATTGACTGGCAAGCCATGATACTACAATGTTTACCATTTTTAATTCAAAAGTAGAATGAGATTTATAATTAGTGTAAATATAAGTCACACATTTTGGGGCTCTCGTTAAGCTGGGGAAAGGGAAAATATTGTCCAACCAAAATTAAGTAGGATAACAGGGACTACCAGGATAAAATTCTATGATTTTAGAGTCATTCCAATGAACTATATTATAGATCTCTTGAACAAATATGATCAAATTCCTGGGATTTGGTTTTTAGTAAGGGTAAATGATTTTTCTGATCAGCTGGGAGCTGTAACCCCTACTTTGTATTGTCATGGTAAACTGACTTTTATGTGGGGATTTTCAAACCTAGATAAATTATTCAAATTATAGGGGATCTATGCTCACTGGGATTTGAACCTAGGCAATTATTAGGGCAACCAGTATACCATAGCTCAATGCACAACAAGAGATCCAGGGTTTTAAAATTTGATAATTATAATTGACTTTATTTGGGTTCAGTAAGCTTAATCCAATCCTCGAATTAATATTGATGCTTCTACTATTACCCTGGAATATGGAGTAGCCTAAAAATGTCAATTATTTTTGGAATAGCTTAGGTTATTATCACATGAGCAGACTAGGCTTGTACAATACAGACAGTCGCATTTTGACTGTCAATTTGCTCAAAGTAGGAATGGTTGGATTTGATACATTCCCAACATCCTATATGTCTACTGTTGTGGAAATTGGAGATGGGTTGTTATATTGTAAGAGTAAACTAATTGGAACTTTCCCTTTTTCTCTGTTGTTTTCTAATTTTGTATGTTTTTTATGTTGTTCACTCTATAAACATGTTTCCCTCGCTTATAGTGTTCATTATATCAATTTGATGGTTTTTAATAATCATTCTCTTAGGTTAAGTTTTTGTGTTTGTCTCAATCCTTGTTACCAATTCCTACCAGGCCTAATTAATAGCATGTGATTTGTTTCACCTGGTATACGAAATGAGTATCATACTAATTTAGAGGTGATCTGGTGAGCCTCATAATCACTTCAATAAAAGTGAAATGCTAACCTATTTTCAAACATGAAAATTTATATTCATAAAAATATGTCTGGTATAATTTGTCTACACTATCTGGAAAATAATAATGGGTACATAATGGGTGTACACTAACATCCTTGATTCTTCTCATGATAATTTTTTCCCTATTATTATTTCACTGCCTTTTTACTTTGTATTTTTTCTAGCTTTTTCCATAGATTTCTATTTTTTTATCTACCTTTTCCAAACGTTAGAAGATAATGAAACTTTCATTGTTAGGAGGTCATGGGAACTCAAGATACGTCCTAAGACATTGTATGTACTTAAGTTATGTCCTTTCTCGAGTGCAATTTTACAAAGTTTGTATACTAAATATGGGACAGTGCATACAAAATGTGGATGGACATTGTCGATCCAAGATGTAAAAAAATATGAAATAAATGTTCGTTTTGGGGGAATAATATCGAAATTCATAGGATTGCACAAAATTTCTACTGTCATTATTAGAAAGAGGATTTTATAACAAGTTCTTATGATTAGCATTCAATGGTCTAAGGATACTAAAATAATAGTGCAACATTAGTAATTAGAACCATATGTTGCTTATTCTTCTTATGTTTTAATAGTTCAAGTCTTATGAGATATAGTCAACTTATAGTGAGTTACTAATTTATTTATTTTTGATTGAATGCTCTATGTACATAGAAATTTTATTAAGTTGTCATATCTTCTTCCTTAGATCATTTAAAAGTTGTGAACCAGAGTACCAAATATAGAGGTAAAACAGAGATTGATGAAAAGCATTGCCACTAAACATGGTATTGAATGGAATTTTGAGGAAGTCAACACTGAAAAGATGAATTTGACTCGAGACATTTTGGTTAGTGCATTTATTTATTATTTAGTTCATCTATATTTCCA
This sequence comes from Pinus albicaulis, assembly GCA_034641835.2. Lineage (NCBI taxonomy): Eukaryota > Viridiplantae > Streptophyta > Pinopsida > Pinales > Pinaceae > Pinus > Pinus albicaulis. Next base: position 824,148,951 of record CM076577.1, read on the forward strand.
AGAGCATTTTCTTGGCTTCGGAATGTGCGTAATCATTTAAAAAAAAAATCCAAGTTTTATCATTGTCTTCATTATGATTGTGTTCTTATGACATTCTCAATATGCAGAAAGAGTAGAAATATTATTTTGGACCAAACCAAACAACTCTAAAACCTGAAGATGGTACTAGTCATGGTTTTATACCATGAAATGATTTAGACAAAAGATTTTTCATGCCATCACAATCACAAGAACCTGTTACCATCACACACAAGACTTAGGGTACCTATGAGCCTTTTCCTCCAACTCCTCCACCTTATGTTAGCAACATGAGTGAACAACAGTTTCAACATGTTACCAAGCAAGGTCATGATCCAGCAAGACATTTTGATCATGACATATGTGAAGATGATTTAGATGTTAGACAACAGATGGAAGGTAAGTTGAATTACCATGATATGGTCACAAAAACTATTTTTGAGGTATTCATGGGTATAAAAAAAGAAAATGTGAAATATATTGATGTGGCCAATGCATCTCAAGCAGTTTTTGAGTCAGTTTCTTACAAAGCAATAGTTGCACGAGTTGTCTTTGATCTTGCAAAAATTGAATCTGGGAATACAAACCCAAATAAGAAAAAAAAATCATTGAAGTGAATCATTGTCTTAAGGTGAAGATGAGCTTCATGAAGCAATTTTAAGGGATCAAAATGGAGGGAAATATGGGGTGGTTCTTAATGGATTGAGAAATGGCAGTAAAGACACTAGGTCTAGAATAAATTATCATCCAAGAGAGTCGATGTCTAAAGGTGAATATGAGCTTAATGAAGCACTTTTAAGGGATCAAAATGAAGGGAAATATGGGTGTCTTTTAATGGTATGAAAAATGGTGGTAAATACATCGAGTCTAGAATCAATGATCAACCATTTAACATTGAAATTTCAAGGATGATAAATGGAGGAAATGTTGTTTCTGGCACTAGGTCGGGCTTTGAGAAAATTCATCCCATTTAGAAAGAAATTTTTTATTCTAAAAGTGGAGAAGAATGTTTAGGTGATCAAGTTTCTTCATCAAAGGATGGTTTCTCTCATGTGAACAAATCTTGCCAACAATATCATGATGAGTACAAACATATTCAAGAATATTATGAAACCAATGATACTTTTGAGGATAAGGTTGAACCCCAATTGAAGAGGTCAATAATTTGCAGAGTATCAAATTCAAGTGAACAGTATTTCTCCCATAAAGCTAGTCAACCAATGTTTGATGACAATGATGATGATGAAGATGAACACTAGATGAATTTCTCTGGTAGTCTAAGTTTCCAAGGTACACTTGGGGGTTATAGAAACTTTGGAAAAGAGGGTTCCCCAATCCAGAATTTTTAGCACTTTAGTAATCAAAAGCAGTTTGATAATGAGAGTGATGCGTATGAAAAGGTTGTCAACAAAAAAGAATACCATGATCAAGATTTTGCAGACGAAATCCAAATAGTTCCTGATAGTTGCGGATCTAAAATAATAGCTACCCAGCCTAGTAAGAGTTATTGGAGGTGAAGAGCATTTATTTATATAGAGCATGCAAAGACGAAGGCCATGTACACCACATGAAACTGAAATTGATGATGAGGTGAAGCCTTTGAATGATGGAGCAATTAAGCTTGAACACCATCTCGGAACATCCATTCTAGACTCCCAACCTGATATCAATTCTCCTCCCAAGAGACACTCGAAACATACTCGAATTACCTAAATGGAAGATACATGCATACATAAAGAATAATTAATACATTTCTTCAGGAATTAATGTTCTATCTTTTATTTAACGTGAAGGAATTGAAAAGAAGGCCAATCTTATTTAAGGAAGGATCACACAAAAAAATCTAAGTGAATAAGCTCTCTAAAAGAGGAGTGGGCCTCATAATCCTATGATTTTGCATCAAGTATGGAGCTACTGGTTTTTATCCCTATATTTTGAGTGCCTAGATCAGATTAAAATGTATAAGAAAAAATCAATTGAAGAACACTTTTTATGCAGATTGAAGCTCTGAAAGTGATTGGATTTGATTAAGTTGTTCTAGCAATCAATTACCAACCTGGGGTACAGAGTTAAGCATGCATAACCCTATTTTCTCTACTAATTTGTGTTATGTTGGTTTTATTCTTTTAGGATTTTGCATAATATAGCCTTGTAATGGAATAATTTTGGTGTAATAAATACTTGTGTGTTTTTTGTACTTGATTACAGATTTCTATTTTGTCATCTTGAATTAGTTGGTTTGGATTTTCCAAAGGAAGGATTTGATATAATTATTTTTGTACAATAATTGTTGAATGTAGGTGATGTTGATCTTTCTGAAGGATTTTAAAGCAAAGCTTGGTATTTAGAACTAATCCAGATAACATGCATTGTAGTTGTATTTTTGTATAGTTATGTTAATTGTCTTTAAAAATCTAGTGAAACATGTATTCACGAGGTGTTTATTATGCCTACGAACAATGAGAAAAATGGTTTTTTTGTCCCAGGTGGATGAGCCATCAAAGTGTGGAGTGGTTATTCATGATGAAGAAATTGGTCAAGTTGAAAGATTTGTGGAGAAGCCTAAGATATTTGTTGGAAATGAGATCAATGCAGGGATTTACCTTCTGAATGCCATTGTTTTGAATATGATTGAGTTTAGAGCCACTTCAATTGAAAAAAAAATTGTTCCCAAAATTAGCCAGTGAGAAGCAGCTCTATGCCATGACATTGCTTGGATTCTAGATGGATATAGGGAAACCTGTGGATTATATTTCAAGACTAAGGATTTACTATGATTATATAAGAAGGAATTTACCCAAGAAATTTTCATTTGGTGCTCGCATAATTGGAAATGTGATAGTGGATGAGACTTCATCACCAAGCTAGAAATTGTCATGTGATTGTTCAAAGAAATCAGCATGGAATGTTTGTTTGCTTGGCTGATTACTTTAGTGTTGACATTTTTATATGATAAGGTTGCAGTGGAGAAGATTGTTTTTCTCTCACATGTTTTTCTCTCTCGTGATCTTTGGTTTTGGATTTTGGATTTGGTAACCAAGGCTATGTAAATCGTTTGTTGTTGCCTATAAGATATAGCTCTAGCAATCCTATTAGGGAATGAAATTGGTTTTATTTTATAAATGAACTTTTATCCATTTATAGAAAAGTTTTCAATTTTGTAATATGACTTTTTTGAATTTGTTATTTTTATCTAGATAATGCCTAAATTTGAAGTCAAAGAGCAATATGCATGGGAAATATAGCTAGGAAATTTTAGCTTTATATTTCTTATATAAATTGTTTTTAATTATTAAAGTACTCAAGGGAGTTATGTAGGTTGAAAGCTACAAACAGCTCTTAGAATTGTTAGGTCTGCAAGAGGAATGGAATGCATGTGATGTTTTTGTATGTTTGGATTGCAACATAGCTTAGTTTGAAGTTTGACTGGGTGGGTATATTACTCGTATGTGATGATAGTTTTAGTTGGTAGTAATATTTATAATCATATCAAATGTTTTGCATTTTCTAGTAGCACCAAGCCAGAAATTGTCATGTGACTGTTCAAATAAATTAGCAAGGAATGTTTGCTTGGTTGGTTATGTCATCATACATAAACTCAATAATACTTTCATCTTTCAGTCTACCTCTTTTAATGATTTGATATGCATGGAAAACATCAGCCTGTAAAGAGTGATTCAACACCTAGCAAAGTTATGCTAAAGTTCTGAGTAACATAAATTGAATGCATCAAGAGTTTTTAGTATTCCTATAATCATAATCTGACCCTACATGGACATCTCTATCTAACTTGAAGACCAAACAATAGACAAAGGTATAGAAACTGGAAGCATAGATTTGGCATATTTAGATCTATACACATCTTCTTTGTCCTAAAGGTGCTTTAAAAAATATGGTCTATTAGGTGCTTTGGGAAAAGAGTGGTATCTACTCTAGCAAAATCATCAAAAAAGTACGTCAAGCCTCATCCGGTGAAGTTCATGCCATGTAGATGAGGAAGGCAACAAAAATAATGAAATTCCAATGAGCTAATTAACACTCCCCCAACCTCACTAGTGATCCTGTGACTATACAACTATTTATCATTACAAAACATATATAGCCAAATGTATCAAACCATATCTGATTCAACTATAGATATATCTAAAATTGAATTGGACATGTGTTCCTAATTGTCTGCCTAGAAACATAGAAATTGCTTCATTACCTTAGATGTTAGATTTATCCAACCTTCATTATGTAGACCTTAGTATGGACAACCATGTAGAAAATCGCCTGATGTCTGTAGTTTAAATATCCAGAAGATCTGGCAAGGAGAATAACCCAATGATTTCCAATATTTTCATATTCACCATTTTTGTATGAGGATTTTGAGGATTGTTGATTATGTCATCATACATAAACACAATAATATTCTCATCTTTCAATCCACCTCTTTTAATGATTTGATATGCATGGAAAACATCATCCTATAAACGAGTGATTCAACACTTAGCAGAGTTATGCCAAAGTTATGAGTAACATAAATTGAATGCATCAAGAGTTTGCAGTATTCCTATAATCATAATCTTACCCTACATGGACATCTTTATGTAACTTGAAGACCAAATAACTGACAAAGGTATAGAAGTTGGAAACATAGCTTTGGCATATTTAGATCTATACACATATTGTTATCAAAATGGAATCTGAATGCATCAACAATCCCATGGAATCCCACAGGGAAAAATAAGAGAAAAAGACACACAAAGAAGATGAACTAACATCCACATTGAACCCAACCCCAGCACCAGCACCAACACCGGTCTTCGCCAATCTAACAACTATGTTATCATCAGCGGGGTCATTCAATACTTTCTTGAGTCTCTTGGAATCCAACAACCTGCTTACAGTTCTACAAGCATGGGAAAACAACACATAGAAAGGTATTACAATATTTTCACCACATTTGATATTTCATTCTCTTCTCTCCCGAAGAAAATGTTGGCCAATCTGAAAATCGATGATAAGAAATAATGATTATTGGCCTATTTTCCAAGTTCTACACATTGACAAATTTCTAGGAGTTTAACAACCATGCCAACTCAATGGCTGTTGGGTGTGGAGCCTGCTTATCTTCCTTATTTATATGTATCACAGCGTTGGAGCCTGATTATCTTCCTTATTTATATGTATCACAACGTTGGAGCCTTGTTCTTAACGGGGCAGCAACGCTGCCCGTAATTGAACGCTGCCTGGGGGGTCTAGGGGGGGCAGCATCCCCCCCTAGCGAGGGGTTTCGGGGGCAGCACCCCTGAAGCTAAAAATAGATGTAAAATTGCCTTATAAAAGTATTGTAATTTCTATTCAATCTGGGTCATTCATTAGGCGGATGATCTGACGGTAGAAGCTATGTTTAATTTAGGGTTTTTTGCCCTAGAAGGCAACCCCTCGTTTTGTATGAGGATATTGTATTGTAGTTTTGTAGTGTATGTGTATTCTCAGAGCGAGAAACAAATAGGGAGACTGTGAGAGAGAACATAGGATATTACAGCGGATCTGCTATAGGTTGTGTCTCTTCATTTTGCTGGATAATAGAAAGGAAGGATTGGCTGTTCGAGGTGGACGTACCCCAAATTGGGTGAAACACGTATATTTGTGTCTCTCTGGTTTTATATGTTTTATGTGTTTGTGTTTCTGCATATTTTATGTGTTGCATTGCTCTGTAATATATAATTTACTAACAGTTGCAACTAGCAATGATGGGAGGAAATACAATTTGAATATCACTGGAGATGATGGGGTTATGACTGTGTCCTCTGGTTATGTGACTGCCAATTTTGGGATTTCATCATACATGATGATGTGTATGGTTGCACTTTTATCATACAAAATTAGCCATGGGTCATTGCTGAAAACTTCTTTCAAGATCGTGTTGAGCCCTCTACGTTGTATCATTTTCTATTGAAGTGGGGAGATAAAGGGGACGGTTAAAACAACGAGCAGTTGGTTCTAATCATTATATGTCCTCCTTCATTCCCAAGCAATGAAATGCACAAAACAGACAATCAAGTAGACGAATAGAATATGTCATTTTACAAGTTATTTCCACGACCCGATCCTTGAGAGTTATTTCCTCTATTTTTTTCTTCTTACAGTGGGGAAAGAGGGCTCACCAGACAGAGGAGGGTAAGGAAAGATATTGTTTGATACTCCTACTGAAATGGGTGAGTTATAGATATTTGGGTCATAACACGTCTTTGTAGTTTTTGAAAGTATGCTAGTGTCTATGTGTATTATGCATGGTTGCAAGCATAAATGGGGCAATTGTATGAGAGAATAAGAGAGATGAAATGAAAAGGAAGGCCAACCAATTATATGGGATCATAACTTTGAAATATATGCATAAGACATGCCTAGCAAATTCCTTCACTGCGCTTTACTTGATGCATGTACCTTGCTGCTCATCTTGTAGATTTTGAGGCCTAGCAGTCCTCTCTTTGTAAAGGTTTTACATTGCCTTGTTGTCCATTTGACGGTTAATGTTAAAATTATGTTGTTTTTGTTTTGTGAAGAACTTCCCTCTTCAAAGCCACATTAATAAATTTAGTTGACCTAGTGCAATGAGACATAGGGGAGGGGGGGAATTCAAACAAAAGTAAGACAATGAAATGAATTGTTTAGATCACTATTTGAAATAGAAGTATACTAACATTACTGATGCTGGAAAAAATTGTTCAAATTACATGATGTAAACATGATAAGACAAGGAAATAAACATGTACAAAATTTATACCAACGCCTCAGGATAGTGCTTTCCTGCACTCAATAAATTGTGTCTATTATGCATTGTGAATAGCCTTGTAGGGTTGAGGCCTTGATATCTAACCATTGATGCTCAATTTGTTCATCACATATGACATGCCCCAGAGACCTTAAGTCCCTAGCCGAATTAGGAAGTGGCTTTACATGAGAAAGAACACTACCTCATATCAACTTCTTTTAAGCTAGATAATTGCCTCAATTGATCTTGGAACTGTTTTAGGCGCTCACACTGCGAAATATCAAGAAATTGCAATTATTTAAGTTTACAAACTGAATATGGTTGTTACTTCCATCTTCTATGCTACTCTTTCCTATGCTCTCGCCTTACGGCATTTCTTTTATAGCATATGATGCAATTGCTAATTTGATTCAATTTTCAAATATATAAATCCTAAAATTAGAAATTTCAAAAAAAAACCAATAAAAATATATACATCAGAAAAAGCTGGGATAAATACATTTAAATCGCGATTATTAGAACCGGTTGGATATTAGGATATTATAGGCTTAGGTTAAATAGGCCAACGGGAATTGTGGTGTCGTTAAAGTCTCTTCAATCATAATAGGCATGCAAGAATAGATGGAAATCTATGTTTAATTAGGAGGGTGGAATTAAAGAAAAAGCGTTGTTCCAGAATCTTTAAATTTGGAGGTTTGAAATTAAAAATTATATTATCACTCCTCATCAACAGCCATAAGCAGTGCATGTATAAGGTTCTTTATATTTTAATCATTTTTGAAACACGTGTCACTTTGCTCAATGAACAATTTTACAATAATCCAATAATATTATATAAAGTGAAAAATATATAAATAAATATTATATAGAGTTAAAAGTATATTTAGAAGTATATTTATGAATTAGTAGAAATTCTTTATGTAATAATCACATGCAATGGAACGTGGTTGACGCGTTTGGAACCAACCAGTGTGATTCGACCAAGTTCCATTGCATGTGATTATTACCGAAAGAATTTCTACTAATTTATAGTATGGATCACAGAAGCTTAGATTCCAAAAGCATATTTATAGTTTAATATTTTGGATTTTTTTATTTTTAAATATTATTTAATATTTTCATTTATAATAAATATATATCTTTTTTTTTTTAATTATTTTTTATTATTTATTTCTTAAAGTTGCTTTTGAATATGCATGTTAAAAAGAAAGATTTATTAAAAAGTGTAACTTAGTTTATGAATAAACTTACATGAAAAAAGTAATTGCTAAATAAACTTTTTATAATTTATCAATTTTTTTTAATATAATTTAAGAAAAACAAAAAATATCATGCAATAACTACGTATCCACATGCAAAAGCTTCATAGACATGCAATACATAAATGAGTAGCCATTGGATTTTTTAAAAAGAGTGAGCTGCATGCTTTGCCTGTTAACATGGTTTATAATTTGAAACCCTTTACTATCATATTATAATAAAGTGAAAGATGTTTAAAACCGTGTTATTAAATATTTAATTAATTAAATATATATTTTACATATATCATATATTTAAAAATAAGTGTTTTGTTTTCAAATTTTCGAAAAGGTGTAACTTATTTGAAAACAACTTTGCTGGGTGTCCTCGTGTCATACTCTGAGCCCTTTGATCTTTTGTTAGACGATTGAAACATTTTAAACCCTTGATAGAAAAGTTAGTTTACAATGCAGTTATGAACAGAGAAAATGTAGAAGGTAGGGCATTGAGCTACTGGACATTCTCGGATTTCAGAGAAGCTTTGGGATTTCAGAGAAGCAATGCCTGGGCCTCGTTTCCGCTGGGAACAAAGATGCAAAGGGAAACAAAGGTTGATACTTTTGATTAGTCTGCGTTATTTGTGAAATACCTGTTGCATTATTCCTGTGTTGCAGCCACTCGTGGACGGCCTTTTCCTGTTATAGGGGGCTTCAGAAACGATGGAATAAGGGTACGTGGTGCCTATGCTGGTCGGGGATATGGAAGAACTGATTTTTCGAATGGGGCCTATGGTGGTAGGGGAAATGGAAGAGCTGATTTTGTGAACAGGGCCGATTTCGGAAACAGAGCTCGAGGTTCTTTATCTGGACGGGCTGGATGGTTTTCTGATGCTCCCGAAGGATACCAAAGGGATAAAACTGATTTCTTCGATTTAAGCAAATGCAGGCAATGCATATGTTTTATATCAGAGTTCTGTTTTTGCAGGGTTGGTGTATCCGTTTTAACAGGGGTCCCTCATTCAGATGCAGTCTTTACAACGAATCTCATTGGAATTGATTTCAATAATGAGAGATATGAACAAGGTTGAATATTTCCCACTTCCATTCGTGGAGAATCTGTAACCCTAGATTGTAAGATTGTCACTGAATATCTAATGGACACTTTTGGCTGTAAACAGGTTAAAGTAATGAAAGAAAATGCAGCTCTTAGTGTTGCAGTTCAGAAACCGTCTCTTGCAAAGGCGGTACCAAGTGCTGAGCGTCAAGAAACTTCTTCCAGTCCACCTAAGGCATCTGCAAATGAGCCCTCGAGTTCCACTGCTGTCGATATGACAGATAACAGTGTTTCCCCTGAAGCAGAAGGTGTTAAATTTTGCATATGGTCTTCTTTTGTGTTTTAAGTTATCCTTAATCTTTTGCTCTGTTATCTATTTATCACTATACAACTATGGTCGGGGATATGGAAGAACTGATTTTGCGAATGGGGCCTATGGTGGTCGGGGAAATGGAAGAGATGATTTTGTTAACAGGGATGATTTCGGAAACAGAGCTCGAGGTTCTTTATCTGGACGGGCTGGATGGTTTTCTGATGCTCCCGAAGGATACCAAAGGGATAAAACTGATTGCTTCAATTTAAGCAAATGCAGGCAATGCATATGTTTCATATCAGAGTTATGTTTTTGCAGGGTTGGTGTATCCGTTTTAACAGGGGTCCCTCATTCAGATGCAATCTTTACAACGAATCTCATTGGAATCGATTTCAATAATGAGAGATATGAACAAGGTTGAATATTTCCCACTTCCATTCGTGGAGAATCTGTAACCCTAGATTGTAAGATTGTCACTGAATATCTAATGGACACTTTTGGCTGTAAACAGGTTAAAGTAATGAAAGAAAATGCGGCTCTTAGTGTTGCAGTTCAGAAACCGTCTCTTGCAAAGGTGGTACCAAGTGCTGAGCGTCAACCAACTTCTTCCAGTCCACCTAAGGCATCTGCAAATGAGCCCTCGAGTTCCACTGTTGTCGATATGACAGATAACAGTGTTTCCCCTGAAGCAGAAGGTGTTAAATTTTGCGTAAGGTCTTCTTTTGTATCTTAAGTTATCCTTAATATTTTGCTCTGTTATCTGTTTATCACTATAAAACTATAAATTATTACGTGTAGGAAATGCGTGCTCTATTTATATCAAGCACTTGCCTGGGAATGTTACCCCTGCCCAAGTTGAGGAAGAATTCAAGAAGTTTGGGGCAATTAAGCAAAATGGGGTTCAAGTTAGGAGTAAGGTTTGGACACATACTTGGTTTTTGGTGTGAGAGAAATTTGGATTAGTTTTTATGTCATTGGTATCTCAAATTAATTTGATGTTGTTTGCAGCAAGGAGGATTCTGTTTTGGTTTTGTTGAATTTGAAGAAGCAACTTCAGTCCAAACTGTGCTTTAGGTATTTTCTCTATACGAAAAACAGTTAATATCAAGTGTAGTTGGACTGCACATCCTCGCATGATTGTATTAATGTATTATGGGAATCTCTGGAGATGACTTCCCTCTTGATTGTACATGCAATTTGCTGCTCTGCATTCGCTTTTCGTTCTCAAACATGAATGTTGGTCTGTTCAACAAGGAATAGCTCTGGTTCCTAATCCACAAATGGTATGTTTCAAATGGTACTGGTTAAATATATGTTGTGCAATGTATTGGTTCATTTTTAGTTGAAATTCTTGTAATTTTATTATGATCTGCTTCATTATCATTCATAATTAATTCAAAGGCAGTTACATATTTTCTTATCCAGTTGGCTGTCATATGTTGTATTAATTTAATTTCAGTACGGGATAAATGGCTGTTCAACAAGGAATAGCTCTAGTTCCTAATCCACAAATGGTATGTTTCAAATGGTACTGGTTAAATATATGTTGTGCAATGTATTGGTTCATTTTTAGTTGAAATCCTTGTAATTTTATTATGATCTGTGTTGCCAGGTTGGGAATGCCTTTGTGACCCAGTATTACAATGTTCTCAATATCTCTCCTCAAATGGTACACAAATTTTATCAGGATCGCAGCTCACTCGGTCGGCCAAATGCAAATGGTCAAATGATCACAGTAACTACTATGGAGGCAGGTCATCCAAATGGACACTTGAAGCTTGTATGGAGGATAGTGTTGGTATAAACTTGTTTCTTACAGAGCTCGAGGTTCTTTATCTGGACGGGATGGATGGTTTTATGATGCTCCCGAAGGATACCAAAGGGATAATCAAATTCGAAATGTTGGGAGAGGCACTCAGCGAGGTGGTATGATGACAAACAATGGGCCCAGGATGGGATCTGTTGCGGCATGACATCTAGGACAACAACTTGGTTGACTTGTTTGTCTAGACTTGGGCTATTCACTTAGAGAATTCAGGATCTTAAAGTTGCAATTTTGATAGAATTGTGATATTCTTTTAAGCAATATTCCATGTGGGGGGTTTGAATAACCAATAGTTTGGCAGGATTTCATAAATGCAAACAATTTTGGACAAATTTTCTGATTTATTAGCAGATTTTCAGGTGCATGAATTTGGGGGTCAAGCCATTACTTATTTGAGGTGCATGAATTTGGTGTCATGCCATTACCTACACCTGAAAACTTTCAGGTGCAGGTGCATGATTTTGGTGCAAGGTGGTTGTCTGTAATCCAGTTCCTTATGAATAATTTAGCCCACACTGCAATGTATCCGTTAATTGAGAAATTCCTACGACTGTTTGTCCTTTGTGTCTACTGGCAGCTTTCAGGTGCATGAATTTGGGTGTCAAGCCATTACTTATTTCGGGTGCATGAATTTGGTGTCATGCCATTACCTACACCTGAAAGCTTTCAGGTGCAGGTGCATGAGTTTGGTGTAAGGTGGTTGTCTGTAATCCAGTTCCTTATGAATAATTTAGCTCACACTACAATGTCTCTGTTAATTGAGAAATTCCTACGACTGCACTGTTTTTCCTTTGTGTCTACTGTCCTAAAAGGAGTTATGAATTATTTAGCCCACACTGCAGCGTCTCTGTTTATTGAAATTCCTACGACTGCACTGCACTATTTGTACCTTGTGTCTACTATCCTCGAAGGGATCTAGACTAGGATTAAATCACCCACCATGGCCTGTGTGCATAATAGACAAGAGGAAACCCTCCCCCACAAAGCTGGAAGTTCAAAAAGTTGCCTGCTAGTAATAGAGGAAAGCCATGAAAGGCATAGGATAAGATCATATTATGAAAAGGATGCTTTAGACCGTAGGATATATTTAAGATTTCGTATTGCTTGTTGAGTGAGGAAATTATTGGTGTTCAATCTCTAATATATAGAATTTGGTTTTTCCTCTTCCCCTCTTTCTCCCTTTTGTATCTTCAACTATACATCCATTGTGGTGGCCACAGCATAAATTCTCCCGGAATTGGTATGCTTGTGGTTTTAGTCTGCCAGCATAAGGTCTTGTTTAACAAGTTTGCCATATCTTCTCCCTGTTTCTCCTTTGTATATATATATTCAAGCACCTATTGTGGTGGCTACTGCATAAATTCTGTCAAAGTTGTTATGCTTCTTGTTTTATTTTGTTTGCCAGCATAATATAAGGTTTTGTTAAAGCCTCGAGGTTTAGTTCAGTTGGTTGGGTTCCTGTCGTTAAAGCACTTCTGCTATTGAGAGGTTACAGGTTCAATTCTCTCGACACTCTCAGTATCAGGCTTTGTGGTTGAGACAACAGGAAGTGATCCCTTCAAGTAGGTCTGCCTAGTACACATATTCTGTGAACGTAGCTATCACCAATCTCCGAGGTTGTGAACCACATGGAAAAAAGAATTATAAGGTCTTGTTAAACCAGTGTGCCATATCTTCAACCTAGGCCAGCACTATTTCAATTCCTATGCAGTCGATGAACAATTTGATTTTCCATTTTGTCACGAGGATACAACTATATTGTACTGACCCCTAAGCCATCTTGAAATTGCCCGAGTAACCTTTTAAGGTTTTAGTTTCTATAGTTATTAATCGATACTGCAAAAAGATCATGGTGTTTGATAAGTTTATTAGGCTGTCTGGTAATGGTAAGTCTTGTAGCCCAATGTTTCTACCAATTGGTTGGCACATTAAAAATTCAGTTCAATTAGTTTATTGCCTTAAGGTGGTTGGTTTCCAAAGTTGATTGTTAGTGGTTGAGTTCTGTCTGAGCAGTGATAACTGATTGCTGCACTGAATCTGTTGTCATTCCATGTTTGTTATTTCAATTCGGTTCAGATTGGGATGTTTTCCTTTTATATGAACTATGCATTGTTTTTGAAGCATGTTAAATAAATCAGCAATGAAAAAATGGTCTCTACCATAGATCTCCCTTTCAGATTGTCCACGCCCTCCACTAAGAGATGAAGTTTATAATTATGTCTGCAGCTCCTCTTGTCAGTGGACAAAGACTACAGAAATATGTTTACCATAAGATCTCAAATGAAATACCTGAAGGGCCTTACTGTCTTGTTTACATTCATACCTCTGTTCAAAGGAGTGAAAACTGCCCCGGCGTGTCTACTTTGTGGTTGATCTATGAAGAACTTCCTCCGGATTTTAAGGAAAGGCTTCAAGTGGTGTATTTCCTACATCCAGGGCTTCAGTCAAGACTGTTTTTTGCAACCCTTGGCCGGTTCTTCTTGAGTGCAGGGTGAGTATTAAGCTGAGTTTGCATTTTGATTCAAATAATTCATTAGAACTACTTGTTGCAGATGTGCTCATGCAGTTTTTGATGTGTTATGCAGTTTATACTGGAAACTAAAGTATGTAAACCGTCTAGAATTTCTCTGGGATTACATTAGGAAGGGGCAGATTGAGATTCCTGATTTTGTGTATGACCATGATGATCAACTGGAAGACAGACCTTTGATGGACTATGGTGTTGAAACAGATCCCTTTCAAGTTTATGACATGCCTACCATTGGATCATCTGATTCTCGATACTCCTTGAGATGGGCCTCGTAGGCATTGTGTAGAGTTTCTCCATCAATTATGGCCATTTGTTGTACAGCATTGTATTTTCTTGCTTTTCCTTCTGTATGCAAATGTGAGTGATTCCTTTCCAAGTGACTTACCTTGACAGGAAACTGTGTTCTTGAGAGGAGGCTCTTTCTTGTTTTTCTACTGTAGTTTAGTTAGCAAAAATGCTTGTGCTATAAAATTATGCCATTCCGCATTGGCTGTACATATTGTAAATAGTCAAACCTGAAAATATGGCAGCATGCACTTACTATGCTTTAGTAGTCCATCTTGCCGAAGGTGTTGATGGAAAAGAGGGTGTGTAGTGCAGTAGCATGGTGCAGATTATTGTCATTTGAAAGGAAATCTAGTTTTTGTGTTAAAACTTGGCTTTCAAAAACATGCCTATGCACACATTGTCTGCAGGGTTTTTGCCTCAAAGCTAGCTGCTAATTTTCACTATTTGACTGAAGAACTACTCTTATAGTCAAATTTGTACTTTGATTTGCTGAATTAAATTTTGATGTACCTTCTATGTACAGAATAATTTATGATATTTTGGCACAGTTGCATCCTTGGATGAGAATCATGCTTATATCAGTCTAATTCTTTATATCATTTCATAGGTTATGCCATACCTTAGATGCATCATATATATACTCTATTCTGTAGGGTTGAGATCTTCCTATAGGTAAGAAGACGGCTATTACCAGAGCTACCTTTCTGTATGCAATCATTCCAAGATTTTTAGGGCTTTTATTGTTAGAAGCGTGTAATCCCATTCAATCCATTAAATTTTTTTTGCAATTCCCCATATTCACATGTGATATCATCTATCACTATTACACATAATTGCAATATTGGTTAATAATTTCGAGCAAAAGATTAAAAGTTCTATTACACAAGTTTTTGGAACAGGAATGGTCAGAAGTTCACCAAAATAACAATAATATATATTAAAAAGTTAGAAAAATGTATATTAAAGAAAACAATAAAGGGCAAAAAAGAAGAGAGATGGGTGTAATATGGAGTTCTGTAATGTTCTGAAAACATGTGTGACCAATACCCACTATCTTAATAAGGATCTAATAATGCATAAAACACTGTATGTATAATATTAAATATTATAACGCCGAATTTAACATGTGCGAGCGTTAATACCTTTAGTATAAAAAAGGTTTAACGATGCATAAAACTATTTTTACCAGTATGTCTAACTTTAATATTATTATACACAATTCAATCACATTATAAATCTGAAAATGTTTAGCATTTTCCTAATAAAATTGAAAAAAATATAGGAATGCAAAAATCATTTTTTAAAGAGTTGTAGAATTTAGGGAAAACCTTTGAGTTATTATTATTTGAATGGTATCAGAATAAATCTTAGAATCTTTAGGGCACAAGGTTGATTAGGTCAGTTAACAATACACTTTAAAGTCATTACAACAATATATTCATATGAAATCAACATGTTATTTGTGATAATTAAATTTAGGTGAGGAAAATAATAATCATTTTTTCCAACCAAGTGAAATAAACCCAATTGACAAAATATTCAAAGGACTTAGAAACAACCGGTATCAAAATGGAAGACATAATATATCTATGGAAAACAAAACAATAACCATTAGACTTGAAAATCAATGATTTGATTGGTGCAAACCACAAAAATACATAGATTCATAAGGGTACATACATTATAGTTAGCAGAATGTCAAATGGTTTTTATTTCTTTTTTTTGCAACCATGGTGAGGCCCAAGATCAAACCTTTCGGCTGCCACTATAACACCAATAGTATATCCAACATCCCACAAGTGAGATATACCAATAACTTATGAACAGTTTGTGGCCCAACTACACTCATGTGACATTGTTAGCCAGTGAAAACAAATGTCAAATGTTTTTTTTTTTAACCATGGTGAATCAGTAACACATTGGAGTAATGTAGACGAAGCTCAGGATCAAATCTTTCATTGTCACTATAACACCAAGAGTATATCCAACAACCCACAAACTAGATATACCAATATCTTATGACTTAGTAAGAGTTGAGACGTCACATGAGTGGAGCGCCTACTCTTCAAGCTTTATCACCAATCTAGATCTATCTTAACCCTGGATCTATCAAGCGTTGAGAGGGATCAAATCTTTCAAGGTGCAAACATCTTTTGTTCGGTGCAAAACTTGAGGAAAGGTTTGCACCTCAAGAGATTTGATCCCTCTCGGCGCTTGATAGATCCGGGGTTAAGATGGATCTAGGTTGGTTTCAATCGTGTGCAGTCATACAAAATATGTTGAACATCTAATTATTCTAATCATTTTAAATATGCTAGATATTTCTAATATTAATTTGGTCATTTTAATTTTAAATTTGTTTAGTTACCTCAGTTTGTTGAGATGAAAGACTATTAGTAACTTTGAAAAATGTTGAAATAAAAATTTTGAATGTAAAGTGACAATGTAACACTGTTGAATGATAGAAAATGTGAATAATAAGAATGTAGTCAATTACAAACAACCTTCATTGTGATCAATAACAAATTATTTTCTTCTATTTTTCTTATTGTCACACCAGTTTTTTGGATTTTCCATCTTTCTTATTAGTATTAGTTCTTATTGGCCACCTTTCTCTCTCTATGTTTTTCTTCGTCCCTCCAACTCCATCTCTCTCTCTCAAGCCCTCTCTCTCTTCCTTCTTCCCTCTGTCTCTCCCCCCATCACACTCTCTCTCTCCACCCTCCAACATCGTCACTATCTCCCTCCCTATCTCTTTCTCTCTCTCCCCCCTCCATATCTATGTCTCCCTCTCTCTCTCTCTTCCCCTTCCTTCTCTCTCGACGCCTACGGCTGTCTCTCTGTTCCCTCGTCCTCTCTCGTTTGTCTTCATCTCTCCCTTTTCACTCCTCTGTCTCTCTCTGTCTGTTGTTTGTTCTTCCTCTCTCTTTCCTCCTCCCAGTCATCTCTCTCCCCTCCTCTCCTTCTCTCAGGAAATACAATAAAAAAACTTAAAATAGTAGGCACCTCTCTTCACTACTATTATTGAAATTAAGCACCATATATTTTTCTTTCTAATATTATTTATATTACTATAAATTTCACATATGTATATATAAAAAACATTCTAACTTTTAATTTTATTAAAACCTCAATTTAATATCAATGGTAATATTTTTTGGTATTATAAAGAGATGGAGGTATTTGAATGTATGTACTATCATATTTAGATCCTTTAAGAAATCATTTATCCATATATATTTTTGGTCTTGAGAATGAACCACATTAGAGGGTTTGGAACAAAGACCAGCATTATAATCTATTGATTATATAATTAATCTGAAAGTCAGTTTCATAAAACCATTTCCTTGTTAATCTGATGAAGCTGCATTATCACCGTGAATGTTTTAAATTGAAAAGAGTCTCAGATAAGATGTTGTGCTTATTCACTTCAAAGTTTGTGAGGAGGGCTGCCATACATAACGGTTTGGTCTGTGAGTTTGCATTAGTTTTTTGAAGGGAGCAGGATCGAATTTCTTTGTTTACAAAGATTAGTAATGAGAGCTGGACCGATTTCTATATTTATTTATGTTTACTATTGCCCAATTGATCCTGCTTAGTGCATTCAACTGATCAACACCAGATTGAGTACCTAATATCATAAGATATGTTTCATTAAATTCTTTTTTCAAATTGTTTTTTTAACTTAATTTTGGGATAGACCTTTGATTTATTTATATAAAGTACCCATGTCCTCATTTTGACTTGGGAAGCTGCAAACTGGCCACTCAAGGCACTTCTCCTTGTATTGTTTTCATATTTGAAAAAATGCTAACGACAACAAATTGTCATCGAAATTTTCCCGCAGTTCAGTAAGTCTCTTGTCACTTTGAAGAAATTTGTTCCCACGGTCATGTCTCGAGCCTTTTATTAAAATTGGCTTCAAAATCCTTCCCAACTGTTAGATTTCTTGCAAGAGTCCCCGAGCGTTTCACTTTGCAACATTTTGGGCAATTAGCAGAACACTGAATTAAATCTATAACGAGTTAATGTAGTACATTTCTTTTAGAAAACAAAATTGTATGGGTATATGTAATTTTGTATTATATTTTTAGTGATAAAAAATAAATTGTATATAATTAATTAAAAGAATAATAATGTTATTTTTTAATGTATATGTTAAATAAAATTAAATAGAAAATAACAAGTATATATCTTAAAATAAAATATAGCCACTTTTAATAAACATTTTGTTCAAATAGGAGGATCAAAAATGAGTATATTAATATTGTATTGAAATACATAATAAAGTGAATATAGATGGTATAGATAGATATATATTGTTAATGAGTGTATAGAGTACTAAGTTTAAAGTTAGTTATGTTATTAATTTGTAAGACATAAACAAGCCAATGAGATTATTAAAGAGGAAATCCTTTAAACAAAAAAAAAATGATCTTAAGGATCTTAATTATAGGTGTGTATGATATAAGGATACATGAAAATTAAGGCTCAAGTCATATGTGGACAAGATTTAGGTGTCTTTGATTAAACATTGACTATTTGTTGTTGGCATTGATGTCAGCCCAGTGATGATTTTCTCTGGATGTGGATATTATTCATCGTGACTTTCCTTATCTCTTCATCAAATTGTGTTATTAACCAAATAGGATTGTATAACTTTGCTTAGATGGATACTTTTGTGAAATTTCTAAATCACTTTTTATTGTTAAAGCTTTATTAGTACATCTAGATCATACACTATTATTTCAGTTATGATTTCAATTAATGGTTATGTCAACATAGGACTGTTGAACTATAATGTTGGGATGGGGTTTCATGATATGATGGTATGAGGATAATGGTGCACATGTGGCTCTTATTTATTTAGTTGTTATGATAACAATGGTGTATGCTCATGAGGGATGTGATATGCATAATGTGGCATAGTATAATATCCTCAATTTTTATTTTTTGCATTAGAATGGTTTTTGGAAGAGGAGGCAATTTCGACATTGGGACTTAGGAGGGAAAACGGAAATCGTGGCTTTAGTGATGAGTGGGGACCACAAGAAGAGAAAATTCGACCAAAGTGGAAATTCACATTAGTGAGAAGAGAGAGAGAGAGAGAAAGGAAGGGGTGTGAATTAGTGGAAGGTGGGGACCACCAAGGGAGAGAGGACAAAAAGTTATAAATAGAGATTTGAGGCTTCCATTTGGTATCTTTGATGATTTGAAAATTTAACATTAGTTCTCTTCATCTGCCTACTCAAGACAACCATGTTGTTCAGCACAAGGAATTTCCGAGCGGGAATTCCACCCTCATTTCGAAGGAATTCGAGTGTCTCCCAAGGAGCTAATTTGGGGAGCTCAATTCAGGGTTTCCATTGGGCTTATTTGTAGGTTATTTCAATTGGTCTGATCTTCCAGGGCACAGAAATGGTTTGAATTGCTTGTGGGAAGATCGTTACGGAGGAGCAGAACATCGAAGGATTTGCAGTGTTTTCCCCTAATTTAGAGGGAGATTTTGTGGTGATTAGCAACGTTGATTTTGAGAGAATTCTTAGGGTAGAAATTCTACATTTCTTGAAGTGCGCAGGGATCTCCAGGAAGGCTTGCATAGGGGCACGAGGAATATAGATTGAGGAGAGATAAGGACTAGAGATTGGAGGTAATCCTCATGGGATAATTTATCCAGAGTTGGGAGAGATTTCCAGTGGTGGATTTGGGCTTAATTCAGCAATATTAGTTTTTTGGAGCATTTTCTTACCAAATTTGGCAATTTGCACTTGTTGGGGGTCACTGGGGTTCCGTGGAATCAGCCCAAACCCTTTCCGGTTTTTTGTGGGTTTATTGAGAATAGTCTCCAACTAATTTTATAGAATTTTCTGAGCACTTGTGAGGTAGAATTCCTAGTTCCATTCAATAGCCATCAATAGAAATGATTGGAGGAGAGCGCAGTTTATCCTTGGACCATTTCCATCACTTGGGTCCATGAGGTATTTCTGGGTTTGGTTGGAGTTGGTGTGGAGAACCTACATTTAATTTTTCATAATTTTTGGAGCAGATCATAGGGTCGAATCTCAGTGCACCTACAATGGTAGTGGCAATAATTTTTTGGTTCAATGCAGAGACTTGGAGAGAGAAGTTTCCAGCACTTGGGAAGCTCCATTTTCACCTGGGACTTGACTATCTTGCAGTAGCAAGCCCAGGTTCCTTTGATCTCATTTATTGTACTCCTATTTATCATAATTAATACAATGACTCAGATTTTTTTCCGATATATAGATGTTCAAAAGTATATGGTTGTGCATTTCTTAATTTAATAGTTGCAGCTAGTTCATTGCTTCTATTATCTATGGTATTTTTCCATTTGGAATATTACAGTGGTATCAAAGCCATGATCTTGGCCAGTTGTGGGGTAGCCACTTAGATCATGAAGGTGTTGGGCATGTATGCATAATGATGGGTGAAACCATAGACAAACCCATGGCTCAAGGAAGATTCACTATGCAGGAATTATGGGGTGGAATCTGTTGGAACGACGAGATGTTGGCTCAATTGAGGGAAGTGATAAACAAAATCCATCTGCATCCTTACAAAGTGACATTAAAAGTGTGCAGGCCATGGGGGTGCAGTCATTTACACCAGGGCGAAAGAATCTCCTCAAAAGGAGCAGGTAGGACAGGAATATAGGGTGATATGAGGAGGCACTTTTTCTAGTGGAGACTTGTATTTATACATCAGGAGCCTGAGGAGGAGGTTGAGCATGAGGTTGAGGGCATGTGGGGTTGTGAGGGGTACATAGATACACCTAGAATGACACAGGAATCGCCCTTGTTGGAGATTCCTTTGATAGATCCAGTTAACACCTTGCAGGAGAGAGGAAACTGTACACCCATTGGGTCATCCATTGACAAGGTGCTAAGAGACACAAAGGTGTCCACCGTTTATAGCAGTAGGCAAGGAAACATAGTGATCTACAGGTACAAGTCATTTGTACAGTGGCATGCCGAGGAGCACTGGGATACTTTGTGGTATGCAGTGGCATATGGTGTGGCATAGCAAGCTCTTGGAGCATTGTCTCCTAGCAGACTGATGGACGGGGGCATTAGGCATACCTTTGGGTGTAGTTCACCCAGGATCAACGAGGATGAATATGAGAGACACTTGATGGTATCCATGTGGACTCACATGCCTATTCCTCTTCTAGATCACTTGCAGTCACAAATGATTTGGTTATCATCCCTTGACACTTTGGGCACGAGCAGCAAGGGGCAGGGAGCTCACCTGAGATATTTTGATGGGACTCAGCGCATGAAGGGAGCGACTCCTCAGAGGTGGAATTTGGTCAAGGCACGAGCTGACAGGTACAAGTTTGGGGAGTGCATGTGTTGCTGCAGCAGTAGCGTATATTCCACCCTTGAGTTCACACTTAAGGGGATACATGACACGTTTTGGGTGAGGTCGTCTGAGTTGTCATGGGAACATATCCAACAGGTGGATGACCTCTCTTGTAGGCATATGTTTAAGCTCTAGGTAGTATTGGGGTGTGCTTTCAGGGGGCAGGATCACAAATTTTATGATGTGGTATGGAAGGCGCGGGGTAGTTTTGAGTACACCAAGTTGATTCATCGTATGCGAAGTCGATATATTGATTACATGCAGGGAAAAGAGATGTAGAACAGGAGGGTTCGAACAGTCGTCAGGACAATGTTGAAGTGGATCTGGTTATGGGATCTGAGGATTCAATTGGCTAACAAGTCACTCAATTTCATGATGAGAAGGATCATGATAGAGGGTGATCTAGCTCACTTTGGGTTGACTGATGGGGAATCACTAAATCCTCCATTATATGGTGAGGTAGGCTTTTCCAGTTGCTACTCAGGAACGGGATTAGCGATGGATGGGTAGATATTGACATCATAGAGATACCTGGGCATGATGAGCTTGATCTTCGTCGATATTTTTCCACCATGTTTCAAGGGAGGAGGATAAAGTGTGCCCACGATGGACATCATATCAAAGCCACAGTGGCACAGTGGCACCATGGTGCCACCCTTCTGATACTAGCATGGGACATGGGCATCACAATACTAGACAACTCAACGACCCTAAGAAATGAGTTGGCTACCACGGGGGGAGATCATTCAGATATTCCATTGGGCGTTTATGACTCATTGACGGCATCAGGGACTTCATCATCATGGTCAGTTGCTCAGTGGGAGGATATCACGGGAATCCCATGTAGGAGATATCAATAATGTCGTGGTGCATGGATTTACACCATGGAGTAGGGGTAGCGACTCACACCACATTGGGTTTGTTAGTGGAGTGACAAATGTGTTGGTGCATATGGGGCACCCAGAGGTACAGGGTGATACAGTAGAAGTCAAGGCAACGTAGCAGTCTCCATGTACAAGTCGTGGTGTACAGTGGCATGCCAAGAAGTACAGGGATACTTGGTGGTATGCAATGGCATATGGTGCGGCATAGTAGGCTCTTGGAGCATTGCCTCCTAGGAGACTGATGGATGGGGACATTAGTCATACCTTTGGGTGTAGTTCACCCAGGATCAACAAGGAAGCATATGAGAGACACTTGATGGTATCCATGTGGACTCACATGCATATTCCTCTTCTACATCACTTGCAGGCACAAATGATTTGGTTGTTATCCCTTGACACTTTGGGAACGAGCAGCAGGGGTAAGGGAGCTCACCTGAGATATTTGGATTGGAATCAGCACAGGAGGGGAGAGATTCCTCAGCAGTGGCATTGGGTCAGGGCACGAACTGACAGGTACAGGTTTGGGGAGTGCATGGGTTGCTGCAGCAGTAGCGTATATTCCACCCTTGAGTTCACACTTAAGGGGATGCATGACATGTTTTGGGTGAGGCACTCTAATTTTTCATGGAACATATCCAACATGTGGATGACCTCTCTTGCAGGCAGATTTTTAAGCTCTAGGTAGTATCGAGGTGTGCTTTCAGGGTGCAGGATCACAGATTTCACGATGTGATATGGAAGGCGCAGGGTATTTTTGAGTACACGAGGTTGATTCATGATATTCAGAGTCAATATATTGATTACATGCATGGAGAAGAGATGTGGAATAGGAGGGTTCCAACAGTCTTCAAGACAATGTCGCAGCGGATCTGGTTATGGGATTTGGGGATTCAATTGGCTAACAAGTCACTCCATTTCATGATAGAGGGTGATCTAGCTCACTTTGGGGTTGAATCATGGGGGATCACTGAATCCTCCATTATATGGCGAGGTATGTTTTTCCAGTTGCTACTCGGGATTGAGATTAGCGATGGATGGATAGATATTGACATCATAGAGATACCTAGGCATGATGAGATTGATCTTCGTCTATATTTTTCCACCGGGTTTCAAGGGTGGAGGATACAGTGTGCCCACTATGGGTAGCCCATAAAAGCCACAGTAGCACAATGGCAGCATGGTGCCACCCTTTTGAGACTAACATGGGACTTGGGCATCAGAATACTAGACAACTCAGCGACCTTGAGGGATGAATTGGCTACCATAGGGGGAGATCATTCAGATATTCCATTGGGATTTTTTGACTTTTTTATGGCATGGGGGACTTCATCAGCATGGTCGGTTGGTCAACAAGAGGATATCAATGGAAGCCCGTGCAGAAGATATTTTATCCCCATGGGGATTGGATTGTATCTTCAAGGGTTTACTCTTAGAGTGAAGGAGGTGGACTACTCGGAAAGCCAGCTTCATGGGGAGTCAGACAGAGTCATACATTATCATGATTCTTTACTTATTGATAGTATGCAGAGGGCTTCTAGTACCTATATCTTACTAGACAGTGAGCGGGGCAAGGGGTGCTTCAGAATGATCAATATGGCTTGGGATATGGGTATTGAGGGATTTCTTCATGACTAAACAGTGCAAAGATCAGGGGTGACTCAGTGGCACATTTGGGACCCTGGTATTACTGATGGTTATAGTTGTGATCAACAGTCAAAGGGTTGTTTTTCCAGGCATTGCTTAAGGACAAGAAATATTTGGCGAGGAGGACTGTAATATCCCCAATTTTGATTTTCTGCATTAAAGACAATTTTTGGAAGAGGAGGAAATTCTGACATTAGGAGTTAAGAGGAAAAAGTGAAATAGCAACTTTAGTGGAGAGTGGGGACCACAAGGAGAGAAAATTTGACCTAAGTGGCAATTCACACTAGTGAGAAGAGAGAGAAAGGAAGAGGTACAAATTAGTGGAAGGTGGGGACCACCAAGGGAGAGAGGGCCAACAATTATAAATAGAGCTTGTAGGCCTCCATTTGGTCATTTGACAATTTAGCATTAATTCTCTTGAGCTAATTAGGTAAGACAATTGTGTTATTCAGCACAAGTAATTTCCAAGCAGGAATTACACCCTCATTTCATAAAACTTCGAGTGTCTCCCTAGTGAGGCAATTTGGGGAGCTCAATTCAGAGTTTACATTAGGCATATTTGTAGGTTATTTCAGTTGCTACGTTTTTCTTCAAGTGCACAAAAATGGTTTGAATTTCTTGTGGGGAGATCAGTTACAAAGGTGTTGAACACCAGAGGATTTGCAAGGGTTTTCCCCTAATTTAGCCGAAGATTTTGTGGTGATTAGCAAGGTTGAGTTTGAGAGAATTATTAGGGTTGAAATTATATGTTTCAGGAAGTGCGAAGGGATCTCCAGGCAGGCTTACACAGGGGCTGGAGGAATATAGGTTGAGGATAGATAAGGACCGAAGATTGGAGGTAATCCGCAAGGGAGAATTTAGCAAGAGTTGGGAGAGATTTCTAGTGGTGGGTTTGGGATTAATTCAGCAATATCAGTTTTTTGACCAAATTGGGCAATTTTCACTTGTTGGGGGTCACCGAGGGTTAGTGGACTCAGCCCAAACCCTTTCTGGTTTTATGTGGGTTTATTGAGAGGAGTCTCTGACTAATTTTATAGAATTTTTTAAGCACTTCTGAGGGGAGAATTATTAGTTCCAGTCAACGGTCAACAATAGAAATTGTTAGAGGAGGGCACAGTTTACCCTAGGACCATTTCCACCTCTTGGGTATGTGAGTTATTTATGGGTTTGGTTGAATTTGGTGTGGAGAGCCTACATTTAATTTTTCTAAATTTTCGGAGTAGATCTGAGGGTCGAAATCTCAGTGCACCTACAATGGCAGTGGCAGTTCAGCTCATGGACTTGGGGAGAGCGGTTTCCAACACTTGGGCACCTCCATTTTCACCTGGGACTTGACTATCTTACAGTAGCAAGCCCAAATTCCTCTTATCTCATTTATTGTACTCCTATTTATCATAATTAATACAATGGCTCAGAGTTTTTTCCCATATTTTCATGTTCAAATGTGTATGGATGTGCATTTCTGAATTTAGTAGATGTAGCTAGTTCATTGCTTCTATTGTCTACAGTAGTTTTCCATTTGGAATATTACACATAGGAATTATGATGTTATGATATGAGTTATATTGGCATGTGGTTCATTTATTATGCGATGTCATGATATATCTTTGATGTTGATATGTTGATGTTATAACTTATGAGGGTATTTTATGATGTGAAGTATGAGGAAATTGCATGCAGATTTTATGACATGCAAGAGTATGCAGTTCTTTACTATCATAATGTTGCTCGATTAATAATGATGTTATGTTATCATGATGACATGCAAGACTTGGCATGTGGATTATTTTATATTATATTATGATGTTATAACTAATGCATTGGTTGCATGTTGAGATCTGGTGATTGAAAAGAACTCCACAAATGGGCCAAGAGGACTAGTTTATTTGATGATCCTGTGGGAGCCCATACCTGTGAGGGAGAATATGTAACACCATATGGGTTGGGGA
Source organism: Pinus albicaulis (assembly GCA_034641835.2). Classification (NCBI taxonomy): domain Eukaryota; kingdom Viridiplantae; phylum Streptophyta; class Pinopsida; order Pinales; family Pinaceae; genus Pinus; species Pinus albicaulis. The sequence continues at coordinate 824,174,840 of CM076577.1, forward strand.
CAGACTCAATCAAGTCTACATATGTGATTTGTTCCTTTGTCTTTTATATCTCTTGATTGATAAATCTTGAAGGATTATTGGACCATATTTAGGAGGTTGAGTTCCTGATATTGGATTGGGATGTCAAATTCTAGTGGAGGTATAAGGACTTTGATGCTTGGGGTTGTGCACCTTAGTGATTGTAGAGTTAGTGGGATATCCTTTCGAGATGCCTAGAGTACTACTGCTTTGAGTACTAATTCGGGTGTCTACCTTGGGGCAGATGAGGTCTAAGCCTTGGCGCGAGCCTTGGGCTACGGTATAGACCGATGAAGCTTTATGCCTAGTTCTGAAAGTTGGGAAAAATGACAGAGAGTCCTAGGGATTTCCTCGATGATGTGTAAGATTTCGATGTCTGTTAGTTATACTAGTTCAACGGAGGGTGTAGGGAAAACATGAAGTAATAAATAATTAAATAAAAATAAAATAAAATAAAAATTTAAATGATTCAATTTGACTTCGGGACAAAGTTTCCTAAAAAGCAGGAGTATGTAATGCCCCATAATAATAATAATAATAAATAATATAATATAAATAATAAAGAATAGATAATAATAGTAAATGAATAATGAAGAAAATATAATAATAGTAAATAATAAACTGAATTTCTAAATAAATATATATAAGTAAACTACAAAAATAGCATGAACAAGGTCACATAGCTAGCGTTCGTGCCGCTTAGTTTAATTATTGAATTTTAAAATGTATGAATTAACTCCCACATTTGAACAAGAGCTACAAAGTAGTTATTATCACTTAGTTTAAATATGGTTAAAAACATTTATTTAATAAAATTAATACATTTTAATTTCGCCCACTAGGGTAGCTCAATTGGTGATTACCTTGTTATGAAGTACATTGTAGCTCAATTGGTGTTTACCTTGTTATGAACTACTATGAGATTCAGAGCCCCGTGGGCCAAACCAACAAAGAAAATAAACACTCTAAATTCATAAAATTTATATGTCATTAGTTAGATACATCAATTAAGCAAACCAGTTTTGGATTCCTTATATTGAAAATTTGTTCTTGTTTTCTATATGTATGAATTAACAATACATAGTATACTTCTTAGAATATTTTTTTAACAATATTTTCATATCAATTTGCTTTTATACCTATTTGGATAGTGACAATTTTTAGCAAAAAAACAATTTGGAATTTTAGAGCGGTGCAAAGTTGTCTTTATATGATATTTCCATAAGGGAGAAGGCATGTCTATGTCATGCTTCTAGATATACTCCTAAATTCTAACACTATATATTAGAAAATTAGACTCCTAAATTCTAACACAAAAATATAAAACATTAAGAATATCCTACCATTAAAATAATTAAAAATAAAGAATATCCTATGATTAAAATAATTAAAAATATTAACTTTTAATTATTAGTGTCTTATGCTCATAAATTTATTATAACCATTTAGTTTATATACCTAGACTAATATGATATTTATAAATATGACCGAAATAAATTCAAGCATATGACAATTAAATATCTCGGAAATGATATTTGTAATGCTTATATCATGACATATCTTGAAATAACCAAAAAAATTGAAATCCATGTGCTTTGACAATTAAAAATAAGTAGTTGTAATCGATACAGGTACTCTAAATGTTTAAGTTTTAGTTAAAAGGACTGTGTTTGCTTATGTTTTTAGATATATCTGGAAATTTTATGCGCATATGGAATTTGGGGTTTAGTTTGTAACCAGTAGAATAATTGATTCATGTCTAGGGTCAACAAACTTGGTCTCATAGAATAATCTGCTACATTGGTGCCAAGAAATGCTAGAAGGAATCATGGTGAACGGTTAGTTCGACCAGGGATAGGCTGGGGTCAGACAGTTCATTACCTGATTCGTGATCATAGAACAATGGAAGTTGTTAAGTAAAAAACTAGTTGAATTCTTGACATCATCAATATAATAACATGCTTAGTGATATTGAAGAAATCTCCGGATTATCCACAGTGTTATAAAACAATGGTCGATGTTTCGAATCCCAACGGGGATCCATCTTCAGGATAAGATGTTGAATGAAGAATGAAAGAAGGACGAAAAGGACAGGGTTTATATAGTGAAAAAGGAGAAGAAAAAGAGCCGACAAGAATTGACTAATTAATATTCTATTAATTTATTTAATCAATTTTATTTTAATAAATAAAAATTAATTAATCTATTAAATTTCAATAAATTTATTAGATGAAGAAATGCAAGTTATTAATGAGGTTACGAATCCAGAAACAACTAAGCTTGCTGATATTTTTTTATGATCCACCTTCTTCAGCTTCCAAGGAGAATTCTATGAGCAGGTTTCAAGTGTCGCAATGGGATCGCCACATTCACCTATTTTCGCCAACTTATTTATGGAGCACTTCGAGAAGAAAGCCCTTGCCTCTTTTCCCTTAAGTCCAACTTGGTGGAAAAGGTTTGTAGACGACACCAACATAAAGTGGATGCATGGTAGGGAAAATCTGGAGAGATTCTTTAATCATCTAAACTTAATTTCCTCTGAGATTAATTTTACTATGGAGATTGAAGAAAATGGGAGCATTCCTTTCTTGGATGTCCTTGTTACCGAAAAGGAGGATGGAACATTGGGGCATCATGTGTTTAGGAAGAAAACCCATACAGACAACTACCTTCATGCTGAGTCTTACCATCATCCTGCTCATAAATTTGGTGTCCTTAATACTCTTGTTGTAAGAGCCCTGAGGATATCCAATGAGGAGCACTTGAAAGAGGAAATCACTCACTTGACATATGTTTTCATGGGTATAGGATATAAAGAGAGAGAAATCAGAAAAGCCATAAAAAGAGCTAAAGGTTGGGTCATACCCAAGAAGCCCCAGGGACCTCAAGAAAGTTGTGGTAGGATTTTTCTACCATACATTAAGGGTGTTACGGATAAGATCGCCAAGGTTTTTGGAAGGAATTACATTTTCGCGCAATTTTCAGCAGCAGGAACCATAAGACAAAAAATGTGGTCAGTTAAGGATGTATTAGTCATGAGCAGCTTAAAGGTGTTTACAAGATTGACTGCTCATGCGGGAAGAGTTATATTGGTGAAACCGGGCGCTCTCTTCAAAAACATCTTAGGGAGCATGGTGCTGATATTAAACATGAACGATCTCGCACCTCGGCCCTTGTTGATCATTCCTCGAAAACTAAACATCACTTGCTCCTTGATGATGCTAAAATCATTGCTAGGGAGGAACACTATCGAAGAAGAAAAATTAGAGAAGTGCTCGAGATTATGAAACACCCGCATAACATTAACAGGGATGGAGGATACGAGATCAGTGACAGTTGACGGCCTCTAATTTGACAGATGTGCTCTTAATGTTCGTCTTCTTCCCAGGTATAGTATCACAGGTTTGGTTCTCCTCCAGAAAAAAAATAAATAAATAAATAAAATATAAATATAAATATAAATAGAAATATAAATTAATTAAATTAATTAATTAATTAAATTAGAGTTTAGTCGTTGCAAACAGCTAAATAAATTATTTACTTTTAATAATTATCTTTATTAATTAATTTTTATTTTTAATAAAAATTAATTAATTAATAACTATTATTAGTATCTAAAGTTTTAATAAAAGAATATATTTAATAATGATCATATTTAATATTAGATTAATTAGGATTGATTTTTAAAAAAATTCAAATAAAGATATGAATAATAATAATTAATTGAATAAATAATGATTATTAGAATTAATATATAATAATTATAAATAATAATTACTTTTTATTAACATTTATTTACTTATTTGAATAAATGAACTTTAATATTAATTAAAGTAAAGTATTATTTATTTTTATTAATTATTAATATTGTAAATAATTCTTTCTAGTATTAGTACCTTGTAGGGTTTTCTCATATTCTAGCGTTTTACAATTTAAAATTCTTCACTAAAATAAAGATTAAGAATTAACTTTTATATTATCAAATTAATTAGATAATTTTATGTTAGTAATAATTATAATTTTATTATAAAAAAATTTGAAATTATAAAATTTTAGTAACATTTAGGTTTTATCAATTGAAATTTATTAAAATAAATTAATTGTTATTATTATTAACTTTATTAAAATTTATTATTATTATTATTAAATTAATGAATAGATGATATTATATATACTATTAAAATTTATAATAAATTTATTAAAATTTAATAGAATTAATTAATTTTTATTTATTAAAATAAAATTCATTAAATAAATTTATAGAATATTAATTAGTCAGTTCTTGTAGTCTCTTTTTCTTCTCCTTTTTCACTATATAAACCTTGTCTTTTTCGTCTTTCTTTTATTCTTCATTCAACATCTTGTCCTGAAGATGAATCCCCGTTGGGATTCGAAATGTCGACCATTGTTTTATAACACTGTGGATAATTCGGAGATTTCTTTAATAAGCAATAACCACAGAAGCTTGAAAACTATGCTTAGTGATATTTCCAAAAACCATTGAATACGCAACCACAATGTTACTATAGCAATCATGATGAACATTCACAAGTTGAATTGACTGTAAAGCAATAAATATGTATATATATACACATAGGGAGAACGAGCTTTGATTTTTTCGTCAATTTTCTGTGGCCCCTATGGCCCTCGGACCCTACGGTCTCCGCATGTGACCTTCTTTCTCTGTCTACAGGGTTGGATGGTTTTCCCTAGGTCCTGGGTTAATCTTCTCACTTTTTATCTGTACCATCACCTCTCTTATTCCCGTTACTCCTCTGACATTGTCCCTGATCCCTCTACCTCATGCGAACAATTGTTGGCCTGTGCATCATCATGAGCGAGGATGAGACTGATCTCATTTACAGTCCTGATTCTGGTCACATACTCCCAGGTCAATATGATTTTATGCACAGGGCTAATCATTCTATTGTTTTCTCCTCCCAAGTCACTCAGACGGATGATTTTATTCCTACCACACTTCCTTTGCATCATGGCTCTCCTGTACTGCATAACGGTGATCGCACCACCTTCACTGGTGTTGATCCATCACAGGCATGCGATCCCCAACCAAAACGAGCCAAGAAAGGAGTTCGTACTAAATCAAGAAATGCAAAACTCGTTGTTGGGGTAGAAATTTCAATCTCTGAGGTGCCTAATTATCTGGACAACGCTCTCGTGGGCCGTTTTTGTGGGAGGATGGAAACATTTAAAGGAATCTCTGCATGGATTGATGAGCACTGGAATCCCCTGTTGGGTTATTCGCCATCCTTTCACCATCTCTCGCGAGGATGGCTCCTCTTCAAAGTAATTTCGACAAAAGACAAACTAAAACTCACTGATCAGGTGTGGAATTAGGATCCTGCTGGTCTTGTTCTTCAGAATTGGGATGTTCACTTCAATTCTGAGTGCTCTCCACAACATTTACAAAGGGTATGGGTAACCTCCTGCGCTCCCTCAATTCTTCTGGCAATGTCCACTTCTTGAAGCAATTGGCAACAAACTATGCACGTTCATTTCACTGGAAGACGACTGGGATACAAAATTGGACTGAAGATGTGCAAAAATTATAGTAGAATTGGACGTCCACGAAGGTTTATATGAAGGATTTTTTCTCAAAATGCATGGGAGCTCGTGGACTCAGCGTCTATACTACTAGAAATTTCCTTTCAGATGTTTCATGTGTAGACAAGTTGGCCACCTTGCCCTGGATTGTCTGCGTCCCGATCTCTCAAGGCCTAAATTTAAAAAGGTGTGGAAAAAGAAAGATCCCCCCCTGAAGCCTCGGGTTGGCTCTCATGTCCTTGATTCTATCGCCTCTGAGCTAAAAAAGGATGTGCCTCAATAGTTCCTCGACGTCGCATCTTCTTCTGATAAAGGTATGTCCTCTATGGCCTCTCCCCCTCCATCTATCTCTAATGATATTAATCCTCCTATGCTTGAAAAAGGTGGCACATATATTCAATCATGCTCCTCCACTGCATCATCCCTACCTCCCCCTGTAACTCCGGGTCCTTCCCCCCTCTTTCCCTCTCCACCTTCTTCCCCTCAGGTGGAGTCTCCTCTAGTTGTTTCCCGTGAGATTCCCCTTCCTCCTCCCTCTCCCTCCTATGTATCAAAGCTGTGATCTCACTCCTCTTATAATTCAGAAAATGTTATAAAGGGAGGTTTGGTTGTTGATATGCCGCCTAAAATCATTTTAGGCCGTAAGATCCACCTATCTAAAGCTCGGAATTAGGCTTCATTGGATATCCATGTTGGAAAACAAAAAACTATTCAAAGGGCCCTTGGAGCAGTGAAAGGCCCAAAGAAGGGCCCCTCATGATCGTTCTTTCACTGAACGTGCGGGGTCTTGGGGGCGCCCCCTCTCAGCTAGCCCTCAAACGGTTAGTTCAAACCATTTCCCCTGATGTCCTTTTCTTACAAGAGACAAAGGTTGTCGGATCCCGAGTTGTGAAATTTTTATCGAAATCGTTAAAAGATTGGACTTTCGTTTCCAGTGATGTTGTAGGCCTCGCGGGGGATTTGGTTACAGCCTCGTGCCCTTCTATTTCGGTCCTCTCCAATGACTGCCACCCAACCTATATTAGGTCCTCCCATGTTGACCAAAAAACAAGTTTTTCTTTCACCTTTCTAAATATTTATGGTCCCTTTTCTGATAAAAGATCCTTTTGGTCGTCTTTGTTCTCCTCTGAAGTTGCTCAATCTCGGAACTTGATTATGGGGGGAGACCTAAATTTTACCTTGTCTCAACAAGAGTTTTGGGGGATTTCAGCTAGATTTGACCCCTTGGCCTCTTTTATTCAATCTCTTTTGGAAGCCCATAGGATTGTGGATGTTCAACCGCTGAAACTCGCTCCCTAATGGAGGAACAATCGTAGAAATGAAGAGGTCGTCGCAAAAATGTTAGATAGATTTCTTATTTCGGATGGTCTCTTGGATGGACATATCAGAATTCAGTCATGGGTGGAGTCTGGTGGATTATCATATCATCACCTAATTGTTATGTCTCTGGATGCTCCTGAACAAAAACCCCCCTCCCCTCTAAAATTCAATCCGGTTTGGTTATTAGAGGACGATTACAGGTCCCTGATAACCAGCTCCTAGACTCATCTGCCCTCTTATCATTCTGAATCATATATGAAACAATGGGCAACAAACATTGCTCTTGTCAAAAATGTGACAAAGGGATGGGTTCAAAATTTTCGGGCCAAACAACAGGAGATGTTAAAAAATACTGAAGCTAATATCGCTAACCTCTATAAAATAAATATCAATGGAATCCTCTCTGAAGTTGAACTCGATTCCCTTAAATCTCTGGAGCTTAATCGTCATGACCTCCTCCTGAAGGAGGAACAATTATGACGACTAAAGAGTCATGCAATATGGATTCAGGAAGGAGATAATAATACAAAGCTTTTTCACAGGTTTGCATCCCACAGACACAACCAAAACACTATTCAGGAGATTCACAATTCCTTTGGTGACAAAGTCAGATCCTTTAAAGAAAAATCCAAAGCTGGGGTTAATCATTTCAAACCTGCTTTCTCAACTCTGGAAGGATCCCCGATTCTAGAGATTCTTAAGGTCCTAAAACTTTTCCCTCGAATGATTTCGGAAGATATGAATAAAACACTACAAAAAGAAGTTGATGATGTTGAACTTGAGCATATTCTTCGATCCTTTCAAAAAGGTAAGAGCCCAGGTCCAGATGGTTTGACCATATAATTCTATCTAGGTTTTTTTGATCTGTTGAAAGATGATATGCCTAAAGTTTTCAGGGAATCTCAACGATCCGGAAAATACTTAGGCTCTTTAAATTCAACTTTCATCGCTCTAATCCCTAAAAGTCAAAACCCCTCTTCCTTTGGGGATTTTTGTCCTATCTCTTGTTGCAACCTGATTTACAAATTGATTTCGAAAATCATTGCACAAAATTTGAAGCCCATCGTGAGCTCCATTATCTCAGAAGAACAGTTTGGTTTTCTTCATAAGAGACAGATTCATGATGCAGTCTCTCTGGCTCAAGAAAATATTCACTCTGTTCATCTCAACAAAAAATTCTCCTTTGACCTAAAATTAGATATTTCTAAGGCATATGATAGGGTTAGCTAGAATTTTTTGAGGCTCTTATTAATTCAAATTGGGGTGGCAGTCGAAGTGGTGGAATGGATGATGGGATGCATTCAATCAGCATCCTTTGTAGTCCTTATCAATGGCTCCCCCTCTGATTTCTTTCGTCCTGCAAGAGGTTTACGTCAAGGAGCCCCTGTCACCTTTTTTGTTCCTATTAATTATGGAAGCCTTAAGTTGTCTATGTAAACAAGCTCAAGATTCAGGGGATATTAAAGGAATCCACATTGTTGGTTTTGAACATCTGACACATATTATTTTTTTGGATGGAATCCCCTTGTTTGGTGATGCCACAGAAGAAAATGATATAAATTTAAGAAAGATTCTTGATCTCTATCAGCAGGCTATGGGAATGCAGATAAACACTGAAAAATCGTGTTTGGTCCATAACATCACTTCAGAGGTTTTGTTGAGCGATCTCAGATCTTCTTTTCCCTTTCCCCGCACTGAGTGGGCGTTTGGTTTCAAATATTTAGGCTTTGCACTAAAACCTAATTCTTATGTTTTCGGGGACTGGCTTTGGCTTTATCAAAATATTGAAAAAAGAATTATGCATTGGAAAAACCAATGCCTATCTATAGGAGGTCATTTGGTACTTCTGAAATCCGTTCTTCAAAGTATTCCAATAAATTGGGCCACTATTGTTGCTATCCCGAAAGGAATCCTACACAAAATCTGAAAAAGAAAAAAAAATGTTTCTCTTTTCTATGAACAGCCAGTCAAAAGAATGAAGGAATTCCACTATCTAAGTGGATGACCCTAGCTCTACCAAAGGATATGGGAGGCTAGGGAATCAAAAATATTCCTATCTTCTGCTTATCTTTAGCTGCTAAATCCTTATGGAGGCTTGTTGGGAATCTGGGCTTTTTGTTTGGGCGGATTATCTATGCAAAATACTTGTCAGGGTCTACTGTCTCGGCATGGTTTCGATCACAAAACAAATCTCACAAAAATGGTTCAATCGGTTGGAAGGCTCTCGTTCAATATTTCATGTTGATTGGAAACTGGATTGCTTGGAATATTGGAAATGGGACTCAAGTTAGAATAGGACAGGATCCATGGGCTGGGGTAGGTGAAGATTTTAAGCTTTTTGAGGGGCTTAGGAATAATTTGTGAATAAACCATATTCACACTATTGCGGATGCAGCATATTTCTGCCCATATTTTGGGGAACTTCTGGCTGGAAATCGGCAGTTTCTCTGGGGCTCAATGAGGCAGAATCACAGGAATGGTCATCCTTTGTTCTTCTTCTTGTTAATAATTTCATTCATCTGGACCAGGAGACAAAGGAATCTTTGGTTTGGACAAAAAACACTACTTTTGTTTCCTACACAGCAAGCAAAGGATATAAATCTTTTATGGAGGAATCCTTTTCAGTGGAAAAAGAGGATTGGTGGAAACAATTATGGAAAGCTCCTAGTCATTTAAAGGCCAAAATTATGTTATGGCTGATTCTTAACAATAGACTCCTAACTTGGGAGAATCTTCAACGTCGTGGCTGGGAAGGTTTGAGTCGATGTTCTCTTTGCAGAATAGATGTTGAAACTAGGCCTCACCTTTTCCTTTTTTATTCTTATGCAGAGTCGGTATGGAACAAGTCGGTTTCCTCATTCACCACAGTGCAACGAGAAGCAGAATATTGTGTTCTCACCCGAATGAAACAATGGTGGAGCGATCCTGGGGTAAGCTCCTTTGAAGATTCCCATTACTTCTTCACTTATAGAATTTGGTGGGCAACAAACATGGCAATTTTTCATGAAAAAGCCATTCTGGAGGAACTGACTTCGGCCTTAATTGTATAGTGGACATTCGAACACAAGAGTCCACCCAAAGCTCAAAAATGTTGGATAATACAGCCCCCGGATATAAATCATGAAGTACCTTGGGCTTTTTTCAATAGAGCCAGCCAAGGGTCTCCCCCGCTTCCTAGTGCTGGAGCCACCCTCTATCTCAGTCGGGAAACGAAATTTTTGATCAAGTTTGCGCCTGGTCATGGCTCCAACAATAAGGTTGAATTGGCAGATCTATGGGCAGTGTTATACGTGGCAATCAACAAAGGTATAACAAATCTTTAGTGCTTCGACGATTCAAAGGTGGTTGTGGACTAGGCTCTTCAACGCTCTCAGATCCTGGCCCCGCACTTACAGGCGGTCTTACGTGCCATTCAAAGTTTCTTCCCAAAGTTCAATCATTTATCTTTCAAACATGTTTACAAAGAGATAAATTCTAAGGCTGACGCTTTATCCAAACAAGCCCTGACTCTTCTCCCTGGCCGCATGACGATTGTGGATGCCTCCTCTGTTGTAGAAGAAGTTATACATGTTTGATCACAATTTTGAGCTACAAGTGATAAATCAGGAAGAGTCCTTATAAGGGGTTTTCAAAAAACCTTCAGAGCATGATATAAACCTCATAGGATGAAATTAGGAAAAGAGTTTTTGTCCTTTTTTATTATGTTTCAGATTTAAAGGCTATATATGGAAACAATTTTGAGAATCCATCAAGACAATACAGCTCAACGAGCAAATGTAAAACCCTTCAGGGCCGGTCTATTATTCAATATGAATAAATATTTTTTTCTATGGAAAAAAAAATGTATATATATATACTATTTTTACTGTCAGTTCAACCTGTAAATGTTGATCATAAGTCATTACTGCTTTTACTGTCTTTTTGTTTTGTATAGGTTCAATATATATATATATAACCTAGACAAACCAAAAAAGTGATCCAGGTGGATATTGGTGGCCACCCGCTTATTCCACTTGGACCCCCACTATTGTTTCTTTCAGTTTTTCGGTTTCCTTAATTGTAGAACAATTTATTATTTTTGGCAGTTTTTCGAGTCCTGAACTTCCGGAACCGTTTTGAGGCCCTAAAAGATGTTTTTTTGGGCATGAAATTTTTGGTTAATATGAGTCTTCCATACTCAAAATTCATTTTCAATAGTTGTGGTCCTCGAATAGATCTTTTTAACGATGTATCATGTGCGTCAAACGGAGATAGTATGCCAAAGTTACGGCCCCGGGAAATAGATGTACCAATTTACCCCGACGGGGCCCATAGTCTGGTGTTTCATCTCCTAGGGTTAGTTTTTTGGATGTTTATGGTTTTCCATTGTTTCTCAATAATAAATAGGCCTTCAAGCCTCATTGTAACACAGTTCAAAGGCAGGTATCTCCCACGTCTCTTCTTAGAGATAAGCTACCAGCTCCCTAGCTAGTTTATTTCCATTCTGTCTGTAAGCATATTTCAGCTATGAGATATTAATGAAATGAAGTCTTATTTCTGTAGAATATTTGTGTTAATGTGTATTTTTGTATTTTATTGTGTTCTTTCATAAGTCTAGATTAGTGGTATCAGAGCAGTTTTTTCTTTCTCGATCCTTCTTTGCATGTCCCCAACAATGAGTTAGGGCTCCATCTAGTTGAACCTTTGCAAGATCAGCCTCGCAAACCCCGATGACCGCCCATGGGGGACGAAAATAAAGACGAGGGAGCGAGATATCCTATCAAAATATTGCTCGAGGAGGCCCTTGAGAAAGAAAGGAACACGATGATGGATAACCTTGCCCAAATTCTTCAACGACTACCCACCGACGGCGCATATGCATCCAGCAGCCACTCTGAAGGCGCAACTCCTTTTAAGGTACAAGTAAACTTTGAAATTCCCATATTTGAGGGCCAAATAGATGCAGATGTCATATATATATGTTTGAATATATTAGAAGGGTATTTCTCAGTTCATGACTTTTCCAACCAGGAAAATATTACTTTTGCACTCCTCAAAGTCACCCCCCATGTCAAGGACTGGTGGGAAAACTACTGTGATCAAAAGGAAGAGAGGGAACCCTCTTTGTTTTCGATCGCACCGACTTAGAATTATTTCTGAGATGCCATCAAGGAAAAATATTATCTTGTGGGGAGCTATGAGGACAAGTACATACAATGGACTATGTTGGGACAACAAAGGGATCAAGATGTGCATGAGCTGAAAAATTTGTTTCATACCCTGAGCAAAAATTTGGGTATCAAATATTTGGAGAAACAATTGGTGTTGAAGTACCACAACTCACTACACAGATACATTAATGAGTAAATGGAGTTCCTCGACATCTCCTTGCTTGGTGCAGCATACCGGTATGCTGCCAAGATTGAGCAGAAGTTCAAACAGAAGAAGCGAGACTTTTGGATCTGTGAATCAAAAGCAAGGAAAAGGTGCCTCCAAACCACAGAAAAAAGAACAAATCTAAGGCTTGGCGGCCCAGGATTACCTGCCAAAGCCGCAGGAAAAGAACAACACCACGAAGCCAAAGAAGGACATGAGAAAGTGGTGTGAGTTCCATAAGAGCTCCACTCACAACACAAGTGAGTGTCGGTCCAAGCAGTCATTGGTGGCTATGCTAAAGGCTTCTGAATCAGATGCATGCTCTGACTATGAATCAAAACCTGACAAGGGGAGTGACAAAGGGAATAAAATTATCGATGCAGCCCAACGCCATTGTTGCCACCATGAATATCCAGAAGGAGGAATCGGAATATCTAGAGGAGGAGGAGCACCTCTTCCATTCCCAAATATGGGTAAACGGTTCCCTGTTGTAGTTCATTATTGATAGCGGGAGCCAAAAGAACCTTATTTCAGCAAAGTTCATGAAGCGGCTATGATTGTCAACCACAACACACCAACATCTGTACACCATCAATTGGCTTCACCAAGGATGGGATCGCCGCGTCATCCAGCAATGTCGTCTTCCCTACAACATCAAGCCCTTCACGGATGAGGTATTATGTGACATTGCCTCTCTTGATGTTTGTGATGTAGTATTAGGCCAACCATACTTGTGGAAGCGACATGTTGTATATGATTCCTGGCCTCACATTGTTATTTTTACTTTGGTAAATAAGTTGTATAGGATATCGGAGGTCGCACTGCCTGCCGCCATCTCTTTGGTTACTGCAAAAAAATGCAGTAAGTTCATTTCCAAAACTGGGAAATTAGTTTTCCTAATGATCTGTCGTCAGGGAAATAAGAATATTGTGGCCACGATCTCCATATAGGGCTCCTTCACATGACAACAACAAATGGACAAGGTCGTGGAGGAGTACGGGGACATCTTCACCTCACCTGCAAGGGTGCCTCTTCACTATCAGGTCAAGCACCCCATAGATATGACCCTAGGTGTGCTGCTACCCAATGGACCAATCTATCGGCGCTTTGATCTAGAGAACGATGAAATCAAGAGGCAGATTCATGAGCTGTTGCAAAAAGGTCACATCCGGCTGATTTCATCACCCTGTGGGAGCCCGATCATGTTGGTGCAGAAGAAGGATAGAACTTGGAGACTCTGTAATGACTATCGGGCACTGAACAAGATCATTTTCTGGAATAGGTACCTGATCCCACAAATTGATGACCTTCTGGACCAACTCAAGGAGACAAAATAGGGTATCACCAGGTACCAATCGCACCCTATGATGTGTGGAAGACTTCCTTCAAAGTAAAGGAGGGTTTGTTCGAAAGGTTGTTCATGCCTTTTTGGTTGACAAATTCTCCTCCAACCTTCATGAAGCTCATGGATGACATCTTGCGACCATTCACTAACTCATTTGTATTAGTATACCTTGATGACATCTTGATCTTCAACCATACTTGGGAAGAGCACCTCCACTGCATCTGACAGGTCCTCCAAACACTGCAGTAACACAAGTTGTGTGCCAAAATGGAGAAGTTCACTTTTGGCATGACCCAGGTTCAGTACCTGGGATACATTATTGATAAGTGGGCGGGGCATGTGGATCCAGCCAAGATCCAATTCATTTGGGATTGGACAGCCCAAACCACTCTATTAGAGCTCTGCAGCTTTCTGGGTCTTGCTAATTTCTACTGCAGGTTCATGTTGGGATTCTCTCATATCACTTGGCCCTTGAGTCAAGTCACCAAGGGAGGAGTGAAGGAAAATTTCTTTTGGTATAAATCTCAACAGAAGGCTTTCGAATATTTGAAACATCACATGTGCTCTGCCCTAGTGCTCACATTACCAGACCTGCAACAACCATTTGAGATCGAGGCAGATGCCTCTGACTATGCTATTGGGGCAGTTCTTACTCAACAGGAGCATCAAATGGCATATCACAGGGAGACACTATCTTACACAGTCCGGAAGTATCCCACTTATGAGAAAGAGATGCATTCCATCGTACAAGCTTGCCAACAATGGAAGCATTACATTTTGAAGAAGGAAACGATCATCCACAGAGACCACCGACCCCTACAGTTCATACAGACACAAGGGAATTGTATAATGATTTCCATCAGAATTGGTCCACATATCTACAATAGTTTTATTTGAATATCAAGTACAAGAAGGGGAGCACTAATAATGTTGCAGATTGCCTCAGCCGACCACCAATCGTGGCGCTAACCACCGTGCTCAACTCTTGTGGGGGTGAGAGTTATGATTAGTCGCTTCTATACAAGAGCGATCCAGAATTCAGCCACACATGCAAGAACCTCTTGGAGGGTAAACGAGTTCCAAATTTTCACCTCCATGATGCACTGCTATGTCACCTGGGACACCTTTTCTTTCCTTCAAGCGGGTGTGCCAAGTTGATTTTGGAAGCACACTACAGTTAGGGCGTTGGGAATTTCAAGGTAGAGAAAATAGTGGCAGTACTGCAGAAGTATTTTTGTTGGCCAATTCTTCGACAGGATGTCGGGAAGTACATCAGATCCTGCACTGCTTGCGTCATTTCCAAACCAACCATCAAGAATCAAGGTCTCTATACTCTGTTTCCTACCCATTGTCGACCTTGGGAATCTATCTCCATGGATTACATATAGGGCCTTCCTTCTACTAAGCATGGAAACGACTGTGTTTTCGTGGTCATCAACAGATTCTCAAAGATGGCCATTATGGCGGCCTGCAAGAAGAATATCACAACATAAGCCACTACTAAACTCTTGTTTGAATGAGTGTGGGTACACTTTTGGATCCCATAGTCTATCATCTTAGATTGGGACAGCAGGTGCCTCAATACATTTTGGTCCAGCCTCTAGTCAGTGCTGGACACCAATCTCACCAAGTCCACAGCTTTCCATCCCCAAACTGATAGCCAGACAGAGGTCATCAACAGGGTGACCGTACACATTATGCACTTGTACAACTCAAAGCATCCACGTACATGGGATGAAAGGCTCCCTTGTGTACAGCATAACTATAACCGGGCCCTCCACAACTCAACCTACCACAACCCCTTTCAGGTGGGCTTGGGATTCCAAACACTATGTCCCATTAACGTAGCCATGCCATTTGCAGCTACTCAGGCCGATTTGGCTCATGTCCATTTTGAAGATGCCAAGGAGAATAGCTTCATTAAGTGCATTCAGCACATCCGCCGACAGGTTCATGACATATTGGATAGATTCAATGCTAAGTACAAGCAGCAGCATGATCAACATCGTGTGCCACAGAACTTCCAAGTGGGCAAAAAAGTATGGCTACATTTGCAAAAGGAACGCCTCGCTAGACCCCGCCGCAAGCTTTTCCCTCTCCGATATGGGCCATACACCATCACCAAGGCTATAGGGCACAATTCCTTCGAGCTCAGTATTCTACCATTCCTTAGTCTGCACCCATTGTTCAATGTGGACCACCTTTAGCCCTACTTTCCACCTCTATTGGACACATCCAACATGGCAGAACAACTCACATCAAAAGAGCTAAACCCAGACTGCATGGAACAATCCATAACTGATCATATTATGGACACACAGATCAAGAACACCCACCAACAGAGGATCCAGCTATATCGATTTGTCAAAGCAGACCAACTCCTTAACCAGGGCAAGTGGCTCACTACGGACCAAGTTCAGCAGAATTTTCCTCATCCCATGTAGGAACTCAACGCAATGGGGACCATTTCTTCCTAAGGGGAGAGGAATGATCCATGTGGATATTTATGGCCACCCACCTATTCCACTCATACCCCCACCATTATTTCTTTTATTTTTTCAGTTTCCTAATTTTAGCACAATTTACTATTTTTGGCAGCTTTTTGGGTCCTGAACTTTCGGAACCATTTTGAGGCTCTAAATGATGTTTTTTGGGCATGAAAGGTCTGGAATATTTGTCTTCTAGCCTTGATATTCGTTGTCAATATTTGTAGTCCTCGGATATATATTTCTAATGATGTATCATGTGCATCAAACGGAGATAGTATGCCAAAGTTACGACGCCGGGAAATTGATGTACCAATTTACCCCGACGGGGCCCATGGTCTAGTGTTTCATCTCCTAGGGTTATGTTTTTGTATGTTTAGGGTTTTCCATTGTTTCTCAATAATAAAGAGCCCTTAAAGCCTCATTGTAACATAGTTTAGAGGTAGGTATCTGCCACATCTCTCAGAGATAAGCTACCAACGTCCTAGCTAGTTTATTTCGATTATGTCTGTAAGCATATTTCAGTTATGAGATATTAATGAAATGAAGTCTTATTTCTATTGAATCCCTGCGTTTATGTGTATTTTTGTATTTTATTTTGTTCCTGCATAATTTTGTATCAGTGGTATCAGAGCAATATTTTCTTTCTCGATCCTTCTTTTCATGTCCCCAACGAGGTCAGGGTATAAGGAGTTAGGCTCGATCTAGTTGAACCTTTGCACGATCAGCCTCGCAAACCCCGATGGCCGCCCATGGGGGGCGAAAATAAATACGAGGGAGTAGGATATCCTATCAAAATATTTCTTGAGGAGGCCCTCAAGAAACAAAGGAACACGATGATGGATAACTTTGCCCAAATTCTTCAACGACTGCCCACCGGCGGCACATCTGCATCCAACAGCCACTATGGAGGTGCAACTCCTTTTAAGGTACAATTAAACTTTGACATTCCCATATTTGAGGACCAAATAGATTCAGAAGTCATAGATAGATGGCTGAATCAATTAGAAGGGTATTTCTCGGTTCATGACTTTTCCAACCTGGAAAAGATTACTTTTTCACTCCTCAAAGCCACCCCCAATGTCAAGGACTGGTGCGAAACCTTTTGTAAGAAAAACGATGAGAGGGAACCCTCTCTACTTTCATTCGCACCCAATTTGAATTCTTTCCAAGATGCCAACAAGGAATAATATTATCCCATGGGGAGTTATGAGGACAAGTACATACAATGGACTACGATGCGGCAGCAAAGGGATCAAGATGTGCATGAGCTGACGAATTTGTTTCATACCCTACGCACGTATCAAAGATTCAGAGAAACATTTGGTGTTGAAGTACCGCAGTTGTCTGCACAGATAGATGCAAGAGTAAATGGATTTCCTCAACATCTCCTCGCTTGGTGCAACATACCGGTATGTTGCCAAGATTTAGCAGAATTTGAAACAGAAGAAGCAAGACTTTGGATCTACGAATTAGAAGCAAGGGAAAGGTGCCCCCAAACCACATAATAAAGGAAAAATCCAAGGCGGGGCAGCCTAGGATAACCATTCAAAGACACAAGCAAAGAACAACACCGCGAAGCCAAAGAAGGACATGGGAAAGTGGTCTAAGTTCCATAAGACCTCCACTCACAACACAAGTGAGTGTCAGGCCAAGAAGTCACTTGTGGCAGAGCTGAAGGCTTCTGAATCAGATGCATGGTCCAACTCTGAATCGGAACTCGATAGGGGGAGTCACAAAGGGAAGAAAATTATTGATGTGAAGCCTAATGCCACCGTTGCCACCACGAAGATCCAGAAGGAGGAACCAAAATATCCAGAGGAGGAGGACCGCCTCTTCCATTCCCAGATGTGGGTAAACAGTTCCCCATTACAGTTCATTATCGAGAGCAGGAGCCATAAGAACCTCATTTCAGCAAAGGTTGTGAAGCGGTTGGGCTTTCCAACCACATCACACCCACAACCATACACCATCAGGTGGCTTCACCAAGGACGGGATCACCGCGTCAGCCAGCAATGTCACCTTCCCTAAAACATCAAGCCCTTCATGGATGAGGTATTATGTGACATTTCCCCTACCGATTTTTTTGATGTATTATTAGGCCAACCATACTTGTGGAAGAGACATGTTGTATATGGGTCCCGACCTCATGCTGTTATTGCTACTTTGGGAAATAAGTTGTATAGGATATCGGAGGTCACACCGCTTGCCGCCATATCTTTTCTTACTGCAAAACAATGCAATAAGAGCATTTCCGAAACCGGGAAAAAAAAATTCCTGATGATCCGCCCTCAAGGAAAGAATAAGAATGTGGCCACGACCTCCAGACAAGGCTCCTCCGCTTGACAACAACAAATGGACAAGGTCATGGAGGAGGACGGTGACATCTTCACCTCACTCGCAAGGGTGCCTCTGCACTATTAGGTCAAGCACCCCATAGATCTAACCCCAGGTGCGTCGCTGCCCAATGGACCAATATATCAGCGCTTTGTTCTAGAGAATGATGAAATCAAGAGGTAGATTCAGGAGCTATTACAGAAAGGACACATCCGTTCGAGTTCATCACCCTGTGGGAGCCCGATCATGTTGGTGCAGAAGAAGGATGGGACTTGGAGACACTATATTGTCTATCGGGCACTGAAAAAGATCAATGTCCGGAATAGGTACCTGATCCCACGGATTGATGACCTTCTGGACCAATTTAAGGGGGGGGAATATTTCACCAAGATCGACTTGAAGTTTGGGTATCACCAATCGAACCCTCTCATGTGTGGAAGATTGCCTTTAAAGCAAAGGAGGGCTTGTTCGAATGGTTGGTCATGCCTTTCAGGTTGAAGAATGCTCCTGCAGCCTTCACGAGGCTCATGGATGACATCTTGCGGCCATTCACCAACTCATTTGTAGTAGTATAACTGGATGACATATTGATCTTCATCCAGACTTGGGAATAGTACCTCCACCACATCCAACAGGTCCTCCAAACACTGCGGTAACACAAGTTGTGTGCCAATTTGGAGAAGTGCACTTTTGGCATGACCCAGGTTCAGTATCTGGGATACATTATTGATGAGCGAGGGGTGCATGTGGATCCAGCCAAGATCTAATTCATTCGATATTGGCTAGCCCAAACCACTCTAACAGAGCTCCGCAGCTTTCTGGGTCTTTCTTATTTCTACCGCAAGTTCGTGTTGGGATTCTCTCATATCACTTGGACCTTGAGTCAAGTCACCAAGGGATGAGCGAAAGAAAATTTATTTTGGTATGAATCTCAAAAGAAGGCATTCGAAGAGTTAAAACATCGCCTCTTCTCTGCCCCAGTGCTCACATTACCAGACCTGTAATAACCATTTGAGATCGAGACAGATGCCTTTGACTATGATATTAAGGAATTTCTTACTCAACATGAGTATCTAGTGGCATATCACAGTGAGACATTGTTCGACACAATTCGGAAGTATCCCACTTATGACAAAGAGATGTATTCCATCATGCAAGCTTGCTGATAATGAAAGCATTACATTTTGGCGAAGAAAATGATCATCCACACAGACCACCGACCCATGCAGTTCATAAAGACATAAGGGAAGTTGCAGAACGATCGCCATCAAAAGTGGTTCACATATCTACAACAGTTTCATTTGAACATCAAGTACAAGAAGGGAAGCACCAATAATGTTGTAGACTTCCTCAGTCGACCACCGATCGCGACGCTAACCACCGTGCTTAACTCTTATGGGCATGAGACTTATGATTGGCCGCTTCTCTATAAGACCGATCCATAATTTAGCAACACATACAAGACCCTCTTGGAGGGTAACCAAGTTCCAAATTTTCACCTCCAGGATGCACTGTTATGTCACCTGGGACACCTTTGTGTTCCTTCAAGCGAGCGTACCAAGATGATTTGGGAAGTGCACTACAGTCGGGTCATTGGGAATTTCGGGGTCGAGAAAATAGTGGTAGTAATGCAGAAGTATTGTATTGACCAAACCTTCAACAGGATGTCGGGAAGTACATCAGATCATGTACTGCCTGCGCCATTGTGAAACTGACCATCAAGAAGCAAGGCCTCTATACTCCGTTGCCTACCCCTAATCGACCTTGGGAATCCATCTCCATGGATTACATATCGGGCCTTTCTTCTACTAAGCATGTTAGTGACTATGTTTTTGTGGTCGTCGACAGATTCTTGAAGATGGCCATTATGGTGGCAGAAGCGCCGCGCAGAGGCAAAATAGGTGGCAGAAGCATGAAAATTTTGATGTTTTTTTAATTTGTTTTCCAAAATGGGAGGGTGACATGTTGAACTGATGTCATATCTATGATGTAGAGGTGAAAATCAATCCAAACCTATAATATTTTCTCCATTTAGATGCCCTGATAAAAAGCGTCGTGCCACTGCGTGACGCTTCTATAATGACCAATTTTCCAGAATTTTCAAAAAAAAATCTGCAAAAATAAGGCTTAAATATGGATCAATATCTCTCTAAACATAACGTTTTTTGCAAAAATTAGATATTTTTTTGTTCTTCATCATGTTATGAACAAAAAACTCCTCTATTTTTCCAAAATACTTTCCCATTTGATCAGTAACCAAGTTTGAAGTTGATCACTACAAATTTGTAGAAGCGTAGCGCACTCTCAACAGAAGCATCGTGCCACTTTGAGAGGGATTTTGGAGGCCTTACCAGAGTATTTTTGGGCTGAAATTGGTATGGTTTGAAATATTAGGATATTTTCTACAAAATGGATTCATCAAGCACTGCAAAGCCCTGCTCCAAACCCCTGAAAATTTGACTTGAAGACAACCTGTTCAAAGGTGCATAAAATGACCTGGAGCAAATGTATTTTTGGAATTTCTCTCAAATAATAACACTTGTGCATAAAATGAAGTATGTTTTTGTTCTTTTTCCTATTATTAACGAAAACCTCTTTCACTTTTGTAAAATTCATCTCCATTACTTCATAAACTTATTTTGAAGAAAAATTGTCCCTGTGTGCAATGTAAACCATAACTTGATCACAAAGCTCTAAAAATGATGCCATGGGTGAGTTGGCTCAAACCTGGAATGGTGGCCTCCCTTATGAATCTTATTTTCACCCTCCATAGTGTTTGTTAACAAGATAAAACCCTAGCTAGATGTAGAGGGTAAGGAAAGTGGAGATTTAGGAAAACAGGGGATAGAGGTAGGGTGTTTTTAGGGACAGAAATGAGGTGGGAGGAAGCTAGGGAAAAATCCATAAAAAATTGATGAGGTAGGGTGATGAGTTGTAAATAATATGCAAGTGAAATTTCTGGAAATGGGCATGAGGAAGGTGCCCAAAAGGTAAAAACACAGGGATTTCCTAGTTTTCCTACAAAAATGTAGTGAAAACTAGGGTTTTTATGAAAATGATGGCAAGTAGGGGTATGAGTGATATGTATGTGGATGATGTATGAAGGTTTTATGAAATTTTTAGATGGTTATATTAGGGTTTTTTCAACTGAAACCAGCCAAGTATGGAGGAAACCAAAAACGTAGTGAAGAAAACCCTAAGGAGGGAATCCACCTTTTTCTTAAGAATTTAACTTGAATGAGGTATGAAGAGCATTCACTTACTATTTTGGAGGTCTATGAACCTTTGTGCAAGCTGACGTAACCCTTCGATGGTTTTTTTGAAGCTTGGAACCAAAAGCGTAGCAAACTGCCAATCTTTGGATGGCTATGGAGGGTTGTGAGCATGAGAGAGGAACTTTTTGACCATGTAGCATACTTCTTTGACAAAAGACAAATTTCCTTTACTTATTTTCCTATGTTTGCTAACTCCAAATTAAAATGATATGTATGGTGAAAACGACAACTTGTTCACCTTCTTTCATGACATGGTTGGACATTGTGGTGGCGAAACAAAACATACCTAGACCCTGACCTAGATGGAGGTGTGGTGACTAATCTAAGACCTTAGGTGGTAATGGATGACATGACCTTGAAATGATGATGACCATGAATGGAGTGAAGGGAGTATCATTTCAGACCTAGACAACATTCAGTGAGAAAAATTTTATTTGAAACTTGACTTGAAACATAAAATTTTGACCTAGGACCACTACTAAGTAAATCTGAAAAGAGTATTTTTTATCACTGAACATTTGGACACTAACACTGTGAAACCCCAAAAAGGGAACTTACAAATGATATTCACCGAGGCAGATCTTAAATACTAAAGAGTGTATCCAAACATATGCAACATTGTAAACAAGAGCAGTAAACCCAAGATAAGAGTTAAGGCCTTGACCAGAAGCTAAGGTATATTATATAATGGCACATCAATATCTCTATTTCTAAAAAAATCAATCGTAACTACATAACGATCCTTTAAAAAAAACATAATAAGAAAATAATACAATAATCGACTATTAAGCTTGATAGCTTTTACTCCACGAAATTGTTATGGACAGAATCGCACCCAAAACACAATAATCGGGTGGTCTACGGGCTTAAGCCCTGAAATATATCTAAGTAGAAGACTAACACCCCCATGGGAGAGTACGAGAAATAACTAGATATGGAAGAAATCCTTCCTGTGTTATGCTCTCTAACATGGTAGAGATCAGAGAGGCTAAAAGGTGAGTTAGCTCGAAACCAAGTACCTGGTAAGAAAACAAGCCTTAACCCTTGTCTTGAAATGGAATACATAGCACACAAATCTCTGGTAAACGAAACAATACCTACAAAAGAACCCAACAGGAAGAGAATATCATGATATTTTAACTGAAGAGAAGGCAAACTATAAGTAGCGTTGAAGGAATGTGTTAAGGGGAGGGACTAACCTGGCATGAAAGGATTCCTGAATATGTCGCTAATCCTGTAGTCTCGAAACAAAAACAAAAAGGAAAACTTGTTACAATTCCAAATATAAATAGTTCTACCCTAAAGACAAAACGAAACAGAAAACAAGTGGAGAATCGCTCACCTGTATAATTGAAACCGCGATTGTGCCCCAGAAGATGAACGACCAACCATATAGCAAAAATCCAACTCCTGAAGGGAGATTCTTGCCAGAAAGTTTCAGGCAACGCACAAAAGTATACAAGAAATCTCTCTGTTTAAGGATGGTGCACATGGAGTTGCGGTGGTGGAAGGTTCTGGTAATCAAAGTTGTAGAGAAAAAACGGAATGGAGGTGGAAGCAAATGGAGCACATGTCAATGGTTTGGGTGGTGATATAACCTAACTACCTTGCGGGAAGCCCAAGTTTTCTGATTACAAACAAATCTAGGGTCAAAAATGGGATCTATGTGCCCTCATCTCCATGCAACACATATCCCTTCCAGAATCCTCGAAAAGGTTATGTAGTGAATTTAAACATTGTATTAAAATTAACCTAAGGTGTGGTACCAAATCTGACTATGAAATGTCATATGCATACCAAGAAGTTGTAAGGATTGAAGACAGATAGTCGTTGATAATCAAACCTTGAAAACAATGCTGACACACGGAGCAAATATGGGAAATAGAATCGGGTAAAGAACCTGGGTGGTAACTGCCATTAGTAACTGACATATATCAAGGAAGAAATAACTTTATTAATGTACAAATCAGTTGGGATCAGGAACATGGGTCCAACATATTTCTAGTTGGAAATTGTATATATATATATATATCTGTGTGTGTGTGTGTGTACGAGTTCAATGAACCATAAGTATTAATCCATGGTTATGACCATTGTGTAAATTCATATGCACATTTTTTAGATAATGTTTCTCTTTATGCAGAGTTGTAACATGGTAAATGAATGTGGTTGGTTATTTTTTTTTAATTTTAATTATAGTATTGTGTAGTTGGTTAAGCGTATGTTACAAGTACTAACATGATAGAAAGGAGGAAGGAAAGAATTATGGTGCAGGTTGTACAAAGCTATCATTGCAGAATAAGAGTTCAATAAAATGAACCAATCAAACCTTAGATACATAAAATAAGTATATTTAAAAATAATAATTAATTTACATTTACTAATGTAAACATTATAGATTACAATTTTTTTTTTGTCAAAGCAACTTAATTGTTGGTCAACGTAATATCGATTACATTATACCTGCCAGCAGCAGGATAATAAGTAAAGCTAACAAAAAGTAAAAGGGAATAAAATAAGAAAGAGATAAATTAAGAGAAATGTTAAATTAAGTAAAACTTAAAATAAAAAATAAAAGTTTGCATGTTGACACATGGATTGTGTGCATGAAAATCCCTTTCCAATCTTTTTCTATTTTTGGAGCTGTTTGTTTTATTTAATGGACGAGAAGGGGAGTGAGATTATTATTCATTCTTCTGGAGAAAAGTGTTGAGAGGCAAAGGAAACAATGGTAGTAGTATGTTGATTGAGGGCTCGAGTAAGGCCAACTGTAGAAAGAATCTGTGCAGCTCAGCCTACGATTAGGTGGAGATTCATCCCCAAAAATTTGTTGTGGTTAGAAAGATCTAATTAACATTACAACTCTAAAATCACAAGTAAGGAATATTTTTGCTACAGGTAAGTAGTCTTTACTTGTGTTTTTTGAAAATTCTATGCTAATTAATTGAATAGTTTGTGCATTGAGTATTGATCGCATAATTGATGTAGTTAGTTGTATATTTTAATTTCAGGATGTTACAAGTCAAAATATTGACTATGGGCATAAAAATGTGGCCAGAGAGAATGTCCCATAGAGAATAAAGGCTTGAAGTGCTCCCCAGGTGGGCGAGTGACTACCTCTAGCATCAAGCAAAAGAGTTAACATTCAATTAGCATGTAGGATGGAAATAGCCTAGGGTTTCACCATAGGTCATAAGTGTTGACCAAGTTTCAAGTGACGACTTAGATAATTGGTGAATTCTCCAAGTGAGAACTTGTCGAGCATGATGTTGAGGCAAGATGCTTTCCATAGGTAGTGGATTGACACATCAATGCTAGCTCATTCAGGGACATTCATTCTCTCTGGGTCAAGTATGTTTACCAAGATTAGGGATAATTGTTCAACAAAGGACATACATTCTTCCTCATTCAAATATGTTGACCAGGATTAGGAAGAATGTTCCTAAAGGCCGAGAATAACTCAACCATATAGTTGAGTAAGTGCCTTTTAACATTAGGTTGAGATGGCTCTCCAGATAGGTTGAGTGAGCTCATTTAGCATCATGGCCTAAAGTGATGCCTTTGGATTTGGGACCAGAATACTCAAATGAATTGAGTGTGTATGTAGGGTTTCACCATGGTCAAAGAGATTGACCAAGATCGTGTTGAACCAAGACTATTCAATATACCATGGGTCGGAAGCATTGACCATAATCATGCTAACTAGTTGATGCAGGATATTCTTTGGGCAGCATATTTTGGGCATCAAGGCCAAATTTCTGGGAAAAATATGGGAGGTTGAATTTTGGCCTAGGAAGATCAGAAGGGCCAAATTTTTTGGGTAGAAGAATGACTTAACAAAAGGGAAGTTTGACCAACTTTGACCATAGCATTGTTGGTCTGTTTGACCATCATATTTGACTAGCAGAATTAGGTGTATCTCTTGTTGAATTTAAGAATTTCTCTAAGGAAAAGGCTGTTGGGTTTTTCCCCTAAGTGGGTTTTCCCAGGGTAAATATTGTGCTATCTTTGTGCATTGTCATCTCTATTGTCCTTGTGTATCTATGGTTGAATTTTTGAATTGTAATTGCTTAATGATGAACTCGAAGTGCTAAAATAATATCTACATCATTAAAAGTAATTATCATTTCTTCATAAATTAGTGCTTGCATTTATTTCACTTAAAAAAACAACAATATCAACATGTGCGTTGATTAACTGAAATCCTTCATGCTTGAATTTTATTATGGTACTTTTCGATGATGTCAAGTCACAATGGTGCATATATAACTATGGGCAATAAAAATGTAAGTTTTAAGCCTTTCACATTAACGCAACTCACACTTTGATTCTTAATTAAAAAAACAACAAAATTAAACAATGCCAGTCATGCATAATACATAGATATTTATCTTGGATACCAAAACTGGGAAAACCAACAAACTATTATGACCCATGCCTCTAATTTATATCTCCAATCAACTTGATTGTTTATAATACAATATATAAGATCCAGCAACATACAAAACCAACAATCGATTGAACTAGATTAGATTACAACCTTAATTCCTTAACCAAAATTACAAAAACCATGGTTGAAATACCATGTGCCACAAAATTGACAAAAAATAAAATCATGTGCTCAAAACCCCAAAAAATGAGATCAAACGACCACCCAAGTTTTTTTGCGAGAGCTATGTTCCCCCATTGTACCTGGCATATATAAATTACACCTAGGGCTAATCATGCCAGGAATATAATAGATATTCATAATTCTCCTACTTGTTTCTTTGCATATAAGGGGTCATAAGATGTAGAAATTAATTGTAGATTCAATATTGCTCATGTAATGTTCTAAAACATAAGACTCAAATCTCCTCTACTCATTTGCGGAAAGAAATTCATGATTGAGAAGCTATATCAAAAACATGCATCATTTTTTAACATACATAAACAAGAATATATTTAGTTGAAAGTAACTACTCAAAACCCCTTCCTATTTATATTGCATTCATCGGAAAATAAAGAAGAAATACAATACTTTCTCTAGCCTGACCAACCTCTGCACAAGTATAAGTTATCTCACTGCCTCAGAAACTGACTCTAGCCAGCATTTAGCCAATTTTCTTGTCTGCCAAGCTCCTATTTCCTTGTGTTGTTTCCTTGGGAATTAGCCTCTATTATTTAGGGAAATTCCTCGTTCAAAATTGCACAATCCTTATAGGCCCTTCTTTGATTGCATGCACCGCCTGTACAACTTGGATAATTATACAACTAATAGTACACTTCCCTTGAATTCCAATATCAACTAGGTAACTTTAATTTCGTGCATGCATGAGTTAATTATTAGTTGATTGAGTAGTTAATTGGTTGAACACGGAAGTTGCGCCCCACTGCTAGACCTCCTACTAGTTCCTCCAACAATTGGAACTAGTTTAACTGGCCTTTACTCAATTTAACTGAATTATATTGTTAAAACTGAAATTAAACTCAACCTAAGCTCCTAAAAATTTATAAATCATTGTACACAACTCAAGTTAAGCCCACAACTCGAATTAACTAAGCTAATTGAGTGATAACAACTCAGTTAACTCATTCAAGTTGTCTTGTGATGTGGAATTTCAATTTTCTCCTAATTTAATTCAAGGGAAAATTAAATCGGAATTTTCTTGCTGCCATTTTTCAACACTCCCTCTCAGCAAGAAAGGGATTATCAGATACCCTAATCCTGCCTCTATATAACTTGAATTTTCCTCTTGAAAAAGCCTTTGTCAAAATATTTGCTTCTTTTTCCTGTGTTGGAATGTATTCCAACAACATGAACCACCTTTGCACACAATCTCATAGATGGCAATACCGGATTTCAATATGCTTGGATCGCTCATGAAAAACTAGATTTTCAGAGAGTTTGATACAACCCTTATTGTCACAATAAATCATAATGGGATCCATAATCTGACCAAATAACCCAAGAATAATCTTCCTCATCCAGATAGCTTCAAATTTTGCTTGACTGGAAGCCATGTACTCTGCTTATGTTGAAGTGAGTGCAACTGATCTCTGCTTCCTGTTGTACCAAGAAACTATTATTGACTCAATACTGAAAACTCCTCCTGAAGTGCTCTTCTAATTTGATGGAATACCCACCCAATCTAAATTTGTGAAGCCTTAAAGCTTCACTCCCTCTGACCGTTTGTACCAAAGACCATACTAAGTAGTGCCTATGAGTTATCTCAACACATGTTTGGTTGCCTTCCAATATAGTTTTTTTGGCTTAACCATTGCTTCACTAAGTTAGTTAACTACATAAAACATGTGTGGTTGTGTGCTCACCAAATACATGAGTGAACCCACAAGCTTCCTGTAAATAGTGGCCTCCACTTCCTCACCTGAAGTGCCATCCTTCTTCCTCCAAATGCCTACTAGAGGAGTGTCCATGGGTTTGCTACTCTCCATGCAAAACTTCTTCAATATCTCATTGGAATACTTTCCCTAAGTGACAAACAGTTCCTCGTCTCCTTTCCATATTTCCAAACCAAGGAAATAATGCATGAGTCCCATGTCCTTCATCTTGAATTCTCTTACAAGATCCTCTTTGCAAAATTTTATCAAATTCTCATCACCAGTTAAAATCAAATCATCGACATATTATACTATAATCAGCAATTTACCTTCAACAACAATATGGTAAAGGTTTGCATCTGCTTCACTTTTGGTGAAGCCCAACCTGGTGAAATAGTTTTCGATCCTTGTGTACCAAGCATTGGGTGCTTGTTTCAATCCATACAATGCTCGCTTGAGTCTATACACATGCAACTCTCTGTCGAAGGTCTCAAATCCTTTATATTGTCCCCACATCCATTTGATGGATCTTCCATCCCATCTATGTTGCAAGTCCTAGAATTGATTTGATAGAATAGTACCTTGATACTAGAGCAAAGGTCTCCTCATAATCAATTCCCTTCACCTGAGAGAACCCCTTGGCCACAAATCTAGCCTTGTGTTTCTCTATTCTCCCCTCTGTTGCTTGCTTCACCTTATAAATCCACCTTGAACCTACCACTGACTTGTTCTTTGGTCTTGGGACCACTTCCCAAACATTGTTTATGAATATGGAATCATATTCCTCTACCATGGCATCAACTCGTACTGGGTGTTGCACTGCTTCCTTGAATGACGATGGTTCTGTCTCAACTAGCTCACTCATTATAGCCGTGTACCCAGTGTACTTATACAGTGCCCTCCTTTACCTGCGTTGTGATGTAGGTGCTCCCACATTCTCTCTAGCATCGTGCAATCATTTGGCAGCTTCCTTGGTGCACTTCCTTTCTTCTCTGGATGTCTTTGCATGAGTGGGTGCCTCCACTCTCTCCTCCTCTGCTTGTGGCTGCTCCACAAAATCCTGAGGTTCTTCCATTGGAGCAAAAATTTCCTCATCTACATACAACTAAAGCTCCTTCTCAAGGGAACACCTCATTTCCTTATCTTCATCGAAATTTACATCTCTACGAACAACTATCATCCTAATAGATGGCAGGTACACCCGATAGTTGTGAGGAGTATCATTTTACCCCAAAAATATGACCAACTATTATGTTGGCTCTATCTTTTTCCTTGCATCCTTGGAAACATGACAGTAATTGATGAACCAAAGATCCTGAAGTGTGACACATCTGGCTTCTTCCCTGAAAAATATTCTTCTGGTGTACGCATCTCGAGAATCCGATGAGGACTCTTGTTCTGCACATATACCAATGTGTTGCATGCTTTATCCCACAAGTCAAATGGTAGGCCCTTATCATGCAACATCGCTCGTGTAGCTCCCATAATACTTATGTTCTTTCTCTTAGCCACCCCATTTTGTTGTCAGTTATGGGGTGCTCTCAACTCCCATCGAATGCCTTCCTTTTCACAGAAGCTATTAAAATAATTCGACACATATTCTTTATTGTTATCACTTGTGAGAGCCTTCACTTTACTGCCAATTTCTTTCTCAACAAGTGCTTTAACTTCAACAAATTTGGAGAATGCCTGGTCTTTCTTTTGCATGAAGAAAATCCAGCACTTACGTGAGAAATCATCTACAAATATAACATAATACCTGTGTTTGGTTGTGGAGGTTTTTGAGAAAGGTCCACACACATCCGAGTGAAAAATTTAGAGGACTTCTTGTGCTCTATTGTCCTTATCATAAAAGGTCATTTTGGTGTACTTCCCCAATGTACACCCTTTTCATGTATCTCGTTTATCTAGTGTACCCTTGGGAAGTCCTGTAGAAATCAGTTTCATGATATTTAAAGCTCCATGGCGCAAATGGCCAAGTCTCCTATGCCATAATTCACTGATGTCCCGGCTTTGCACCTTCTCTGCTTTCGTGCTCAATGTTGCACAGTTTTATACATCCAATTTGTACAGTTTCTTCACCCAAAACCCGATCTGCTTCACTTGTCCTGTGGTAATGTGTCTAAGGAAAGTCTTTCCTTTTCTAAATACCAAATTGTAGCCACAATTTTCCAACATAGCAACTGAAACTAAATTATTCTTCAAACTTTGAACATACATGACATATTTTAAATTGAGAGGGGAGCCAGACTCCCTCTCAAAAGTAACTGTACTAATACCGGTCACGCTATACCTTCCATCATCTCCCATCTCAGTGTGAATTTAGAGGTCCTTCTCCTCCACGTCACTGAAAATTTCATTGTTGCCCGTCATATGGAATGAGGCTCCACTATCTATATACCACACGCTACCCATTATTGATCTCACCATGCAAGCAATGAGGGTGAAATCCAACTCGGATTATGAAGCTAGAGCTTCGCATGTCGCTCCTCCATAGACATTATTGCCAGCCTTCTTGTGTGGTGTTATCTTTGATAACACCTAGAGATATTTTGGAGTTAATTTTTCAAATTAGCTAGTTTGTTAAATTTTCTGAAGAAAAAAAATTATATGTACAAAGTGTCAATTTGGTCACCTAGTCACTGTATAGAGTCAACATGAGTCTAAGTTGGGTCCATAGTATGAGTCAGAATCTAACTCATCATTTTTGTCGGTATCACTTGTTTATGATTATTTTTTAGCCACTTTTGTCGAAATTTGTAGCAACTCCAGTTATGAAAATAGAGTATTTTCTACAAAAGCTCCTGAAACTTTCGTAGCAAATCTGTCACTTCCACCACCTATTACGCTACGAAACCTTGTTGATTAGTAGCCGTCCATTTTTTTTAAATCATGGGTTAGAGTCTCGAAGGATTACGATTATGTGTTAGAGTTTGTCCTTTTCATTGCCCCAAATGTTCACATTGCAAAGCACACTTTCCATTGTTCTCATTCTCCCTTTCATTTTAAATTGGTTTCATTGTCATAGAAAGGTCTAGTTGTCCTTAGGTAAAATTGCAGGTGGCAAGAAGGATCTCATCACGTGTTGCATCCATGGCGCAG
The DNA here is from genome assembly GCA_034641835.2 of Pinus albicaulis. NCBI lineage: Eukaryota > Viridiplantae > Streptophyta > Pinopsida > Pinales > Pinaceae > Pinus > Pinus albicaulis. Next base: position 824,205,961 of record CM076577.1, read on the forward strand.
AAGAAATAATACAAAGGAGGCTTTGTGGTACGTTATGAACCCACAGACATGAAGCTTTTGGAAGAAGACCCTATTTGCAACCATTCATTTGCCAGCGCTGGATGTCTATGTTTTTGCCAGAAAAAGCCAGAAGGATGGTGAAGAGGACTCTTCCATTGCACAGGATGTTAAATCATATGTACAAAAGGAACATATGGTTACAAGCTGAGAGAAATAAGTTGCAAAAAAAAATCAAAGGATTGGAAACTCAAGTAGAGTTGATCAAAAGTAAACTCTCAAAAAGAAATCCTAAGCTTTTACTTGAAGCAGCAATAACCTTGTGATTATGGTAAAATTTCTCATATTTTTTCCTATACTATGCTAAATTGATAGTTTCAGCAATATACAGGGTTAGACGGGCTATAAGGAGTAATAAGAAGGCAGAAAAAATTCATAAGAAATCGAAAAATAAGATAATTCAAACTTTCATAGCAACTCCACATAGTTAAGCTGAAAATCTGCTACGAAACTACTGTAGCATATCATTGATGAAAATGCAAGAGAAATTTTCAAATAAAGGAGTCCTAATGCTATGAATTTAGCTAAAATGCATAAGAGAAGACTTCAGAACTTACAGAAATATCATAGAAATACCAGAGGAATGTTTTTGTAGCTTGTTACCAACTTTTTCTACGAAATTGTCAAACCACTTTTTCTGCGTTATAAATTTTGATTTGTCATCAGACAACAGGGAAATCAGATGGGTTATAGGTGACATGGGTATCCACATCATCAGAAAAAAAAACTCCTATTTTCCAGGAACACAAGTCAACAAAGTCAACCATGTCAGCACATCCACGTGGCAAGAGTACATCAACAAATTTAGCATACTCAGCATCTAGTTTGATTCGATAAAGTTCAGCAACAGAATTTTTGAAGGCTCATAAATTGATAGAATCCTATTTGAATTCAAATTGTATCAAAATAGAAAATCCCTAAAAAATCTCAATATATTTTGTAAATCAAATAGGATAAGATCTCTTAGCATGATAATTAAATCTGGTCTTAGGTGGCAGATTTTGTAATTAATGGCATATGGATATGTTTTTCTATATATTTGTAATTGTTTGACTCTACAAGGGATTGATAGGGTGAGAAAGACCAAATTTTGTACATTCTTATCTAGTTAATATATTTTGTAGCAATACTCTGTTTTTAACCTGAGATTCATTTTTGGTTTTATTCCATCCATTCATGTTTTATATTATTAGCTTTCTTAGCTTGTTTGATTAATTGGAATTCCATGTAATGTTGCTCCAACTTTCAAATTCGTTGTGATTGAATATAAATTTCCACTTCACATTAGCTAAATTAAAAGTGCCTCAATTTCCACAAAACAAAGTTTGTATGTGATTAAAGTTTTCTTTTAACTGAATCCATGCCCAATGGTGGTGATTATCACACTTTCTTTCACCTACAATATCATACAAATATCCAGAGTTAGCCATCTGGAATTGAGCTTATTCATAGCATTATCTAGTATTTCTTGAGAGAGCCCTCTCATGCTAGATGGGATAACTTCTAGCTATAAGTGGTTTGGAATAGTTACTCTTCGTTGAAGGTTGACACAGCCCATCCTATCATCGCCAAGTGATAACATTTTGGTGCATCTGTTGGGAGTCGAAAGTTGCATTACCCTGGGTGATTCTTTTCAAAGTAGTTGAACTCTTGAACGTAGCAAGATATTAGATAAGATAAGATATAAAATCCCTAAAAAATATGTTTTGATATTGTATAAAAATAGAAAATCCCTAAAAAATATCAATATATTTTGTAAATCAAATAGGATAAGATCTCTTAGCATGATAATCGAATCTGGCCCTAGGTGGCAGATTTTGTAATTAATGGCATATGGAGATGTTTCTCTTTATATTTGTAATTGGTTGACTCTGCAAGGGATCAAGAGGGTGAGAAAGACCACAATTTGTACATTTTTATCGAGTTAATATATTTTGTAGCAATAATATGTTTTTAACCTAAGATTCATTTTTGTTTTTATTATATCCATTCATGTTTTATATTATCAGCTTTAATAGCTTGTTTGATTACTTGGAATTCAATGTAATGTTGCTCCAACTTCTTTCAAATTCATTGTGATTGAATGTAAATCTCCACTTCACATTAGTTAAACCAAAAGTGCCTCAATTTCCACACAAAAAAAAGTTTGTTTGTGATTAAAGTTTTCTTTTAACTGGCACCATGCCCAATGGTGGTGATTATCACACTTTCTTTCACTTGTAATATCATACAAAGATCCAGAGTTAGCCATCTGTAATTGAGCTTATTCAGAGCATTATCCAGTATTTCTTGAGAGAGCCCTCTCATGCTATAAGGGATAACTTCTAGCTATAAGTGGCTTGGAATAGTTACTCTTGGTTGAAGGTTGAAACAACCCAACTTGCCATCGCTGAGTGATAACATGTGTAAACTTCGTAGTATGGTGTCCCAACTCATGATAATGAAAGCACTTTATTTTCGACAAGTCTTTCTTCTTTCCTGCCTGACCAAATTCTGCTTTGGATTGGGATTTCTTCCCTTTCCCTTTCTTTGCCTTTCCAGCAAGGGCATAGTTATCCTCATCCTCAACCTTGGATGAAGTCTCGACTATGTTGCTCTGCCTTATTTATTCCTGCACTAGATCAAACCATAACTTCTCCCATATTGGTAGTTTCTCTCTACCATTTATGGAATCTTGATAATTGTGCCATCTCTTGGGAAGACCGAACAGAGCTAGAGCTACCAAATATTATTTTGGAATAGTAACACCGCCCCTGCCAAGCTCATCACAACATTCTATAAACTTTCTCAGGTACTGCGAAATTGATTTAGTCTTTTGCATCTTGATACTACGAAGCTTGTCCTATAGTGCCAACAAATTATGGTCACTATTGTTCTCAAAAAAATATGTCAGTGTTTTCCACATCATGAATGCAGTTTATTTCTTGTGGATATTTGAGACAATATGATCTTGAAATCCCTCCAATATGATTCTCCTTGCTTTAGTCACATCCTTCTTCCACTGAGCGAGATCCTCGGCACTAGATGCTGGGGGTTTTGCGACATATGTCTTGATGTATTCTAGCAGCCAATTTTCATCCAATACTACCTTCGTGTGTATCTTCCATGCCACAAAATTTGTGGTTCCTTCCAAAGTATACTTGAGCCTAAGTTTGTTGGAATTCATCTTCTTAGTCTTGAAGAAAACTTGCAACGCTGATCTTGAAATTCGAAACTCCTACAAAGACAACCTCGAATTCTCTTCTCTACTGTGAATCTAGCTTTGATACCATGTAGAAATTAATTGTAGATTCAATACTGCTCATGTAATGTTCTAAAACATAAGACTCAAATCTGCTCTACTAATCTGCGGAAAGAAATTCACAATTGAGAAATTATATAAAAAACATGCATTGTGGTTTAACACACATACATGAGGATATATCTAGGGGAAAGAAATTTCTCAAAACCCCTTCCTATATGTAATGCATTAGTCAGAAAATAGAGAAGAAATACATTGGTTGATCAAGCTTGAGAAACTGTTGCACAAGTATAATCTATCTCACTACCTCACAGAGTGACTCTGGCCAACACTTAGCTAATTTTCTTTCCTACCAAGATCATGTTTGCTTGCACTATTTCCTTGGGAATTAGCCCCTATTATTTAGGGAAATTCCTCATCCAAAATTGTGCAATCCCTATAGGCCCATCTCTGACTGCATGCACCACCTGTACAACTTGGATAATTATACAATTGATAGTACATTTCCCTTAAACTCCAATCTCAACTGGGTAACTTGAATTTCATGCATGCATGAGTTAATTATTAGTTGATTGATCAGTTAACTAGTTGAACACTGAAGTTGCACCCCATTGCTAGACCTCCTACTAGTTCCTCCAATAGTTGGAACTAGTTTAATTAACCTTAACTCAATTTAACTGAATTAAATTGTTACAATTAAAATTAAACTCAACCTAGGCTCCAAAAATCTAGGAATCAATGTACACAACTCAAGTTAAGCCCAAAACTCGAATTAACTAAGCTAACTAAGTGATAACAACTCGGTTAACTCATTCAAGTTGTCTTGTGATGTGGAATTTCAATTTTATCCTAATTTAATTCAAGGGAAAAATAAATCGTAATTTTCTTGCTGCCATTTTTCAACATAAGATTGCGTGATCAACAATCTAGGGTAGCAATGTCCATTGTTTTCCTACACCAGTAGAAATTCTCAGTGCTTACAAATTTTGTTAATAAATCTATGACATATTAAAAGTGTCGACCTTCATCAGAAACATCTTCTTGTATTCAACCATGGAAAAGTGACATCAAACATCAATATGATTTATGTTATAATTGTGTTCTTCACTGGAAATATTGCACACTAGCTAGGACAATCTAACCTTACAAATTCTTGTATAAAGCCAATACCTAAACATAATCTCTATAACCATACAACTTCCTTACTTGCACAATTGGTTGCCATGTGTTCAAATTTCATAGTCGAGAGTGCCACTACAGATTGTCTCTTGCTCATCCAATTAATTATTCCTCCAAATAGGTTAAACACATAACCACTTGTATATATTTTTCAATTTCGATCTCCAACCAAGTCTATGTCAACAAATTCATGTATGTCCAACATTATTTCTTCTACAAGTCTTCCTTTGTAGCAAATTTCATAATCTATAGTGCCATGTAAATACCTAAAAACCCTCTTTACAACCACCCAATGCTTCTTCCCTGGTTTTGACATATACTTACTCAAAACTCCCACAACATGTGCAATGTGCAATCTAATACAAATTTTCCCATACAAAAAATTTCCAACAACTATAGAATATGAAACCCAATACATGTTCCCTTCCTCTTCGTGTGTCTTGTGACACTAATCTATAAATATGGAACATGAGACATATCCTCTTCCTCTTCATGTGCCTTGGAAAATTGATTTGAAAATAAGTTTACACCCACAAGAATAGGGACATGTCCTCTTTCTCTTCATGTGCCTTAGGACATTGATCTGCAAACATGGAGTATGGGACATTTTCTCTTCCTCTTCCTTCAACTTTTCAACTCTAAAAGAATCAAGATGGATGGAAAATTATGTAGTGATCCAATCTAAATAATGTGAACATTCTCCTGCAGATAAGGCATATGTGTTTTTAAATTTAAATGTTTTTCTGCCTCATCTCCTCTGATAACAAGGATGAGATGACATCATCAAAATTTAAAGTAGTTGCATTACTGCCTATGGATACAAGTAGAGTATCCCATAAGTTTAGTAAAGAGTGCAATACAATGATACACTTATTTTTATTGTGAATATTAATATCAATAGATAATAATTGACCTACCATAATATTGAAGGCATTCAAACATTATTTCATTGAGTCTTGATTCATCATTAGGTTGTATAGCTTCTTCCACAAGAAAATTTTGTTTACAAGAGACTTTGACTAATACAAAGCCCCTCACTCACCCCATAATGCCTTGGTTGTAGCTTATCCTAAAACATTTATTAATATTGAATCTAAGAGACATAATTGGATTATTCTCTTTACCTATGGATCCAACTTTTCCAGTCTTCTATTGTCATTCTCGCAGGTGAAGTAGTCGGATCCATAGAAACCCATTAATCTATGTGTACATCTTCCATCTTGAGCTTCCATAACACAAAATTTGTTTGTTAAACTTCTTGATATTTATTTTCAAACTAATTTTTACTCTTTTTTAGCACAAGAATCACTACCACATAACTCCCACTGAAACAAGGTTTAACATAGACCAAATATAACCAAACCATTAGCCACAAAGTTTTCCCCTATAAGACAATGATCGTTCTAATACTAAGTGTAAATTTTTAAAAATTTACAATAATGCAATGCACACACACATTCTTGATAAAATTAAAAGTAAACAGTGACAATCACACATAATACACATAGATTTACCCTAGAAACCTAAATCTAGAAAGCCAACAAATTGTTTAGAGTTGCACCTCTAATTTTTTCCATCCATAAAATCCATAGTTTGCAATACAATATACAAGATCCTATGGCATCCAATATCCCTAATCCATTGACTTAGATTAGATTACAACCTGTTGAAGCCTCGAAAATCGCTGCAACAACATTGGGGGATAACCACCCGGTCCGGACCTTAAAGCAGCTCCTTTTCCGTTTGGTGTGGTGGCTCCGACTGGTTTAACTAGGTCGATTATTACTATATATTGCTGTTGGTTTATAAACAATAACAACACCAATAAACCCGGGGATATCGAATCACTTCTTCTTGTGGTCGAGCAAGAAATGACCTGAAGTAGTTGTTTTCGACGGGCACAACTAAAATTTTGCCTCTTTAAGGAGAGGACTTAAAAGAATGTAGAATTTACTCTAAATGCAAGCTTATTCTATAATGTAAGCAAAAGAAACTAATCTAAATCCTATCTCAATTAGGTAGATGAAAATCTAACCCAACTAGGAGCAAGATGATTAAATAATGAGAATTAAAATATGTCTGGTTTTAAATTAATGTTAAGCTAACGAAGAAATTCAATTAGCTCATATTTGTGAGTACCAAAACACATTCTATTGAGACCATTTGACTGAAATAATAAATCAACAACATTCCGGAAGAAATTCACAAAAATTGATATCAATTATCATATCGGTCAAACTAATAATTAAACAATGCTGTATACTGGAAGAAAATTCACAACATTAATATTTAATAATCGGTGTTATAAAGACGGTTACGGTAATGGTTATAAAATGGAGTTCATCATAAGAGCGAGAGATATATAACAATTTAAGATAAATTCATCTGTATACGCAGAAATGCCAAAAACATGAATAAAATGAAACAACACTTTTATTAACATAAAAATGAAGCTGATATTTGTTACAGAAATGCCAAAAATACCAGTTAATTGAATCTGCTTCTCTGATCCTGGTCTCTAACAGTACTTTACATTACTTGAATTTCTGCTTTCAAGACTAGAGCTGCAGAAATGCAAACTCTGCCCACCATGCATAATAAAAGACATAAAGCATAAACCCTCAATAATGTTCAGATCTGAAACTTTCTCTCCTCCCCATCTACAATTCTAAATTCCTATTACAGAAATGCTTCTAGAAGTCTGGAATTGCAGAGGAGAGCAGCCACCTTTTTTACATTTTGCAATCTGCAATTTATAATCTTCCCAAAACTATTTTTAGAAGAGAGTTTGTTTGAAGAAAAATCTGCCCAATCCAACTTTAATTGTTCAAAAATCCCAATATTTAATTGTTGGAGTCTTCTCATTGATTGAAATCTTTTTCCTCAATATCTCTTCTACTGTTTTTCCTGCAAAAAGAAATTAAAAATCATTTAAGAAGCAAAAATAAAATCCAAATATTATTTCTATCATTAAAACAAATCCAATCAAATTCTATTTAAATAAATAAAAGTGAAATTTGAGCTTCTTATTGATACTCATAATGATTTTAATTAATCAAGGATATTATTGATGCATGAATCTGCAATTAGAAGAGGCTGGACAAATGAAAATGAAGAAAACAAAACTCAGAAAATTGATTTTATTTTTAGAAATTCGGAGCTTGATTTTCTGCCTGATTTTTGACCCAATAAATGATCAAATCTGTTATTGAAACCTCCTCAGAAATGTTCTCCTTGAGTTTCTCTTTCCAATGAGCCGTCCTGGGCCTCATTTGGCCAAGTAAAACTCAATTTATGAGCTTCCAAAGTTGATAAGTCAAATCTGATATAAATCTGGAAATTCAGTTGCTCCTCTTGACTCAATCGGATCGGAAGATTTGAACATTGAATTAATCGCATTGGAAGATTTGAACATTGACCTAATCGCATCGGAAGATTTGAACATTGACCTAATCGCATCGGAAGATTTGAACATTGACCTCATCGCATCGCATAAGTTCAATGTGACTCAATCGGATCGGAAGTAATGAGCTCAATCGCATCGGGGCTGACAAGCTTAATCGGATCGGAGGTAATGAACTCAATCGCATCGGATGAAACTAATGAGCCTCAATCGCATCGGGGCTGACAAGCTTAATCGGATCGGAGGTAATGAACTCAATCGCATCGGATGAAACTAATGAGCCTCAATCGCATCGGGAAAAATCATTGCATCGGGGTTTTTAAAAGGATGTTCGCATGAATATTTCCGATGCGATGTGTGTTATGCAAAAATTTAATTTAATTTTTTGTTTTTTATATATTTGTTTTTAATATAAAATTTTAATTAAATTAAATTAATTATATTTAATATAATAATTAATTTAATTAATTCAAAATTTTATGTTAAAAATTAATTTTTTTGTTTTTTTATCTTATTTTAGAGATGTTAAATTAGACTACGAATTTATCTAAAATGATGATTTACCTAAAACAACCATTTTGACATTTAGGATTTTTTCGAGATTAGAAATTTATTTAAAAATTGGAAAATTGGAATAAATGACTGAAATCCCGATGCTTTATGATTTGGCTGTATAAAAAATAAAAATTGTTAGTAATAATTAATCTAGGGGTTAATATTTAAACTAAATGCATTATTAAAATCCGCAATTTTTTAACCCAGCTGACATAATTGATTAGACTTCAAAGGAGTGCTATTTACAAACCGGTTGACCAAATGAGACGAAACAAGCGTCAATAGGAAGCTTATAAAAAATCGATTTCAACCAAGCAATCAAAACAAGAATCTAAAGAAAATGAAAAATTAACAAAATCGTAAGATAATTGACTTAATAAAAATCTTAAAAGGTATTTTGCCAAAAATTTTATAGAAAGGGTCCCCATTATTTGATGTGAACAAGTTAAAAATGGGGGGTTGTTGTACCGTACAACACAACCTTAATTACTAAACTAGAATTAGAAAACCATGGGTTGAAGCACCATGTGCCACAAAACCACCAAAGTGAAAATTGTATAGAACCACAAGAAATGGGTGCAAAAAATCATCCATTTTTTTGGTGGGGATAATGCCCCTTCTATGACCACCCTACTATGGATGGAACATTTGAGTCATGTATGGGGCTATACATGCAAAGAATACAATGTTTTTTCTTCCTAATTGTTGTCGCTGTGTCATGTGAGTGGGTTTTTGTTGTTGTTATTTTCACCAATGCCTCTATCATTTTTCCACCTTGATGCTTTGATTCCTAACCCATCATTATTTTAATGTATATCCTAGGCACATCGAAAACTATCAGGATTTCTATTACTAGCCTTTCCTTGTTGAGCTCATTTCAACATCATGATTCTTTTGTCCCCTGATGATTTGATGCTTCACCTTCCCATTAGTTATCCACGTGTTACATGAGTGAGTTTCCATTGTCAATATTTTGGGCATCAGAGCATTCCTTTACATTAATATATTTTTCTTCCCTTGTAAGCTTAACACCATGATGTCCTAACAAGTGCCTTCTATAGATTGTTAGAGTCCTATAATAATAGGGTTCATAATTTTTGAATTGACTTTGATAGTCTTGTAAATATGTACATACCTTGCTTTCTGCAAGTTGTTTTCCCATATTTTGAAAATGAAAAATATTAAAAATAAAAAGAGGGTAAAAGTCCTAAAAGAAATATCAAAGGACTTATAAAGAGGATAGACCCCAAAAGAAAAAAGAGATAAAATAAGACCTGAAAGTGAACAAGTCGAAATGCCACTACTATTTACTTTACTCCAAGAATAATGATCATGTGCAGATTGTCAATAAATGCCATAATCCATGATCAGTTAAACAATTTAATCTTAACTTTTCATGCTTTGAATTTCGTGTTTTAAGCTAGAGAATAAAGATATGTCAAACAGTATAAACCTGACAAATCAGTAGGTAAGATAGAGAATAAAGATATGTCAAACAATATAAACCTGACAAATCAGTAGGTAAGATAGAGAATAAATGAGGAGCTCAATAGTTTAATCTAATCCCTCGGATGAAATAAGGTTAGGCTTAGATAGTTTTATGTTTTGAAAGAAAAATGATTTAGGGTTGCAAGCCTAAATGCACCCATGAAAATGAAGTAAAAAATGTTAGAAATAATGATGGGTATGTAGAAAGCAGTTGTGCAAACATGTAATAAAGCATCATCGGGCAAAAATTACTAATTTCCTTCCCCCACAATTATTCAGTATTCTAAACTATCAGTTAAAAAGGTTCAGATCATTTCTCTGACTTCTGTTGGGACCAGACCCAAGGCTCGATAACTAATTGGTTGAAAATATTGAATTCCTACACAAAACCCATATTCATCAACATTTGCCCTTCATCCGCAAATCATAATCCCTTTTCCTAAGTAAAAACCCATTTTTACTTAGTAAAAGTAAAAACCTTAAATAATTAACTTCATTTCATTTCAAAATCACTCAAAACCCATAAAATACATTTTATCCTAAGTTAAAGTGTGTAAAATCCAAAAGGTACAAAAGGTCATTTATATTTTAATAACCCACAAAACCCAATATTTAAGTTTTAACCAATGTTTAAATATCCCACGTGAATAAATAAAACCCACTATTTTATCCCCATTGGTTTAAAACATATCATTAAAACTAATCCCCGCCCCCATATGGTTATTAAACACTAACCAAAGGTTTATTATACCATATAATATTAAACCTACGCCCGTATATTGGTCGAAACATCGTATAATGTTTTTTAATTAAAACTTATATGACATTACCCCTGCCATCGTATAACCTAAAGTGTTGACTTTAATAAATGTTTTATTTATAAAGTTAACAAACTACCCTGTCGCATATAATAAAACCCTAGACCCCACTCCAATCCCGATGCATCTTATGCACTGATCTTGACCGTTCGCAATTGAAATCCACAATCCAATGGCGCACAACCAACATCGCAAATAAAGTCACACGCTTTTAACCATTCCATTTCTACGCGAAATAGGTTGTTTTAGCCTTCGTTTTATTGGATCACATCCGATCCATTCAAAACCATTTACCACCTATGATGTGCGCGATAACCACCAGTGGTTTTTCACCTTTGGAAACCCAAAACCGCCTTTCACCCGATTTGACATCCATTTATTGCATGTTAGTTTAAACCTAATTTGCCCAATAAACCACGAAATGCACTGTTTACCCATTCTTTTTGTGCGTATCCACTGTATTTTCTATTTCGGACTCTGAAAACCTACAAATTTCTGCCCAGAACCTGCAAACTTCAGCCTGTAGCCATTAAAGATTGTCAAGGAGCTTTGAAATTGCTCCAGAAACCAGAAAGATACCACAGATATTTGTTTAAAAACCTCAGAGACATCCTCAAAGCCCTGTACCTGTGTATAACAGGTATTCCTCCATAATTTAAGCCTGCTATCAATTTTAAAAAGACCTTGATAAAAAAAAATCCAGTCAGAGTTTAAATTCATCCAAAGAAGCCTATCAAAACATCCAAAAAAACAGGCCAACCCCTGTCAAAATTTTTAAAGAACCCTGTTCTATACTACGCATTGTTTTGAATCAAAATATTGAGTTTATATAGTTTTTCTAGACTGTTTAAAACTTTAAATTGAGACCATAAATCCTCTGAAGGTAGCCAGACCATTTGTGCCTAATTTCAAAATATTCTTAGCCTTGTAATCCATTGAAAAACTCAAGAAACCCTTGTTTCTTGTTTTATAACCAGTGAATATCTGTAAATAAAGTTGAGAGTCCAAAAATGAAAAGAAAAATCCAAGAAAAAACCATATTCTGCCTGTTTTAAATCAAAGAACCTCTACCAGAGTCAAAAAAATACTTTTGCAAACTGTTTAATCTTGCAGAAGTAGTCAGAGAAGCCTAAAAGCAAATTTTTGTTGTCCAAAAAGCCTCAAAATGCCTAAACCTACTCCAGTTGCACCTTCTAAGACTGCCATAGTTATAAATCCTCGACAACCCCCTGTTGTAGACATTGAGCACACTCCATTAGCAGATATTGACTATAAGATAACAGACCCTATTGTAGAATTCAATTTGTTGGAACTTCACAAATGGAATTATGAAAAATATTTAGATAATGTTGAAGAAGTTCAAATTTGGGAATCACACTTGCCCAAATATGTGGTTCCAGTTACCCACTCATGCCTAGAGGTCATTAGGTTATGCCATCATCATTATATGCCTGAGCAAAGAGCCCACAGAGTTTACCTATGCAGAGTTTTCAGACTTCTTCATCCATCCATTGATAAAAATATTAACAAATATTGAACAGCCAAGGATAAATGATGATATGAAGAAGATTTTATAGTTATCAGAGCAGACCAAGACTAGAGATTGGTATTTGTATGAAAAATATACAGATATTAGAGTTTATGGATCCAATTTGTTGCCATACAAATTACCCAAATATGTACCAATGAGGATTTTTGCCTTGGAGTATATTAGGCAAATATTAAACTTTGATTCTATCAATTTCCTAGCAGCAAAGAAGAAAACACAGTTTAAATTGAAGAATCAAGTGGGACCATTCATTTGCAATCATAGAGATGCAGAGGCAGAAGCAGCTAAGTAGTTATTAGAGTACAGATTTGAAGAGATATTTTCTTGGAATTATGATCCACAAGGGATACTGAGTAAAAAGAGGGTTAAGTGTAAACTAACACCCTACATTCATGAGAAAAAAACCAGAGATTGAAAATTATGCCAATCAGACTGAGTGGACAGAAAATACTTTAGTAGATGCAGTGAAGAAAAGTGATACTAGTCACACTTTACAAATTGCAGATCAAACAGAAAAAGCCTCCAAGAGGGTAAGAGAAGAAGAAACTTATGTTGTTGAAACCACTACCGAAACTAGATTCAAGATAATGTTGAGATTGCAACAAGATGATGAGCTTAGTGGAAAGGAGTCGCCTTCACTAAGTGGGCCCACAGGCTATTTTTGGCGCAAAGTCTATTTTTAGACTATGTCTATTTTTAGACATATGGATCATGTTCTATGAGTTGCAGATGCTATTTGTAGATGGTTGGTCAAGTCGGAAAAAATAGAGTGATCTCTATGATTAGACAATCATGCGAATCTATTTTTAGATTGCCAGTCTAAAAATAGATATGTCGAATATTATTAGCTCTTAATAATATTTGACTTTAAACATCATCTTATTCTCTTGGCGCACTTCTGGGCCATGCACAAATGATATAGGAGGCCGAATAGGATATAAGGAATTATTCCTAAGGGTTTTGTGGAGCTATTGCATGGATACTCTGGCTAGGAACCTACGTAGTTTGGTGGAAAGGATTATGTTAGTGGAGTTGTATTCAATTTAACTAATCTAAACATAGTTGAGCTATTATTTAGAGTGGTAACTAATCGATACAATTAGTGAGAGGGTGTGTGAATTAATTATTGACTATCCACTAATTATAAACTCATTAATCAACTAAAGAATGCATCAGTAAACTTCAGTGCATGGACAGTTTCAGTGGAGACTAGTGCAGAAATAGGTGAAAGAGCAGGTTAACTATCAGTTGTGACTATACTGTTGCTATTTGCAACACACAGATAATTGGATAAGCCCATGAGGATTGCGCAGTACAAGCCAGGTGGTTTATCTATTTAATGAAGCTATCCCATAGCATTGATTACACAATAGAGGCTGGCTATCAAGTGGCAAAAGATTGGAGCATGTGTTTTTCCAGATCTAGCTTCATAGTGTGTAGCAATTCGAGGTTGTGCTAAGAGCTTGTGAGGAGATTTGTACTATGATTGTTACATGATCTCCATGACATATAATATACAGATAGTTGGGGTTTTCAGCTTTAATATTTCCCATTAAATATTGTGTTCATATGTGTGATTGTTTGTGGTTTTAATGTATGCATGCAATTGATTTTTATTTCCGCATGTGATGATCAATGGTAGAAGAGATTTCGTATTATGCAGTGAAGCTAAAATAGTGTGTGATCAGAGAATCTCATGAATACATATCGCTTATTCAATTTTCATGTATAAGATATAATAAAAGGCCCAAAACATATCTAGAGGAAGACAGTAACCATTGACATCACTATAGATATCCCGCATACCAACACGTATACATCGCCACTATTATCGAAATGGAGCAATTACAAAGATAATCAAATGTGTGGTATAAATGAAGGATATTGGACATGCACAGTTGATAGAGAAATAGCAGAACCTGGAAGCATCATCCTCATAAACAGCTGAGGAAAAGGATCTAGATCTCAACATTAAAAATAGACTTCTATATGTCTTTTATTACTCAAATAAAAAGCTAATCATGTCAGTATTGTAGCCTACAGTGAAGATTCCAAATACGGTTGCAGATTACAAGAAGATTGATTTAGAAGTCCAAACAGAAAAAATTCATGCTCTTGATCATATAGAATTTCATAAACAGAGTTCAGAGATGTTGTATTCTACTGTTACAACTAAATCTATGAGTGTTCAGAAACTTCAGAACACTATCACAAACATGAAAGATCAAATGAAACTTGACAAAGAATCCTTATATGCTAAAGATCTCAGAATTAAATCTTTAGAAGATTTGGTCTTGCAGGTTGGATATGACCCTGCAAATGTCAAAGCAGTAGAAGAGTTAGTGAAGAAGGAAAATGAGGACATTGCAGCATTGAACAAACAACTTAAATTTCCATCAAGTGAACATCCTCAAGCTAATGAAATAATACAAGGACAGAATGAGAAGGATGACATGATTAATTTAATCTTTCAGCTGACAGCACAGATCAAAGAAATGGAGATTCAAATGGATAAGCTTGTCCTTGAAAAAGAAACACCAAAAACACCTGAAATTCCTTCAGTTATTCCTATGGTCACTACAGTTGTGCCTTCAACTCTAGTAGAAGAGTTGGCACCCAAAGATCCATTGGCTACTGCAGTTCCAGTGACATCATCTAAAACATCAACTACATAGTCATCTACTACAGTAGTTCACCCTACAGATGAGGCCAGCAAACTAGTGAAAGCTATGGAAGAAATGTCACTTCAGACAAGTGAGATTAACAGATTGAAAAATATGGTTGATAATCTCTAAAATACAAACAAGTTAGCTCAAATAAATGCCAAGACACATGAGCAAAAGGCTATTAGACTAAATGAAGAATTGAAGAAGTTACAAAAGGAATTAACATTAAAGGAACAAATTTCATATGTAAAAAATCATCTATGGAACAAGATCATTGAAGCCATCAATGATGTGTGGCCCTCAATTCATGTGATTTTTGAACAGAGACATTTACTCAAAGCAGCATTAGCAGAAACTCAGAAGATTAAAGATGAACTTGATAACAAACCAGAGCAAGCACTAGAATTGATCAAGTTTCTTAATAGCAAAAACAAGCAAGAGCTAGAAGAACTTGAGATCACTGACAGGACTAAAACTATCCTTGAGATAAGGAAAGTCATCACCAAGAAGAACCTAATGGAACAGGTTGAGGAGAAGTGTGATAATATGAACATCACCATAACCAAGTTCATGGTTAAATTTGAAAATCTTAGGCAAAGAAGCATGCCTAACATTTTGGTTATCAATGATAAGCTTATGCCTCAGGAAGATTATAACAGAAAGATCAGAGAATTTGCAAAGGAGCAAGTTGAAAAGACAGGTGGACAAGGCACTCCAACAGGAAAAGTCTTACTCAAAATCTTTGAGGATTTATTTTATTTGCAGCATGAGATAAGACACTTGTTTATTATAAAACCAACTCTTCTGTATAAGGTATGTATTGAGAATTTGCAAGTTAAAGAAAATGCAAAATTTAAATGAGGAAGCTTTTGATTACCAATACAGATTTATCTGTTAAAATAAAAGGTAAAATGCAGAAAAACAGTTTGTTAATTTTCAGTCAAAACATATTTTTATTACAGCAGTAAATAGTTTTACAGTGGTCAAAGAGTATCCGAGTTTAAAGAGTATCAGAGATTAAAGAGAATCAGAGTGAAAGAGTAAAAGATAAAGCAGATCAGACTTCAAAACCAACTTGAAAATATCTGAGCCAGCAAAGAGGATACCAAGTCAGCCAGCTGCACCTTATCCACAATTAGTTTCTATTTTATTTGGATAGATAGGACAGCTTGTTGATTTTTTAAGCAGCTGTCTCTATTTTGTTGTAAAGATATTTCTATTTTCCTTAGATAATTCCTAGAAGCATTCTAGGATATTTTGTAAACAATTATGTATAAATACTTCATCTTTAGAAGCATTATTGTGGAATAAATTGTTGAATATTTCTATAGTCATTTTTTATTGGACTTGAAGGCTTTTGTGTTTCAAATCTCGAGTAGCAGACTGGATCAAACCAATTAGCATCATATTTCAAGATTCATGTGATGAGCTATTGAAGTGAAGCATTTCATTCTTGTCATTGTTTATCTTTCTTTGTTACATGCATCGATTATGTGTTCTGAATAAACAGGAGTATTACTTCAGGATTTGTTAAAAGCACCCTGTCTTTACTGTTTATCATTTCTATGTTTTCTGTTGATTTCCAGAGTAGGGAACCCTTAATTGCTCCCTCTTTCGTTTGACCTCTACCTACTACTTCTCTTTTCCGGATCAAATAACCCTTCATTGCTCTTTATCCCGATCATATCACCTCACCAAACAGCTTTCCAAGATCTTCATGGGTTATCTATCTTGCCCTAAAAACATTTGACTTCTTGACCTTGATCCTAGCTCTGTCTGCTTGATTTTTTACTCCTCAACCCAATGGACAAACAGATTTCCCACTATCCATCTCATTAGGTGATTTTTCCCACCAAACCAAACCAAAATCAAAACCAAATTGCACAATCATAACTAGCCTAATATTTTATAAATCAAAACAAAGTTAAATCTTATAGAGAGAGCCCTCTTTAAACCCTAGGAAAGCTAGATCCTAGAGTTTAAAAGTTGGTCTGTGGTTACCTCTAGTGTTCTTAGACATTAAACTAAAATCTCACAACTTTAGAATTACTAGAGTGATAACGTAGTGGCAACCATACTGGGGAACTAATCAATCCTCAGTCATAAAATAAGTCTTAAAGAAACCTTTTCCATCATCTTTTTGCCTTTAAGACTATTTTATAAGTTGTGAGTATCATTTTATCAAAAAATTTGTAATTCTAGCTTCTAGGAAAGTTTATTATACTAGGTCTAACCCTAATCATAAACCTGCTGTTATAGTGGACTACCCAGACAGAATTGGCAAAAAGAAAAAACAGATAGAAGATTTAGATGTTAAAATTTCATTAAATAGAGTCAATTCATTACCACAAGAATTAGTGAGTTTATAGGATATAGAGTTTGATTTGAAATTTGAAAATTCTTTGTTCAGAAGCAAATCTGAAAGTAAGCTAAGTACTTATGTTTTAGACCCTGTTTTTATTTCATTTTTGGAATCAAAACAGAAAAATATTACAGTAGAATATGAATTAAAGAAAGTCAAAAATCAAGACAAACTTGAAGAGATTAATGCCACTATTCTTAAAGAAATTGATGAGGCCATAGAATTAGCCCAACTGTTAGCATATACATATAAACCTTCAATTCCTCATTTAGATACCACTACATCATCTATAGTTTCTACTACTGTCCAATCTACAAATCCATTTAGTCCTAGATTACCCTTACAGCCTAGAATATTATTTCCTTCATCCCCTACATCCATTTCATCCACTAGTTTACCTTCTACTTTTTCAAACACGTCATTCTCATTTCCTAGTAGTTCCTACATTACAGTTTCACTTCCTAGTACCTCCATTTCATCTTTTAGTTCTACCACTGCTTTTTCTATTTCAGCTTCCTATAATCCAGTTTCATCAGCTACCTCTTCCAATTCAGCCCCAAGCACTTCCACTTTACCTCCTAGCCAAGCTATAATTCAAGCTATGATTGTCAGGTATGCTCCCCTAGTTCTTCCAGGACAACTTCATGACATGCCCCAAGATTATCAAAGTAAAATACCACAGTTTGATGCTACTACACAATATACTGCACAGCAGCACATAAACAAAATGACAGATTACTTTGAACTCCATGAGATAGATGAATCAGATGTACAAATGAGGTTGTTTGCACAAACATTAACAGGAGAAGTAAAAAAATGGTTCAAAGGTCTTACTGCAGGTAGTATAGTTGACTTAGTTGTTTTCCATATATTATTTTTAAATAAATAGGAAAAGAAGAAAAAACCCTTACAAATATTGTCTGAATTTGATGCAATGAAGAGAGCTCCCAATGAGTCAGTACAAGACTACTGCACTAGATATAACAGTGTTTACAATTCAATTCCTGCAAATATAAAACCCACTCCTGACTCTGTCTTGCTCAAATTCCCATATGGATTTGACACTGACATGGCATATCAGTTAAGAGAAATAAATGCAGAAACTTTAGAAAGAATGCAAACAGATGTTGTAGGTGTAGAAGTAAACATTTTGGCTAGAAAAGCTAGATTAAGAAATGAGAGGCGAGTAACCATGAAAGAAGAAGCCTCTAGTTCAGACACAAAAATAGATATGTTAGCTAAGACTTTAGAGAGAATGGTGGATAGATTAGATAACATAGAAAGAAGACCTCAATGGGATAATCAACAGCAAATCATAAATCCCAATTTTAGGAAAAACATAAATTCAGGAAAATCAAAAGAATCAGTCCCAGACCAAACAATAAGACCTCCATTTCAAGAGAACTATGTTGAGAGTTCTCAAAACAATTTTGAGGATGAGGATACCATAAATTTAATGGGAATAGATGATAATAACACTATCTTTCTCACACAGGAAAATCAAGACTTATTTGAACTCCAACAACTCCAATTAGATTCAGGGGAATCCTTCGATTATAAACAAGGTTATGATTTTTCCATAAACGAAGTTCATAAGCAATATAACCTCAGGAGTAAGAAAAATATTGAACCTTCTACTAAGAAAACAACACAAATTGAAAATAAGAAAACAGTAGAAGCCCCAACAACAAAAGTTCTGCAAATTCTCCCTGGGGAAAATAGGAAAAACTCTAGTTCTTCCCAAAAAGTTTCCAATCCTAAAATTTTGCCAAGCCCTAAGATTGTTGACATAACAGATGAAGTTTCTCAAGATACAAAATATTCACAAAAATTTGTTGCTGCAAAAGCATCTGATTCTACTAAAACAACAAACTTAGATCCTAAAACATCCACTGCTGATCCAAAATCAGCAAATCCAAAAGCTGCCACTGCAAAAACAGTTTCTGATAAGTCTAAATCTGAAAAAACATCTATTGCTTCACAAACCATTCCTGAAAAGAAAACAAAGAGCGGTAAAACACAAGAAACTCAAACTGAAAGTGAAAATATAGCTATAGAAAAACAAGATAAACCAACACAAACTACAGTTACCAAAGAAGAGTTAATTCTGACTCAAGCAAAGTAAAATGCCTAGGATTAATCAAAGATTTATGTGTAACACTAGTATAATATCTTGGTAAGAGTACACTTATGGACATTGTAGTAGCTGATATCCCACCCAAATATGGAATGTTATTATATCGCTCATGGGGAGCAAAGTTACAGGGATCTCTACAATTGGACATGTCTTATGCTACTATATCAGTTTTTGGTCAACCTAAGAAGTTATATAGGGAAACATTAATGAAATATATGGTAAGTAATGCAGCAAGATCAATAAATTACCCAATTTATGCTACACCTACTGACCTAGATTCATTCATCCTATGTAATGTTGAAACTAATAATGAAATCAAGACTGAACTAAGGGAAGAAAAGAAAACACAAAACAATGATAATATATTTCATGAATATTTATGGCATTTAGATTTTGATGGCTCAGTAAACAAGTTAGGAGCAGGAGCAGGAGTATGGATAACCAATATAGAGAAAAATTATGCAGAAGGCCATGCTTTTAGACTGAATTTCAAATGCACAAACAATATGGCTGAGTATGAAGCCCTCATTTTAGGACTCCAAATAATCATAAATTTAGGAGGTAAAAGAATAGCAATAATGGGAGATTCAGAGTTGATTGTAAAATAAATTAAAGGTGAATATTTTTCTTACAATCTTAGATTAGGCCTATATAGAGAGACTGTACTAGATTTGATTGATGATTTATTGGAATGTAATTTCTCTGCAATACCAAGAAGGCAAAATTTACAAGCACATTCTTTAGCAACCTTTGCTAGCACTTGTAATTTACCTTTTCAACCTAATCATATGTACACTACAGAAGTAAAGCACAAGCCAATAATCCCAGACAACCTCAAATATTCACAATTTTTTTCACAAGATCAGCAAATTTATCATTTTATGAATACTGAAGGTAAATTTCAAAACTGTAAAATAGACATTGATTGTACCATAGATCATGATTTAGACAATAACATTGATTTGAATAATGTAGATGTAAATAAATTAAAGTTTCCTAGACCAACTAAATTCAATCAATCAGATATAGATAAATTAGAGAGAGTATAAATTGATGAAATAATTGACGAAGAATTTGAAATATTAAATCTCAAAGATAATTTCTTACCAAAAGGTTTAACTCCATTAGAAGATTTATTTGACTCAAATGATGTTTCTAGAAAACCCAAAATGGAGCCACTTAGATCTGACATTGAAGAATGCAACATAGGCACAGAACTGAAACCCAAAATGATCAAAATTTCCAAAGCCTTACCTCAACAGGAAAAGGAAAAATATATTGCTCCTTTTAAGGAATTTTAAGATGTTTTTGCTTGGAGTTATGAGGACCTTAAATCCTATGACACTAATATAATTCAACATAAAATGCATGTAAAAGAAGCTCAAAAGCCATTTAGACAAAAGTTAAGGAGAATCAACCCTGTTTTGATGCCCTTAATAGAAAAAGAAGTTAAAAGAATGTATGATGCACAGATAATTGCAGCAATCAGATATTCTGATTGGGTTTCTAACCTAGTTCCAACTAGAAAGAAAACAGGAGAGATTATATTATTGTTGAATTTAGGAATCTAAACAAAGTATCCTTAAAAGATAATTATCCTTTACCAAAAATGGATCATATTTTCCAAAGGGTAGTTGGATCTTCTAGGATTTCTCTTTTAGATGGATTTTCAGAATACAACCAGATTTTAGTCCAACCAGAGGATCAAGCCAAAACAGCTTTTACTACTCCTTGGGGCACTTTTATGTATGTAAAAATGTATTTTGGTTTAATGAATGCAGGGGCAACATTTCAAAGAGCTATGGATATAGCCTTTGCAAAGGAAATTCACGAATTTTTGGTAATTTACTTAGATGACATAATTGTATTTTCTAAGACTGATTATGAACACTTAGATCATCTTAGACAGGTCTTTATAAAATGCAAAAAGTTTGGCATCTCATTAAATCCTAAGAAAACCTTATTTGGATTAGAAGAAGACAAGTTACTAGGACACATAATTTCGAAGGAAGGAATTAGAATAGATCCTGCAAGAATAGAAGCAATTCTTAACATCAATCCACCAAGAAACATAAAAGAGTTACAAGTCTTTCTAGGTAAGATTAACTTTTTAAGAAGATTCATATCCAATTTAGCTGAGATAATTAGAGAACTAAATAACATGCTTAAAAAGGATTCAGTTCTTAAATGGACTATTGAGGCCAAACAATATTTTTAATCTATCAAACAGGCCTTAACCAAAACTCCAATCCTTATAAGTCCTAATTTCAAAAAGGATTTCATCATTTTTTCATTTGCTTCAGAGCACACCATTGCTGCAGTTTTATTGCAGAAAAATGATCAGGGTTATGAACAACCCATAGCTTTCTTTAGCAAAACACTTAGAGATGCATCTTTGAAGTACAATATCATGGAGAAACAAGCTTTATCTTTGGTAAAGGCCATTAAAGACTGCAGAGTTTACATTCTCTATTCTCACATTATTGTCTATGTCCCAAATGTTGTAGTAAAAGACATTCTTACTTAGGATGGTCCTGATGGAAGACAAGGAAAGTGGATTGCCACTATCTTAGAATATGACATAGAGATAAAACCCACAAAATTGATAAAAGGTCAAAGTTTAGCCAGACTCATGGCTGAATCAAATTGTCATGCCCTAGACATAAATTTTATTGCCCAAATAGATGATCAGAAAGGGATGGTGACTCCAGAGATCAGTGAAGCCTTTTCAGAGTCACCATGGTATGCAGATATTATATTTATATTACTAAATTTACAAGCTCCTCCTGGTTTATCAAGAACAAAAGCAAGATTTCTAAAAGCTTCAGGAAGTAAGATTTTGTATTTTATAAAATGTACTTTTTTGGAAAGATCAAAGTGGGATTTTATTAAATTGTTTGTTAAAAGAAGAAGTTGACAAAGTATTACAAGAATTTCATGCAGGTGACTGTGGAGGACATCTATATTGGAAGACTACTGCAGACAAGACCCTGAGAGTTGGTTTTTACTAGCCTATTTTGTTTGTAGATGTCAAAAAATATGTGACCTCCTGTCACAAGTGCCAAATATTTGAGGGTAAGAAAAAGCTGTTACCCCTGCCCTTAAAGCCCATCTCTACAGAAATTCCATTTCAACAATGGGGTCTTGACTTCATTGGATAAATTCACCCCCTATCATCAGCCCAACACAAGTGGATTCTGACAGCCACTGACTATTTTACCAAGTGGATTGAAGCCATACCCTCTAGGAAAACTACAGATATTGTCATAATCTCCTTCCTAGAAAGCAACATCTTTCAAGATTTGGATGTCCCCAAAAGATAATTACTTACAATGCAGCAGCATTCAAATCTAAGAAAATGATTGACTTTTTCCCTAGGTCATTCTACTGCATATTACCCCCAAGGTAATGGCTTAGCTGAATCTTCAAATAAGATTCTTGTAAACATCATCAAAAAGTTACTAGAACATAACAAAAAGACTTGGAACAAGAAGTTAGTCAATGCATTATGGGAAAATAGACTTACAACTAAAAAATATATTGGTACATCCCCTTACCAACTTGTTTATGGAATGGATGTTGTTTTTCCATCCTCCCTGTTATTGCCTAAATCTACCTCAGGCTGAGAAAGGCAGAGTCTAGGGTAACATCAAACCACGCTTAATTTGGTAGCTAGCCCTACCAGATCGGGAGAGTGCTCTCTCCTTGTCAATCTCAACAAAAATAATCAATAAGGCATGAGATGACTTGAAATAAAGGCTGATTTTAGGCTAGGTATATAAGTAAAAGAGTTTGATTTTGATTTTGGGGGTTTTGTTGGAATCAAAGGGAAAGGCAGTTTTGGGTCCAGGGATAAGGCCTAGTTTTTGCAGAGTTCTGAATGGGGCAAGGAAGGCAATTGTTTTGATGCTTTGGATTAAATGAATGAATAGCTCAGATTGGTGAGGAGCTGAAGAGGGCAAGAAGCTTTCAAGAATCCTCTTCAAACAGATGAAAACATGGAAAATTAAAAAAAAACTCAAGGCAGAGTAAAGCAATCTAATGAATTCCACCTTTATAACTTGTTTTTTTAATTTGAGAAGAAAGGAGAAGGAAAATGATACACATGAAACATCGGTAAACTTACAATCACAAAGAAAAACACACCATCAAAACATAGAGCCACATGGATCCCAAAGAGTGCTGCAAACCCTGGTCTATTCCTTTGCCAAAATTGCAGAGATGAAATGTACAATGAATTCCCAAGCAATCCCAAGTGTCCAACCCTGATGATAACAGATCCTAGCAATCATTTCACAAAACTGATAGCATGACTGTTGTTGGAAACATGCCATGGAAAGTGGGCACTCCACCCTATCCAATGTGGGCTTTCTCTCACATGTTCCGCCACCCTGAGAGCATTGCAGTAAGGTAATTTTGGTGGAATCACTATCTCTTGGCCATATTGTGTCGTTGTCCTTTCCATGATTCACAAGGTTCCAAGTGGGTGCCTATGAGAATTTTGATGCTTTTGCCAAATGTATGGTAGTATGGGAGGGACTGTGGGGAAATAGGGCAGTGGGGATAATGGGGTTTAATCAAGTGATATTTTCCTTTTGAAAGCTTCTGATTTGATAAATTTAGGGGCAAGGGACAGTCACTTGATTTTTTGGGATAAACTTGGTATTTGGGGAAATTTTTCAGATGGGATAGGGACAATGGGAATGAAATGGTATGAGTGGCTTTAGGGATGTAGGGAGATAAGGGAATGGACTGTAGTGATGAGATAACAGTGAGGGGGAGGAAAAACAAGGTGGGGAATGGATTATTTGGCACAAAATTATTTTTAAAACACCAACTTCAAAACCCTAAGGGAGCAACTCTCAACAAGATGATAGGGTTTGAGTTTTGGCATTCAAACTCTCAAAATCAACATCAAACATTTGTAAATGGAAATTACAAGTTCACATGAACTTACTTGGGCAAAATAGACCGAGTCGATTTGGAGTTTTTGGAAGCAATGGCAAAAATTAGCATTTCGGCCCAATGCGCCGCGACCACTGCCCAGTGCGTCGCGCCCTCCAGATGCACCGCGTCGAAATAATTTAACACACAATGGAGCGGCCCTGTGCACCGCACTCAGCTTATGCGCCGCGACCACTGCCCAGTGTGCCGCGCCCTTCAATTTCAACACAGTTCGACCTCCAAATTTGTTTCTTCACTCCTCCACGATTTTCTTTGGCTCCTTGATGTCTTTGGCATGCAAATGGAGTTTTGAATTTGGAAATATCTTATATATACCAAAGATTTTAATTTTTCATTTGAAAAACCCACTTTGTAATGTTTGTAAAACTTCGACACTTCACTTTTAAAATGAACTCTGTTTTGTCTCCTTTGTGCTTTTGACTGAATAATGAGCTTCTGTCTCTCTTGCAGGGATGGATGGCATGAAGTTTTGGCAAAGGCGACCAGGGCTGTGAATGGAGCATTATTACAACTGAAGAACTTAAAAATTACATTGCATTTGTTACAGAAGGATAAAATAAACATTTTTCTTCAAAACAGATTTTTGAAGAAAAATCATTATCAAGCATTATGATGATGAAATTTTTGCAATGAAACCTTATTTGAAGCTTCCTCATGTGCCTACTGGCCATTATTAGACATTTTGAGACCTGATTAATAAAACCCTAGACCTAATGAGACTAAAAACCTTAAAATGACTCTTTGCCAACCAAGAGACCAAACATGACTGTAAATGATTTTGATGAGAAGAACTAGGCTAGCAGGTACAAGACATGAGGGATAAGAGTGACAAGACCCTTCTGTCAGATGATCCATGCTCCTAATGAAATGCAGTTGACTGAACTGAATGAGACACCTAAAATGAAATGCAACAAGAGAAATTTTGATCTCTGACGGAGGGATGAAGTTACCGACTCTAACATTGGCTCCAATGGGGATGGTAGCTCCTTGGAGGTGCCAAGAACTACAGATTTCTAGGAGAGTAGGCAGTGCCTTCATCCATTGGGCTATGGAGTCCATAACTTCGACAAATCAACACAAGACTCTTGACTCATTTTATTGACTGAAACTTGACTTAAACCGACTCAATTTTGAAACCAAAATGACTGAAGGACATGACTCGACAAACTCAAACCAAAGCTGAAATCAATCTTCAGAGTTATAGCCTTCGCCTCGGGCCCCAAACTGAAGAAAATATCACAGCACACACTTGCAATGAAACTAAAATAAAATGGTATGTACAATGAGAATGTAAACCAGCAGAAAAAATTTCAGAAATGATACCGCTTGAGCAGCCGACCATTGACCAGCCCTCCTGGACAATCTTCCCCGTTCATCTCCTTCAGAAGAAAAGCATTCTGACCCCGATATGCATCGATTTTGAAGGGTCCTTTCCAGATATTTTCGAACTTACCATGCTTACCCTTTTCCTCGTTTCTTGCATCCCATTTCAGCACCACTTCTTCCAATTGAAATTTGTCCGCTTTTGCCTTTCTGTCATATATTTTCTTAATTCTCTCTTGCAGCTTGAACATGTTTCGGAAAACTTCTTCTCTAGTCTGCTGTAAATGGATCATTTGATTTATTCTCCTTTGCATATGATCGTCTTCACTGCCAGCTTCCTGCATAAGTTTGACCACTGGAACTGCGAGAGAGGTAGGAAATACCGTGTCAAATCCATATACTAACTCAAAGGGAGACATACCTATGGATTTCTTCTGACTCACTCAGTCTGCCCAAATTGCATTGACTAACTTCTTATGCCAACTTTTCTAGTTTATTTCCAGCAACTTTTTAATGATGTTGACCAAAGATTTGTTCGAAGACTCCGCCAATCCGTTGCCTTATGGATGATAAGCGGTTGAGTGTCCCAAAGTGATGTGGTACTTGTTACAAAACTCAACCATTCTTTTTGATTTGAAAGTTGTTGTGTTATCAGTGATTAACTTATTCGGGCAACCAAAACAAGAAAAAATGTTATTCTAAAGGAATGAAATTATTACCGAATCCGTAGCTTGCCTGGTGGGAATTGCTTCGATCCATTTCGTGAAATAATCTGTCGTTGTGAGGATCCACTTATGCTGAGCTGAAGAAGCAGGATGGATCTCACCAATGAAATCCAAACCCCACTGTTGAAAAGGAGCACTAACCTCAATGGGCTTAAGCGGCAAAGGCTGCAATTTCTTCCTCCCTTCAAAACTCTGACATTCATGACAGCTTTTGATAATCTTATACACATCAGCAAAGAGAGTCGGCCAATAATATACCGCTCTCAAAAAAAATTTGGCCGTTTTTTTTCCAGAAAAGGTGGCCTCTGCAATCTCCCTTATGAAAATCTTCCATCACCTGAGATTTCTGATACCTGAATTAACAAACTTTCTTCGTTTTCCTCGGACATAGCAGCAATGAGATTAATGTCCAAGGCATGCAAATTTGACTCAACCATTAGCTTAGCCAGCCCTTTTCCTTTGATAAGATTTGTAGGCTTTATCTCCACATCATACTCCAACAAGGCCGCAATCCATTTGCCTCGTCTCCCCTCCAGATCTGTTTTCACTAAAACATCCTTAACAGCAGCATTAGGAACATAAGCAAGAATATGAGAATGCAGAATATATACCCGAAAATCTTTCAACGCTTTCACTAAAGCAAGAGCTTGCTTTTCAATAATGTTATACTTTAAGGCTGCATCTCTTATGGTTCGGCTGAAAAAAGCAATTGGTTTTTCATGCTGATCTCTTCTCTGCATCAATACTACTACCATAGTATGCTCCGAAGCAAATGAAAACAAAATAAAATCCTGAGTATAATCCGGGCTGATCAAAACCGGAGCTGAAGAAAGAGCCAACTTCACTAAATTAAAATACTTTACAGCCTCCTCAGTCCACTTCATTATGCTATCTTTTTTAAGCATGTTTGTAATCTCCCTTAGATATTCTGCAAGATTAGGCACAAAGCGGCGCAAAAAATTCATCTTACCATTGAATGATTGGATCTCCTTTTTGTTTCGGGGAAGATCAATTTGCTGAATAGCTTCTACTCGAGCTGGATCAATACGGATGCCATATTTTGAGATAATATGACCAAGAAGTTTGCGCTCATCCATGGCAAACAAGCTCTTCT
The DNA here is from genome assembly GCA_034641835.2 of Pinus albicaulis. Lineage (NCBI taxonomy): Eukaryota > Viridiplantae > Streptophyta > Pinopsida > Pinales > Pinaceae > Pinus > Pinus albicaulis. Next base: position 824,233,543 of record CM076577.1, read on the forward strand.
TCGTATTGAGTGACACACCATACTTTCTACACTGCTGAAAAACAATCTTCAAATGGTAAAGGTGCTCTTCATCTGAATTAGAAAAGACTGTCAAATCATCAAGATACACAACTAGAAAAACATCATTCTCATTTGCAAATGCCATATCCATTGCTCGTTGAAAGGTCGCACCAGCATTCTTCAAATCGAAAGGCATTTTTGCATAATGGAAAGTTCCCCACGGAGTGGTGAACGCTGTTTTGTCTCTATCATCCTCATGGACCAGAATTTGGTTATAACCAGAATAAACATCGAGTAGAAACATACGAGATGCTCCAACTACTCGTTGAAGTATGTGATCCATTTTGGGAAATGGATAATTATATTTCAAAGAAACCTTATTCAGATTACTAAAATCGATGCACAAACAAATCTCACCTGTTTTCTTGCGTACGGGCACCAAATTAGAAATCCAATCTGAAAACCTTATAGGAACAATGATACCAGCCTTGTACAACCGATTCACTTCCTTCTCAATTGAGGGCAGCAACTTTGGATTTATTCTTCTCAACTTCTGCCTGAAGGGCTTTTGATTTGGCTTGATAGGAATGGTGTGCTGAATTATGTTTGTATCATATGTCTTCAAATATGAATAGTCCCAAGCAAATACATCAGCAAAAGATGACAACAAACTGATATACTTTGATTTTACCTCTGGTGGCAATGCTTTGGACAATTTCACCATCTTTTGATTTTCAGCTGATCCAATGTTCACATCTTCAACTCCCTTTTCGGTTGGCCGCAAGGTTGGTTTTCGAGCTACGTCATCTTGATCGAAGAGCTCCTTTAAATGTATTAGACATTTAGGAATGAAATTATCCTTTAGCTGCAAAACTTCCATCTGATTTACTTGCACATCAGCCCCACCATCATCATGCTCCACATCAATAGAAGTGTCTTTGAATTTGCCTTCATTTTGCAGAAATTCATCAATTTCTTCATCATCTTGAAACACTTGCCAATATCTCTGATTGTCTGGGACAGTCGGACGATGCTTCACATGAATTTCAAATTTGTTACTTGAGTTCATCGGAATTTTCAAATTACTTGTTGCCTTTGCAAGTGCATCTGCAATACCATTCTGAATACGAGGAACACAAGTCAAAGTATAGTCTGAAAACAATTTCAAGATATCAAGAACTGCATTTCGGTAAGCCCACATTCGAGGATGCTTAGCTTGGTATTCACCTTTCACTTGCTTGATAACCAATTCGGAGTCGCCATATACTGCAATCCTCTTAGCATTTAACTTTCTAAGAATTTTCAGACCAGCAATTAAAGCTTCGTATTCAGCCTCATTATTTGAACAATCAAAAGTCAATTTATAAGAACAAACCCTTACATTACTCGGTACCTTCTTTGGGGCAGAAAAAGGGTTGCGTACCCAAATGCCAATTCCAACACCATCACTTCCTACTGCGCCATCAAAATCCATGGTCCATAAACCATCTTCATCCTCTTCCAAGTGCTAAAATTATGTTTGCTCTGTTATTTCTACTTGTTGTCCATCAACTTTTTGTTCTTGTTGGAAGGCTGATTGCTCAGCGGAACTTTCAAGTTTTTGTCTCTCTTTATTTAAGACCTCTCTGAAATTCTCGGTGATTTTCGGAATGTCTTCTACTTCAACTAATTGGCTATTTACATCATTGAAACTATATTAATACAAAACAAATGATTGTAAATCTATATGTACATAGTTGATTGGATGATTTACCGGTTTCTCCTTGCTGGTGATCATATACTTCATCTTTTGCTCCCGATATAATTTCCTCATCTGACCAAACACAGGAATAGTAGCATAGGAGAAATCAAGCTACAATGTTCCCTTTAGTTTCACTCCCCAAGATCTGGAAAGAAGCATGCCAAATCTAGGAGGAATATCCACCACTACCACATCCATCAAAACATTTTTAGTTGGAATCTGATCCAAGCTAACCACCAAATCTTTGATAATCCCAATGCATCTTACTCTACTGGAATCAAAAGAGTAAATATCATGATACTTTCTAGTGATATCCAGTCCCAATTTCTCCATGATTGCCCTCGGCATGAGATTATGAGAGGCTCCGGAATCAAACATAGCATTGTGTAACACAAAATCATGCAATCTAAGGCTGATATAAGAAGGAGGCACATCACTATCTGGAGACTCACCATCCAATGCTGGACCAAAAATCAACTCAGGTTGATCATCTTCCACATTCACCATATCGGACAATGGATCTAAATTCAAAATTTTAGACACCTGACCCTTATAACTGCTATTCTTCATCAACTCAGTCAAAGGAATGGATACTTTCAACTTAGCAATTTCATTTTCTAAGTTAAAAACTGAAATCTTCTCTACCTCTTTAGCTGGAATATCCTTCTTTTCAGTTTTCTCCTTTGGTACAATTGGCTGATTGGATCTTTCATTTGCTGATGGTGATTTGCTAGTAGTGGGATCAGCTATCTCTTTTCCCTTCTTTTGCGCCACGGGTGAATCATTCTTTGGTGCTGAAACTTCCTTTCTCTTTTGAATTGGATTAATAGGGACATCTCTGTTTCTAAGTGAATATTGTCACTGCTGGGCTGTCAAGGCATTCATGTATCCCCTCTGGTACTCATCAGACTCTTCTTCAAGAGCTGTCTCATTTGCCAAAATGAAATCCTCGTCTTTTTGTACAACTGAATTTTCTACATACTCTTCATCTTCGGTGATAAAAGTTGGCATATCATCAGGAGTAAAGAAGTGATTCTCTTCCCCTATTGCATTCTCTTCATCGTCTGATTCCCGACCAACAAAATTCTACTGTAAGGGTGTCTTCACTTGCTGTTGTGTTGTCGGTTCTTGTGCTCGCTGCTCTCTTTGCTTGATTCTGAATTGCGGTTGCTGCTGGCCACGGAAGTTAGGATTTCTGATCTGCGGTTCAGGCTAGTGTTAATCTTTCAAACATCTTTTCCATCTTCCGAAGCATTTGATATGATGTGGAAACCTCCTCCTTTATCGCTACTTTCTTTTCAGCTCTCATTCTAGCTCTCCTGGCATTCAAATTAGCTTCAACACTGACTGCAATTTTCTGCATATCTTCTAATGTAGCCGGACTTCTTTCTCTCAATTGATAAGCCATGTCAGGATCAAATCCATCTGGAAACTTAATCAAAGCAGACCCCCTAGATGGCTTTATATCAGCAGGAATGGAATTGTAAACAGTATTGAATCTAATACAATAATCTTGGATAGACTCACCAACATTTCGCTTGATATTGTCATATTCGGAAAGGATTGAAAGAGGATCTTTCTGCGCTTCCCATCGATCCAAGAATTGTCTCCGAAGATTATCCAACGTAGCAATACTTCTAGGCGACAAAGCTCTGAATCACTTTCTGACTTCTCCTCCAAAGGTTTGAACAAACAATCTCATTGTTACATTTTCTGCATCAATTTCATGAAGGTCAAAGAAATCTACCATTCTGTCCACATGTTGCTGAGCAGTGACACTTTGAGGAGTGCCATCAAACAATGGAATTTTTCTTTGATAATCTGCGGGCATGTCATCTAATTTTTTAGGCAACACGAGAGGTGCAAAGCGGGCAGCCATTGCTCTGGGTGGATTTACAATCGGATTTGGGGATATAGGAGGAGTCGGAGCAGTTGATGTATGAGGTGTGGATGGAGGCAAGACTACTGCAGATTGTTGATCAGAAATAGATGGTTGCACGGGAATGGTAGGAATGAAAGGAGACTCGGTATGAACTTGTGAACCAGATGTAACTGCTAATGGCCCAAGTGTTTCAGATGCAGACTCTATGAACTCAGGAATATTTGTTGCCACAATGGAATTTTGAATATTCAAAATGTAACTGTCAATGGATCTATTAGCCTGTTCAATTTCAAGATACTTGATAAACTCGAGATTTATGATGGTAGAACCAATAGCACTTTCAGACTTCGTCTCAAACAACGACAACTCAAATTGTTCGTCAAACTCAAGATCTTCAAGGTACTCAAAAACAGCGGGACATGAATGAGATTTAAACAGAGGAATCATAGGACTCTCTCGACGAAGGATTCTCGAAATAAGATTGGGATTTTCATACACTGGAGGTGGATCGGGATCCAGATTTGCTCTGGTATGTTGTCTGGAAGCCAGTGTGTTGAATTATTTTCACAATCAAAGGGACAAAACCAACTTGTTCATCCTATCAAATTCTAAACTCATCATCCAAAGTCTAGAACGATCTGATGTACTGGGGGCAATTTACAATTCAAGTGTCACGTTTACAAACTAGACCGGAGATTTACTGAAGCAGCGTTTATCTACTTTCGCTAATGCAAAGCAAGAGCGTTTCGAAGGCTACCTGGCATAACTTCAAGCTCCGTCTGTAGCTTATAAAGCAAAAAACAAACTTTTCTTCCCCAGTATGGTCACCACTATGTTATTGCCTAAATCTACCTCAGGCTGAAAGAAGGCAGAGTTCAGGGTAACATCAAACCACGCTCAGTCTGGTAGCTAGCCCTACCAGATCAGGAGAGGGTTCTCTCCGGGTCAATCTCAGCAAAAATAATCAATAAGGCTTGAGATAACTTGAAATAAAAGCTAATTTTAGGCTAGGTATATAAGTGAAGGGGTTTGATTTGATTTTGGGGTTTTTTTTTTGGAATCAAAGGGAAAGGCAGTTTTGGGTCCTGGGATGAGGCCTAGTTTTTGCAGAGTTCTGAATGGGGCAAGGAAGGAAATTGTTTTGATGCTTTGGGTTGAGTGAATGGATAGTTCAGACCGGTGAGGAGCTGAAGAGGGCAAGAGGCTTTCAAGAATCCTCTTCAAACAGATGAAAACATGGAAAATTAAACTAAACTCAAGGCAAAGCAAAGTAATATAATGAATTCCACCTTTATAACTTGTTTGTTTAATTTGAGAAGAAAGGAGAAGGAAAATGATACACGTGAAACATCAGTAAACTTACAATCATAGAGAGAAACACACCATCAAAACATAGAGCCACATGGATCCCAAAGAGTGTTTCAAACCCTGGTCTATTCCTTTGCCAAAATTGCAGAGATGAAATGTACAATGAAGTGCCAAGCAATCCTGGCATTCACTCCTGATGATAACGGATCCTAGCAATCATTTCACAAAACTGATAGCATGACTGCTCTCGAAAACATGCCATGGCAAGTGGGCAAGCCTGCAATTCAGCCAATGAGGTGGGCTCCTCTCTCACATGTCTGCCACCTTTATGAGGCCTTCTAGGTGCATGTAACTTAGTGGTGGAATCACTATCTCGGTCATATGATGTATGAAGAAACTACTTATGGTGTTCAAGGTCTATGCAAGGTCTGGAGAGAATTTGATGCTTTTGGCTAAAATGTATGGTAGTATGAGGACTGTGTGTGCTTAGGTACAGATAATGGGGTTTAATCAAGTGGGGATATTTTTCTTTATGCTTCATTTGATAAATTTAGGCAAGGGACAAATACTTGATTTTTTGGGATAAACTTGCTTGGGGAATGGTGAGATGGGATAGGAAAATGATAGATGAAATGGTATGAGGTTTAGGATGAGAGATATGAAATGGATCTATTGATGAGAGGATAATGTGTTAGAGGGGGAGGAAAAACAAGGTAGGGAATGGAATATGTGGCACAAAATTATTTTTAAAACACCAACTTCAAACCCTAAGAGAGCATTTCAACAAGATGATAGGGTTTGGCCTTTGTGTATTCAAATTCTCAAAACCAACATCAAACATTTGTAAATGAATACAAGCCCACAACTTATTGGGCAAAATAGACCAAGTCGATTTGGATTTTGGAGGTTTTTAACAATGGCAAAATTAGTATTTCTTTGTGGCCTCAATGCGTCAGCGACTGACGCCTGCCATGCCGTGCCTTCCAGATAAAGCCATGCTTATGAATTCATCACCACAATGAGCTGCCCTGCACTGCGTCACCATGCGCCACGACCACTCGCCCCGTTGCGCTGCATTTTCCGTTGGACTTTGCAGCAGAAGACAGCTTTTGATTCCTCCAAATTTGTTTCTTCACTCCTCCACGATTTTCTTTGGCTCCTTGATGTCTTTGGCATGCAAATGGAGTTTTGAATTTGGAAATATCTTATATATACCAAAGATTTTAATTTTTCATTTGAAAAACCCACTTTGTAATGTTTGTAAAACTTCGACACTTCACTTTTAAAATGAACTCTGTTTTGTCTCCTTTGTGCTTTTGACTGAATAATGAGCTTCTGTCTCTCTTGCAGGGATGGATGGCATGAAGTTTTGGCAAAGGCGAACAGGGCTGCGAATGGAGCATTATTACAATTGAAGAACTTAAAAATTACATTGCATTTGTTACAGAAGGATAAAATAGACAATTTTTCTTCAAAACAGAGTTTTGAAGAAAAATCATTATCAAGCATTATGATGATGAAATTTTTGTAGTGAAACCTTATTTGAAGCTTCCTCATGTGTCTACTGGCCATTATTAGACATTTTAAGACCTGATTAATAAAACCCTAGACCTAATGAGACTAAAAACCTTAAAATGATTCTTTGCCAACCAAGAGACCAAACATGACTGTAAATGATTTTGATGAGCAGAACTAGGCTAGCAGGTACAAGACATGAGGGATAAGAGTGACAAGACCCTTCCGTCAGATGATCCATGCTCCTAATGGAATGCAGCTGACTGAACTGAATGAGACACCTAAAATGAAATGCAACAAGAGAAATTTTGATCTCTGACGGAGGGATGAAGATACCGACTCTAACACTCCCTAGGAGTACCAGTAATGAAGATTATCCAAGAGTTACAAGTTGAAACAAATGACATTCAAAGAAGGATCAATCAAACTATTCACTTGCAACAAACAAGGGAAGAAGTTTATATCAATTCTCAAGTTATCCAGGATAAAATAAATAAATTTTTTGATAAAAAGACTAAAGAAGATGATTTTTACATTGGAGATAAAGTGTTAAAATGGGATTCAAGAAAAGAAGACAAAGGTAAACATGGAAAATTTGATTTTCTATGGAGAGACCTTATGTGATTTATGGATATAGATGTAATAATGCTTTCTACTTGAAAAAAATACATGGATCAGCTATGCTAGATGGACCAGTAAATGGCAGAATGTTGAAGCACTACTACTCCCCTGAGATGAAAAATAGTTAGTTTCATTTACTTTGATCATTGTACATATACATTGAAGATTTTAGATTGGATTGAATGTTTTCCTAACAAAGTTGAATCCCGGAAAGAAGGCCCTAAGCTTTGAGAGGTAAAATATCATAAATATGAATAATTGCAGAGATCAGAAAGACACTTACAGGGTCATCATAGTCAAAATTCAAAGGCTACTAATCTTAAAGTTCTTGGAATTTCACCAGGAAATGCCATCCCCATGTGGAGCCACTGTTAGAGTCCTATAATAATAGGGTTCATAAATTTTTAATTGACTTTGATAATCTTCTAAATATGTACATACCTTGCTTTCTGCAAGTTGTTTTCCCATATTTTGAAAATGAAAAATAATTAAAATAAAAATAGGGTAAAAGTCCTAAAAGAAATATCAAAGGACTTATAAAAAGGATAGACCCCAAAAGAAAAAAGAGATAAAATAAGACCTGAAAGTGAGCAATTCGAAATGCCACTACTATTTACTTTACTCCACAAATAATGATTATGTGCAGATTGTCAATAAATTCCATAATCCATGATCAGTTAAACAGTTTAATCTTAACTTTTCATGTTTTGAATTTCGTGTTTTAAGATAGAGAATAAAGATATGTCAAACAATATAAACTTGAAAAATTAGTAGGTAAGATAGAGAATAAATGAGGAGCTCAACAGTTTAATCTGAGCCTTCGGATGAAATAAGGTTAGACTTAGATAGTTTTATGTTTTGAAAGAAAAATGATTTAGGGTTGCAAGCTTAAATGCACCCATGAAAATGAAGTAAAAAATGTTAGAAATAATGATGGGTAGGTAGAAAGAAGTTGTGCAAACATGTAATAAAGCATCATCGGACAAAATTTACTAATTTCCCTTCCCCCACAATTATTTAGTATTCTAAACTATCAGTTAAAAAAGCTCAGAGCATTTCTCTGACTTCTGTTGGAACCAAACCCAAGAATCAATAACTGATTGGTTAAAAATATTGAATTCCTACACAAAACCCATATTCATCAACATTTACCCTTCATCCACAAATCATAATCCCTTTTCCTAAGTAAAAATCCATTTTTACTTAGTAAAAGTAAAAACCCTAAATAATTAACTTCATTTCATTTCAAAATCACTCAAAACCCATAAAATGCATTTTATCTTAAGTTAAAGTGTGAAAAATACAAAAGGTACAAACTATGCTTTGTTTATACTTTACTTAGTGTTAAATCATTAATTTTTATTCATTATATACATTATCCTTTTATTTCATAAATAACTACTAACTATATTTATTAATTCTCTAAAACTACACCCTCTCGTATAGTATTAAATCCTTTGTATTTTAATAACCCACAAAACCCAATATTTAAGTTTTAACCAATGTTTAAATATCCCAGGTGAATAAATAAAACCCACTCTTTTATCCCCACTGGTTTAAAACATATCATTAAAACTAATCCCCACCCCCGTATGGTTATTAAACACTAATCAAAGGTTTATTATACCATATAATATTAAACCCGTGCCCTTATATCGGTCAAAACATTGTGTAATGTTTTTTAACTAAAATTTATATGACATTACCCCTGCCATTGTATAACCTAAAGTGTTGACTTTAATAAATGTTTTATTTATAAAGTTAACAAACTACCCCACCGCATATAATAAAACCCTGGACCCCACTCCAATCCCGATGCATCTTATGCACTGATCTTGACCATTCGCAATCGAACTCCACGATCCAATGGCAAACAACCAATGTCGCAAATAAAGTCACATGCTTTTAACCATTCCATTTCTACGCGAAATAGGTTGTTTTAGCCTTTCCGACCTTCTTGACGTGGCGTCTTTTTATTGGATCGCATCCAATCCATTCAAAACCATTTACCACCTATGATGCGCGCAATAACCACCAATGGTTTTTCATCTTTGGAAACCCAAAACCACCTTCTGCCCAATTTGACATCCATTTATTGCATGTTAGTTTAAACCTAATTTGCCCAATAAACCACGAAATGCACTGTTTACCCCTTCTTTCTGTGCGTATCCACTGTATTTTCTATTTCGGACTCTGAAAACCTGCAAACTTCTGCCCAGAACCTGCAAACATCAGCCTGTAGCCATTAAATATTGCCGAGGAGCTTTGAAATTGCTCCAAAAACTAGAAAGATACCACAGATATTTGTTTAAAAGCCGCAGAGACATCCTCAAATCCTTGTACCTGCGTATAACAGGTATTCCTCCAGAATTTAAGCCTACTATCAGTTTTAAAAAGACCTTGATAAATAAAATTCCAGTTAGAGTTTAAATTCATCCAAAGAAGCCTATCAAAATATCCAAAAAACAGGCCAAACCCTATCAAAATTTCTAAAAAAACCCTATTCTATACTGCGCACTGTTTTGAATCAAAATATTGAGTTTATATAGTTTTTCTAGACTGTTTAAAACCCTAAATTGAGACCATAAATCCTATGAAGGTAGCCAAACCATCGTGCCTAATTTCAAAATATTCTTAGCCCTGTTATCCATTGGAAAACTCAAGAAACCCTTGTTTCTTGTTTTATAACCAGTGAAGGTCTGTAAATCAAGTTGAGAGTCCAAAATTGAAAAGAAAAATCCAAGAAAAAACCATATTCTGCCTGTTTTAAATCAAAGAACCTTTGCCAGAGTCAAAAAAATGCTTCTGCAAACTATTTAATATTGCAGAAGTAGTCAGAGAAGCCTAAAAGCAGAGTTTTGTAGTCCAAAAAGGCTCAAAATTCCTAAATCTACTCCAACTGCATCTTCTAAGACTGCCATAGTTATAAATCCTCTACAACCCCCTGTTGTAGACATTGAACACACTCCATTAGCAGATATTGACTATAAGATAGCAGACCCTATTGTAGAATTCAATTTGTTGGAACTTCACAAATGGAATTATGAAAAATCTTTAGATAATGTTGAAGAAGTTCAAATTTGGGAATCACACTCACCCAAATATGTGGTTCTAGTTACCCACTCATGCCCATAGTTCATTAGGTTATGCCATCATCATTATATGCATGAGCAAAGAGCAATAGTCAATGCCAATAAAGAAGTACTTTTTACCATTACTGCTGAATCCATTAACAAAATGTTACAGCTTAATCCTAATCCTCAAGCAGTTCCTCTGTCCATTGAAGCACTTACCAAGTTGTATATTGGCCTTGAATTTCCTAAAATATTCCAAATCTTCCAAATATTCATGCCCTTACATGTAGAAATTCCTCAAATAAATCATCCATATTCCACTTCAAGATTTCCAGAGGGTTCTAGGCATGTAATTTCTATGTTATCTTTCATCGTAGGGTACTTTACTAATGAACATACAGATGAATCCATTTTAGGTTTCCTATCCACTTTCACACCAGGACAAGCTCCATCTGTTATCTTTGATTATGCTGGGTATATTGCTGACAATATTCATGACCAATTGGTTAAACTACCAACTGAAGGAGTGTTTAGATACACATATTTCCTGTTCCACATGTTCTTGTATTTCCAAGCAGATAATTTTCCAGTATCCTTACAGAAGCTTGACATAGAACGAAATCCTCTTCTGTCATTTTTTGGACCTCTTTAATCACAAAAGATTCCATAGAGTTTACCTATGCAGAGTTTTCAGACTTCTTCATCCATCCATTGATAAAAATATTAACAAATACTGAACAGCCAAGGATAAATGATGATATGAAGAAGATTTTACAGTTATCATAGCAGATCAAGACTAGAGATTGGTATTTGTATGAAAAATACATAGAGATTAGAGTTTTTGGATCCAATTTGTTGGCATACAAATTACCCAAATATGTACCAATGAGGATTTTTGCCTTGGGGTATATCAGACAAATATTAAACACTGATTCTATCAATTTCCTAGCAGCAAAGAAGAAAACACAGTTTAAATTGAAGAATCAAGTGGTACCATTCATTTGCAATCATAGAGATGCAGAGGCAGAAGCAGCTAAGCAATTATTAGAGTACATATTTGAAGAGAGCTTTTCTTGGAATTATGATCCACAAGGGATACTGAGTAAAATGAGGGTTAAGTGTAAACTAACACCCTACATTCATGAGAAAAAACCAGAGATTGAAAAATATGCCAATCAGAATGAGTGGACAGAAAATACTTTAGTAGATGCAGTGAATAAAAGTGATACTATTCACACTTTACAGACTGCAGATCAAACAGAAAAAGCCACCAAGAGAGTAAGAGAAGAAGAAACTTATGTTGTTGAAACCACTATTGAAACTAGATTCAAGATAAGATATAATAAAAGGCCCAAAACAGATCCAGAGGTTAAAGAGAAAGTAACCATTGATGTTGAAGATACAAATATCCCAGATACCAACACAGATATTGTCACTGTTATCAGAAATGAGCAAGTTACAGAGAATATAAATGAAGAACATGCTGATAATGGAAATGCATAGTTTATAGAGAAACAACAGAACCTAGAAGCATCATCCTCACAAACAGCTGAGGAAAAGGATCTAGATATTAGGGAAAAGTACAAAGAGATTAAGTTAAAGAATGAAGAGATTAAAAATGATATTTACTCTCAATATCTGAAACAAACACCAAGCATTCAAAATAGACTTCTATCTGCCTTTGATAACTCAAATAAAAATCTAATCATGTCAGTATTGCAACCTACAGTGAACATTCCAAAGACGATTGCAGATTACAAGAAGATTGATTTAGAAGTCCAAACAGAAAATATTCATGCTCTTGATCAGATAGAATTTCATAGACAGAATTCAGAGATGTTGTATTCTACTGTTACAACTAAAGCTATGAGTGTTCAGAAACTTCAGAACACTATCACAAACATGGAAGATCAAATGAAACTTGACAAAGCATCCTTATATGCTAAATATCTCAGAATTAAATCTTTAGAATATTTGGTCTTGCAGGTTGGATATGACCCTGCAAATGTCAAGGCAGCAGAACAGTTAGTGAAGAAGAAAAATGAGGACATTGCAGCATTGAGGAAACAGCTTAAATTTCCATCAAGTGAACATCCTCAAGCTAAGGAAATAATAGAAGGACAGAATGAGAAGGATGACATGATGAATTTAATCTTTCAGTTGACAACACAGATCGAAGAAATGGAGATTCAAATGGATAAGCTTGTCCATGAAAAAGTAACACCAAAAACACCCGAAATTCCTTCAGTTATTCCTATGGTCACTACAGTTGTGCCTTCAACTCTAGTAGAAGAGTTGGCACCCAAAGAGCCACTGGCTACTGCAGTGCCAGTGACATCATCTATAGAGTCATCTACTACAACAGTTCACCCTACAGATGAGGCCAGCAAACTAGTGAAAGCCATGGAAGAGTTGTCACTTCAAACAAGTGAGATTAACAAATTGAAAAATATGGTTGATAACCTTGAAAATACAAACAAGTTAGCTCAAATAAATGCCAAAACACATGAGCAAAATGCTATTAGACTAAATGAATAATTGAAGAAGTTATAAAAGGAATTAATATTAAAGGAAAAAATTTCATATGTAAAAAATCATCTATGGAACAAGATCATTAAAGCCATCAATGATGTGTGGCCCTCAATTCAAGTGATTTTTGAACAGAGAGATTTACTCAAAGCAACATTAGCAGAAATTCAGAAGACTAAAGATGAAATTGATAACAAACCAGAGCAAGAAATAGAATTGATCAAGTTTCTTAATAGAAAAAACAAGCAAGAGCTAGAAGAACTTGAGATTACTGACAGCACTGAAACTATCTTTGAGATAAGGAAAGTCATTACCAAGAAGAACCTAATGAAACAGCTTGAGGAGAAGTGTGAGAATATGAACATCACCATAACCAAATTCATGGTTAAATTCGAAAATATTAGGCAAAGAAGCCTGCCTAACATTTTGGTTATCAATGATAAGCTTATGCCTCAAGAAGATTATAACAAAAAGATCAGAGAATTTGCAAAGGAGCAAGTTGAAAAGACAGGTGGACAATGCACTCCAACAAGAAAAGCCTTACTCAAAAGCTTTGAGGATTTATTTTATTGGTAGCATGAGCTAAAACACTTATTTGTTATAAAACCAACCTTTTCCAGGTATACAGAAGCAGATGAGAATTTCAGGAAGTTAAAGAAAATACAAATTCCAAATGAGGAAGCTTGGCAGTCACTTACAGATTTACTGTGAAAAGTAAAGGCAAAAAGGTAAAAGGCAGAAAAACAGTTTGTTAACTTTCAGTCAAAACATATTTTTATTACAGCAGTAAACAATTTTACAGTGGTCAAAGAGTATCTGAGTTTAAAGAGTATCAGAGATTAAAGAGAATCAGAGTGAAAGAGTAAAAGATAAAGCAGATTAGACTTCAAAACCAACTTGAAAATATCTGAGCCAGCAAAGAGGATACCAAGGCAGCCAGCTGCACCTTATCCACAATTAGTTTCTATTTTATTTGGATAGATAGGACAGCTTGCTGATTTTTTAAGCAGTTGTCTCTATTTTGTTGTAAAGATATTTCTATTTTCCTTAGATAATTCCTAGAAGCATTCTAGGATATTTTGTAAACAATTATGTATAAATATTTCATCTTTAGAAGTATTATTGTGGAATAAATTGTTGAAGATTTCTATAGTCATTTTTTATTGGACTTGAAGGCTTTTGTGTTTCAAATCTTGAGTAGCAGACTGGATCAAACCAATTAGCATCATATTTCAGGATTCATGTAATGAGCTATTAAAGTGAAGTATTTCCTTCTTGTCATTGTTTATCTTTCTTTGTTACATGCATCCATTATGTGTTCTAAATTTGAATGAATAAACAGGAGTATTGCTTCGGGATTTGTTAAAAGCACCCTGTCTTTACTGTTTATCATTTCTATGTTTTTCGCTGATTTTCAGAGTAGGGAACCCTTAATTTCTCCCTCTTTCGTTTGACCTCTGCCTACTAATTATCTTTTCCGGAGCAAAGAACCCTTCATTGCTCTTTATCCAGATCATATCACCTCACCAAACAGCCTTCCAAGATCTTCATGGGTTATCTATCTTTCCCTGAAAACATTTGACTTCTTGACCTTGCTAATAGCTCTGTCTGCTTGATTTTTGACTCCTCAACCCAATGGACAAACATATTTCCCATTATCCATCTCATTAGGTGATTTTTCCCACCAAACCAAACCAAATTGCACAATCATAACTAGCCTAATATTTTATAAATCAAAACAAAGTTAAATCTTATAGAGGGAGCCCTCTCTGAACCCTAGAAAGGCTAGATCCTAGATTTTAAAAGTTGGTATGTGGTTACCTCTAGTGTTCTTAGACTTTAAACTAAAATCTCACAACTTTAGAATTACTAGTGATAACATAGATGACCTACCAATGTTTCCCTCGCCTTTCTCCAACTTATCCTTTCCCCTTTAACATCATCTCGTTTGGCTTGCCATCTCTCTCCCTTTTATGGTTCCTTGTCACATCCTTGTGCCATTTTTCTCTAGCATGTGCCATTTCTCTCTGGCATGTGCCATCCATGCATTCCTTGTATGGATGATTAGGTTAAGCCTCATGCAATTGGAGCATTACCGAGGCATGAAATACATCGATGGTACGATGCAACTCAGTGCTCCTCGAATCTAATGGATTTTCACAATTTTTCCAACATAATATATGACACATTGATCATTCAAAGAGACAAATTAATGATGACAATATTTGATATGCATGATAGCTAGTGGATAGAAAAATATGTTTTGTCACATGGAGTAAAAATATCGGTAATTGAAGCATGGGGAAATCAAGTGTTCTCACATGCCTCATAAGGAACTAACCCTGTTTATATAAGTGTTTTCCTGACTTTCACGATTACACATTTTTATGCTTCAAGTGTGCAAGAGAGGAACCTACCCCTTTCCTTTTCCATCACTAGTCAAGATGAAGACATAGAGCCACTCTAAACAAGAAACATCAAGTGGGAAGTTCACATGGAAGAAACCTATGAATGAGTTGAAATGGTGGCAATGAAATTTTGTGAAAGCAAAAAAAAAAAAGAGCAAATTTAATGCCAAATATGTCCTAATTTCGAAATGGAGAAAATTAGATTTACATTGGTAAACAGGTTGAAAAGGTTATCCCTAAAATTATAAGTGAGTGTCATGAGAACATCCAAATTTGTGCGTTGAAGTCAAAACATGTTCCTGGATCAATGATAATAATTATGCTTGGAATATGCCCCTTGATAAAACCACCTATGGAGGGAATACTAATGTTGCTATTTTCAGCCCCTGTAGGTCCTTGAAAGAATGACAAGTTTGTGGTCCCATGTGAAGCAACTTGAAATATATTACTTTAAAATATCTCCCTCCCATTATTATGATCACATGTAACTCATATCTTAGCTATGTAGTGAATGATGAAGGACCTTCCAAGGCTAATGAGCTTAATACTATTTCAATGTTATTTTCACCAAGTAGTCTAAAGCCCCACCACCTTGGCACATGTCCATTCCACGTGGCACACTCTCAAGCCTCCACCCTATTGGACATCCTTCTATGAGGGATTTCAAGGGAACAAACACATATTTTTCTTTGATATTCTATCCCTTTGACTATTAGATGCACATCCAAAATGTCACCTTTCTTGACCCCAACATTAGGTGCTTGATTGATATTGTAGTGTATTACTCCATGGTTTGATAACCCACTTCACCAACTACCTGATATGTGTCACCGTTACACTCTTCTCCTATCCTCTTATTCCACACTCATGCTCACCTTTAGATAATTCACATGTGAATCATGTCACCAAAAGATTTAAAATTTCACCATTAATGTTGTGCACAATCATTAGGATCTAATAGGAACATATTCTACCTCAACATGTACTCGATTTATTATTGCACGATATGGCATCAACACTAGAGCTTTTCCTTCCACTCTAATTTTTGTAATAAAGATTTGAATGGAGTTGCTTTGAGAAATAATTTTATCTTGGAATCTTGCAACAATAATGCCTAAACAACTAAATTGGATAAAAACCACTTTTTTTATGTGAATCTCATTGTGAGAAACCCCTCTTCCAAGTCCTGTAAGGTTTTTTTTTCCTTCCACCACCATCGCTAAGTTTGATTAATCATATTTCTATAACACTTCGATTTCTCCTCCTTGTAAATAAGTTTGAATTCCTTGATCAATTTTGGTTCATTTTGCTTATATAAGATTGGGAATCACCATGTTCATATCTACTACCAAGAAAGAAAATCATATTAAGGCAAGTTGTCGCAGATCCCAATTATTGATAATAGCAAGAACCCAACACGGGTTTTCTCTTAGACATACCCTCAACCATCGAGGACATAAATTCTCTACATTGGATCACCATCTACCAAACCCTTGAGAGGGGTGAACATCCAAAGAGAAAAGGAATTATCAAGATTTTTTAATTGAATGGATATTTTGAGGAAGAAATTCTTCATGAATACAAAATAGTGGTGTAGCCTATGAGGATGTCAAGAAGTTTCTCCTCTAATTCATATCCACAAGACCAACCATTCTTCCATTATAGGAGATGGTAAAATGGCTCCTCAATGACACAAAGATGGGACTCACACCATAATTGGTGACAATAGGGAGTGATTGGGTTCCTACAAGATCTTTGAAATTTTAAAGATATATAAACTTAGGTCGTTAAAGCTACATCTAGGGACATAATTTTTTAATGTATAAATGGAGACAAATCCCTCACTAGAGGAGGTATTGTAAGAGTGGTGGGGATATAGAAAAATGTTCATCGAGAAGTAAAAATGGACATACCTAACCACTCAGTTCCACCCAACTTATAGACTTGTTGCTACACTAGTCAATCAGATGTAGGGTAAGAGAGATGTGACTCACCTTAAGCTAGAATGGGTGTCATTGATTGATTAAGCCACATAACACTTTTCAACTAGGCTATGATATTTTTAAATAACCTACACAAGTCCATCATTAGGTATGCGAAATTATATCTAACACAAAATGATGGGTTTTATATGTCATCCTATTTGGTCAACCTTGTATGCACTAGGTGCGCATTTCCTATAAAGGGTTGTTGATAGGTCCCTGATGGATCTTTGGTCCATATTTATTACAAACTATTGTGGACTAACAAATACATGTCTTGCTTTACAGAAATTTATGATTCTTTCATAAATTTTCCATATCAACTTGTTTCAATAAGTCCACTCCCTGGCTCACAAAAAAGGCCTGAGAGGAAATTAGACCTATCAATGATTGGTTGAATGAGAAACTACATGCATTCTTTGGCATTTTGAAGTTACCAAGGATCCTCATTTTCTACCCATGTTCATCCCTGATAAGGGAGGTGTTGAACCTCTATTTTTACCTATTTTGATTGGTTGACAAGTCACCATTTTACCACCAATACCTCATTACAGTACTACCATCCAACCCTAATATTTCCAAAAATCATATCATTGGACCCCCCTCTGTTGACAACATATTGAAGTTAAACAAGTTTTTTATTTGTCAATCTCCTAAGTTTTTAATAAGTTTAATCGGAAGATCAAAGGGTGACCTTGCTAATGAAGTAATATTATCTTCGTTTGTATTATTGCAGCACTTGAAACCTATTATTAGTGCTTGTGTGCGGGGCTCAGTCACATGGAGCATAAGGCCAACCCTCAGTCAATTTGGAAGGCTTTGGATAGTGGTCACCACTCGTGAAGGTTCAACGCAACTATTTTGATGCAACCAGGGATGTTTCACTATTCATGGAGATCAAGATTTGGACCTCAACCACCAAAGATGAATATCATAGCTCTTGATTGAGGTTTTACTTAAAATATATGTGTGAACAACAATTTTATGAGAAAACAATGTAAAAATTTCTCCCTCTGATCCTTGAGATCAGGGAGTTTGACCTTATCTATAGCTAGGTAATTTGTTTGTAAACACTATATTGAACCATGTAATAGTTAGTTTGAGGAAATGTTGTTATAGTGTGAGATTTTGCAAACAAGACTTGTATCGATTCCTTATCATTATCATTAAAACTCGGTTATGGATCGGATATAAGCATTATAGCTATTGTAATCTCTTTGCTGGTTAATGGAAACTTCATTTTGATTGTTGGAGCAACTTATTAGTGTGCTTATAACCTAGTATTTCACCAACCTGGACTGTCAAAGGTCAAACAATTCGGATCAACAAGATCTTGTGTATCCTTATTTCATTTCAGCTTGTTTTTCTGTGATTTTATGACGAAATTTCGTTGGTTATAGTTCAAATTAAGTATTTTATTTTAGTGGGAACTTATCTCTACAGTACTTAGTATTTTTTAAATCGTGCTTGAATATAATAATATTGTTTGAATGATTAGCAATCTCGTGACTCTAACATATATTAAGCATTGTTATGGTAGGAACCCTATATATACATTAACACAATACTTAGTAATTTCTATTGAGTTTGGATGATTATCAATCCTGTGATTTGGTTTGAATAATAGAAACCCTCATTGAAGACTATAATTTCTTGCAATATCGTCACTCAAGGATTAACATAAAGGGAACAAAGCACTCTACCCTTTCTTTCCTTTATGCTATATTTTATATATCCTTCTTTGCTTTAGATTTAACACAATTCTCTTAAGCATTTACATAGAAGTGCTTGTAGCTCTAATTGACAACATACTCGAGGTCACAATATGGCTTTTATCTAACTTGGTTTTTGTTTTATGCATTGGTCTTAATATCCACAGTGCATGCTTATTCACACATACATCTATTTGTATCATTCTTATTTCTCAACATCATGTATTGACCATATTTTGAATGTGTGATCCTTTATCCATAAGTGAACTTGATTTCCTCCATAGAGCTTTGATCTATTGCATGTGATCCACGTAAAAACATATGAGTGAACTGGAATTCCCCCATGATATATGATTTTTATTTGTTAGGCTATAGAAGTATCGAAGGATTGTTGAATTTAGAAGGGGCTATCCTTGATTTGAATGGTTGAGAGATAATATAAAGCACCATTGCATTGTAATAACCCCCCTGTAATCACAATAAACTATATCATTACACAATGGTTTCTTGCATGAACATTGAATCACATTGAAAACCAAGGATTTATTACATAAACACATTGATTGCATGTGATTTCTTGCATACAAAGTAAAATATATTACACAACGGGTTTATTGAACATATATTGAGTTATATTGTGGTCCATTTATACATAACGAGTTATATCAATCGATAGTGAACTACATTTGCATGTGCAATGAAGCTATAACAAATATCTTGAAGTTGAAAATGGTCTCTTGAACCAATAATTTTTTTATGAATGTTAGTTAGTGGTGGGCTTTATTGTTGAAGTTTTATCCCTTGCACAATTAGGTTATTGCATCCTTCCACTAGTGGATATCTATATAACACTTTATTCTCTTATTCACTAGACAAATAAGTTTATGATTTGATTGAATGAATTTCTATTAAACAAATTTGGATGCATATGAATAGAAGTGGTTTGATGTTTGAAAGTGGTTTTGCTTTACATTGTTGAGAAATTTGTCTTTAAAGGAAACAAACTAATCATGATACAAATACGGACAAAACTATTACCAACACTAGTACTAGATCTGCTTTGAACATTTTCTCTCAACTCCAGTTGTGAGGTTGACCTAGAAGAAGAAAAGCCTTAAGAATTACTAGAATTTCTAAGTGTGATTGAATGTGTAGCAAGCTAGAGGCAAAACCATAACAGAGATAACTTTGCACCGTAGACAGTGTCTCTAATTACAACAGTGCAAAGCCACCCCCCCCCATAACTTTGCTCAATATCTATATATTTACAAATAGTAGATACTTTTTATTCCTATGTTGGATCTTCGCTTAGGTTTATTGCATCTATACAGGCTTTGAATAGTCCTCTAATAGTCATCTAAAGACCAATTTCAGTGGCAACTTGAGTAGTTTGTTTCCTTTTAGGATAGATCTCATTTTACTCTTACTCTCTACATTGTATTTAACCTTTTTTAATGGAAATCATGAACACTAATCAGACCCAGTGAAAGATTACTCTTAAGGTTTGAAGTGGGAAATCAAAACAGAGAGGGATTATTTCAGAGTCATCCAGTTTACTTTATTATTCTATTTTTCATTGGCAGTGATAGACATTCAATTTAAGAAGCCCGTATGGTAGTTTTAGCCTTAGTTTACCAGTTTTAGATTTAGATCCTTTACATGTACTCATCGTTCCCAACAGTTCATAAGTTCTATGAATCGGGTTGACACAGGACACTTCCATAATTCATTAATTTGTCCAAACATTTTGGAGTCATTGTCGAGAACTGTTGAAAGGTATACAATCAAAACTTAGCCTTTTAGTTTGTTTATTTTTCCCAATCAATATTTAGATTCGTAGAGGGAATACAACAAGACACAAAGATGCCTCCATTTAATAAATTTTTAAATAGGTCCTAGCCTGCCACATCCACTTTAGTGGGTCATTCCAAACCCTGTCTGACATGTGGTTGACTAATGGTAAGACCTAGAGTTAGTAAAGGTAGGTTCCTTAAGTCTGAAATTCCACCTAATTTGTTTGGTGACAATAAAACTCCAACTACTAACCTATTGGAATAGTACATAGGTAGTAATCAAAGGAAGAAAAGTATTGTACCTCAATTGATTACTGAATTTGAGAGTCCACCCTCTGAAACTATTGTTGAAAAAGGAAAATGGAGGGTTGAAAACAATCAATCTAACCCAATATTGAAACAAGATATCAATCTTGAATGTAATATCAGGTTCCCTAAGACACCTCAAAATGTGGTGATCTCACACAATGAGGCACTTGTTGTGAAGGACATACCATAAATATATGTTAAAGATAATTACAACATTCTCCTTAACCCAGTCACTTAGCCAAATTTCTCATCAATATTGCTTGAGCTTATATTATTCAGTGACATGGAGGATGAAGAGCATAGAGTTGATGGTGAGAATACAGATGTGGGAGAAACTACTTTTGGGTTTCCCATCTTGGATCAGGCATTGAATATCACCATGAAAACCATACCTCCACCAACCTTGCCTAAATTTGAAGGTATGGCTATTAAAGATCCAGATGCTTTCCTCTTTGAGTTTGACATTCTTTGTTAAAGTTATAACTACGTAGATGTTTCCCAAAAACTAAAATTGTTCCCTGCCATAGTAAAATACTTTGCCCTTAGATGGATTATGGGAGTTGGACAATTCACTATTAGATCTTGGGATCAAATGAAATCCATTTTCCTTAAATAATATAAAGACTATTGTGTTGTTTTTCCATGACACTAGAGAATCTAGGTCAGGGTCTTAGAATCTCTGACATAATCAACTCAAATGCTACAACAAACTACTTTGCACAGCAGAAAACAAATGCAATAAATCAACTAGTGCGCAAATAAACAACTTTTTTACAAATTTTCAACAACCCAACTTCGTTATATTATCAATATATAATACAATTATCCAGAGCTCTCGTACCAAGGATCATGGCCCTCATACAATAACTAATACAAGAATAAAAACCGGGGTTTGGTGTTAGTCATTCGACAACCAATCTACCCTGAACAAGAAAATAATTGTCCTACTTGTTGATGTATTTCTCCACATCCCTTTCAGATCACGTGTCCTGAACACATTTACCGGTCCTTGGCTCCTGATATACAACAACACTAATCTGCCTCTATCAACGAATCTTGTTCCTTTAGGTCATTTCACACTGCTCACCAATTTTCCCTCTAGTTTATCATTAGTCCATTAACAAATCAACACATAGGGTGTTCTTGTGAGTTGTTCACAACTTCGTTGGTGAACAAATCCTAAACTGTCTGTTGTTGTTCCTCAAATCTTTTGGACTTCTTCCCTCTATTGCCTTCTAGTGTTGCTTCAATGAAGACAAACTTAGGGTATGAAGGCTACCCACTATGATTGTCAAAATTTCTTCTCCAACAGTCAACATAGGGTTGACCCAATTACTCCCTTGGCTACCCTTTAGCCCTTCAAAGAACAAACCCTTGAGCCAAACTTTTTGCCTCTCCTAGTAGACCTAATAGTCCTTCACATTTATACACTTAGGGCACCCTTTGGACACCTATTTATTTCTCTCCAATAAACCACAAGATACCCAATACAACTGTTCAAATTTGGACCTCAATCTTGCACCCTTCCTCCTTGAAGACATCTTCTTCTTCTCTCCAAAACACCTTGGATCTGAGAAAGACTTCTTTGTGGAACTCAGACTCGTCTAGGTCATCCTATCCCTGCACAAAACATAGAACTCTCGCACCTACATCCCTCCTTTTCCTATGCCCTTGTTGTAGAATAATGTGACTATTCTTGAAAGGCCTATAAGGTTTATTGACCTCTCAAAAACTAAACTTTTCATTTTTGACCTGATATAGTGATAGATTACCACTAATTTTATGCCCATAATTTCCCTCGTAGGTCTTAGCCTAGTATCCTCTTCTTTGTTGTTTGTACTAGCCCAAACAATCACAAAAAATCAAACCAAAACTAGAATTGATCTCCTCTGTAATGCTCCCTCCCAAATTTACGCACTTTTACAAGCCCTCGAGGAAAATGTGAAATGAAGTGCCATTATGACATGAACTGACCTCCTAGCTCGAGTTAAGGAAGTGGGGCCTACAACTGAGACTTATTGACCACAAACTGACATCCTACAGGGACTACAGATCACCCAGGAGCTGAATAAATACCCAGGTGGTCAATCCTTGAGTTGGAACTTTGTTTCAGTGACCTAGACTCCCAATTGCATCCTTGACATTGTCTGTGTGTAGTTGAAGCCGTCCAACCACACTCACAAGCATTGCTCCATGCGGTTGTGAGCTAAATTACTTAGTTCAGTTCCTGCGGTATCGAGATCTGAGCCACAATTCTATGTCAAACTCCAGACCCCTACCCAGAATTGTGCTTGAGACTTATCAGTATGATAAATGAAATAAGTGAAATGTTAAACATACAAAACTTGAGCAAGAACTTGACCTAACCAAGGCTAACCATGACAATCATTTCATCAAACACATAGTGAACATGTGAGTTACAGGCCATGAATGCATGTCTGATAATAGGAGTCTGAAACTTATCTGAGAATCACCAAGAAGGTCTAATTCCCTCTCATAATAATTGAAATAACACTTGTTAGCCCATGCATTCATTAAACATAAAATTATTATCAAATATTGAACAAATCCATAACTAGAGCACGTTACAGATTCATGCTTATAACCAACATATAACCAGATTATTAACCATAAAATAAAAACCACAAAATCACCACAATAAAAAATACAAGTGCTCATAAATCACAATAAGAAAAATAGCTCTTATTAACTTATGCAAAATCCAACCAAGTCAGGGACTTCCACATACCACCCGACCATAGATTGGGTTGAACCAAATATGTCTTTCATCCAATCACCCTCGTGCCATATTCCAAACATGAATGTAAGATCTCAAGACATAAAAAAAAAGGATTCCCAGAGATTAAACCACGTACACCCTCAGGCTATAGTGATCTTGCAAAAACCGGTCAAGAGATCACCAAGCCCAAAACAAGCTTGGATCCCTTAGAGTTTCTTCACCATTACCTTGAGGAATTTTCATGCCTCCACCCACTTATTGAGGGCTTCCCAAATATTAAACCACCTCCACCCCCAACCCTTGAGAATTTTCTTGAGACCACCTCACCTAGTTCCAAAGCCTTTCGGCAATCCAAAGCTCAACTAGAAAACAATCCCATCACACCATGATTATCCAAGAGATGGAAAGGCAAGGTTGAAACCATTTTCAAACCAGGGAAAACACATGCCAATAGCAGCGAATGAACCAAATAAACAAGTACATGTACCATTCATTCACACCTTAGTTAGGAAATCACACATGCAACATGTTACCTACAAAATTCTCTTGCTAAAGCTGCTTGATCCAACCTTACTTGTTTGTCCTTTTCCTTCATTTTCTTTCCTTGTCTTTCCTTTGTTTGTTTTCTTTCTCCTCTTTGTGCTCTTCTCTCTCTTTCTGAAACTCATTCCAAATCAAAACTGAAAAAAGGCCCCAAATTGATCCTTTGATGTCTTTTTATTATTGATGCCTCTAAATTCTTCATTTTCCTTCATTTTTCTTCAATTTTCCTCATCATGCAAATTTGTGACCCTTCATCTCTTTATTCTCCTATTTCCTTTTATTTTCATAAATATATGTCAATTAATGCCTTTTTTCCTTTTACAATACCTTTATCAACTTCCTTAGCCATAAATAAACTGAAATGACACCCGCTAAGATGTTTTTCCCAACATTCAACTTGGAATACGTGTACCATGACCTTGGCCTTATTTTGCCTTTATTATCCTTTATTACATGAACTTTTAACCCAGGGTTGTTACATCTTCCTTCGTTGAGCTTCTAGGGTTGTGGCTACCTCATAAGTACTCGGCCTCTTTTGCTTAGCTTCACATGAGAAAGAGGTGAGATTATTGGATGCTCAAATGAGGCTCCTCCTCTCCATATTTATATGCTTCCTTGTGTAACATCCAACCCTTCCAAGAGGGGTCCTTTAACTAAGGCCGACTTCAAATTTAGGAAAATTAGCCCAACTGAAACATACAAAAATTAATATTCCGCAAATTATAATTCCTCTCTTGTCATTCTTTATAGCCCCTTGCTCCATTAAGGGTGCTCTAAAATCTCCAAGTGTTAAATCATCAATATTCATCTTGGTTTCACACCCACGATCTTGGGTGCAAAGCCCACATCTTGAGTTCTTAGCCCACGAGGCCCTTTTGTGGTGCCAAATCCTCCACAACCCTGTACCCTAGGGTTTGGAGTACCTTCCAAGCTACCAATATCAACATACCATAGGGCTAGAGATTCTTGTAATGACATTTCAAAATGAAATAATAGCCAAATAATAGTCTTTAAGATTTCATTGAGAGAATTTTATACAATTTCCAAAAGACAAGACCTAGAATCAGTGATGAGACTTGTAGGACCATTTTTTTGAAAGCATTATTAGAAGAATATGTAGATGTTCTTAACCTTATGGGTGTTGGTGATATATCTCAAATGTAATTTTCTAATATTTGTGATTTATGCAGGAAATATTCAAGGAGCACAGCTAAGGCTGACAAAGGCATAAGAAATGTGTTTCCAAGGGCAGCTAAAATTGCCTAAGGGGAATAACCAAAATAGAACTAGGCAACTTGCCTGAAGAATTTACAACAAAGATCCTTAGGACTATAAAATATTAGGTGATAGAATTGCAACTACTCAAGAAATTTAATCTAAATCAAGAGACACAATTCCACTCTATTGCTCTGCGAAAATTAGTTCACAATTTAAAACGACATTCGCAAACATGCATCAATCACATACACAAGTACACATATTTATCAACGGGAAACCAACCGATAAAAACCCCTTAAGCATGCTTGCATTAATTAGATGAATATAGAATGTATTACAATTTCTTGCTTGCTCTAAGCCCAACCTGTAAATGAATAACCTTTCTCTATGCTCAATGAGAAGCTTTGACCCAGAATTAGTAAATTTTTTCCTCTACTTGAGCCCCTATTTCCTTGCGCAAATCCTAAGGAATTAGGCCCCCACTTTTTAGGATTTTTCCTCCAATTGATTGCGCAATTCCCAAGGTTGGATCTTTGACTACATGCAACACCTATACACTCAATGCTAATCTACAATTGATGTTACACTGCCTTGGAATATTCACCACACATGGGGAACTCAAATTCTCTGCATGCACTAGCTATTTTGGGTTGATTGATCATTTAACTAGATGATCACTTAGTTAGACTATTGTCCCACTGCACAACTGACCTCCAACTAGTTCTATCAACACTTAGAACTAGTTTAACTAAATACAACTGGAAATAATTAAATTGGATTGCTACAAATTAACAATCAAACATGCATAATTGAACTCCAAGACCTCTAACTCAAATTTACTGAGCTAACTGAGTGACAAGAGCCATGTCACCTCAGTTAACTTCCTCCAAGTTGTTTTTTGATGTGGAAATTTCGAGTTTACTCAATTTGACCAAGGTAGATTCAAATTGAAACTTTCTTGCTACATTTCTCAACACTCCCTCTTAGCAAGAAATGGATTTTTAACCACCCCTATCCTGCACTTGTGGAATTCGAACTTCCCTCTTAACAACGCCTTTTTCAAGATGTTAGCATCTTGTTCCTCTGTCGGAATGTATTGTAGCAACATTATCCTCCCTACACATAGTCCCATAAATGATGATACCGAATATCTATATGCTTGGATCGATTGTGAATTACCAAATTCTCAAAGAGATTAATGCAACTTTGATTATCACAATAAATCACAATTGGATCCATCTCTTAACCAAATAGCCCCACAAGTATCTTTCTCATCCACATCACCTCAAATATTGCTTGACTTGCAACCATGTATTCAAATTTTTCCGAGTTGAGTGCCACATACCTTTGCTTCTTGTTGTACCAGGAAATTGTTGCGGACCCAACACTGAAAATTCCATCGATGTACTTTTTCGGTTAGATGGAATCCCTGCCCAATATGCATATGTTAATCCACACAACTTCACTCCCTTTGTCCATATGTACCATAATCTATATTGGGTAGTGCCTCAGAGATATTGTAGGACCTGCTTTGTTTCTTTCCAATACAATTTGGTTGACCTAACCATAGCTTGGCTCAGTTGGTTGATTGCATAACACATATTTGGTTATGTGTTCACCAAATACATTAGTGAACCCACTAGTTGGAAGTAAATGGTAGCATCAACCTCTTAACCTAAAGTGGCATTCTCCTTCAGCTAGTTGGTCACTAGACGTGTCTCCATGGGTTTACAACTCTCCATGTGAAATCTTTGTAAAATCTCGGTGGCATACTTGACTTGAGACACAAACAATTCCCCTTCGCCTTGCCATACTTCCAACCCGAGAAGTAGTGCATGAGATCCATGCCTTTCATCTCAAATTCCCTTGCAAGGTCCTCTTTGCAAGATTTGATCAGTTTCTCATCACCTATCAATATTAAATCATCAACATATAAAACAATGATAAGTAATTTACCTTATACCAAAATATGATATAGGTTCGCATCCACTTCAATTTTGGTGAAGCCTAATCTAGTGAGATAATTGTCTATCGGAGTGTACCAAGATCAGGGTGCCTGTTTGAAGTGGATTCATTGGTAGGTCAAAACTAAAACCATCCCAAATGAAGGAAATATATAACGGTATGTGCTTTGTTCAAGGGCGAAAAACAGATACTTTACTGCCATCAAATTATGAAGTAACATCCTGTTCCCGCTCTTTTTGTCATATTTTTTTTTTTTGTCTTTTTCATATAATAAGCCTGAAAAGGAATAAAAGAATGCTATAGTACAATGGATAGAACGAGTATCAGGAAACAGATGCCCTAGTTCCTGGAATAGGAACCATCCTATGCCCAATGCAAGGTGGCAGAAACTGGTCAACGATACTCAAAGGAATGTTCCATCCATGGGTAATAAAGGTGTCAAGTCGCGATAGCTAAGTGCATGCAATGGTTAACTTGTACAAAAAGTCAAGGTCAAAAGATGGCTTAAACATCGAGTCCAAATGAAGCCGGCTGAAGGCTAGGATAAACAAATAGCCAATATGCAATGCAGTAATACAACTCAACAACACCAGGGAGCCTCTAGGGTAATAGCCAGAAAAAATGATAGTGAATAAGAAGAATGAAGCTTCAACACATAAGTCATGGCGGGACTAAAGAGGACTCCTGAGCCTACATAAAGCGCAGCATAGGCAGCAAGTGCTAGCGAGGAACTAACTAGGAAGCCCATGTAAAGGAAGGCTCTACCACCAAGTCATGATTAAATAATCAACGAGTGAAATGGGTGAAATACTCATGACCTGATGGGATCGACCCTACGGCAAGTGATCATAATGGAGGCTAATATGAAAAATGCAACGGAAAGTGGATTTCCTAACCTATATGCCAGTGAAGATCATATACCTGCCATAACAGGTCAATAGTCATGGATCAAGAAAAACCGGATAAATCTCAACGTCATCAAAATGTACCTGAAAATATACCAATCTTGACACTTACAAGCACTCGGGTTATGCAGCTTAAGATAGATTGAAAAAAAAAGGCATAATAAATTTTGCAAAATTTTTCAATTTCTCGGCATAAATACACATGTTACCCCATATTTGGTTCAACATTACTTGCTGATTTGGAGAAAAAAGAGCTCTAGAGAAAAAACCCTCTTTCGTCAAAACAAGAGTAATCAGCGGTCAAACTTCGCCGGATCAGTCAGGTAAGTTCTTAATCCATCATTACTATCAATTTTTTCCATTAATAGAGTTAAAATTTGGAAATTTCACCGTAAAAAACATTTGTTTTGATTTAGGGCTCTACGCATATGCGGGTTCGTGTGGACAAACCTGCATATGATACGCGACTGTCTGCAAGGGAAGTCGCGTATGCGCAGTCCGTGATGTAAAAAATGCATCTAATGAACAAATAAATGAATTTTTTCAGGATGACCATCACCTGGAGGGAACGTGAGAATAGTGCAATTGATAATGAAGTGATGCAAGATCAACAATCGCTCGACATCCTCCGAAATTGCGGATTGCTAAAATTCTTCAAAATGCCAAACATGAAAAGTAATGTCCGGTTGCTTGAAATGCTGGTAAATTACTGGGAACTGGAGGAATATTGCTTCGTGATAGACCAAATGCCTATACACATAGAGGTGGAAGACATCTACTTCATTGCTGGACTCTCACAGAGGGGAGACCCAGTAGATTTGCACGACAAGCCTTTGGGAGGGCTTACGGTGGATAACTATGTCCACGTCTACTGTGTAGAGGGTTCCAAAAAAGTAGGGACTCAGATTTCCATAAAAGATTTGAGAGATCTGCACATGAAGATTCTCCTTTTTACCATCGGCAGGGTAGCAGGATCTACTTCCTTGCATCAAGCATCCAGGAACCAGATGAGCATAACTGTGGAATGCCTAGTTCACCTGTATGATTGGTGTACAACTCTGTTAATCAACATGAAGAAACAACTGACCTCCATCTGGAAAGCTAAAACAAAGAATTTCAGGTATGGAACCATTTTGATGACATTCTTCTTTGAGAATATTCCTGGGCTTCGACCCAAAGTGATCTCCTCCATCAATAGCCCAAGAGACCCAAGAATTGCCCGATGGGCTGATCTGATGAAGAGACTAGGGAGAAATGAAGTTCCCCGAACCACATGGGACGACGAGTTCTTCCAATGGTGGGAGGAAAAAGTCATCGCAATGGAGGACTACCCCTATGCCGGGATGGATTTCCGCGGTGATCCAGACCTCATCCTTCCACCTGGTGCGGCATGGGGAGCAATTGGTGAGATTGCAATTTTTTAATTATATGATTTTTTGATGATTTTTTCAATATATGTGAAAAAATGTGAAAACAAAACATGTTTTTTGATTGGATTCAAAATGACCTACAAAATTATGATGACCATGATACAGATACTGGACCAGTCCGTCCTGAGGGCTACCCACGGCAAAAGCGCTGCAGAGGCGAGGCAGATATTGAAGACCCAGGCAAGACCCTCCATGTTATTCATAGGAACTTGGAGGGTTTGACTCGCCAAGTGCCTATGGCTGCTGTGGAAGATTTACCTGAGGCTATCCAGAGACGGGTAGTGGGAGTACCACGTGACTGGGTGCGATTATTCTGCCGTGTTGCTACTGCCATCGTTTTCTATAAGAACACAAATATTGGGCAGGGGCCACAGGAGTAGATCGCATGATTACTGGATGATTGTATATTTTTTATACTAAAAATGATCAGGAATAAGCCCTGATTTTGCATGACATATGGATCAAAAATTTTGTATAGTTTTTGAACACTTTGATCATATATATATACAGCGGTTTATGATGCGATGTGACAAATGTATAAAAAATGCATGATGTTTTTGATGATTAAATTTAATGTATTGAATGATTAATATGCCAATCAATTGCTTGATTAGCTAATGAGTCTGCCATCCAATTGTCTGTACAAGGAATATGAATGAATGTTAAAAACTAAAATGATCGTTGTAACAAACGTACCCTCAAAAACAACCGGAGTAAGAATGGATCTCGAACTCGATAAGTATTGTTTAACTGTGACACCACCAGCTGGGAGTCCAAGAAAACTACCAATGAATCAACACCCAAAGATATGGCCTCTGAGAGTAGATAAATAACTGCAGTGTACTCTGCTACATTATTGGAAGCAGGACCAATGCAGACTCCTCTTGATACTAACAGCTGACCGGATGGATGATGAAGCACCCAAGCCGCGGAAGCCAAGTTCTGGGTTTGTCTACTAGCACCATCGGCGAAACCATAATGACTCATGACATTCGACACAACCTGCCAAAGCAGACCAAAAACATCACCATCACATCAAAGACCAAAAAACCAGATATGTACAAAACAAAACTAACTATATACAAAAGAAAAATTCTAGGTCGAAGCCTAGGCATAATACCTTTTCAAATAGAGCCCATTTTTGGGCTCCGCCAACTCATTTCCTTCAAAATCAACCAAGGCATATGTTCCTTTTTTAAGGACTCTTTTAACAATGAAGGGGCCATACCACATAGATTTAAACTTTCCTATGCCCAGGGCATCCTTCTCTTGGGCATAGACCAAAATGAGGTCACCTTCTGAGAAAACCCTAGGTTTGACCGCCTTATCGTAATGAACTTTGACTTGTTTCTTATGCACCTCATTCATCGTAGCGGCATCCCGACGCTGCTCATCAAGATGTTCCAGATGAAGGAGACGTTCTTCGAGACTAGAAGTGTTAGGAAGAAGCTCAACAGCTAACTTTAGAGAAGGAATCTCACATTCAATGGGGAATATGGATTCCAGCCCGTAAGCTAGTTGAAACGGAGTAAAGTCGGTTGCAGTTTTTACTAACGTCAGGTATGCCCAAAGTGTAGGATACAACATGATATGCCAGTTGGATCGAGCTTTATCAATCGTCCTTTGAAGAATGGTCATCAAGGATTTGTTCACGGCTTCCACTTTCCCATTGGCCTAAGGATAATAAGGAGACGAATGCTCCTGCCGGAAACCTAATTTTAGAGCCAACTCGGCCATCATGCTGTTCTGAAAATGACTGCCATGATCAGTGAAAATCTCTCTAGGAATACCAAAACGAGCAATAACTTGGTTGAAAAGAAAAAGAGCTGTTGTCTCACCATCATTCCCAAAAGTAGGCATAGCCTCGACCCACTTCGTAAAGTAGTCTACTGCTACAATAATGTACTTGTGACCTTTAGCCGAAGGCGGGTTACAAGTAGTATAATCAATACCCCACTTTGTAAAGGGACCGAAAGTAATGACTGGAAAAAGCGGAGCTAGATGAGCGCGCATTTTTTGAATATAAACTTGACACGGATGACACTTTTTGACCAACTCCATACAATCTTTGAAAATCGAAGGCCAAAAGTATCCAACACGCAAGATTTTTTGGGCTGTAGCAAGCCCAGATAAATGACCACCACAAGCTCCACTGTGGCAATCATTCAGCACAGCCTCAGCTTCTTCGAGAGTTAAGCAACGTCTCAGGATTGAATCAACCCCTCGACGGTATAAAGCATCACCAATAATTAAGTAATTTTTAGCCAAGTGACGCAATTTACGGCGCTCATCTTTCGAAAAAGTAGAGGGAAACTTCACAATATGAAGATACACAATGATATCCCCATACCAAGGATCCTGTGCAGATACGAGAAACAAATGTTCATCCAGGAAGGATTCATCATAAACTATCTCTTCTCCACAGGGCAACTCGGAGATTAATTCCGCAAAAACCAATGATTTCTTGGACTTGGCAGACATAAAATCAAGATCAAATTCCTGAAAAATCACAATCCATCTATTGTATTTGCCCCCAATCACTTGCCTACTGAGAACAAACTGAAATGGATTGACTGCTGCCAAAACATAAGTTTTTCGTAGAAGAATATAATGTCTGAGTCATTGTACAACATGAACAGCTGCTAAAGCCAGCTTCTCTATCGGAGTATACCAGAGTTCAGGTCCTACCAAGCCTCAACTAAGGTAGTATATAACATGCTCTGCAAGAGCATCGTCCTCCTGAACCAGAACCATACCAATGGTATATTCTGCTGCTGCAAGATACAAAAGGAAATCCCTGCTATAATCAGGTGGACTCAATATAGGAGCAGAGGTCAATGCTTTTTTCAAAGCATCGAACCAGTGCTGAGCGAAGTCATCCCAAAAGAATGGGACTCCCTTTTTCAACAATCTCATAAATCCTTCGGTAACTTCAGCATAATTTACGATAAATCTCCGAAGAAAATTATCTTTTCCATGTAGACTTTGAAGTTGACGAATAGAAGACGGGGGAGGCAATAGAAGTATTGCCTCTACCTTGAAGGGATCTACCCGAATCCCTTCCGTAGACACTATAAATCCCAATAACCGACTAGATGTGACCGTGAAAACAAACTTGTTCGGATTCAACCTAACTTTGTAGAAACGACATCGTTCAAATACTTGACGGAGGTGAGCAGGATGATCCATTCTCTTACAAGAATGAGCAGCTAAATCATCCAAATACGCCTCGATAATATGTTTAATGTTGTGGAAGGCATATGACATGGCCCGCTGAAAAGTAGCCCCAGCATTTTTAAGACCAAAAGGCATCTTCTTGTAAGCAAAAGTACCCAGGGACAAATAAAGGCAGTCTTATGCTGATCTTCAGGACGGATAGTAATCTGATTATATCCGGAGAAACCGTCCATGAAGGAGAAAATCTCATTACCAGCACACTTATTGATAATCTGATCTATAAATGGTGTGGGGTAATTATCTTTCGGACATGCTTTATTAAGGTCTCTGAAGTCAATGCAAACTCGAATTGTTCCTTGTTTCTTATCCACGAGAATAGGATTCGAAACCCACTCAGTCAAAGGAACAGGGAAAATAAATCCCACCTTAAGCAGCTTCTCTACCTCGGCTTTGATAGCTGCAGCCTTCATAGGGTTGACCAGACAAATCTTTTGCCTCACAGGCTTAGCATTTTCGTAAGTCTTGATCTCATGCTGGACAATAGATGGATCTATACCAGGAATTTCCTCATAAGACCAAGCGAACACATCCCTAAACTCTTTAAAGAGGTTGGTGTAAAGATGAATCTCTTCAGGGGAACATTCAGCTCCGATAAAGACATTCTCTATAACATTGGGATCTCTGGAAATGTTCACCGGGATTGTCGGAGAAATCACAGCCATGTTCCCTTCAGCATATACCTGTGCCAGTGCTAAAGGGTTCAGGACTGGGTGAACAGGACCAGAAGACGAAGGACTTGGAAAACTCGATTCAACTTTGCTCAAATAAAGTAAAAAGTAAAATCGATGATGCAAATCATCCCATGGTCTATCTACACTAGGCATAGCTTCCAGGATGGCCTCTTCAGATGGAAGGGTGGTATCAAGGCAATCCTGGGCAGAAGAAGAACTAAGTGTCCAAGCCGGAACCACATTGCCATCCAACTCCTCTGGAGAAAGAGAAGCTGGAATGGACTGTGAAGAGTCAACAATAGATTGATAAGCAATCTCAGATGCTGACATTGGAAATGCCATTCCACCCACTTGACCTTCCGCTAATGTGGAGGTAGGGGAAGGTAAGGTCCAAGGGTCTGAAAAATAATAAGTTCTGAAGAACTCTCTTCAAATAGGAACCCTAGAGGATGAAATCGCATTTATATGAGCGGTAGGAGGTGGAATATCGAAAGTACCCATCAAAGAAGAATAGATTCCAACCCCTAAATTCTCAACAGGCGGCTTGGCATTATCCATCTTTGGGATAGTTGATTTAGTAGATGCATTCGGGTCTACAGGAGAACAGTCCAGTTGGTCAACTGTAACAATCCTCCCTTCGTGAGGGAAAAAAATAATCTGAAATAATGAGGATGCAATAGCATCCATCTCATAAATCCATTTTCGCCCCAATAGAAGGTTGTAGTCCAAGTTTGCATCAACTATCTCAACCTCTATATTTACAGTTTTGCCCCCAACACAGATGGGCAAAGCTGGGATAATGCCATGCGGTCTGTGAGAATTACCATCAAACGCAGTCATAAGAGTAGCAGATGGAATAGCTACAGGAGATCCAATTCCCTTCCAACATGCGAGAGACATCACACATGTGGAAGCACCCTCATCAACGACCGTCCGAAAGATATTGAATTTCCGAAATGACGATTTGATATGAAAATCCATATGATGGGGGAGTCTCTTTTTAAAATTAGACATATCGAATGTAATCACAAGAGAGTTCTTTGGATCAACAGCCCCAATAGCAGTGAGCAAAGCACTACGCTGAGCAGGACAAGACTGGAGCACCTCAAGAGCGGACATGGCACAAGGACTCTGCGCCAGATCTTCCACAATAGAGTAGTTCTGGGCAGCCCTGGCATTCGGATTAATCGTTGTACACTTAGTAGATGCTTTTGGCAACCGAGGTATAGGCTCAACAGTAGGCCTCGTAATATGAAGTGGCTCAGTACCATCGGGAGCACCCTTGGCTTTCGAAGACTCAGCTTCGCCATAATCACGGGATCTCATGGTGATATCCGCGTGAGCACTCATCATATATATGTTTGACGGATTTTCCCCTTCCTGGGTGCCCCCAGAGGAATCCCCAATATTTTTATTCGCACCAACAACTAGCTGCTTCCCTTGGGGAAAAGGGTTTGTCAACACAGCCTGGGAACTAGCAGAACCCTGCTGAGCTAACAAGCGCTGCGCATCTTGAATCTTAGGGAAAAGGTGAGTAAGATGATCTCCAGTACATAACTTGCATGGAAACTTCACTTTATTTTTATCCTTTGGACCCTCACCAACATGCTTGTTGGATTTATTTGCATTACCCTTCCCATCCTTGCCCTTTTTCTTATTATTATTCTGTCCCTTATTCTTCCCTTTAGATTGTTGATTTCCTTTAGGGTTGGAATTCTGGACGACATTTACCGACAAAGATTGAGAAGGCGATGACTCAGCAGGCACAACCTGACCAGAAGAAGCAGACTGTATAGACAACTGCTGCAATTGACTAAGCAGGTTAGATGCACCGCTATCAATCGACCCAATAAGTCCATCACCATGAGGACCGGGTTTAGTCTTGGACAAGTCTAATTTGGAGTGAGGAGCATTAGGAAAATATTTATGAAGGACACCAGACTGAGAATATATCAATTCAAGCTGCTAGGCCCTGAAAATAGCCTGTTCCTCAGAAAATACCCCTGATAGGGATACATCCTTAGAAATATCTGGCTGCAAAGATTTCAAAAACCATTCCAAGAGGAATTCTTCTGGAATATAAGATTTAATGAGCCTCTTCCTTCTTCGCCATTCCTGAATATGATCAGAAATGTGGGTTGCCTTGTCCTGCTTAAAATTGGCCACGAGTTCTGTCCCGACATCATAACGAACAGACAACTGGAAATGATTTAGAAATATAGTAGCCAGATCTCCAAAAGTAGCAAAACTGCCCCCAGTTAACTCAATGTACCACTTGGCAGCATTTCCAGTCAAGGTGCGTTGAAACAACCTCAACCTAATCGAATCCTCGATTAGGGAGTTAGATGAACACCATAGATGGAAAGTGGTGATATGATCAGCCGGGTCCTCTCCATTCTTTCCTTCAAACTTTGGAATGTCTGAAGGTAGTTTGGTAGGAACCGGAGGCCACCTCGGACTATATCGGATTGGATCATTTGTCAATTTCGATAAATCTGGCAAGTTTAAAGTTGCCAGAAAAGGTAAAAGAGGAGGGGCCTGAGAATTCCATCTTTAGTGGGATGGGTTTCCAACATTCTGAAAAGAATAACCTGGATTTGATGAGGCACCAGGTTGCCAGAAAGAGCTCGTAGAAAATGTTGGGCCATAGGACAATCCTTGTGACCCAGTATTTGGAGAAGGACCTCCTCCCAACGTAGATTTACCATAAACGGGACCAGTTCCCCCCACTGAAGTAGTGAATGAAGAGGAAACCCCCTGATAGGGGTTCCAAGCATTAGAAAAAGGGGAAAAATACTGATAAGTACTCGACGAAGGGAATGGAACAGTCCCTTGCTGACCAGCAAGAAACTGATTCCCTGCCCCCACTGCTATAAATATAGGGTTCCAACCGGTAAAGGTAGTCGAACTCTGACCTCCAAACCAAGGGTTAAAACTCTGAGTCTGGTAAGTAAAAGGAAAATACCCTAAGGAAGGATTCGAACTAGGAACATGCCCACTTCCGAAGGGGAACCCTTGAAAATAAGCCGACCCACTATCCATAGAGGACATGGGTGCAGATGCAGCTGCAGAAGTGGAAAAGGAAAATGAAGGAATCCCACTAATGGGCATTCCAAAACAAAAGGGACCAAATTGAGAAGCTTGTGCTTGGGTGTGACCATAGCCAAACACAATAGTACTAGAAGCAATTGAAGATATAGCAATTATGCCTCCTCCTTCTACTGAAGTAGGAGTTTGAATGCTTGCAGCACTCACAGCCGAAGCCGCGTTCCCAGTCGTGGCTGTCGAAAAGTATGAATAAGATGGATAAGGACTTTCTGGTCTTGCAGACTTAGGTCCGATGTACTCAACAACAAATGGAGAATTAGGAGGAAGAGGAGATGGAAGTGAATCAGGAAGTTGAGGTACTTCCTCTACTTCTACTTCTTCTTCTCGCGGAAATAAGACTCTCGAGGTGAGCGGAGTGCTCCTCTCGGAACCAACACCAGAACCAACTACAGAACCTTCAAGCCCTAGCGGAGGATCTCTCTCCACTACTTCAAAGACCACTGGGTGATATTGACCTGCTATATTACTCCTACGCCTTCTTGAAGAAGGCTCAGCGCTCTCGGGAGATAACCCCCGGATTCTCCTTGATCGACGAGGCGCTTAATCAGCCACTTTAACAGATTAATTAGACTCAAAAAAGTATGAAGCTAAGCAAGCTAGGAGAAAATAGCATTCACTACAAAAAATCCCTAAGATTCAACCAAGCAAGCGGCCTTCAGGTATTTCCGCTCCGAGTTATTAGGACCAAACACCAAAATACGAGAAAGCGAAAAATAGGACCTCCCGAAAATAGTCTGGGATAATGACGGACCAGATCTACTAGCGAAGGTAACAGAAATATTTACGCCGACCTCCTAACAACAACCTTTGCTGGTGCAAGTACCCAAGCTTCGCCGGGGCACCCTCCAAAAGTACTGCTGGAAGTGATACGATGTCTGCCTCAGGTACCACGGGTATTCCCCCCCGTAGTCACCTGTGTGATACCTAGGAATGGCAACTAAGGGCACCAATCCGTGTCAGTAGCCGAGCGGAACGGTCTTAAGGCAAGATCCATCAAATCAGAGAGGGGTATCTCTCTTCTCAACCTTCACTTTCCCTCGCGCTTGACTCTCTGGAGGAGAGCTTTCCCGGTCCACCTAACGGTGTTGGATTTCGCTCATTTAATAAACTTCTATGTTTTAGTTTGAGCGGCCTTGGAGAGTTAACTCTCCACTCACCTAATCCAAGGCCCTACAACCTAGCTAGTTGATGTATGACACTTAATAAAAAACTTGCTAGTTGTTTTTTAAATTATTGCGCTTATTTTAGTTGGCTGTTATATTAAGTCAAGGGAATATGGAAATGAAACTCGTGATGTTTTATGACGCAGAAAATAAATTAATGAAAACCAAGCTACATGCAAATGCAGTAATTTCCTTTCGATGAAAAGAAACTTCTACACAGGTTCTACGAGACTATTTTTTCTTTTTATATATCAAACCTCACACTCGCAAAATTTATGAAAAATACTACAAATGTTCAAGTGCACCTAATGCAAATTAATAAGAGCATGCCAACTCTAAGATGAAATATCTAACAAAGCAAAGAGAAATCTCCAGGAATCTCGCATTTCTATCACTTTTTGGCTGTCCTCAAAGCTAGTTCCAAAACCAGAAAATATAAGTATAAAGACGCCAAAACATGCTCGAAATAAGAGAAAGAAACCAATGAAGACTCTCTTCCCAGATCAAGACAGAAACCGGAGGCAAAAGATTTCAACAAGGCTTCAGAAGATGAAAAGAAACCAAAACAAAAATGCAAAACAAAAGCAATGGCAAAACAAAATGTTTTTGGGCTTTTGATTTTTATAAAAAGAAGACTTCAAAAAAACCAAGAAAACTATCCAATTACCAAGCCAAACGATCTCTGAATTTCAAGCAAAACTCCAACAAAAATGCTCCAAATCTTATAATGCCACTTGGTAGCAAGATTCATACAAGCAAAAGGAAGAAAAGAAACTCAGTAAATCAGCCCGGTATAATAGCACAAACTTGCAGCAAACAAAACTTCAAAGAACCAAAAATGAATCTTCAAAAAAAATCGCAACAAGAGCTAGTAAAATGAAATCAAGAAAACCAACCGAAAAGCAGGCAAAAATTAAAGTGCAAAGCAAGACATAAAGTTAGGAAAGAGCATATGAGCAAAATATCTCTGTCCTAATTAAGCAGAACAGCCAAGAATCTCCAAAAAGAGATCTTGGTACTCGAACCAGAAATGCAAGCACTAAAAAAACAATATTTTCCAAATGAGCCAGTCTTCGACCAAACAAGAGAGAAAAAGACCAATAACCACCTTCAACACAATCCAGAGACTAAAGGGACACTGCAGGAATAGGTCACCACAGGCAGACAAGACCAAAAAGTCAAAAAATAAAAAATTTCAAAATTTTCTCAGGCATACGCTACTTAGAATTTTTGCAACAGGCATGCATATGCGACTGTGGCAAAGGAAACACGCGTATACGCGACTTCCTTTGACAAAACATGCGTGTATACGCGACTGTATATAGGAAAAATAGTGTATGGAAAAGTAAATAATGAAAAATAAAAAGATCAAGCCAGGCTAAAGAACCAGGTCTTTAGTCTGACTGAGAAAAGACTAACTGGACTGGAAATAATGATTAAAACTGTCGGAAACCTTTAAAATAGTTGAAACCACCCAACAGGGGAATCACAAGAATGTGATCCCCAATGGAGTCGCCAATTCTGTTTCGGGAAATAACTCCCTAGAGGTCATTGGGTCAGAAACCTCCACAGATCGGGGCATACTATTCAAGAAGGACTCACACAACCAAACTTGTACGCTAAAAACTAGATATTATCGGTTGTAGAACTCACCCGTAGATCCTACGTTTGATGTAGATCCCGCAGGGTCCAAACCTTTAGCAACTCTTCTTCCTCTTCAACCTGAAAATAAAGAAGAAACGTGCATAGAAATCTAGTTGTACAGCATATATATTTCCTGAATATCAGTATAATCCATGTGAAACATCATATAAACAATAATAAATGTTTAATTAACAGTCTTTTCACATATATAAGCAAATATTAACAAGTGAATTCGAAAACAAGATGGTTCTTCTTCATTACGAACAACATGTACAATAATAGAAAGGTGGAGAGATCACGTGAATCCTTCCACGATCTTTGAACAGACCATCGTCTGGATCCATCCTGCCCTTGCCTCACTAGGATTCTTCCAGGACTTGTGCACATGAGATGACATATAAGCTGATGAACATCTCCAGGAAACAAGAGTTTCCTATAAATACCTAGGAAGTGCAGGAGGCACGGGAAATCAGACAGATTGGGCTCCATGAGTATAATGTCTATAATTTTCTCTCTCCCTTAGGCCATGCATATGAGGGCTTTTATACTCCTCAAAGTAGTTTCAAATGGGTTGAAGCAGTTGGCCACAGTTTGGGGTGGTTGAATTCACGGGGAATAACCATCAACCCGGCCTCGAAAATAGGGTTTTTTAAATATTTTTTAATGATTTTAATGGCATACGTGGAAAAGTATATACGGACTCGCGTATACACGCGGAAAGTGCAGGCATATCCGCGTATGGGTTTTGAAGCTGCTTGTTTTTCATGAACTTTTTATTAAATCATGGAGAAAGGTGCCAGAGCCCAAAGAACAATCTGTAATTCATAGGTGGTATGCTATTATGAGCTGCTGATTATTTCGCTAGCACTTGCTGCCCATCGCTGCGCTTTATGTAGGCTCGGGAGTCCTCTTTAGTCCTGCCATGACTTATGTGTTGAAGCTTCATTCTTCTTATTCACTATCATTTTTTCTGGCTATTACCCTAGAGGCTCCCTGGTGTTGTTGAGTTGTATTACTGCATTGCATATTGGCTACTTGTTTATCCTAGCCTTCAGCCGACTTCATTTGGACTCGATGTTTAAGCCATCTTTTGACCTTGACTTTATATATAAGTTAACCATTGCATGCACTTAGCTATCGCAACTTGACACCCTTATTACCCATGGATGGAACATTCCTTTGAGTATCGTTGACCAGTTTCTGCCACCTTGCATTGGGCATAGGATGGTTCCTATTCCAGGAACTAGGGAATCTGTTTCCTGATACTCGTTCTATCCATTGTAATATAGAATTCTTTTATTCATTTTCAGGCTTATTATATGAAAAAGACAAAAAAAATTAAATATGACAAAAAGAGCGGGAACGGGATGTTACTTCATAATTTGATGGCAGTATAGTATCTGTTTTTTGCCCTTGAACAAAGCGCATACCATTATATATTTCCTTCATTTGGGATTTCCTTCATTTTTATTAAAAAAATATATATATATATAAAAATCCCTATTTTCGAGGCTGGGTTGATGGTTATTCCCATAATTCAACCACCCCAGCCCATGGCCAACTGTTTCCAACTGATTGAAACTACTTTGAGGGAGTATAAAAGCCCCTCATATGCATGGCCTAAGGGAGGGAGAAAAATTATAGACATTATACTCTGTTGGAGCCCAATTCAAGTCTGATTTCCCGTGCCTCCTGCACTTCCTAGTTATTTATAGGAAACCCTTGTTTCCTGGAGATGTTCATTAGCTTATATGTCATCTCGTGTGCACAAGTCTTGGAAGAATCCTAGCGAGGCAAGGGCTGGACGGATCCAGACGACGGTCTATTCGAAGATCGTGGAAGGATTCATGTGATCTTTCCACCTTTCTGTTATTGTACATGCTGTTCGTAATGAAGAAGAACCATCTTGTTTCCGAATTCACGTGTTAATATCTGCTTATATATGTGAAAATACTGTTAATTAAACACTTATTATTGTTTATATGATGTTTCACATGGATTATACTGACATTCAGGAAAGATATATGCTGTACAAATAGATTTCTGTGCACGCTTCTTCTTGATTTTTAGGTCGAAGAGGAAGAAGAGTTGCTGGGGGTTTGGACCCCGCGGGATCTACATAAAACATAGGATCTACGGGTGAGTTCTACAACCGACAATATCTAGTTTTTAGCATACAAGTTTGGTTGTGTGAGTCCTTCTTGAATAGTATGCCCCGATCTGTGGAGGTTTCTGACCCAACGACCTCTAGGGAGTTATTTCCCAAAACATCAGTTTCTCATCACCTGTCAATATTAAATCATCAACATATAAAACAATGATAAGTAATTTACCTTATACCAAAATATGATATAGGTTCGCATTCACTTCAATTTTGGTGAAGCCCAGTCTAGTGAGATGTCGATCGGAGTGTACCAAGATCAGGGTGCTTATTTGAGATCGTACAAAGCTCACATGATTCTGCACACATGAGACTCCCGAAAAAAAAAGTCTCAAAACATTTTGGTTGCTTGATGTACACTTCCTCCTCACTAACACCATTAATAAATGTTTTTTTTACATCCATCTGGTGGATCTTCCACCCCATTTGTGCAGCCAGTGCAATATAATGGATGAATACCTTGCTACGAGAGCAATGGTTTCAAAATAGTTAATTATATCAACTTGAGAGAATCCTTTGGCCACAAATTTGGCCTTATACTTCTCTATGATTCCATCTGCTGCATGCTTAACCTTGAAGATCCATCTCGAACCCACAACTGATTTATCTGTCGGCCTTGGGACCACTTCTCAAACACTGTTCTTCATGATGGATTCCTATTCTTCCACCATTGCACCAACCTAAATTGGTTGCTCAACTACTTCCTAAAAATAGGATGGTTCAGTCTCTACAAGCTTGGTCATTAGATCCATGTACCCAGTGTACCTCTCAGGTGATCTCCTCTGCCTATGCAAATTTGAAGGAGATCCCACATTCTCCCTCGCATCCTACACCAATCTATCAGCTTCTCTGGTCCTTTTTCTACCTTATGTGGATGGTTCTGCTTGAGTGGATGTATCCACTTTGCCTCCTCTCTACCCATCCATTTGTGGATTCTCCACAACTTCCTGAGGCTCCTCCTTTAGAGCTAAATGCTCCTCTTCTGGTGGGATATGAAGCTCCCTCTCAAGAGAGCACCACATGGCTTTCTCCTCATCAAACTTTACATCCCTTCGCACAATTCTCATTCAGAGGGAAGGTAAGTACACCCAGTAATTGTGGAGTTTCAGTGTAACCCACATAAACTCCCAACTCTATTGTCGACTCAAGTTTCTTCCTCGAATATTGAAGACATGGCAGTAAACAGAGGCTCCAAAATTTTTGAAATGAGACACATTCAAATTTCTCCCTGAGAAGGACTCCTTCTGTGTAATCATACCAAGAATCCAATGAGGACTATGGTTATGCAAGTAGACTATTATGTTGCATGCGTCTACCCACAAATGTAGTGGAAGGATTTGGTCATGTAGCATAGCTCTCAAAACTCCCACAATGCTTTGGTTCTTCCTCTCATCTACCCCATTTTGTTGTGGGGAGTTATCGGTTCTCTTTGAATTCCTT
This sequence comes from Pinus albicaulis, assembly GCA_034641835.2. NCBI lineage: Eukaryota > Viridiplantae > Streptophyta > Pinopsida > Pinales > Pinaceae > Pinus > Pinus albicaulis. Next base: position 824,276,642 of record CM076577.1, read on the forward strand.
ATTTGGCACAAAATTCCTTGAAGTCATTTGAAACATACTCACGTCCATTGTCACTCCTGATGGCCTTCACCTTCTTGTCGGTCTCTTTCTAAATTGGTGCCTTCAATTCTACAAACTTTGAGAATGTCTCGTCTTTCTTCCGCATGAAGAAGATCCAACACTTCCTTGAGAAATCATCGATAAAAATAACATATTACAAATGTTTGGCAGTGGAGGTTGTCGAGAAGGGTCCACAAACATCAGAGTGGAATCTCTCTAAGACTGCATGTGCTTTGTTGTCTCGGTCATGGAATGTGGATTTCACATACTTCCCCAAGGTGCAACCCTTGCAGACATCATGTTGCTCAAGTGATCCTTTAGGGAGGCTAGTGGTTATTTGTTGCATAATTTTTATGGCACCATGATGCAAATGGCCCAATATCCTGTGCCAGAGTTCACTGACATCGGGACTCTGCACTTTCTCTGTCTTACTGCTTAATGTAGCACAATATTCCACATCAAGTTTATATGGGTTCTTCACAATAACCTCGATCTGCTTCACATGCCCAGTAGTTATGTGTCTCAAAAAGGATTTCCATTTACTGAAGATCACATCATAGCCATGGTATTCATAAATTGCTACAAATATGAGGTTCTTCTTGTGGCCTATCACAAACACGACATATTTGAGGTGAAGGTGGGATCTTGACTCCCTCTTAAAGGTTACTGTATCAATCTCGGTAGCACTGTACCTTCCATCATCCCCAAGTTCAATATGCATCTGGAGATATTTCTCCTCAAGGTCACTGAAAAACTCTCTACATATTTTCATGTGGAACGAGGAACTTAAGTCCAAGTACCACACACTCCCCATCACAATGTTGGCCATGCATGTGATCAAGGTGAAGTCTAGCTCGAACTATGAAGACAATGCTTCACCTGCTACTCCTCCTAATTTCTTCTTGCTAGAATTTTTGTGTGGACACTTTGTAGCATAGTGCCTGAATTCATGATAATTGAAGAATTTTATTTTGGGAAAGTATTTATTGTTTCCCCCTTGGTTGGATTTTGGTTTGTTTTGAGACTTCTTCCCTTTTCCCTTCTTTCCCTTACCAAGCAATGCAAAATTTTCTTCATCCTCTTCCTTGGATTAACTTCCATCTCTAGTATTTCGCCTGATCTCTTCTCGTACGAAATTGGACCATAAGCATTCCCAATTCAATAATTTCTCCCTCCCGTTAACCGAGTCCTAGTAGTTATGCCAGTTTTTGGGAAGGCCTAAAATAGCTAGGCTCACCAAGCCATCTTCTGCAACATTCACACCAAACCCTCCAAGCTCATCCCGAACTTGTGTAAATATGGTGAGATACTGTGAAATAGTATCATTCTTATGCATCTTGATCTTGTAGAAATTATACAACATGCATGTATATCTTGGATTCACCCGATCTAACAATGTACTAAAGTTAAATATTGAATCGCTTCTACAAAATTTGCTGAATTAAAAATAAAATCGCTAAACACATGAACATGAAGAAGAATCAAATCACACACAACACAGATAATTTCCGGGGAAATATTGTTGCTCAAAACCCCTCTATCATATATTGTGTATTCCACAAGGAATCATGAAACAATTACAATGCAATTCTTCTCACAAGAATCTCCTGCAATCTGCCTATTGTCTCACATTGATCCAGAAAAAATCGGGCCAATACTCAGCCCATTCTCAGCTTGCCTTGCTCACGCATTTCATGAGGAATGCAATCCCTATTCACAAGAAATTCCAGCCTTCCTACATTGCGTTAAGTATCATGGGCATCCTGTGGTGTTTTAACTACACCTGGGTAGCCTTCTAATATCACAAATGGTAGTCACACTTCCCTTTCATGTAGATCTCAACTGGGTCTCCACTAGAACTAACATGCATGCAACTAATAATAGTAAATCTTTAGTTGCATGTGAGATCACTGGTTGTGAATTAATTAATATTTAATTCACTTGATCTCTCACTAGTGTATCTAATAGTTACAACTAGCACAACTAAGTTTAACTCACTTAATTGAGTTAAACTGATTACAACCTGCATTAACTAATGCACCACTTCACTTCGAACTCTGTTACAACTAGAATTACTTTGCATGCCTCACCAACTACCTCTAACTCAAAATCCACTAGCTAACTGAGTTTATCACTCTCAGTTAACTATTTCAAGTTTACATTGAGAATAGATTATAGTTTATTGTCCATCTTAATTAAGGGATAACTAAAATAGACATGCACCAAATTTATCCCACGTGTAGGTGCTGCTTAGACCTGTGGTCCCACACTAGTGTAAGTGTTGCTTGGACCTCCTGGTCCCACACTAGTGTAAGTGCTATCATGTTGTTTCCGGATGCCAATTTCACAATTTCTTGTTGCAAAATTCAATAGATATTTTGCATCTTGAGGACCAATTTTTCATGGTCACTGATATTCTCGAATAGCTTTGTCAATGTCTTCCACGTTGCTAAAGGTGATTCGTTTCCATGGATATTTGAGACAATGTGGTCTCACACTCCCTCCAATATTATTCTCCTCACCTTGGCTACATCTTTTTTCCATTGGGTTAGGTTTTTGGTATTAGTGAATCCTAGTTTTGGAATGTTTGTCTTAACATATTCCAACAATCCATTTTCATCAAGCATTGCTTCCATGAAATCCTTCGAAGTAATGAAATTTGAGTTTCCTTCGAAGGCATGCGCTAATCTCAATCCATATAAGGTCATTCTCTCGACTCTGAAGAAAACCTGCTACACTGAAGCTGCAAATTCAAACCTCCTAAGGAAAAAATTCGAAATTCTTGTTCTAATGTGAATCCTACTCTGATACCATGTAGAAGTTTTGGTGATAGAATTGCAACTACTTAAGAAATTTAATTAAAATCGGGAGACACAGTTCTACTCTATTACTCTGCAGAAATTAATTGACAATTTAGAACAACATTCACAAACATGCATTAATCACATACACAAGTACACATATTTATCTAGGGTAAACCAACTCGTAAAAACCTCTTAAGCATGCTTGCATTAATCATATGAGTAGAGAATGTATTACAATTACTTTCTCGCTCTAAGATAAACCTGAAAGTGAATAACCATTCTATCTGCTCAATGAGAAGTTCTAACCCAACTCAATCAATTTTTGTCCCTGCTTGAGCCCCTATTTCCTTGCACAAATCTTGAGGAATTAGGCCCTTATTCTCCAGGAATTTTCCTCCAATTGATTGCATAATTCCAAAGGTTGGAACTCTGACTACATGCAACACCTGTACACTCAAGGTTGGTTTACAACTGATGTTACACTTCCTTGGCATCTCCACCACAACTAGGGAACTCGAATTATCTGCATGAACTATCTATTTTGGGTTGATTGATCAGTTAACTAGATGATCAATGAGTTAGAATATTGTCCAACTGCACAACTCACCTCCTACTAGTTCTATCAAAACTTAGAACTAGTTTAACTGAATACAACTAGAAATAACTGAACTGGATTGCTATAAATTATAAATCACACATGCATAATTGAACTCCAAGCCCTCTAACTTGAACTTACTGAGCTAACTAAGTGACAAGAGCCATGTCACCTCAGTTAATTGCCTCCAAGTTGTCTACTCTAGCTACATTTCTCAACAAGAGCCCTAAATTCACAATTGGATACACTGAAACTTAAGAAAAAATTTAAGAAGAGAAAAATGTAGCATTAACTATTTTTTTTTCATGAATGTATAAAGAAGCATTCTCCTAAGGATTGTCCACTAAATTATGTGTGGGTTTGTGGGATATGTGCAGAATATCATGAATGCCCCAAGGGATAGCTCGGTTGGTTGAGTTCTTGTTGCTTAGTACCTCAATTATAGGCAGGTCACAGGGTCAAATATCCCTGGCACCCTTGGGGTTAGGCCTTACTAGTTTGGCTGATGGGTAGATCCCCTTGGGTTGATCTACCTGGATTTTCCCATGGATGTTGCGGCCACTCAATGTCCATGAACCACATTAAAAAAATGTGCAGATGACCATGACAACAAAATCTACCCATCATTTCTAAGGCTCTAAGCAATTTGTAAAGGAGGAAACAAATAGGATAAACCATCCTCCCAACTAGCATAAAGAAGGGAATTGTAGCTAAGGATGCAAGGTATGTCCCAAGAACCTCCTTTTCAATATCCTCCATTTTATAATTCATTTTATCAACAATCTAATATGCAAATGCCTTGGAATCCTGCTTGGCCTCAACAACAAATGCAAACTTAGCCATGTCAACAAAATTCGAGAGGCAATACCTACGGAAATTCACCCTCACAACAAGCCCCTATGCCTTATCCAACCTACCCCTAGTATCCACAATATAATCCACCCTTACCATAGAAATATCCACCCGTACAAACACAAATAAGTCCTCCACAACCAGTTGTTCCTCAACTGCCATAGTTTAATGCATCACAAAATCCCCCAAGATCAACCCAATTACCTATACAAATCATGCCTAACCCCAATAACTAGGAAATTAAGCCTATCCTTAACGTAGATCTGCAGACATTTCCCACCTATTTGGTCACCCAATGCCAATCCAAGACATCCATCTTAGGTTAGGGAAGGTCTTAAAACCAAAAGATTCTAGCATTTTCATTGAGGAAGAAATCGAGGAGGAGCATACTTTTGATCAAACAACTAATGACAATCATCCTTGGGAAATAATTACTCCCATTACACATACACCCTCTACTTCACAATTTTAGTAGCCTCAGGAAACAAATCCTTAAAGTTATATTCCACATACACAGCAACCCAAAAATCCTCCTTACCCGAAGAGATTAGCCATAGAAAAACCTATTGCCCAACGATAATTCAATCTAGAAGAAGAGTTGAAAAATGCTTGTGTCAACATTCTCTTGTTGTAGGAAATAAAATATGTTCCAATATACGCTAAAAATATAAGGGAATTATGTCTTAAGAAACCAGGAAGAAAACACAAGGAACCTCTTACCATTGAAATAATGAGATAATTAGCTGACTTAATTCCTGAAAATACTGTGATGGAGAAATATGTGGACCCTATAAATATTGTGATTACCATGTTTGTCAACAATGTTTCCATAGCTAATACCATTATTGATTTAGGGGTTGCCATCAATATTGTGACTATCCCAACAATAGAAAAATTGTAGTTCCAAAACTTTTGACCCACTCCAATTATTTTAGAACTCACTCACAAATATAAAGTTTAGCCCATGGGAGTCCTCCATGATATCATTGTAACCTTGGATTCATGGGAACATCCCATGTATTTCTTGGTAATCTAACCCAAGATCATGGACAGTCACCCAGTGATCCTTGGGATATCACGGCTAGCCACAAATGATGCTTTTATTGGTTGTAGGTCTGGAGAGATGACCATATCTAATGGGATGGCCATGAAAAAGTTGATTCTCTATCCACCATCCAAACCCATAACATAAGAATCCCCTTGGGAGAGATAGCCCTATGAGGAAAATAAGACTATACACCCTCTCTTGATTATTGAACAATCTAGAGAATTGAGAGAGCCCATAAAAGATAACCTATTGGATCAGTTTCTTTCCATAACCGAATGTACTCATCCATTTGAATTTTCTTCAATTTTGATCATATTTTGAGTGTTGATTTTCAGGAAAAATATAACCCGACAAGTTCTTTGACACACACCTTATCAACTATTAGTGAAGAGCTAGATTCTTACAACGTCCTTATTGAAATAAGCCCAAAAAAAACTTTGAATATCAACCTCAATCTCATTCAAACTAAAAAAGAACAATTGGTTCGAGTCCTAAAAGAGCAATTAGAGGATGTTGCATGGGAATTACAGGACATGCATAGCATTCCTCCTAGAACATGCGTACATCACATATATCTGTAAGAGAGTGCTAGGCCAGTCAGGAAACCCCAACGCAAAATGCACCCTTCCTTGAAGGATATTGTGAAAGTAGAGCTACAAAAACTGCTAGATGAAAACTTTATATACCCCATATCCAACAATAGGTGGGTTTCCCCACTTGTTTTCGTACCCAAGAAAGCTAGTAAATGGAGAATTTGCATCAATTACTGAGAATTGAACTAGGTGACATTAAAAGATTATTTCCCACTTCCCTTTATTGATCGGGTACTTGACACCTTAGCAAGCAAACAACACTCCTTCTTGGATGGTTTTAGTGGATACAATCAAATCCAAATCACACCAAAGGACCAAGAAAAAACCACTTTTATCTGTCCTTAGGGGAATTTAGCATATAGGGTTCTACCATTTGGGCTATATAACGGCCTTGCAACCTTCCAACGTGCAATATTGAGAATTTTTTCCGATAATGATAAAAAAATGCATTAAGATATACATGGGTGACTTTTCAGCCTATGGTAACACTTTCAAGGAAGCATTAAACAATCTTGAGAAAGTGCTAATCCATTGTTGAGAAGCTCATCTTGCCCTAAGTAATATAAAATGACAAATGATGATGACAAAAGGAATTGTCCTAGGGAACCATGTTTCTTTTACAGGTATTAAAGTGGATCCTAGCAAAATCAAAGTCATCATGGATCTCCCAGTATTGTTCTCTCAAAAGGAAGTAAGGAGTTTCCTTGACCATGCAAGATGCTATAAACGGTGTGTGGAAACTATTACAAAGATAATTGCACCCATGTATAAATTGTTAGCTAAAGATGTAGACTTTTTATGGGACTCACAATGGCAAAAATATTTTTACACTTTGAAAGTGAAAGTGTCTACAACACCATTGTTGAGGGGACCAAATTGTTCCCTCTCTTTTCATATTTGTACATATGTTTCAAATATAGCTTTGTGGGTTGTTTTAGGACAGAAATATAATGAAGCGTCCCATGCAATTTGTTTTATTGGGAAGAAATTAGCACCAACTTAATTCAATTACAGAGTCGTCGAGAAAGAATTTCTAGCCACTGTTCATGCTATAAATGAATTTAGACATTATATCACAAGCTATGGAGTTTTTATACACACAAATCATTCAACCATTAAATATCTAATGAATAAACTTGTTTCTAATGGAAGAATTATGAGATGGTTGTTGTTATTGTACTTATTCAACATCAACATCATGCATAGACCTCGTAAAGAGAACTTAGTTGTAGATTTTCTTGCTCAAATTTGCAATAGTAATGAAACTAGTCTTATTTATGATAGCTTCCCTGACGAACACTTATTTGTTGTCTCTACTTACACTCCTTGGTTTGCAGACATAGCGAATTACTTGACTGCAAGGAGGTTGCCACAACATTTGTCCTCGCGTGAAAAACAACTGATTGTGAAACTTAGTGCCAATTACTCTTGGATAGATGGAGACCTTTTTCGTACTGGGCTAGATTTGATCATTAGAATATGTGTACCTGAGGATTAAATGTTTAACATCCCAAAATCCTGTCATGATGGGCTGTGTAGAGGCCATTTTGCTGACAAGAGAATTGCATACAAAGTGCTCCATTTAGGGTGTTATTGCCCAACATTATTTAAAGATGTAAAGAAATATGCCAATAGTTGTGATAATTGCCAGCGGATGGGAAATCCAACTAGAGAATACAAGATGCCCCTGCAACCACAGGTGCTCATCGAACCATTTGGAATGTGGGCCTTAGCCTTCATAGGACCTATCTCTCCTACATCACAGAAAAAAGGTACATTTTAGTTTACAAAAATTATGTCATTAAACGGGTAGAAGCCAAGTATTTATATCAAGCTATCAAAAAACATATTATTGATTTATTTTTAGAGGACATTTTTACTCATTTTGGTGTGCCTCGAGAAATATTAACAGATCATGGAGCTCAATTCACAACGAAGGCGATGTAGTCCCTTGTTTAGCAATACCAAATCAAGCATAAGAAATCCTCACCTTATCATCCACAAGAAAATGGGCATGTCGAGTCAACAAATAAAGTGATATAAGATATCCTCACTAAAACTGTGAAATTGCATCACAAAGATTGTGCAGATAGATTCCCAGAGGCATCATGGACCTATAGGACTGCTTAGTGAACCACTACAAGGTTTACACCCAATGATTTGGTTTACGGTAAGCAGGTTCTTCTCCTGATTAAGTTTCAAGTCAAAAGTTATAGGATACTTTTCCAATTGGGCCTAGACTTAGAAGCCTAGAAACAGAGGGTGGCACAGCTCAATCAACTAGATGTGATTTGTCGGGATGCCATCCAACACACAATTTTCATCTAAGAGCAGTGGGTTAGGTTGCATGATATGTTTATTAGAAAAAATATTTCAAACCTAGTGATTGGGCCCTTGTTTTTGACTCGGGGTTCATTGAAGGGAAAGTTGACTACACACTGGTTGGGGCCCTATGCGATAAACACAATTTTTTATAATGGCTTTGTAAAGAGAAAAAAAAATCAATGAGCAAGTAACCTTGATGGTAAATGGACATGGTCTGAGATTATACCACAAGCCTCTGTCTAAGAAGGAATTTGTCCAATAATGTCTTCAACAAGCTAAAATGGAGGTGGTCAACATGGGGTCTTCTTCTCCCTCCCCAGCCCCTGTCTGAAAACTAGTATCCCTGGCATAAATAGAGTTGAGTTGGATTGAAAAGTAGTATTTTGGCTCGACAACTAATCATAAATTTGCAGACTTAGTTGTTGGTTACACGATGTATTTTCTTCAAACCATTTGTTTTAATCTCGTGTTAGATGATGTACGAACCCTTAAGGCCTGCCTTTTGACAACTTTCCTCCATTAACGGTAACACATTATCTAGAGGTTCAAAGCGAGAGACCTTCTTGGTACCTAGGGACCTACATGCATTCATGGCATGGACTCTTTCTAGTAGAATTGGAGACCCCTTAATGCCTCATGCTTATTTGATCTTGTTGGACATTCGACATCATCACATTCATTCATGTCCAACAAGACGTACTAGGGGCACCTTGGCTCTCGATCACATTAATGATGAGTATCCTCACATTGATTAACAACAATCCTCATTGGTTGGTAATCCAGTGATTCTCCATTATGTCTGACTTTAGCACAATTTTCCACACAGTAGGGATTGTTCCACATATGTCAGGTTGGAATGAAGATCCTTGGTTCGTGGTTCTATCATGAAGTTTGCATTTTAAGTGTGAATAAAAGGCGGGCACGCTATAGGGAAATCTGAGTAGCTTACACGTCTAAAAAATAGGAATATTCATGATCCAGGTGGATATTGGTGGTGACCCACCTATTTCACTTGGACGGCCAACACTTTTTCCTTTTAGTTTATTTAATTATAGCACAACTTCCTAATTTTGGTAGTTTTTTGGGTCTAAACTTTCAGAGTCATTTCGAGGCCCTAAATGATGTTTGTTTTTGGAAAATGCACCAATCCTGTAGCCCATGGGGCTGGGGCTTTTCGGGAATTTTTTTGTCCTCTGATAGATCTTTCTATTGAGGTATTGTGTGCGCCAAATGAAGATCATATGCCCAAATTACAACCACAGAAAGTTGGTGTTCCAACTAATCCCAACAGGGCCCACAAACTTTTGGCGCTTCATCTCCTAGGGTTAGGTTTTTGGATGTTTAGGGTTTTCCATTGTTTCTCAAAAAATAAAAAAGCCTTTGAGCCTCATTATAACACAATTCAGGAGACATGTAGCCATCACATATCTTCTTAGAGATAAGATACCATCGCCCAAGCTAGTTTGTTTCTCTTATGTATGTAAACAACTTTCAATAGTTGTTATTTATTAATTGAAATTTTGTTTCGTTGTATCTTTGTGTTTGAACATGTATTTCATTTCTTTCCTTCATAAATCCGGATCAAGTCATATGTTATTTCAGCAACAAATCTTTCCCTCGTTACAGAGCTTGAGGCATAGGTTGTTTTGACTATCCATCCCCTATTTCATCATCCCCGTTGCAACTATTTTCCCCATCCACCACTCAATTTCCTTCATAACAACATATCTTTTAAGTAGCAAAGCAATCATGAGCACTATTCATTTTTATGGTTGAAGTATTCCATGATTTCCTTGACTTTGAAGTAGCATACATGACAACTACAACATGTCCAAGCAGGTCAAGTGATCAAACAATACTCTTGGGCACATTTCAAGTAAAACTGCCATAATTTTTCATCGTACAACATTGTGATACCTGCATAGGTACCAAAACACTAAAAGTGAAAATTTTAAATTACGATCAAGAAGAACTTAGTCAGTTCCTTTCTTTCTCAGCCAAAGCACCTGTAAAGCTCAACTACATCAACAGTAAACTCTCAACCAATTCCAATGCATGTGCAATGTAAGTTAAATTGATCCAAGGTAGTATTTTGAGGTGAATTGCCTTAATTTTCTATTGATATATCACGAACAAAGGATATTATTATTAAAAGAACTATACTTTGAGTATTTGTTGATTCTATCCTTACCATTCCTTCTTATAGCCTAAGCTATAATATTATCGCCATACACTTTCTTTATAAATCGTAACTGATACATTATATTCATATCATATAGTCCTTATATTTATATCATTGTGATTTTGAAAGTCTTTTTATCGTTCTCCTCGTGTATTCGATTTATCAACCATAATCTATGTCATATATGTATGTCCCGCCTCCTTTATTATTTGGGTGTATAATACAATCAACTCGACGGATGTCATGTACGCTGCCATTTGTTTGTGTGATGAGACCATATAATCAAAAGGGTAATTTCCTCGATTTTTTATGCTAAGTTTCATCATATTATATATTGTTTCCCCCACTCATTATAGTCCAAGACCATCACCACTCCATATTATCATTAGACAACCTATCCAAGAACATATTGCATATCATTACAAAAAATTGTTGATGTCATTGCAGAGGATGTGTAATTGGACCATAATATTTGTTATATCGCGACTTGGTATAAAAGAACTTTGGGTGTAATATTTGTAATCCTGACTCTCATTGAGAACTTGGAATGATTCCCCTGTTTGTTCTTGACCAATCTACTCTTGAGCTAGTGTTTTAATAGAAGGAAGGGGGGATTTTTTATTGCATTGTTGAGATGGTAGTTGACCGCCATGAGCCTATTTCTTAGTGTGCCCTCGAGGCCATTCTTGAGTACTAGTCAAGTATGAAAATTTTCAAAGGGAGGGAGTGGCCTACATTTTTTTCCAAATTGATGGGTTCGATGACAAAGTCACACTACAATTTGAACAAGGTTTTTATGGGCGGATGGAAAATATAGGAAATTTAGAGTTCAAAGTCACTGAAGAGGTCATAGCTAGAGTCATCGACCTTCCTCAGATTAGGGAGAGATGGTGGAAGAAAATTTCACTTGGACTCGAAGTTTGTGATTGCTTCCTCAAGAACATGTATCATAATGTGAATTGGGCGAAGGGCGTCTGACAAGCATGGATAAAGGATGAATGGAAAGCATTGTTGGTGAGTTTACAAAGATTTGTCACTTGTGAGGGAAGGTACACTTATACTTTTCAATATCACCTTGGTGGAGTCTAGGAAAGATGGTCATGATGGTTAAACACAATAGTAAAAACCCTAGGGACAACCTATACCATCATGGGTTGATTAAATTGTTGGTAGAAGTAGAATCACAAAAGAAATACAACACTTGGAATAGCTTCTCGGAAGCAAATTTTACTATTAACCCTGCACCTAGGACATAAACGAGAGAACATTGAAAATCCATTGTAAATTAAGACAGGAAAATCCTTCATAACGGAAACCCTAGTTCTTTAAGGGCTAAAATTCCTCCTCCCCATACAAGAAAACCAAGAAAAACAATGTTGTAAAAGAATATCCAAACAAGCCCCCACTAATTATACTACTCCTTAATCGAAGGATCATTTAAAATATAACCAAGTTAAAGGGCACCATGAATAATTTGTAGGATAAAGAATGTTTTCAAGAAAAGTAAATTCGCTGGGTATCAAATAAGTAATATCAATCTCTTTAGATACTCGCAAGGAGGACAATGCTCCTATCAATGAGTAATACAAATATGCAAGTAATCAAAAAGTTCAGGGCCAATATTCTCTAAGCAAGGTGTTCCCTGAACCAGCTAGGCTTCATAATATTGATGCATCGTCGATGTCATTTGGAATGCTAAGGCAATTCTCATTCTCTTTAGCAGGTGAAAACAATGGTAATTTTGAAGTTCCCAGGGCTCCAATTCCAATACCTCCTAACCTCTCTCAGCGGGAACCTGAAGGTTCATCAACATAATCTAATAAAAAAATATATATCATGAATAAAACTCAAAAGGAAAAACCAGAAGATTAAGTGGTTAAAGTAGGAGATAATGGAGCTGATAGTCCTAAGCACGTGAATAGAAAGTGAAAATAGGTAGGTGAAGAAATAAAGTAAGAGGTTCCAAGAAGAGACTAAGGAGATAAACACAAATAATAGAAATATCAATAAGAAAATGAGGAAAATGTTCACAACTTGGTAGTTGAAAAGAAAAAGAACCAACACTATGGACTCAAGGCTTAGTATTTTGGTCAAGACAACTTGACTTTCTTGACGATTTAGCCCCTTTTTCTTCAATTTTGGCAATTTTTGCATGAGGGCATGCAAACCATCGACCTAGGGGGGATGATGAACCTCTATTTTGACAAGTCGCCATTTTGTTACCAACACCTCATTATAGTACTACTATCCAACCCTAATTTTGCCCAAACCCATATCATTGGACCGCACTCCCTTGACAACATACTCAAGGTAAATAAGTTCTTTATTTGTCAATTTCCTAAGTCTTTATAAGGTTAATGGGAAGATTAGAAGGTGAGTTTTCTTATGACGAAATACTACGTTTTTTTTGTATTATTACAACACTTCAAACCTATGATCAACACTTGTGTGTGGGGTTCAGTCACATGGAGCATAAGGCAAACTGTTGAGGTTTTGGGTGTTGGGGTAGCATCGGATGTGCTCTAGCTCCCAAAATTTGTGGATGGACTAAAGTACATAATATCTCCAATACCCATAAATAGTTTTGGGAAATTTCATCTTGTTTAAGAGATATTTAATTAATTAATATTTTTAATTAAGGACCCTAAGTCTAACTTAGGAAAATTAAAAGATTAAAGTTAATTAAATTAAACATGTGATGAGAATGACTTAAGTGACGTGGATCAAACATCTTCTAATATTAACCGTACATTCAATATTAGATCACGACCGTTGATGTTTCAACGAGAAAAGTATAAGAAAAGCGTTTGGGGTCAATTGGAGAACACACACACACACACTGGCAGAGCACTGAAGCTAACCTGGAATTATAGGGCGTGGTTTGCTAAGAATTTCAGAAGTGTTTCAGCTGTAGCGAGGAGTAGTATTGTCAAGGGGGACAATGTAGTCGCAGGCCAAGAGTACAACAAGGGCAGAGAAGTAGCAGACCAAGGGAGCGCAGAGGCAGCTGCTACGCAGAGTAGCCGAGAGCCCAGCAGGGGCAACAGGAGGCCAAGAGGGCTGACATAGGCCCAATAGAGGCAGCGCAGGGGTAGCGTAACCTAGTCTAGGGTGACGCAGGCCCTTCCTGAGTAGCGCAGAAGCTGACACAGGCCAGTAGTGTTGACGCAGAGGGCTTCAAAGCAGCGCTGGGGTTTCTAGAGGCCAAAAAAGCCTGAGTTCTGTAAATCCCGTTTGAGTGTGTGGATCAGTCAATTTTTTTGTCTCTGGAATAGAGGTATTGTTGCAAATATATTTCTCTGTCGGGTTAACCAGTTTGGTGCCCTGATCTGTTGTACTTAGAATTTGCTTAGTAATAAAAACCCTCGAGAAGCTAGCAACATCGGTTTTCCCGCATTGGGTTTTTCCGAGGACTGTTGTCCAAAAAATCCTTATGTGTCACTTTGTCATTGAGCATGTTATTCAGTTTAGATCTGCATGTGTAGGCTGTTAATGTATTTAATTTGATGTTAATGCTCAATATTTCAGGTTAATAACTTGTGTAAGTAGGAGAAGTAAATCAAGAATTTAATGATAGGGTTTCTGTTTAAGTATATTTAGAAAATTTCACACAAAACCCCTATCAATATGGAAAAATCTAGATCGTGGTCATCATGCTTGTGAAGGTTTGACCTAGTTGTTTTGATTTGAACTTCAACCACTAGAGATGAATATCAGAGCTCTTGATCTAGGTTTTACTTAAAAATATATGTATGAATAACTATTTCTAAAACAATGTAACTATTTCCCCCTTTGATCCTTGAGATCAAAGAGGTTGACCTTATCTAAAACTGATGTTTTTCTTTATAAAAACTATATTGAACTCTATCATAGTAAGTTCAAGGATATGTTATTGTAGTGCAAGCTTTTGTAAACAAGACTTGTATTGATTCCTTATCATTATCATTAAAACTTTGTTATGGATTTAATATAAGCATTGTAGCTGTTGTAATCTCTTTTTTGGTTAGTGGAAACTTCATTTTGATTGTTGGAGCAACTTATTAACATGCATGTAACCTAGTAAAATGCCAAGTTGGACTGGAAAGTGCCCACCAATCCAGACCTACAAGAGCTTGTGTATCCTTATTTCATTTTTGCTTGTTTTCTTGTGATTTTATGACGAGATCTCATTAGCTCTAGTTCAAATTAAGTATATATTTGTAGTGGGAACTTATATCTATAGTACTTGGTATTTGTTAATTTTGCTTGAATATAGTAATCTTGTTTATGATTAGCAATCTTGTGAACCTAGCATAGATTAAGTGTTGTTACAATAAGAACCCTATATATACATTTACACAATACTCAGTACTTGATATTGAGTTTGGATGATTAACAATCTCATGATTTGGTTTGAATAATATAAGCCCTCATTGAAGAATATGATTATTTGCAATATTATCACTCAAGGATTAACATAAAGGGAACATAACACTTTGCCCTCTCTTTCCTTTGTGATATATTTTATATATCCTTCTTTACTTCGGATTTAACACAGTTCTCTTAAGAATTCACACAAAAGTACTTGTATATATGATTGACAACATATTGGAGGTCATGATATGGCTTTTATCTAACTTGGTTTTTGTTTTATGCAATGGTCTTATTCTCCACAATGCACACTTATTCACACATACATCTATTTGTGTATCATTCTTATTTCTCAAAAACATGTATTAACCATATTTTGAATGTCACATCCTTTATCCATATGTGAACTTGATTTCCTCCATAGAGCTCTAGTCTATTGCATGTGATCTAGGGTGAAAAATATAAGAGTGAACTGAAATTCCTCCAAAACATTTGATTTTATTTGTTAGGCTATTGAAGCATCGAAGGACTACTAAACATAAAAGGGGTTATCATTGATTTGGATGGTTGAGGGATTATAAAAAGCACCATTGCATTGTAACAACTCAACTGCAAGTATAGTAAACTATATTGTTACACAATGGTTTCTAGCATGAGCATCGAGTCACATTGACACACAATGATTCATTGAATAAATACGTTGATGCCTAGTGATTTGTTGCATACATAGTAAACTATATCACACATTGGGTTTATTGAACATATTGAGTTATGGTGTGGTCCATTGCATACATAGTGAGTTATACCATTCCACAGTGAACTACATTTGCATGTGCAGTGAAGCTACAATTAATATATTGAAGGTGTAAATGGTCCCTTGAATCACTGATTTCTTTATGAATGTTAGTTAGTGATTGGATTTCTTGTTGAATTCCCCCCCCCCTTGCACAATTAGGTTATTGCATCCTTCCACTAGTGGAAATCTATATTGCACTTTAGTCTTTTATTCACTAGACATATAAGTTTATGATTTGATTGACTTCATTTCTATTGAACAACTTTGGATGCATAGGAATAAGAGTGGTTGAAGTTTGAAAGTGGTTTTTATTTATATTGTTGAGATCCTTGTCCTCAAAGGAAACAAACCAATCATGATACAAATAGGGACGAAACTATTACCAACACTTATACTAGATTTGCTTTGAACATTGTCTCTCAACAATAGTTGTGAGGTTGACCTAGAAGAAGAAATGCCTTAAGCATTATTAGAATTTCTGAGTGTGATTGAATGTGTAGGCAACTAGAGGCAAAACCCTAGCAAAGACTCCTTTGCATGGAGACTCCCTACATTTTATTTAACCCTTTTTAATGGAGAGAAAGAACGCTGATCAAACCTAGTGAAAGATTTCTCCGAGGGCTTGAAGTGGCAAATCAACACAAAGAGGGATTACTTCAGAGTCATCCAATTTGCTTGATCTTTCTAGTTTTTATTGGCACTAATAAACGTTCAATTTGAGAAGAATGTAGGGTAGTTTTAGCCTTAGGTTACCAATTTTAGATTCATATCCTTTACCTGCACTCATTGCGCCCAACAGTTTATAAGTTCTACGAACCAGAGTGACACATTACACTTTGATAGTTCTTTAATTTTTCCAAACAACAGGCATAAAAGAAGTTGCATAGTAGATGAAAATGTCTGGTTTTAACACCTCCTTATATAGCAGTGACAAGCACCTATGCCCCACATACCCTTTTAAGGTTAGGGATCACACACTACAAAGCGCTACATTTTAGAGTGGAATCCAAACACATTGAAGAAGTGAAGTTTTTTTAGGGAAGGATCCAAGGATATGATCCAAAAATTGTTGTCAACCAACAATACTAACACATAAAATTCCATTGGCCATATGCTCACCAAGAGTTGCTTGAAGAAGATATATATCAAGGCATCCAATCATATGAACAAGTTCAATAGAGGATTAACAACTTGAAAGCCAACAACGCCTACAACAACATGTCTTAAAGGTTGGGAAGCAGAGGCAATTTGAAGTATTAAAAAAAATGAAGAACATTCAAGGTAGGGGCAAGAGCAGAAGGTTGGGGAAAAAGAGGAACTCCTAAGGTCTTAGGGAGAGATTGAAAAAAAATGGAGGAAGAAGAGGTGGCAACTTAGAATAAAGCGATGCAAGAAGAAAATAGAGTAGAAGAGGCAAAGGAAAAGAAAAAGGAACAAAACAAGAAAGTGGCTGATGAAAAAAGGATAAAGAAGGAGTATGAGGACATTCACCTAGAGGAGGAGAAGCACACGAAAGAATAGAAAAACAAAAATCAAGAGCCAAATACCCCCATCACACCAATGGCCATAATCATTCAGGTGCATGAGCTCATATGATTATAAATTATAGGAATAAATGGTTTTAGTGAATTAATGGTCTCCCTCAAATATTATTTTCATTGTAGGATGTAGCATGGCATCATGAACATGTTTAAGAAGTGAAATACGATGGGTGCTCTTCTGGACTTTGAAGTATGAAATTATGTGAGAGTTTGGGGCCTACTTGGCTCAACCCCCAAATCTAGGGCTTCTAGGAAAACTTTGGTCTTGAGATCATTTGCTCAAGCCAACATTTCCATAATTAAGGAGTTGATCACTGACTTGGATTTGCAGAGAAGCCTAGTTGCCACCTTGGAAGAATGGATTAAGCATAAGGAGCCCTTGTAAGATGAAGAGCCCAAATAACAGGCCCTAACTTTAAATAAACAACATAATATTGAGAGGTAGTAGCTTTGTGACACGCATAATCAGGAACTCACCTCCACGAGAGAAGAGGTGGCCCAATAGGTATCAATCAAGGAAGAATTACAAAATAAGGAGCTACAAATCAACATCAATAGGAAATTTATTTTTGTTATGGGAGCTGTTAGATATATAAATGGTTGAACACACATGATTTGAAAAAAATATTAGCTCAAGTCTCTTAAAGCATTCAACAAGCTTAGAGATGGTTAAAGGAGATTTTTTGACTAGATGATGGTCTTATTGGTTCGCCATACAGAGATATCATAATTGCATGAATGTTGGGAGTTGTATAAGGCTAAGTATAATAAGTAAAATTAGGTCACCATCCACTTGTTGGGATTAAGAGATTTGATGAAATATCAGACTTCGCCAACTCCTAGAAAGAAACCACCCTGAAACCATACGAAAGACTAAACACAATGGTGGAGAAATGTATCAGATGTGGGAAATCATTAAACACTTAATTGCCATATCCAATGTGACCTCCATGGCTAGGTTCAATCAAATATAGGGCTAGAAGGTGTTTGATGAATCAAATCAAAAGTTAAGGGAGAGAACCAATGCAATTCAATAATTGAATTGTATGGATCAAACATATCTTTCAAACTTCCCCATTTTCCTTGGAGAAGAAGCCCTTCAATTGTCAATATTTAAGAAATCCATTAAGAAGGAACTCAAATTAGTCACCAAGCCCATTAAGGAGTGCGAGCTGAAAATTGAACAAAGTTCCCACTCAGTGCTAAACAAATTTCACAAATTTGTAGCCAATGGGAAGCCCATGTGTCAAACAAAGACAACATGCCTTCTCATCCACCTCCAACCATCTAGCTGTTTTGTTAGTTCTCTCTCATCGCTATAAACCAATTTGATTTCATGAGGAATTATCCTCCCCCTCATTAGACATATGGATTTTGTAATTGTATAAATGAGGGAAATGTTCAAAGAAAACATGATTGAGAAATTTTATAATTATGGAGACCAACGTGAAAATTTGTACAAACTATTTTTGATAAATTCAAAATGCTGAGAAGCCATTCCTAACCATAATTTTGTATAGGAGACACATGTTTTAGACTATTCAATGCGTATTGCTTTCTTCCACATATTCGAATAGTTTTGCTTTACTCATGATACTGGGATTAAGTAGAGTAATTTAGGAAATGGTTATGCTCCATGTTTTGCATAAAGACTATTACAAACTATGGTTCTATGGATGTATGTGGTGGTGATATGCATGCCTTTGGAATATTCCACACATGCTTATGTCCCTCTACATATTTGAAAAATTTCAATTTTCCTTTATTAGTTCAAAATAGACCAATCATTTCCACTTTCAGCCAATTTAATTTTTTACTTTCAACAAGTTAAGATAGCCTATGTTACTATATCTTAGTGAATTTGGAATAATCCCCAGTCACTATATAAAAAAATTGTTACTTCTAAGTTCAAATAAAAAATGTGGTGTGAGAAAGATCTAGCAGCTAAAAGAAAATTAAGATATTATAAGGAGGTCATCAACCCCACCCTAGAAGATCAAAAGTATCTATCTGTTTTAACTAGCTCAAAGAAGAAAATTAATATAGCCAATATTAGAACGAACTCTCATGAGCTCCATAGTGAAACAGGTCGTTGGACAGTTCCTAAAACACCATGGATGGAAAGGATCTGCCATCTCTGTGAGAATATGAACATCGAGGATAAAAATCACTTCCTCTTAGAGTGCCCTGCGTACAACCACATTAGAGCTCAATTTCATAATCTTTGTTGCAATACTGACCTTCCTAGCCTTTTAAGATGTCAAAATTATAGTGAGCTCGGGAGGCTTCTCTCCAAGCTTTTTGAGCATAGGAATAAAATCTTAAATCAAACCAAATAACTCTTTTCTTTAGGTCCGATAGACCAAAGATTGGTCTCAGTGGACGTTAACCACCACCACCATCATCATCATCACCATCAACTTGTTTCTATGTGTTGTTTTCACATTTTAAAGGGTAGTTTTGTTGCATTAAGATTTAATTTAGCTATTAAAGCCTATAAATTCCGAAGATTCAACTATCACAAATATGGGAGAATCTAATTGTGCCTCTTTTCTAACTAGAAACAATGAATTTTGACAACCAATAACGTTTTCAATAATATTCTTCATATTTTGTTTCTCAAATTAAACCCAATTGACAAATTAATTATATAATTTAATTTATTAATATATTTTTAAATAGTAAAACCTATTATAACTTAATTACCAATAAACCATAAATACAATAGTTACTAAATTTTTCATAAAATATAAAGTAACTGTTATTAAAAAAAAATCCACACTTAGTTGATGGTTTATAAGAAAATAAACTTTCCCTATTGTGAGATTTTTACAAATTTTAAATTATTAACTAATTTCTTTACATTTAAAAATATATTAAATCAAAATAGTTTACCATTTTGTTTCGGAGTTAAAAATAAATTTAACCGATGCAGCATTCCGAAAAAATAATATCCTATACACAAAACAAAACACTTTTCCAATTATCATTTAATTTAAAAAGCATAAATTCATTAATAATGAATTATATTGTAATTTATTTATTAATAATATTAATATATATTTTTTTAAAAGTAAAGGTATAAATTCAGGAATGATCAATTCAAGCGTTTTTTATATATATATATATGGGAAATAAGGTGGAGAGAAATATTAAAATAACCAGTAATAGACACGAATGAATAAAAAGTAAATAGACTATTTCTTTTTTGAAAATCTTAGAAGAGGGCGAGGAAAACAATCCCTCGCTGCCCATCTCAAGATATCAAAGCGGAAGTAAGGAGCCTTCGGAGGGTGATGATGGCTGCTACCAGCAGGTATTGTTTGGTGTCCCTTCCTGTTCAGAATTCGGCATCCTCAACATGGCACCTCCTTCAGGATGGCATCTTCAAAAATGCATTTGATACTTCCACTTACAGAGTATGTAAATTCTCTAGATCTATACCCTCGACCAAATTATGCATCAGATCTCCATGTATACAATGTTCCGCATGGGCTGCAAATAATCGAGTTCTTCCTTCTTGATCGCAGTTCAATATACCGGACCTCCGCGTGGGAACGCTGGATTCTCTACTGTCTCTCAGCGACGATCTGAGCAAGGTAAGACCAACGCACCTAATAAGAAATCAATGGTTTTACAAGTTACCCAATGATCAACATTAGGAATACTGGGAGCCCAATTTATGCAAATTGAGTGGGATTTTTCATTCGGGTTACCCTCTTATGTGACTCCGCAGGCAAATTCCTTTGTGGAAGCAGTGACCCACAAGATTCGTCGGCAGATTGAGGAATTAGAGAAGGCTTCTGGTGTTGAATCGGGGGTGCTGACCGTTAATGGCGCTCCCGTTGATTCTTACATTACAAGGTATGGCGATGCTTTCTTTTTCAAAATCTTTTTTCCACAATTGGTGTATTTGCATCGAGGTTTTGTGGCGAGGTACATAATTTGAGAGGGTGTGTGGGCAGGTTTACTTGGGATGAAGCCAAGTACCCAGTCATGTCACCTCTCCGAGAACTCGTGGATGCCATACATGATGGTGTAGCGAAGCTTGAAGATGCTCTTAAGGTAAGAAATAGGCGAAGATAATTATATTGGTTTCTAACCAGTATTTGGTGCATTCAGTTGTTGTCTTATAGCCTTTGTTACGTGCAATTGACTAATTTCTATGGGATGCAAGAATGCAGTCTAAGCTGTGTGAAGGATTTCCCAACCTGGTAAGACCTTTTCGCTGGGGCCTTACCACCCGTCTGAAAGGATCAACCCAGTAAGACCAGTCAACTCTTTGAGGATTTGGGAACTATTGCCTTCCATCTGATAAAAGGTGTCGAATTGTTGGGCAGTTGTTCCCATCTAACTAGTAATTCAAGTCGATCCATTGCAATCATGTAGTGGCAGCTTTTAGCCAAAGCCATGTAGTTGCTTTAAGGTTCTAACTTCTGGCCTTCAGAAACAAGTCAATCCTCAGGAAAGTCCATTCTGTCTTCTTTTTTTCGGGGAAGATGTGCTGTTGGTGCTTGGACCCGGGTTGTGTGAGGGCTTTTTACCGTGGCAGCCAAAATGCTGACAAATTATCCATACTCTCCAGTTAGCTTGAAGTGCGTTTTTCTTTTGATAATGGATTCTGATGATTCAGAAGTAGAAATTCATGTATTGTAATATGGTGTCACTTTCTTTTTATTTTGATTTACGGGGAACGTTACCTGGGACAGCAGGATCTGTATTGTCTGCAGTCTGCAGGTGATATGACTGCATGGTGTTGAATTTTGTGTAAATTGACTCTTCCCCACTTTGTGACAGTGGCAATGGACTGACCAACAGATCAATCTCAGGTGTTGAATAGGTTCAGCCAATATGAACTCTGTGGTATTGAATATATTCTGGTTATTCTGAAGTAGAATTCTATTCATTGTAAAATTGCTTTCAATTTCTTTTTAATTTTGATTTGTCATGTACACCCCCCCGGGACCATAGAATCTGTATTGTCTGCAGGAATTTGATTCCATGGTTATTGAACTCTGGTTTCGGACTCTTCCCCACTTTTTGATAGTGGTTTTTGACTGACCAATAGATCAAATCCAACTTACAAAATTACATATCCACATGTGGCTTCTGCAAGCAGACGCCCAACTTCCACACTAAACTTCCACACTATCTAATATCTATACCTTCATAACTATTGTGAATTACCTCTTTGGGCCAATTTTTTGCACAACGATAATCCTTGGATGATTAAGCATCTATAATTGTTGGTGTTTGAAATACTGTAAGAGTAAAAGTACTATCATGTTTGGGTCACGCTCAATTTTTAACACTTTTTTTGACCTTGTCTCACTATGTTGACTAGGATATTGCAATTAGTCATATTGGTTTATGGCTTCAACCAGACATGATTTAGACCATCTTTTTTTGGTTGTAATTTTCTATTTTTTCTTGCCAGGTACGAGTGGCTGAGTACAATAATGTTAAGAGCCAGCTCAATGCTATAAACAGAAAGCAAAGTGGCAGGTAAGCATTGCAATTCTGTTGCTTGCCAACAAAGTGGGGTGGTATTTGAGTAGAATTACAAGAACCTTACACATGGATTAAAGGGCATTTTTGTTTAGAATTTTTACCAGAGCCTATAAAACGTTTGTTAAGAAGTGGAGAAGTCAAAAAATTCGTTCTGGATGGGCCTCAGG
Source organism: Pinus albicaulis (assembly GCA_034641835.2). Taxonomy (NCBI): domain Eukaryota; kingdom Viridiplantae; phylum Streptophyta; class Pinopsida; order Pinales; family Pinaceae; genus Pinus; species Pinus albicaulis. The sequence goes on from CM076577.1 coordinate 824,299,445, forward strand.
AAATTCATTATCAATGGCATTTTATTGCTTGAGGGGTTGACATTTCTAGGTTAAATATTAGAAAACCTATTTTTAAATTTTGCAATAGGGTAACTACTTTTTCTGGAATGTTCAGCATGGCAGTGCGTGATCTTTCCAACTTAGTGAAAGCTGACGATATAATAAGCTCAGAACACTTGACCACACTTCTTGCGGTTGTTTCAAAGTATTCTCAAAAGGATTGGTTATCGAGCTATGAAACACTTTCTACTTTTGTGGTATGCCTTGCCTTTTGTTGCTTTTGGGTTCTGGAAAACTTTTTGATAGAATATATGCATTTAGACATTTGGATGTGTTAGGTGGTATACTGTTTTAACTCTGTTTGAATTAAAATTTTAATGCTTTGCCTTTTGTTACATTTAGACATTTGGATGTGTCAGTTGTTATCCTGCTTATACTCTGTTTGAATTAGACTTTCAGTGGGCAAGGCAATACCTATGATAAACATTTAATTTTGCTATTTTTAAATTCCCAGCATATGTAAATACTAAATGTATCTACCATATTGACAGGTTAAAACATAATGAAGAGCCATTGTAAACCACTGATCACTAGAATACTCTATATTACAAGAATGTGTGGCTGTAAATTCTTTGCATGGACTCTGAATACTGATCTTTTTATGGATTGAATACTAACGGATCACATGTTTGCAGTGTGCACACACACAATTTCTGGGTATTCAGCTGTGAACTGCATAGGCTCTAATAAAGAGATTTAAGTAATTAGTTAGTGTAGCATAGAATTTTCGAAAGAACTTAATTGTTTACAATATACCATAGGGCTTTTGTCTTCTGGGCTATCGCAAATTTTCCTACCCCTATCTAATGTAAATGAAAATATAATTGTTTAATATGTTCTAAGGTGATAGTATAACTGACCAGATTTAGGTTTTGACTAGTTAGGCTTTGTTATCTTAAGGTTTTTGGGAGTGTAGACATGCTTGGTATTGCCACTTGTTTAGTATACTCAGAAGATTGACTTATTTAGGATATATTGAATCTGTTCATACTCTGTTTGAAAATCATAAGTTGTAGTTGGCACTGCATGATTAGGGCAAGCCTATGATGTCTTTTGAAACCCTGATTGGGAATGCATATAATTTATCGACCAGGAATCTAATTTGAGAGTAGTAGGAAATGGATAGTTAGGGCTTTGGGTGAGAAAAGGCACCTGCGGCCAATGTAATGCAAGATAAAGATATTAAAATATTAGAGTTCATAGCTACAACTGGAAAGTTTATGACCGTATATCAGATGTTTACATATTTGGGTATTCTTTAGACATTTGCTAAAATAAAAGATTGGATTATTGAAATCTCAACATTTGATTTCTATTGTTATGACTTCTTTCCTTTTTAAGTTCTCTTATTGTTGTAGCCACAATTAGTTCTTAAATCAGAGATTACATAAAAGAAACAAAAAAAAAAATCAAAATGAGAAGAATCTGTGTAGATATGCCCTTGATACATAGAAAAAATTGAAACTAAAATTGAATTTTATATCAATGCACATTGAAGACCAAAGTAGGTCAAAGGGACTGAGGATTACAACCATCATTGATATTGAATCTAAAACAAAACAAAGGGGTGCAGAAGACCCCACTAAATGAAACAGAATTGAGTAATGTAGCAACAGCCTACAGGACACAAAAAACATAAGTATGTAAAGCGCCCACTCATTGAAATGAAAACTGAGTACAATAGCAACAGCGTACATGACACAAAGAAATGAGCACAGGTGTACAAGTAGGTTATCCAAAGAAGGAAATCCATATAAAGTGAAGTAGAGCCAATGAGGAAACATAGCCTAGACAAAGATGCAACTAAAATAAGATGGAGGAGAGAGTGAGTCTTGCTCATCATCTGAAAAAGAAAGTGTAGATATCAATCCCAATTGCTTGTTGGATAATGTTCTCGCTTGAGTGGTTTGAATTGAGGGGCCTTTGGGATTATAACTTGCTCCTTCTGGTCATTAGGGACGAGGAAGAGGTTGAACCACTTCTAGAATCTAACATCCAAAACTAAAGAACTTTTAGTAGGAGGAAAGAAACTAGTGATACAACTCTAAATAGATGTCCTGCATATATGACTTTCCCATGCAACTTTGATCCTCTTAGAAGCTTATGAAGTAACACGACATGGGGACTGGGTGGTGCAGGTTAGTAGCAATGCTAAACGATGTAGTGTTGCCCAATTGAATGGTTGTGGGGCGCTGCTCTCATTTGATGCCCTAGGTTGGAATAAAGTAGGAGGTAATATGCAACTAGGAGAAGAGTCCTCTATAAGGCAAGAGAAGTTGATGATTTGTCTCACCTCTCAACTAGTATGACCACCAGACTTCAAGGTGACTAAGAGGATGTTAGAAAATCAGAAGGCAGAAAATTATTTTTTTACTTTGATAATAGCTTGTGATAATTTTATGTTGTCTTCTTTTATCTTCATCAAACAACTATCAAATTAAAAGAACATGAAGATTACAATAGAACACAGTATGTAGGCTCTCAGCCAAGGCAAAACCCCTTTTCTAGGGGAAAACCCAATCAAACTTTTCTTCTATTATAGAACCAAATCAAAATGAGACAACCAGTACTTGACCGGGCATTCCACCAAACACCAAATCAGCCCCCCAAAATATCTTCTTTCAGAAGAGTCAAAGTTCTTTCTTCAATGTCTTTCTTCAAGGAGTCAAAGTGTTCTTCAAGTAATTTCCTTCAAAGAGTCAAAGTCTTCCTTCAAAGTTATTTTCTTCAAGAGTCAAAGTCTTCCTTCAAAGATATTCTCTTCAAGAGTCAAAGTCTTCCTTCAAAGATATTTCCTTCAAGAGTCAAAGTCCTCCTACAAGGAGTCAAAGTGTTCCTTCAAGATGATTCCTTTAAAGAGTCAAAGTGTTCCTTCAAAGAATCAAAGTCAACGAGAGTCAAAGTGTCTTTCTGCAACTTGACAAAAATTTCGGCTTCCTGCTTCAGGTTTGCAACTCGGCCTGTAATCTTCGGCCTTGCAGTTCGCATAGATCCCAAGAATTTCGCACGTGTGAACTTCATTAGGTCAACTTGACAAAGATTTCGGCTTCTTGCTTCAGGTTTGCAACTCGACCTGCAATTCGCACAGATCCTAAGAATTTTGCACATGTGAGCATCATTAGGTCAGAATTAGGGCTTCTTCTCTTTTGCTTGGATTCTACCTTTGTCTTCTAGCCATCGTTCTTGATTTTCTTTTGATTCTAAGTGCAAATCGAACTTGCATTGATTGAAGTCACAATAGGTTGAATTCATCTCTAATATATACTCATCTTGAGTGATCGAATGGGATTCTTCTAGGCAGACTTCACTGGCAAGGCTGACTTGGTGTTGGGAATCCAAAAATGACACTTTAAAAAACAAAGTTAATATTTCTTTCTTGTTACAACGTGCCCATAAGGGTCTTATTTAAATGACAAGGACAATATTGACTCAATAAACCCTAGTGCATGAAGAACATGATTGACCTATTTGACAAAATGAAATAGAGCATGAAACCCATGCTTTTACATTTTTCTTTTCTTTTGCTTTTACAATATATCCAAAAGTAATTATGAAGACCAAGCATAGTTACATTTTCCAACACTCCCTCTTAACTAGGGAGGTATTCATAATTAAATAAATAGTACAAGGATGACCTCAAGCTGAAATGTTCTAAGAAGAGTAACACATCAACATATACAATGCTTAGAGATCTTGATACTATCTAGGCTAACTGCCAAGGTATCTAGGTACAATTTAGGCTACTTGCCAAGGTATTAGCTCAACAAGGATCCAAATGTCATCTAGGCTACTTGCCAAGACATCTAATCAATCAAGGATCTAGGTGTCATCTAGGCTACTTACCAAGACACCAAGTGTCATTTAGGCTACCTGCCAAGACACCAACCCTAACAGGGTTCTAGATATCATCTAGGCTTCTTGCCAATATACCAACTCAACAAGGATCCAGGTGTCATCTAGGCCACTTGCCAAGACACCATCTTAACAAGGATCCAGTTGTCATCTAGGCTACTTGCCAAGACACCAATAGGGATCTAGGTACCATCTAGGCTACCTGCCAAGATACCAACCCTCACAGGGATCTAGGTATCATCCAGGATACCTGCCAAGATACCAACCACGAGTACCATCATACAGGCTGACCAACCTAAGGTACAACAACACATCACTTCCTTTAAAATAGGAGATATCAACAAATTTTTGCATGTTTTTTAAATATACAGATTTAGTCAAAATATCAGGCACCTGCCCATCTGGTGGAATATCCCGTAGCTTCACGTTCCCATCTTATACTAACCTTAATATGCTTCTAATACCAACCTTAATATGCTTAGTCCTAGCATGAAACACATGGCCCTCTATCAACCTTATGTTGCTTTGGTTAACACAATATATAATAGTGAGATACATCAGTCCTCCAAATAAATCAAATAGAAGCTTCCTGAACCAAACAACTTTCTTTCATAAGCAACAACATATTCAACTTCATCCCTCAATCATTAATATGCTCATTAGATGGAAAAATTCAATATCATCAGAGTTTTTGCAACTCCCTCTTTCCATCACTCTCATCATTATCACGAGGTCATAATCAAGCACAAGATTTGATTTTTGTTCTTTCATTTTCTTATCTAGTTTTCACAATTTTGAAGACCATCTTCATGTGCCTGCGATTCTCATCAACAAGCACAACCAAGCACAATATACAAATACAAGAAAGTGATGTCAAATCTGTTAGTCTAGGGTTTTTGCTTACAATGGAAACGTTTTGGTCCTAGGGTTTTGACATGGACTCCTAAGGTGCATCTTCATCCCATCTTTAGGGTTTAGTGCAAACCCCAGAACCTTACTAAGAGCTCTATTAGGGTTTTTGTTACAATATTTAGCTAGCAAACCCTAGATATCATATCCCAAGAATTAGGGATTCATAGAGGAAACAATAAACTAGGGCTAGGGTTTTTGTTTTCTAGGGTGTACTTCTATCTAGGGTTTGGAAAACCCTAAATGTTAGCAAACCCTAAACTCAAGATGTATATAATAGCTTCAAAAACCTCATTATAAATATTTTCAAATCATCACAAAGACATAATATAGAAAACATACATTGAGCAGTGTTCTCCTTCCTTTTGGATTGTTTTTTTGAGACTTCATGTTGCAATTCCATTCTAGTAGAGGATCCTTGTGATCCTTATGATGCCATAATATTGCTGTATATAGTGATTCAAATGCCTTACTGGATGATTGCTTTCAACAAAGATATTTCTTATCAGTGCTTCCATAAGTGTAATTCTTATTGATATCTTGAGAGTTGAACTGCTCCCTCTGAATCTAGTCATAATCTTTTGACTCCATTTGCCTGCAATCCTCTCCATAGAAATCATAAAAGAAAAGGTTATAACTGAGTAAAAATAAAGCTAGACATACTTGAGAAAGTCAGAACAATGTAATGAAAAAGGAAATAGATAGAATACTTATCTTTTGTGAACAGTAGTGACTCCCTCTTGATCTTGAATTGATCTAGACATCCTTGAGATACACCTTATCCTAGGACATGTCCAAAATTTTTTGGACAACTCTCTTATTTCTAGGCTTACAAATCAAGGAGGGACATACACTAAGGCTACAAAAAAAATCCTATAAAAGGTTCACAAAACTTAAAGACCTAGAATTAAGGGATATGAAATACTGGCAATCTTTAAGACTTCAAGTCTCTTCTTGATTAATAGTACAAGTCTTTGACCTCAGAATCTTCTCCTTTGGCTTTCTTTGATGGTTCTTTAGTATCAACAACATTAGCATGATCTCTTTCTCTTTTCTTGTTATCATTTGATTTTATGGGACATTGGTTTCTATAGTGCCCAAATTTGTGACATTGAAAACATTGAAATTTTGATAGATCGGTCTTCTTGTGATGATTTCTCTTTGAACCTTCTTATTTCCTCCTTTCTTTTTGAAATGAGATGAATAGGCATTTGAGATATCATTTCCTCCTTCTTGATTTTCTCCTATTAGAGCAAGTCGAGCTTCTTCTTGATAAGATGCAAACCATAATTCTTCAAATGATGGAGTTTCATTCGAACTATTGATGCTAGCTGCAAAGGCATTCCATGATTTGGGCAAACCTAAAATCGCTGATATTACAAGTTCCTTATCAGGGATTATTTCATCAATTGCTTGGAGTTCATCTCTTATATGGGAGATTTTCACAAAATATGAAGATACAATATCTTCCTTTGTCATCTTGATAGTTCGAAGCTCAATTTAGGTTTGCAACTTGGCCAATATTTTTGATTGTGAATAGTTTGGTGAGAGCTTCATACATTTTCTTTGAGGTATCTTGTTAAAATTGGCAACTAGGGCCAAACTCCATTTTGCACTGCTCATATGATTGAGATGATATTTTTGTTGGATTCCTCTTTCCGAGGGGTGCAAGATTGATCTAAAGATCATCTTGCTTGGATGAGCAGAAGTTGGATTTTGAATTTATTTCTCACACATGTGTAAATTGTCAAGGTTGGCCAAAATTGTAATGTAGGCTCACAAGCCCCAAAAGATGTGTGACCACCTCTCATTGATGGATATAAAAAGGAGAGAGTCAAACCTCATTTGGACATCATCTCATCTCACATTCTCTCTCCTTCTCATTGGTTCATACAGCCTCAAGAAGACATTCTCTCTCCTCCGCACATGTGAAAGGGCAGTTGTAATTTTCTGACTGTTTTAGGGCTTCTGCAACAGCGTTGACCAATGTTGACCTTGGGTCAACTCTCACTCTTTGACTTTGATTTTTGGGACAAAATTCGATTTTTGGAGGCCAAGTTTGGTGGCACGATATCCGAGGAAATCTGGACTGTTGGACTGCAGCGTTGATTGCAAACTTTGACCGCAGATTTGACCAGTGCATTGACCAGGTTTGACCAAGAATTTTTAGATTGTTTTGGGCTGACTTTGACTGTTCTTTGAGGTCGAGTTTGACTGGGTTTGACCGAGCTCCATTGGGGAGGAATATTGCTGGATTGACCAACGTTGACTTTGCTGGCTAGGGCATCCTGTTAACTACTATAAATTGTACTTTCTCTCTCTACCGAATTTGAAAAATAATAAGAAGATTTGATCAAAGCTTTTCCCCACATTGGAGTTTTTCCATGGCATCCGCCAAAATTATTGTGTTCTCTTGTCTTCTGATTATTTGATTATGTTCTATCAACATTTACTGTCGATGTTAACATGATTGCTAAACAGGAAATTGAATTGGGCTAATAAGGAAGATTGAAGTAAATTGCTCTAAGCATAGAACATACCATCGTTAACTAAAATTAACATGGTATCAGAGCTGAGGTGAAGACAAAGCCCAAGCAAGAGTGAGAAGAACAATCACTGAAAGTTGATTAGACAAGGACAAAGGTCAATAGATTCCTCATCATACTTCAAATCTAATGACAAGTTTGATGATAAATTTGATTATCATTCTTGGAAAATGTCCTTGGATCTGACATTGGAGGAATAAGATGTTATGGATTATGTGCAGGGAAAGACACTGAGCCTCCATCAAATGCACCAGCTGCCACTAAAACAAAGTACAAGAAAGGGGAAAACAAGGCGAAGAAGATCATCGAGGATTCAATTCATAAGCACTTGGTTTCTTATATCTTCGAGTTGGGCACATCTAAGGAGATGTATAATAAGTTGGTTGGAAGACAAAGGATTCAAGCAACTATCAAATTAAAAGAACATGAAGATTACTGTAGAACACAATATGCAAGCTTCCAGCCAGGGCAAAACCCCTCTTCTAGGGGAAAACCCAATCAAACTCTTCTTCTATTATAGAACCAAATTGAAATGAGACAGCCAATACTTGATTAGGACTAACAACAAACACCAAGTCAACCCTCCAAAAATATCTTCTTTCAAGAGTCAAAGTCTTTCTTCAAGGAGTTAAAGTGTTCTTCAAGATGTTTCCTTCAAAGAGTCAAAGCCTTCCTTCAAAGTTATTTTCTTCAAGAGTCAAAGTCTTCCTTCAAAGATTTTTCCTTCAAGAGTTAAAGTCCCCCTACAAGGAGTCAAAGTTTCCCTTCAAGCTGATTCCTTTAAAGAGTCAAAGTCTTCCTTCAAAGAATAAAAGTCAACGAGAGTCAAAGAGTCTTTCTGCAACTTGACAAAGATTTCGGCTTCCTGCTTCAGGTTTGCATCTCGGCTTGCAATCTTCGGCCCTGCAATTTGCAGAGATCCCAATAATTTCGCACGTGTGAACTTGATTTGTTTAGAATTAGGGCTTCTTCTCTTTGACTTGGATTCTTCCTTTGTCTTCTAGCCTTCGTTCTTTATTTTCTTCTGATTCTAAGTGAAAATCGAACTTGGATTGATTGAAGTCACAATAGGTCGAATTATCCTCTAATATTTGCTCATCTTGAGTGATTGAATGGGCTTCTTTTGGGCTGAATTCACTGGCAGGGCCGACTTGGTGTTGGGAGTCCAAAAATGACACTTTAAAAAACAAATTTAATATTTCTTTCTTGTTACAATGTGCCCATAAGGGTCTTATACAAATGACAAGGAGAATATTGTCTCAATAAGCCCTAGAGCATGAAGAACATGCTTGAACTATTTGACAAAATGAAATAGAGCATGAATCCCATGCTTTTACATTTTTCTTTTCTTTTTCTTTTACAATATATACAAAATTAATTATGAAGATCGAGCATAGTTATATTTTCCAACAGAGGAAAGTAAAGCCCATGTACTAGATGAAGCTAAAGATAAACAATTGAACAATAAGCCTATTAACGATTTGGAGAAAGTGCTTAAAGTAAAATGCGAATTTGGGACTTAGAGGCTTTAATTTCTAGGCTAGGAGATGCAGGTGAAGCTCTTGTTAATATCCTCCTTGAATGTGGCATTAATTTCCTCCTGTGGGGGGAGGAGGTGGGGAGCTGTGTTGAGGGAGATCCAATGTGGATAGAGTTGGTCAATCAAAATATCCATTGCCTCAAGAACTGACCATGCATCAAAGAATCAATATGGACGTTGACATTATTGACCAAAGGATGAAAATGTCTTAGAGTAGTAGAGTGCCACAAAGGGGCATCTCTCACATCTTGAAGAGGATTTTGTTGTCTATTATACTATGTGGAGAATTAGAGATAGATGATAAGCCTGAAGATTGTCTTGAGGCAAAGAGTATATGCTCTTGAAAATTGTTTCAAGGTGAAGGGGATATGCACCAAACTCTACATGTACAATATGGTTGAATATATAGGGGAATGGTTCATTTGCATCGGATAAAACACTAGAGCGTGATAGTTTGGATGCTCTCAATGCAAGACCATTTTGTGTGACCATGGTTGGGTCCTTGAATTCTTGATCCATATAAAACAATGTGCTTGGTGAGGGCATCAAAGAGATTTATCTTTGATGGAGTATCTTGGAAATGGATCTGAAAGCACTGTCTCTTAAGCAAGGCTAAGGAGTTGTACCCTTCCCAGACCCATAGTGGGATGCAAGTTCAATACTAAATGTGGCACCTATGAAAAGGACCCCTTGATAAGTTTAAGAGATGGTAATATCATAGGTTGCCTTTGAAAGGACAAAAGATATCTAGAAAGGGTCTCCTTAGTTGTATGAAAAACTATGATTGTGGTTTTCCCAAGCTTGACTATTTGGGATTTGGCTTAAGAAATCTTAAAATATACCATCTAGTCTCAAGATTTGTCCATAGGCTATTAGTTTATTTCATTTTATATTGCCAAAATTTGTTGCAATGCACGAAGAAAAGTTCAGGAGCATTGTTTTTGAACCTATTGTTTGGTTAAAATCTATCTTCCTACCTTTCTGACTTACATCCATAATCCAACCCAATCCATGACCTCTAAGGCAAGCTCCAAATTGTGAAAATTGTTGGACTTTTTTAGTTGATTGTTGTGGCTTTCCACATTGTTTCAGTGGGGTCTACATATCCTTCATACAGAGGTGAAGCCCTAAATACATAAAGGAAATTGCTTATTATTCTAGTACTTAAACTTGTGTTGAGGCAATTATCTAGTTCTTTCAAATGGAATATTACCTTGGCACTCAGTTTCTACAGATTCTTTCACAAGAGGATTGATTCTCATATTCAGTGTCATCAACAATATGTTTTTTATGTTTTTCCTAAAAGGATCACTAATCCTGTTTTGGTACTTTCTTGTAATGAATATTTCAATCTTCAACAAGGGGCCAACAAACCCTTGGTTCTCTGGCAAGGCCAACAAACTATTAATATCTCTACCATGTTTCCATTCTCACTATGATCTAGCCCACCTAAAAGGATGAAGCTTGGTGCAAGTTATGGGAAAAGTCGATGGAATGGATACCCCATAGACTTGGACATAAATTGAGTGCAATATTTTGGGTTAGTTCAGTGGAATAAATACCTCTTAGACATAGTGTTTTGGGTGAACACAAAGATCTATTCAGGGTTTCTTTCTTTTGACCTTGGATGCTAGGAGTATCCCTCACTCCTACATCCCCCCCAAGATCGTACCGCTAGACCAACCACTGGTTCCAGGGACTTCGATAGTGAGTAAATGCCTAGTTCGCCTCCCTCGCAATCAATCATTTGACTTGGAGCTTGTAACATCTTTAGCTCCATTGCTAGATCTTCTTCTCACTCATTGTTACTTGGCAGGCTATTGATTATTTTGTATTATGCCACAAAGTTTATGTGCATGCTACTGCTTGTTTCTTTCTTTATTTATGTTATTTTCAACATTTTCTAGGAGCTGCACTTGCATTCCCATGTTGTATTCATACTGATTGTACTCTTCTTCAATTCCATTGACCTACTTTTGTGGTCATTTGTTGGACATTAATAAAATTATTTTATCTCATCTTATTAGGTTGCAACACAAAAAGATAGAAAGCAACATTGCCTATGAAGGGGAGGAGCTTCTATGTATGTGATATAATGAAAGATAGTAATAGGTTGTTTAGAAAAATAAAATAAAATGAAATCTCCATTGGTACAAATGCACATTATTGATGTAATGATGTGTCTTAATGGCATTGCCATGTCAATGGTGCATTGCTGCATCATAGGTGCATTGAGATCGATCTATGTTATTTAGACAAAGTTGTGTCAGAGGGAATCCATGATATGGTTCTAGAATGCTATCTCTTTAAAATGAAGATTTTGTTGAAATTTGGTAGATTGGAAGGTATTTTTGAGTGGAAAAGCCTTTCGGGAATTTGTCGACAAGGCTCCCAAAGTTTGGGTTCTTGATCTAAAGGAGTGGTTTGGAACCCAAGGAGGTGAAATTTATATTCTAATATAATGTTGAGTGGTGAAGTGGGGTCTCTTGAAGGACAAAGAGGGCTCCCAAGACACCTAAAGGAAAAGTATAAATATAAGCCAATGGAAAGGCTATTGGAAACGTGTGAGAAGGATGTCGCTTGGTTGTGAGGAGGCTAAAAGGAGCTGCAACAAGTTAGGAGAGGCAAAGTTTCTGTGTTTTAGCAAGCCAAAGGAGGCCGCATGATCTGTTTAAGGGCGCAGGAGGTTGAGGTCTATTTGGAGAGCTGTAAAGGATCCACAACTTGAAGAAGGTCACAAGCTTATGTGGGACAATCTAGGGCGAGTAGAAGAGCCTCAGACCTAGATCTGTGGCCGAGGATGGCTTAGGCAAGTTGTAGAGGTTGGAGACCTAGCCACAATTGTTTGAGTGGAAAAGAGGTCGAGTAAGGGTCAGCTTTGGAGGTCGTAGCTAGGAGTGACTGGTCGTAGGCCTAAGGAGTAGATCACAAAGGACAGGCCGAGGGCCTCAGGAACCGTGGATAGGTGAACGAGGGCTGGTAAGGCCAATGGCAGCTAGGACATATAGGTCATGAGTCTCAGAAGTAGATAAGGAGGTTGGTATAGTTGGCCAAGGGCAAATCAGGAGGTCGAGTGTCACAGTTGGGCTAAAGGATCAGTCCCTTGGTGGAAGCAGTGAGTCCGAGGCTAGTATAGTAGGCCAAAAAAGAAGGACTAGGTGCTATTGTGCATGATTGAAGGGTTGATAGAGCTAAAGCAAGAGGACCATGGGCGAAAGGAGTATGGCCAGGTAAGTAATTTGCTGATTGTTAATTTATGGTGGGCTGGTTAAGCCCTAGTAGTGCTACTGCTGTGTGATTTGATAGTTGTAGGTGCATTTGTATGTGGATAGATGAGAGCCTAAAGGAATTGGCCTCAGCCTTGAGTGATCGAAGGACAAATTTATATATCTTGTAATATAACATTTTATTGGAGTTTTTAAAGGGCCGTGATCCCTGGTACGAGAGCCCTATGGTTTTCTTATTTAAGGACTAATAAAGAACATGTTTTGGGCCATAAAATTTTGTACTGTTATTTATCTTATTGCTGTTATATTCTTTTGTGCAAAGTACTTTATAGTTGGGCATCTCTAGTGTGTTTATGTGCTTAGCTAAGTCATAGACCAGACCTAGGGTGTGTGGAAATTCCAACATCGGATCAGAGTGTGCATAGGTGTTAGCTCTACGAGGGAGTTTTGAGACTGTTGTAGTAAACAACATTGTTGCCAAGTGAGTTGGCTAGACATGGACCAAAAGGTTCAACAGAGAACATGGAGATGCAGTCTTGACTGGTTTGGTGTCGAGATAGGGTGGGAGTTCTTTTGGATTGGTGGAGAACTCGATGCACAACAATATGTTGTGTAGTAGGTTGTTGACACCGTTGATGGACTTCCATGGACTTGTCAAAGTAAGTTGAGACAACTTAGATACCTTGGCAGGGAGTGCTTTGGCATGGACGAGGTGCATATGAGGTGTTTGACCCAAGAGGATGAGGACACTTGCAGAGTTGAGTTGCGGTTGTTAGGTCCCTATATTACTAGTGTAGTCCCTTATTGTTGTTAGTGTAACCCCCTTATTGTTATTGTTGTACCCCTGTAACCCCCATATTGTTATTATTGTGCCCTTAAATTTTTATTGTTAGGTCGGCTAGGATTACATTGTGGCCCCACTAGGATTACATTGTGGCCCCATGGACTCATATATATAGAAATGAGGTTTTGTAATTTGTATCATCCAAGAATTGTTCATTCATGTAATGTATTGGAGGTTGCCCCCTCGAAGTGGCTTATTTCTAAGGCGTTGATATCTCTTTTCTTCTATTTTTGGAGCTGGTTTCATAACATTTGGTATCAGAGCTTTGGATTCTGGGGTTTTACTGCTCCAAACAGGTCATCATGGAATTTTTGCTATAATTTTTTTTCTACGAAGTTTCAGAAGCTAAATGTTTTAGAGCGCAAAAACCGAAATCCTGAGGAACATCGTCGCTAAATTTCATAGCTTGGTTGTAACTTTCATAGCTTGGTTGTAATATTTTGGAGATATGGTGCATGCTTAGATATGGTGCATGGAAGTTAGGGCTTTTTCAAGCTCCTAAATTTCATCGCAAAGAGGTGATCGTGGGAAAATCTTCATAACTCTCTCTCTGAGCATCGGATTGGAATGCTGTAAAAAGTGGCCGCAAGTACACAGACTATAGTTTCTTGTCTATCAGTTTAAGAGTCGAAGGAGGAAACAGTGACATGTGGCAAGTCGTATAAGTTCGCTTTACTGAACCAATCCATAATTAGGTCATTGTTGGAGATTGGACATAACTTTGCCTTGAGGAATCCAAATCAGGTCAGACCTGTGGAATTCGAAAGAGGATTTAGAGGGTTATCTCAAGGAAAAATTTCCTATTTTGAAGTTCCAAAATCACAGAGATAATTCAGTTTCAATATCGAGCTCCTCAAAAGTAAGAAAAATGTGTGTATTTTTTTCCGAATTGCATAAGTCTTGTGTAAAAAATTAGTTTGAAGTGATTCCAAGGGCCTATTGAGCATATATTTAAGTATTGGGTTCTAAAATGCTTCCTAAAAAGAATTCAACACCCATTAAGCCCTCAAAATAATCTACAATGACTCATGAAAATGAATAATTGCAACATGATCTATCAAAATTACAAGAGCAAGTGCACCAAATTTTGCTCTTTTGAGAAGCGACAAAAAATGAAATGGAAGTTTTGAAGAAAGCGTGGAAGACGAATGGATGGTTTGAAGAAAGGCGTGGAAGCTAATATGGATGGCGTGCAAGCTAAGATGGATGACATGGAAGCTAAGATCGATGAGAAAATGGAAAACATGAAGAATTTTCTAAAAGAAGACATGGAAGGTTTGACAAAGTTGATACAAGAAAGGTTTCCTAATGGTGAAAAGATAGTAGAAGAACCTCATGATGAGAACAAAATAAATGTTAATGGTGATTTCATAAACTCTAATGTTGGCGGGAAGAACCACCATATTCCAAAGATGGATATGAGGAAGTTTGATGGAAAGGATCCTGTAACATGGATACTACAGATGGAGCAATATTTTGATCTCCATAATGTGCAAAACACACAGAAGGTACGCATTGCAACTTTACATTTAGAAAAAAATACATTTGTATGGTATCGATGGCTTTTCTCCCATAAAAAAATTGTCACTTGGTCAATTTTTACGGAGGAAATGATAGCACATTATGAGGATACAAAGAGCAACACCTTCTTTAGCCAATTGATAAATCTCGAACAAAAGGGTTTAGTGGGGGAGCACATTGAGGACTTCCAAAAATTGAATATAAGGGTAACTGATATTCCAGAGGAACACAGGATTGATCTCTTCATAGGCACTTTAAAGGATAACATCCAACATGAAGTTCGCGTTTTGGAACCTGATTCATTGGAGAAGGCATTCAGGTTGGCAAGAAAAGTTGAATGTAAATTATGGCGACAAGGAAGCCTACCACTCAATTCTATAAAGAAGGAAGTGTTGCTACGCCTAGATTTCCACAACCTACAAGGTTGACACCACAACAATTGGAAGGAAAAAGAGCAAAAGGGCTTTGCTACAGTTGTGATAGCAAATACACTAAAGGTCATAAGTGTGCTGAGAAGAAATTATTTTACATAGATTGTGAAGAAGAAGAAGAAAATGAACAAGAAGAGGATATACACGAGGAACCACCCCTAGAAGAGGAAGAAATGAATCCGACCATATCGTGTAATGCACTGGCAGGAATTACCACTCCTCAAACTCTCAAGATAGAAGGACATATCAAGAAGAAAAAGGTAATATTGTTGATTGATTCAGGTAGCACCCATAATTTTATTCATTGTAAGGTAGCCAAGGAATTGAATTGTTTCCTATACCCAACACCAGAATGTCAAGTGATGGTTGCAAATGGAGGAACTATAAATTGCTCTGGAAAATGCCATAATATCAAGCTAGCCATGGGGAATATGTATTGAATAGTCCAATGCTTTCCATCCCAATGGGAGGTGCTGATGTTGTACTAGGAGTACAATGGTTACAATCTTTGGGGATGGTAGCTTTTAATTTTCAAGAACTTTTCTTGAAATTTTTTCAGAAGGAAAGGAAGTTGAATTACGGGGTATTGCAGGGAAGCCGGGAAAAATAATAAGCTCTAATGTCATGACAAAGCTTCTAAAGAAAGAACAACGAGGCGTAATTGCACAATTATGCTCACTAGAAGTTCCAACATCAAAATCATCTATTTCTGCAGATCTCCAACAAGTCTTGGACAATCATTCCAAGGTGTTTGAAACTACCAAAGGACTCCCACCTATTCGTGATCATGATCATGCTATTCATTTGATTCCAGGAAGTGTTCCTCCAAACAACAGGCCTTATAGATATCCTTACATCCAAAAGAGCGAAATTGAACGTATGATTGCAGAAATGTTAGAGGCGGGTATAATTCAACCTAGTCAAAGTTCTTTCTCTGCTCCTGTAGTATTGGTACACAAGAAGGATGGATCATGGCGAATGTGTCCTGATTATAGGGAGCTCAATAAGCTCACCATTAAAGACAAATTTCCCATTCCTGTGATTGATGAATTATTGGATGAATTACATGGAGCAATTTATTTTACCAAGTTGGATCTTCATTCGGGATATCATCAAATTAGAATGAAGACTGAAGATATTCCAAAAACAACATTTCGAACTCATGAGGGTCATTATGAATTTTTGGTCATGCCTTTTGGCCTTACCAATGCACCTTCTACATTTCAAGGGTTGATGAATTCCATTTTCAAACCCTTCCTTAGAAAAGTTGTGCTAGTATTTTTTGATGATATACTAATCTACAGCAGGTCTTGGAAGGATCATGTTCAACATGTTGACAGGGTGCTCAAACTATTGGAGGAGAAACAATTATATGCAAAAACATCCAAATGTTTTTTTGGAGTACAAGAGGTGGAATATTTGGGTCATATTGTATCTCACGAGGGTGTTAAGGTAGACCCTAACAAAATTAAAGCCATTAAGGAATGGAAAGTCCCCACAACCATAAAGCAGTTGCGTGGATTTCTTGGGTTAACAGGGTATTATCGCAAGTTTGTTAAGAATTATGGGCACCTCTAACAACATTATTGAAGAAATGTTCATTTTCATGGACTCCTGAAGCAACTAAGGCCTTTGAACATCTTAAAGAGGCAATGTGCTTAGCACCAGTCTTAGCTAGAATTGGTGCTGTTTTAATGCAATAAGGAAGACCCATTGCTTTTGAAAGTCGTTCAATCAAAGGAAAGCATTTACAAAAGGCTATTTATGAGAAAGAAATGTTGGCAATACTACATGCACTAAAGAAATGGAGACCTTACCTAATGGGAAGACACTTCAAGGTAAAAACTGATCATGATAGTCTTAAACACTTTTTGGAACAAAGACTATCTTCAGAAGAGCAGCGAAAATGGGTCACAAAGATTTTGGGTTATGACTTTGAAATCGTCTACAAAAAAGGGAAGCTAAATGTTGTTGAAGATGCACTCTCAAGAAAGGATGAAGAGGTGGAAGCATTGCTTTGTGCCATTTCAATTATCCAATCAGATTGGATAACCAAAGCAAGGGATGAATGGAAGAAGGACGAAGAAGTGTGGACTCTCATTCAAAAGTTGCAGCAAGATCCTATTACATTTGATACATTTAGTTGGAAAAATGATTCCTTATGGTACAAAGATCACTTATATATTTGTAAGAATTCCCAACTAAAACAAAATATTCTTTTGGAATTGCACACTTCTCCTTTAGGAGGACACTCCGGATTTTTAAAAACTTACCACAGGGTGAAGAAAGAATTTTTTTTGGATGGCCTTAAATCTGATATTCAAAAGTTTGTGGCGGAATGTTTGGTTTGCTAGCAAAATAAAGTTGAGACAATTAAGACCCCGGGTCTTTGACAACCTTTATCCATTCCAAGTCAACGTTGGGAGGAGATTTCAATGGATTTTATCATAGGTTTACCTAAGTCCGAAGGAAGGAGTGTCATCATGGTTGTAGTTGATAGACTTACCAAGTATGCACACTTTTGTGCATTATCTCATCCATTTAAAGCAAGTACATTTGCTACTGCATTTATGGAAACAATTCAAAAGCTACATGGAAACCAGAAGATTATTGTAAGTTACGGAGATCCCATTTTTACAGGAAATTTTTGGACGAAATTATTTTCTTGTTTGGGTACTCAACTAGCTCATAGCTCATCTTATCATCCTCAATCCGATGGTCAAACAGAGATAGTGAATAAATGTTTGGAAGGATATCTTAAAAAATTAGGTGATAGAACATAGACATCACATAGGAAAGACTCAAACAAGTCACACAGACAAGAATCAAACACAACCAAGTGTCAAGTGGTAGAACACCTGCATCCTAGACAAGTCACACCGACAAGTCTCACTACACCTATTGGCCAGATAGGTGGCTCTTCCCACGTCCCAGACTGTGGGTCAGATGCATATTGAGGCCTACTCTTGTGGCACACACTACACAAGAGGTCCCTCATCCTCAGGAGATTTCTGGCATCATTCCCTAATCTTGTGAGCTCTAATAGGGGGAAAGGCAATTCAATCTTTTCGATCAGCTGTGACCACCTCCCAGAAGGGTCACGTCCATAAGTCCAAGCTGCTTTCTAAAAACCAAGAACTTCCCTTTCGATAAATGCTTAGTAAGAATGTCAACTATTTGATCATCGGAGAAGATGTGATGGAGCCTCACTGCTCTTCTTTGCACCATATCCCGGATATAGTGATACTTGATCTCAATATGCTTGGAATTGTGATGAAACACATGATTTTTTGCAAGACTAATCCCGCTCTTATTGTCACAATCAAGGTTGCGGGGAAGCTTCTCCCCCCCGATCCCGCTCCCAAAACGCGCTCCGTTTGAGAGCTCTTTGGGAGCACGCTTCCGAGCCTGAAAAACGCTCCCTGTCTTTTTGGGAGTGAACGCTCCCTGAGCGCTTCCCCCATTAAAAAAACGCTTTGGGAGCGTTTTTTTAATGCGAACGCTCCCCGGCGCGTAAAAAAATTTCCGACATCAAATTTCGATTTTTTTTTTGGGAGGGAGGGAGGGGGGGGTTGGGTAAATAAAAGCCCACCCTCTTCATTTAGTTTTTATTGTTTTAGTTTGAGAGTGAGAGCAAGAGGAGCAAGAGCTTGAGAGTTGGAGAGCGATTTGGAGAGAAGGAGAGCTTGAGAGTTTGGAGAGCGGAAGTGCCAAGGAGAGAGCAATGAGCCTCTTTCTTCTAATCTAGTTTTTTATTTTCTAGGAATTGTTTTTAAGTTGTTCAAAAATGAAAACTTGATTTTTTTTTCTCAATGTTGCATTCTATTGTGTTGAAAGTGAAAAATTGAATTGTTTTTTTTCCTATGTTGCATTTCCTATTCCCATTTGGCATTCCTCCATTTTTTTTGCAGGCTAGAAACTTGAAACTTGAAACATCATGGCTATATGGTGAGGGATTTTCTTCATGTTGTTTCCTTTCTTCGTAATAATGGTGTTGGAGAGTAGAAGAAAGAGGCCCATTAGAGAAGAGGAGGACGAAGAAGTGGGTTATAGTGGATTTGATGAAAATCCTGAAGAGGAGGAGGAGTATGCCAAGGAGGAAGGGGAGAGTGGAGAACATGAGGCCACAAATACCCCAACTAGGCAAGACCAAAGTCAAACACCTTTGTGGAAATATGTTCAGAGGCAGGAAGGAGGGAAAGGTGGTGGAACCACTAAATTTCTTTGCCCCCATTGCAATAAAGAATACACAGGTTCATACATCCGTGCCAGAAGGCACCTTTGTGGGAAAATGCCAAGGGATGGAGACAAAAATCTAGGAATCAAAATTTGTGTAAGTGTGCCAGCAACAGAGAGAGAGAAATATAGAAAGGAAGAGGAGGCTGCCCTACAAAGATCTAAAATATCTGGGGGTCTCATTGATTCTTATACACCATCAGGTCCATCACATCATGGTCAAAGAAGTCCATCAACTTCCACCCATGGCAGTGGATATGGAGGCACACCTGGACCAAACATCTCCTTAAGGCGTAGAACCATATCCGATTTCCTTGACGAAGGGTGTAAGAATGATGTGGATTCAAAAATTTTCTGGTTTCTATATGCATGTGGGGTGCCATTCAATGTTCTTCGCTCACCTTATTGGCATGAAATGGTTTCTACCATTAATGATGCCCCCAAAGGATACAGGAGCCCTGGGTATGACAAGGCCAGAATCGTGGGACTTGATCATGAAAGAGCTAAAATAAACAATTCTTTGGCTAGAATGACAAATTCTTGGAATGAGCATGGGGTGTCCATTGTATTTGATGGATGGACCAATGTAAAAGGAAAGCCATTGATAAGTGTTCTGGCTGTGTTGGTTAGTGGTGCAATATTCCTTTCAGCATATGATTATTCAGAGAAATTCAAGACCGACATTAACATTGCAGAACCATTACTTGAAATAATTAAAAATACTGGGCCATACAATGTCATCCAAGTTATCACTGATAATGCTGCTAATTGTAAGGTAGCAGGAGCAATTATTGAGGATAAATACCCCAACATATTTTGGTCTGGGTGTTTGGTTCACACAATGAACCTTTTGATGCATGATATCATTAAAAACAAACAACCTCAATTCAAATGGCTTGGTGATTTGTACAAGAGAGGTAAAAAAATGATAAGATTTATTACAAATCATAGCAATACCCATGGGATTTTCCGTACTCACTCCAAATTGGAGTTGTTGAAGATAGCAAAGACTAGATTTGCTAGCTATTACCTCACCTTCAGGCGCCTTTTGAAGGTAAGAGAGTCATTGGTTGCAATGGTATCAAGCCCACACTGGCAGGTATTAAAGGATAGGGCAACGACAATAGTTGACAGGTAAGGTTTTGAACATGTGGAGGAGATTGCCCTTGACCCTTTGTTTTGGGCACGTGTGAGGGAAATTTTGAATTTCACCAAGCCCATTTATCACATGATTCGTTTTTCAGATACAGATAAACCGGTGATTGGGGAGGTTTATGAGCAGAGGATAGCATGTTGGGCCAAATAAAAGATGTTGTTAAGGATAATGATCCCAACTTGTATGCAATGATTCACGACTGTGTGTGTGCACGGTGGAATAAACTCAATGTTCCACTACATGCTTTGGCATATATCCTTATGCCAAAATACTACTCTCCATCTTGGTTGGGCCAACCTGCACCTGGAGGTGGGGTTAGGATCAAACCTCACACTGATCCAGAGGTACAAGAGGGGTACATGAAGGCATTAGATAAGTTGGTCCTCGACAGGGAGGAGTGTGCTAGATTGCGCCTTGAATTAGGGGGATACTTCAGTTGCAATGGTAACTTTGGTTCTTTCCATGCAATGGAAGACAAAGACAGATTTGATGCTCTCACATGGTGGGAAGCATATGGCAGCATGGGTCTTTTGACAAAGTTGGCAAAAAAATTTCTCTCACAAGTTGTGAATACTTCTTCTGCAGAGAGGTGTTGGAGCACCTACAGCTTCATACATAATGTGAGAAGAATTAGGTTGAATGAAAACCGAGCTGAAGGCTTGGTTTATGTGCATTACAACTTGAGGTTGTTGAGTCATTACTGTGATCGGGCATATGAGGATCGATCATATAAAGTCTGGGACAACAACCCAGAGGATGATAATCTGGAGGATGGCATTGTACATATGGAAGAATTGGAAGCAAAACTTTTGAGGGATGATGATGAAGCATCAACAACCATGCCACCACCACACACAGGGCCAGTCCCACCATCCAGTAACAGTGTGGGTGCTAGTGCCAGTGCTCGATATCCAACTATTGTTCCTTTGCAGATTCAGCCTCCACCTACATCCTCACGTTGCCCTTCGCTTTCTAGTAATGGTCATGGACGTGGTACTCCTGAGAGTACTAGAAGACCACCATTGCCTCGTGGTTCTCACAAATTAGACATTTCTCGTGGGCGTGGCAAGGGGCCAGCCAATAGATAAAATATATTTGTTGTTTACTAGTCTTTTCTATTTTCTAGCAGTTTTTATCTTTTATAACTGTTGAATAGTTGAAACTTGACTCTTTCATATTTAATGACAATTTAAGTTTGAAGTTTGAATTTGAAAGGTGAAACTTTGAAGTTGGCATTTATAATTTTATAAGTCATTATGAATTATGAATATGATGCTTCATGATAGTTATATGGTGATCAATGAATCAATGATGATAAATGTTATAAATCAATGATGATAAATGTTATATTTTGAATTTTGAAATCAATGAATCAATGATGATAAATGATATATATCAATGATGATAAATGTTATATATTGAATTTTGAAATCAATGAATCAATGATGAATTATGATATATATATCAATGATGATAAATGTTATATATTGAAATTTGAAATCAGTAATGATAAATGTTATATATCAATGATGATATATGTTATATATTGAATTTTGAAAGCTTGAAATCTTCAGATTGATGATTCGCGAGACTCAAGGGTCAATATGTTGTATGTTTCCAACTTGTGGGCGTGTTTGATGAAGATTATAACTTCTAGATGATTGATGTTATATGATTCAATCTATGTTTTTATGCTTTTATGTCTAATTCATCATTCTACATGCTTTTGTTGACATATATGCATCAAAATATAAAAAATAATATATATATTTAAAAAAAATGCTCCCCGAAACGCTCCGGACCGGGAGCTTTTGAAAGTGGCGCTCTCGCTCCCGCTCCCAAGCAACCATGGTCACAATATATAACTGTTGTGTTTGGAACTTGCTCAAATAGTCCCCCAAAAAGCTTTCTCAACCAAATTGCCTCACAGCTAGCCATGCTAGCAGCAATGTACTCAGTTTCAGTTGTCCTTAGTGCCAAGACTTCTGCTTTCCACTCATCCAAGAGATCATGGCAGATCCCAAGCTAAAGCAACACCCATAAGTGCTATTTCTATCAGAAGAATTGCTTGCCTAATCAACATCAATATATCCATGAAGTCTTACATTTTTAGCAGTATATTTCAATCCTAGATTTATAGTTCCATGCAAGTATCTGAGTACATGTTTTGCAACAATCCAGTGGGCATGAAAGGGATCAATCATATGCTTACTTAAAGTGTTTACAACCAAGCATATATCAGGCCTAGTGTTTACCAAAAACATCAAAGCACCAATGAGCTGTCTATACTTTGTGGGATTTGCTAGACTAGGTCTTGCTACTTTGCCACATAATTTCTTAAAGTTCATTTCCATAGGAGTATGCATGGACTTACATTCTACCATAGGAAATCTTTCAAGAAGCTTAACAACATATTTTCCTTGAGAAAGATAAATTTCACCAGGTCTTTGCCACACCTCTAGACCCAGAAGTTAATGCATCAAACCAAGGTCTTTCATTTCAAATTTAGAAGCTAATTCCTTCTTACACTAGAGGATAAGAGGTCCTCCTCCTGTTAAGAATAAATCATCAACATACAATACCAAAATCAAAGGTATAACTTGGACTGTCTTGAAGTAGAGGTTTGGGTTTGCACTGCTTTTTGTGAAACCAAACTTTATCAGGTAGCTATCAATGCGAGCATACCAAGCTCTTGGAGTTTGCTTCAACCCATATAAGGCTGTATTTAGTCTGCATACATGAGTTTCCCTGTCATGCTCTTCAAAGCCTCGTGGTTGTTCAAAAAATACCTCTTCCTTGAAGAAGCCATGCAAAGAAAGCAATTTTCACGTCCATTTGGTGAAGAGTCCATCCCTGGCTAGCAGCTAAGGCAACAATAGATCGAATAGTAGTATATCAAGCTATAGGTGCAAAAATCTAATCATAATGTATTCCCTCTTTCTGAGAGAATCCTCTAGCTACAAATCTAACATTATATTTTTCAATACTACCATTTGCACCATGTTTAATATTAAATAACCATTTGAAAGTGACAACAGATTTACCTTGAGGTCTAGGAACCACTTCCTAGACACCATTTTGGATGATGGACTCATATTATTTAGTAATGGCATCTTTTCAGACTTGTTCCTTTGCAGCTTCTTCAAAGGTGCATGGTTCTGCTTGAATGATGTTGCTCATGACAACAACGTACCCTTGAAATCGACTTGGCTTCTTACTTTCCCTGAACGTTCCTCTTGGGGCAACATGTTGTTCAACATCTTGAAAGGTATCTCGCAACCATAGTGGTCTCTTTTTGGTAGGAGGATCATGTAGTGGAGGATTTAGAGGATCCATGGAACCCATTGGATTTTCAACAAGCTCATTCTCAGGTTCCGGCTCAGACTCAGATGCAGATTTTTTTTCATTAACAACTTGTCTTTCAACAACGGTAGGAGGAGGAGAGTCTCTTGCTTTTCTAAGAGCTGCATCTTCATCAAATGTTACGTCTTTTCTAAACTCAATAGTTCTTTTACCAAGTACATAAATTCTATAAGCTTTTGAATTATCACAATAACCATCAAACATACCTTTCTTCCTCAAAGCTTTCAGTTTGTTCCTTTTCTCTTTTGGCACATGGAAGTACACAGGACAACCAAAGATTTTCAAGTGACTCACCTCAAGCCTTTTACCAGTGAAGACTTCTTCAGGAGTCTTATTGACTAAGGCTGGATGAGGAGTTTTGTTATGCTCATAAACAACAATATTTGCAGCTTCTCCCCACAAAATCTTTGGTAGCTTTTGATCATGCAGCATGGCTATGACTGCTTCCATAATGGTTCTATTATTCCTCTCAGCCACACCATTTTGTTGTGGATTATACGACACAGTGGTTTCTTTCTTTATTCCAGCGTCTTTGCAAAGATCATTAAACTCATTGGAGGTGAACTCTCCCCTTATCAGATCGGAAAGCTTTGATCAACTTTCCCGTTTGATTTTCAATCAAAGCCTTGAAATCTCTGAACATGTCAAATGCTACCCCTTTCTTTTTCAAAAAGAATATCCATGTCTTGCAAGAAAAATCATCAACCAAAATCATGAAATACAAGTAGCCAACAAGAGAATATATGAGCTGAAGTACCTGACTAGTTTTTGTTCTGCTTGAAGGGAATGGTCCCTTAGTATGCTTTCCACTTGCACAACCTGGGCAAACTCTTTCATGATCTATTTTGATCTCAGGGATTCCAGAAACCATCTTCCTTATATGAGGTAAGGCTTTGTAGTGTAGGTGAACAAATATTTTGTGCCATAGCTCACATTGAATATTGATATCATGGACCAATGCATGAATGGGTTTACCATTGACTTTGTAAAGCCCTTCACATCTTGATCCAAGAGTGAAAGCTTCTCTCATACTTGAGTTCAAAGGCCAAGTTAGAACTTTTCCATTAATAAAAACAACTTTCATTGATTTATCTTCTAAAGCAGATATGGATACAAGATTCTTTTTCAAACCAGGTACATACACAACTTGCAGGAAAATAGATTTGCCATCATCTAACTGAAATGGAACTGAACCATAAATTTTAACTTGGTGAGTAGAATTATTTCCAATGATAACAGTTAAATTAGTCTCCCTCTCAACTAGATTAGAGAGTGTTTCTTTGTAACCAATAAAATGTTTGGAAGCACCACTATCAGCTAACCAACTATCAAATGAATCTGCAGCAGAAGATCTGGAAAAAGTAGAAACAAGAAAATATTCTGATTGAGTCTCTGTTGCATTATTTCTATATCTTGGATTTCTTGTTTTCTTAGGATGCCCTTTTCTTTGATTTTCAGAAGAGTCTTTTCTATAATCAAATTTGTTTTTGAATCTAGGAGCTCTTATTCTTTCTTTACAGTCACGAGCAAAATGACCATGTTTTTTACAGTTAAAACATCTAACATTTGACATGTCTAGATTCCCTTTATTTGATTTGAAAACATATTTCTTTTTATTACCTTTCTTTCTCGTCATAGGCTAAAAATGCAGTAGGTTCTCCTTATTCATGATGTAAAATTCTCTCTTTGGAGATCAATCTGGCCTCCTCTTGGATACACTTTCCCAATAGCTCATCAAATGTGGGAAGAGTGTTGATGTTGCTGATAGTGGTGATAAAAGTCTACCAAACAGGAGAAAGGCTTTCAAGCGCAACCAATACTATTTCTTTGTCAGGTACAACTTCACCAAGTGTTGACAGTTGATTCCTGATTTTAATCATTCTCAGGAAGTATGCTTGAACCGTCTCTCCTCTATTCATCTTGATGTCCTTCAACTTATTCTTCAAAGCAATAATCTGGTTCAATTTACTAATTGCAAACATGCTAATTAGTTTGTCATACGTTTTTGTAGCTTTGTTAAAACCAGAAACATAAGTAATGAGATGATCACTAAGAGAATCAAGGATAATTTTTCTAGCTTTGATTTCACTCTTTCTATATTTGGATTTGACAACAACATTTGCATTCTCTGGTGGATCATCTAATGAGTCTTCAACATATTCTAGAATTTCGTGTTCTTCAAGAGTGATATCTACCCTTGCTTTCCATGAACCAAAGTTTGAAGCATCATTCAACTTCTCCTCTATCTTGAAGTAGGACGAAGTCATCTTAATCAGAAAACATTGGCAGCAAGTGTGGTCTCTTCAGGTGATCTTTGATCTCCTTAGACTTGTCTTTACCAAGGCTCTGATACCATGTTAAAATCTGAAAGTTCTATGCAGAAATTTAAAAATTCTTTGCAGAAACTTGAAAGTTCTATGCAGAAAACTGAATGTACTTGCAGAAAATTGAATGTACTTTGCAGAAAACTGAATGGAGCTGAATGTACTTTGCAGAAAACTGAATGGAACGGAATGTACTTTGTAGAAAGCTAAATGTACTTTGCAGAAAGTTGAATGTACTTTGCAGAAAACTGAATGTACTATGTTGTTACAAATTCTTAGAATGCAGATTTCTTCTTCACAACTTTTCAGATCAGCAATTGTAGATAGAACATAAACTTCAGGATCATATGAAGACAACCAAGCACAAATATGAGACATTGAGAGTTAGGTCTAATGACTAGGGCAAAACCCACAAGGGGAAAACCCAAATGATTCTTCTTCTATTAGATTTCTTCAATTGTTCAGCAGAGTACAAAGAGAGAGAGAGAGAGAGAGAGAGAGAGAGAGAGAATGAATAAAGTCACCAATGTTTGATCAACTTGCAGTTGAAGTGCTCTTGCTCTTCGCTTGAATATCTCCTCCTCCTCTAGATTAGATCTTGTCCTACACGCTCTCTCCAACTCTTCCCTTGCTCTTACTCTTCACTTGCTCTTACACTTTTCTTGCACACACTCAACTTTAGCTCTCCTTATTCACAATGAACATGTTACTCTCAACTCTTACTTGCTCTTGCTTAAATAGATGAGAAATGAGAGGAATTACAAAATGAAATCATTCCTTGATCCAATAATAGGAGAATTGAATTCCATGAGGGAGGAGTTACTTGAGGAGAAGTGTAATTCATCCCAAGAATAGAGAGAGAGTTACGCTTGTCTTGAGGAGTTACAATACGAATTAGGGAGAGAGAGAGTTACACTTAGATATGAGAGAATATTTGGTGAGAGTTACAAATCAAATTGAATGAGGGAGTTGCAAGTGCATTTAATGAGGATGAGTTACATTTTTTCGTACATTGAATTAGTGAGGGAGAGTTACATTCTCTGAGGTGTGGAGTTACTATTTTATTCCAAGAAAGAGGTTCAATTTGCCAAGTAAGAGATTCCCAATTTAATTTACTTATTTCATAAGAGAATTCGTTTTTATTAATTCTTTAAAGGTGAATGACTTTAGAATATTTTATAAATTATAGTATAATAATAATAATAATACTAGTAAGGATAAAAATATTAATTCTTGACTTGTATAATCATGATTGATTTGATTTTAAAGTGGATTCCATATGTCGAGATCATCTTTGATCATTTAGACATGACTTTCTATTTTTGGAAAGTCATTTCCAAATTGAGATGTGACTTACTATTTTTGGAAAGTCATATTAGAATTGTTAGAAATGAAATTTTATTATAGGTGGTTCAAACATAACTGAAAGATATGATTTTTTCTAGGAGAAATTGATCCCCGAGTTGTCAAATTTTAACAAACACCACTATTCTCAACAATGACAGGTATCCAGGTTTTGATGAATTCTTGACTAGATGCACTCAAGAAGAGACAAGGATGATTGAGAGAGACATGCCTTCGAATAGGAATGATCCTACTGCATTCTCTGCTCATGCTAAGAGGAAGAACAATGCTGGTCCAAAAAGACAAGGTCAAGGAAGGTAGGGATTCAAAGAAGGAAGAAAGGGAAGATGCTTCAATTGTAACAGGTTTGGCCACTATGCTAGAGAGCGTCCTAACAAAAGGGATACACCTCGAGATGATGATCACAATCACAACAATTTCAAGGGAAATGGAAATCAAAGGAATAACACGTTCAACAAAGGAAAGAGAAATTCTCTCGCTACACAATATGGAAATGGTCAACCTCCCAAAAGATCGAGAAATTCTAGGTATGATGAATTTAATGTTGTAGATAACAAGCAAAAATAATTTTATCTTATATCTGCCCTCTCTACTACCTCTCCTGCGGACACCTTGGATAATTGGTTGATTGATAGTGGTGCCTCAACGCACTTCATTAGGTACAAAGAGGCCCTCTCAAATTTGATTGAGAAAGGAAACCAATTTGGAGATCATACTTGGAGACAATGCCACCTATCCCGTGAAAGGGATAGACTGTTACTCTTCATTTAAATCAAGGTCAAATCCTTCATCTACAAGATGTATTTTATGTACCTGACTTTAAGAATAATTTGGCATCTATTTCGAAGATGGAAGACAAATGATTCAAGGTGGCATTCATTAATTGAAAGGTACGTGTTTGGAAAAGGAATTTCAAAAAAGCATTGACTCTTGGATTAAG
Organism: Pinus albicaulis; assembly: GCA_034641835.2. Lineage (NCBI taxonomy): Eukaryota > Viridiplantae > Streptophyta > Pinopsida > Pinales > Pinaceae > Pinus > Pinus albicaulis. The sequence goes on from CM076577.1 coordinate 824,327,759, forward strand.
GGTTGATAGCCTAGGTTGGAGGAAGTCCTTTGGGAGCCATGACATGCAACACTTCTCTTCAAATCCGAATTATGGCACCGAAGGTTTGCTCACCTTAGAGATCTTCCTATTTCAAAGAAAGACAAAGATGAAGATGCAGGAAAGCAGGAAGAAACGAAGGATGAATCGATGCTCGATGTTGAAGGTCCGATGGATCCCATTGATCCACTTCCTAGTGAGCCCTCTTCTTCAAAAAGGAGACCCTCATGGCTCAAAGACATTCTCGAAGATGCTGAGAGACACATTGCACCGAGGGGGACATTTCATGAATGTAAGAAGCCGAACATGTACCAAGGGTACTTAGTTGCCGTGAGCACCATTGTTCAATCTGAGCCTGGAACGTTCGAAGAAGCCTTGAAGCACCGAGTTTGGAAGGATGCAATGAACGAAGAGTATGGGTTGATCATGAAGAATGATGTCTGGGATGTGGTCCCTTGACCCAATGACAAGTCTGTTGTCACCTCGAAATGGCTTTACAAAATCAAACATGGAGCTGATGAGAGTGCTGAAAAGTTTAAGGCCATGTTCGTTGCCCGAGGCTTCTCTCAAAAGGAAGGTGTGCACTGTGGACTATGAAGAGATATTTGCATCGGTTGCCCAATATAGCACCATTCGTTCGATTATTTCCCTTGCTGCCTCTCAGGGATGAAATTTACATCAAATGGATGTCAAAACTGTTTTCTTACATGGCTCGCTTAAGGAATAAGTTTATGTAGAACAACCCAAAGGGTTTGAAGTTTTGGATCGAGAGTCACATGTATGCAGGTTGAAGAAAGCCCTCTATGGATTGAAGCAAGCCCCAGGGCTTGGTATGCCAGGATCGATAGCTATCTTATTAAGCTGGGATTTACAAGAAGTGAAGCTGAGCCGAAATTTTACGTTAAGGTTGAAAATGTCAGGCCTCTCATTTTGGTGCTCTATGTAGACGATCTCTTTCTAACAGGTGCAGACCCTCTCATTCATCAATGCAAGAGGGAGTTGACTTCTGAATTCAAGATGAAATACCTAGGGTTGATGCACTACTTCCTAGACTTGGAGGTCTAGCAAAAGCCAAGTGAGATTTTCCTTTCTCAAGGAAAATATATTGTGAAGCTGCTTGAAAGATCTGGGATGGTGGACTGCAAGTCTGTGACTACTCTGATGGAACTCAACTTCAAGAAGCTATGCATTAGCGCTGCTGGGCCCGATTTGGGAAATCCTTCGAGTATCGTCAACTCTTGGGGGCATTGATGTTCTTGGTGAACTCCCGTCCGGACATATGCTTCGTTGTGAATATGTTGAGTCAATTTGTGGTTGAGCCAAATCACATAATATGGATTGCTGCCAAGAATCTTTTGAGATATCTTCGGGGCACAATCAACTATGGATTGAGATACACTTCGGGAATTTGAGGCTCCATGGATATATTGATGTTGATTGGGTTGGCAGTGTGGTGGATCGTAAGAGCACATCTGGATGTTGCTTCTCACTAGGTTCTGCTTCAATAGGATGAGCAGGAAGCAAAAATCGGTTGCTTTGAGCACCGTCGACGCTGAATACATTGCAACTAGTATGGCCTGTTGTGAAGCTGTTTGGTTGAGGAAACTCTTTAGTTATCTTTTTGAGCATGTGCTGGATACCATTGTGATCTATTGCGACAACCGAAGTGGAATTCGCCTTTTAGATAATCTTGTGTTCCACGATTGCTCCAAGCATATTGATATCAGGTACCACTTTATCCAGGTTATAGTACAACGATGAGTAGTAAGGCTCCATCACATTGGGACTGATGAGTAAGTCGCAGATATTCTCACAAAGCCCTTGGGGAAGGTCAAATTCTTAACCTTCCATGAGAGACTTGGAGTCGTGGACAAACCCTCCTATGAGGGTCCTGCATGAGTTGGACATTGAGCTCTGGGAGCTCCGGAGGCCTTGGGGTACTTCTTGGAGCTTTGAGCGACCATAGGGTGAGTGGTTCACCTTCCCCTGTGATATCCCTTGTTGGTTGACATATGAGCAGGATGAGTGGTTCACCTTCTCCTGCTGGTGCCCCAGCATATATCCTACCCATGTAGTCCAGGACTCATGTGAACTACCTCTCATCTGGCCAATGAGTTGGGAAATGAGGATAGAGACCATAGCACTACCGATGGATGCATCATGTATTGTCGTACTCTCTATGCTAGGATGATGTTCAACAACTTGATTTGGGATCAAGTCTGATTGAGGTTTTACCACTGGACTGACTTTGGGTCAGTGGAGAGTGGCAAGGTCTTGTGACTCACTCTCCATCAAATTCTTATTCATTTTTTCTTCATAGTTCAGTAGAGAAAAGCAAAGCAAAGCAGTGCAGGGATGACAAAGATGGTGTAGGTTGACAGATGGATTGGCAGGTGAATTTCTCCCTAGTTGAGGGGAGTGTTAAAATTGGCAACTAGGGCCAAAATCCACCTTGGATAGCTCATATGATGAAGATGATATTTTTATTGGATTCCTCTTTCCGAGAGGTGCAAGATTGATCTAAAGATCATCTTGTTTGGATGAGTAGAAGTGTGATTTTGAATTTATTTCTCACACATGTGCAAATTGTCAAGGTTGGCCAAAAGTCTAATGTAGGTTCATGAAGCCCCAGTAGATGTGTCCCCACTCTCAACGAATTGTATAAATAAGAGAGACCCTCTCTTCATTTGGACATCATCTCATCACACACATTCTCTCTCCTCTCTTGATTCGGTCATACAACAAGGGAGCAGCTCTCCTCTTCACACGTGTGGCAGGAGGCTGAAAATTTCAGGACTGTTTTAGGGCTGATTGCAGGAGCGTTGACCAGCGTTGACTAATGGTCAACACCTCAGATTTGACTGCTGTTTTCAGGCAGGACGTCCGATTTCTTGAGGCCACATTGGTTGGCACAAATCCCGAGACATTTGGAGCAGTTTGACCTGCGTTGACCGAGTTTGACTGAAGATTTCAGGACTGTTTTTGGGCTGACATTGACTGTCCTTGGAGGCCGAGTTGAATGTCCTTGACCGAGCTAAATTGGAGATGAATTATTGCTGGTTTGACCAGCGTTGACTTTCTGATTAGGGCATCCTGTTGACTGCTGTTTGACTGGATTGTTTTGACAGTGTTTGGGCAAGTAAAAATGTTTGATGTACTCTCTCTCTCTGCTGAACTTTTGAAGAATAATAAGAAGATTTGATCAAAGGGTTTTCCCTACATTGGGGTTTTTCCATGTACTCCGCCAAATACTGTCTTCTGCTTATTGTTTATGTTATATCTGCATTTACTAACAATGTTATTGTGATTGCTAATCTGAAAATTGATATTGGGCTAATAAGGAAAAGAAGTAAATTGCTCTTAAGCATAGAACATACCATTGTTATCTAAAATTAACAATCATATTACCATACATACAGAGTCCAGACAGAGAATTAGCCATTCCGTCTCTCCAACTCTGTATAGAGAGCCAAAGTTATGTGGACATAATATACAAAAAGTAAATCGTGCGCTTCTCTCAGCCTAGAGCAAGACGCGGTTGCTCCTTTGGCTCTGGAGTCTATGTGTCAACTTGAACTGTACTTTCCTGCTGTCTCTGCCACTAATAAACCAAGAAAGATCAACAAAGTTAGTCAGCAGAAACACATGAAACAGAATTAACTTTCATTATCTATGTATTACCTCCTGTTGATCTGTCAGACAGGCTGGTTTTCTTTTAGTTTGCTTATAGTTGTTTCTTTTAGAGCTAATTACAGCTTATTCATTTTTATTATTTTACATAAGCAAAGGCTATAGCAGTTGTATAATTTCTACGAAATTCTGATCTGCTAGTTAGTCAGCAGAAACACATGAAACAAAATTAACTTTCATTATCTATGTATTACCTCCTGTTGATCTGTCAGACAGGCTGGTTTTCTTTTAGTTTGCTTATAGTTGTTTGCTTTTAGAGCTAATTACAGCTTATTCATTTTTATTATTTTACATAAGCAAAGGCTATAACAGTTGTATAATTTCCACGAAATTCGGATCTGCTAGTATTAACAATCTGAAAACAAATTTTCTTTTCACATAGACACAAATTTTTTCTACCAAATAGCAGAGGAATAGAACAGAAACAATTACACAAATTCACACAATAGAACACAACAATTTTCTAGGGAACCCAACAGGGAAAAACCCTCGCTCGCTTCAGAATTTTATTGAGGAAAACTGAGCAATAGATCTGATACAAATACAAGCTTGTTCCAATCTGAAAATGCAACGATTCTCCTGCTTATCCTGGCCTGAAACCCCTGCTTGATAGCTGATCTGCTTCCTCCTATGCGCACTAGAGGCTTCACTTTCCCAGCACAAATCCTTAGGAAATAACCTCCTATTTCCTAGCACTGGCTGAGCTCGTATTAAATAGACAATTTCTCTATTTCTATGCGCACTTCAAGAAGAAATTGCCCTCCACAAAGATTCGCACAAGGAAACCTTGGCTCGTTCCTCCACAAGCTCTCCTGCTCACAAACTTGTGCTCAAGAATAATGAATACAAAGTGTGCCTTCGATCTCCTTATAAACAATTCGATTTGGCTATTGTAATTTGTTAGTGAGTTTCTAAATTAGGAGTTGAACTGAAGCTTTTCTACTTAACAAAAGTCAACACAAGTTGTTAACTAGTTCCTCCTAAAATATAGGAGGCTAACTCCACTTGTTCTTTTAGTTCCCGATTTAACTCACACTAGAGGACAGATAACTCGGTCCTCCACACACTCACACTAGTCAAACTGCTTCTTGAACTTGTCCTCATCACTGGAACTCGTGCATGATTAAGAAGATCAGCTTAAACTTTAATAGAATCATATATATATATATATATATATATATATATATATATATATATATTGTTGAAAATAGTGGTAGCCATGGTTGGTATTTTCATCCTAAAAAGAAATTAGAAAAAATAGAATTTAAATTTGCCTCCAAAAATTGTCAAGTTGGCTCCATCAAATGACAGGTCGGCTGGGCCCCTTGGAGGCTCCCATTTGACCCCCTATGATGACTATATATATGTGACAATTGCTCCTCATTTGGGCAATTCGTTGAGCATCTTTTCTCCTTGTTTTCTGCGAGCTACAGAAGGATAAGAAGGACGGAATTTCAGGATGGGAAGGAGGCTTGTCTATTAATATTGATCTGGTCAGCTATTGTGTTTATAGTTCTGTTTATGGATATTTTGATGGACATTGGATTCTCTCTCTAAAGGAAAGCAGTTCTGGGTTTACCCCTTGTGGGTTTTTCCCTGGCCTCAGGCCTGATTCTTTGTGTCTCTTGTTCATTGTCTCACTGTGGATTTTATTGCTCTGTCAATGTTTAAATACTTTTAATTTTTCTTGTGTAACTGCGTGATGATACTATGTGAAAATTATGCTAATATGATCATTTGAAGTAGTTATTTGTTAGTAAATTTGTTTCTAGTCCCCCATGCTAGAAAAACAACATGGAATCAGAACTGTTCAAGAGCAGTTGAAATCTATATCTCTAGAAAAAGGACAAATTTCTCTGGATCCAATCCAAAGCTTCCTGTTTGAAAATTTCAAGTCTGAATTACAGGACTCTATGGTAGGCCGAATTACAGGACTCTGTGGTAGGCCGAATTGCAGGCCTCTTTGGTAGTCTGAATTATAGTCTTCTGTGGATCCGGTTTCTGTGATCTCTGTGGCACATAATGAAGATGATACTAGCTTATATTATTGTTATCAAAAGCTGTTATCATGAAAGGTTTCTAGGTCGAAGTGCTAGTACACTACAAGACATAACTCTCTATGACACTTCGTATCTCTGTGAGGCCCCTGCTGTAAAACTTTTTGTGACATCCCTCTCTATGATTATGCGAATTCCTGTGGACTGATATATAGAGTCTAGACCTATATGAGCTCCATTGATAGGCCTATTTCATAGACTGTTATGGCACCTTGTGATTCAAATCAAATCAGAATGCTGTGGAGAAATGTATTAAGTTCTGAGATTCATTATGCGAAATCTCCTAAGGCCCCATGCAAAATTCTGTGGCTCAAGCAAAGTTCTGCGACTCCTCTATGTCACCTCTGTGGAATCTTACGTATACTGTAGCAGAGTCTTGTGAAGTCTGCAAAGATCTTATACTCTGTGATGTGATCCAAGACCAAGCACTATCATCCAAGCAATCTCTATCTGGCATCCGAATCAATGACTAGGCTTAAAATCTATCTTCCCAGGATCCAGGTCGTATTCTCTAAGAATAACCTTTAGTCCGATCCGATTGGCATTCTAGTAATCCAACAATTTGACTGTGTGTTGAGGATCTGAACTTAATGTTACTAAGTTCAATATGGATGATTGATTAAATACCTCTTTTGGCCTGTATATTGCTGATTCGAATTTCTATGTTTTATCCAAGCATCATATCGTTGACTGTGATCTAAGCCTATGCTTGAACGATGTCCTTCAGCTAAGACTAAACTATGGTTGCAATTCGATCCATGTTACTTCTCTGTGGAAATTTTACGAACCGAGAAAGACCTATGAGGATGCTACTAGGCCAACAACTATGGTCTAATGATCTTTGTGGAATTTGAAGTCTGCTGTATAGGTTCGAACCTCAGAAGTCAAGATGATCCGATCCTCTTGTGAATCCTAGGGTGATAAGGAATCAAGTCCAAGCTTGCTTAATATCAAGTTTAAGAAATCATTGCAAATATTTGAACATGGGTTTTTCTATCATACTATGTTAGAAGCTCTTAGCAAAGTTATCTATGGAACTATACTATCTCTATGAATAAGACCTGAGTCCCTATGTGATTTGTCTGCCTAGCTCTAGGTTGATCCCTCATCGGAAGTTTGTGGAAAGGTTTCTAGTACTAATCTGATTTATGAAGAAAAGAGGCAAATATTAACTTCTAAGTTTCGGGAGAGCGAGTCCGAGGCTGCTAGGTTAAGGATCTGAGCATTGTTCTGTGCTCATGACTGTATTGGTAATTTGTCATGTATGGCAAGGTCAAGTTTTAGAAACTTAAGGTTCTGTGACTATATAAAAGCCTATTATTTGAAGGAAGACCTGTAGTAAGATGCAAAACAGTAGGATATCATTGAACTGGTAATGCATCATTTGTGTTGTTAATCTCCATGGAGCCGTATCCTGAAGCAAGGTTGCTCTCTGTATTCTTCTGAAATAAAGTCTGAAATGGGAAGGTCTAAGACTGATCTGAATACCACTTTCGTTACTGTGATACTAATAGTTCAAGCCTAGATCTAGTGCAAATTAAATGATAATGCTTCTATGAGTGATATGGTTCTAGGGTTTGGTAGTCTGAACCCCAAATTATTAGGGTTGGAAAAGGGCTTAAGACTAAGAAGGAACTGTCTTGATAAGTATCTTATGTTTCTTTTATTATTTTAATTATTACAGACATTGGAATGTTTATGATTTGTACACCCTAGATAGGGTTTGGAGAAGGAAATCAAAAGCTTATGGACCATTATGTCTGATTGATAACACCTTAATGTTGATGTATACTTCCTGATGATATATATCTTGTTAATATGAATCCTTGATGATGTGATGATATGGAATGCCCTAATCACGATGATGTGGACTCTTTAATGATGACATGGACAAGATTGGACTTCTTGATGATATGGTTGAACTCTTTGATGACATAATGATGATGATGAGGATTCTTTGATGATGACATGGATGGAATTGAACTTCTTGATGATATGACTGGACTCTGTGATGACATGCACTCCTCGATGATGTGGATTCTGTTGATGATATTAACATATTATTCCTTATGATGACGTGGATGATGTGATTGGTATCTTTGATGGCGATTTAGACTCCTTGATGCCTTTACTCCTTGATGATGATAATGTGGACTTCTTGATGATATGGATGATGACATGGTCAAGTTCAACTCCTTGATGATATAAACAAGTTTAGCTCCCTGATAATGTTGACAGGTTGATTCCTTGTTGACATGGATGAGATTGGAATCCTTGGTGATGTGTTTTGACTCATTATTGTTGAGAAATCTATATGGAAGCACTTAGGGTGATTACTCTTACTTGATAATTGCTTGTGATATTATATTAACTTCTTCTTCTTGTTCTTATTATGTTTTCTTTCATCAAACAATTACCAAAACCATAAAACAATGAAGATCACAAAAACAAAGAACACAAGATGTAGGCTCTCAGCGAAGGCAAAACCCCTTTCTTAGGGGAAAACCAATCAAAATTCTTCTCTTCTTATAGAAACAACTTCAAATGAGAAATCCAAGACCAAAAACTCTAGACCAAGACCTCCTCCAAGCACCAAGTTAGCCCTCCAACAAAACCCTTCCAACTAGTCAAAGTCAAACAAAGTCAACAAGGGTCAAACCCTTCTGGAACTACTGCAAACTTAGAATTTCGGCCCCCAACATCTAAATTTCGGATCTGCAGTAGGTCTGCAACTTTGGCCCTTTGTAGCATCTCAGAATGTCGCACATGTGAGAGAAAATAGTCCAAAAACTAGGTCAGAACTTCAATTTTCCTTCCTTCTTGCTTCAACTTCTCTCTCCCTTGACTTTTTTGGCTTCTTCCTTGAATTTCACACTTTTCTATTGCAGATCGAACTTCTTGTGAGGAACATTGCTAACGAGGTTGAAATCACTTGTGTTTATACCCTTTCCAAGGGGTCGAATAGCCCCTTCTACGCTGACTTGGATTGGCAGGGCCGACTTGGTTTTGGAGGTCAATATTGATAATTTTGACTCAAAAATAATTATTCTTTCTTGTTACAAATTGCCCAATAGGGTCTTATACATAGGACAAAGACTCTCTGGAATCATGGCACTTCTCTTATTGACTTGACAAACCTTAGGAGCATGAAATGCATGCTTGACCTAGATGACCACTTAGATGGAGTATGAAACCCGTGCTTGAAAAATAGTATTTTTCTTTCTTCTTTTGATAGAAACATAAGAGATACATAATGGCATGAGTACAATGTCAATTATGAAGATCGAACATAGTTACATTTTCAACACTTATAGACATAGATTCCTTGATGATGATGATTAAGATGTGGATCCCGTTGATGATGATGATGTGGAGTTGTTTCATGATAAATCTTGGAATACTTGAAATTTTTATCTTCTTGATGATATGGATGATTGAACTCCATGGTCTTGTTGATGAGGACAAGGTTGATTGGTTGCAAGAAGGTTAATGTTAAGAGGGAGTTGACACACTCTCAAGAGATAAGCACTTTTATTATTTGTTTCTATTATTGTTTCATTATGACTCTGTTGTCTTTGTATATCTTGGTTGTATTTGCTCTTCCTTGGCCTCCTTGTGAGGATTACGAGTGCATATTGAAGATTGCCAAGGTGTGGCAGTCGTTGAAAATGGATGAAAGAATGGAGTGACAAGATGACTTGTGATTGGATGAGCTTTGAATTCAAAGGGAGCAGATAAGATCAACTTGATTGAAGCATGTTTTGACCCATGAAGTTCAATATGAAGACGATTTGAAGTCCTGACGGAAGGTTGATCTACTGAAGATGAGTTCGTGAACTCCTATGCTATGTGTTAATGATATGTTTTTGACGAAGGCTGGGAACCTCCTCAATGTAAGAGGGAACCGATTGAAAGTGAAAGGGAACCGCTGATTTGTTGATTTGGCCTATTGAGCAAAGAAAGAGAACTGTTAGGTTGTTGATGTTTGCTTTCATAAAAGCTCTGGTTGAATCTGAATGAATAATCACATGGCTACCAAAATGTTTGATCAAATGCTGGAATCCACCATTGCTACCTTTTCTGCTGGTTGATTATTATGTAAGAAGCCTAGAATGGTTGAGGATCCCTTTGAGAGTGAGCATTATTTAATAACATCATCGGGTTATTGTAAGACCTATGTGTTTGGGGAATTTGGTATGAGGCTTGCAGTCATGAGGTGCAAATTTTATCTCTTTTTGGGAGGTGATTGATGGTATATTGTTTTCATCTCTCCTGAGAGGAGATTGATGGTATGTGGTTTTTCATCTCTCCCCGTGAGGAGATTGATGGTATATTGTTTCCATCTCTCTTGAGAGGTGATTCATGGTACATTGTTTTTCATCTCTCCTTGAGAGAAGATTGACAATATATTGTTTTCATCTCTCCCTGAAAGGAGTTTGATGGTGCACTATTTTCTTCTCTCCCGAGGGGAGATTGATGGTGTACTGTTTTCATCTTTCCTGAGAGGAGACTGATGGTGTATTGATTTCATCTCTCCCTAAGAGGAGATTGATGGTGTATTGATTTCATCTCTCCCTGAAAGGAGATTGATGGTGTACTATTTCATCTCTCCCTGAGAGGAGATTGATGGTGTATTGGTTTCATCTCTCCCTGAAAGGAGATTGATGGTGTACTATTTTCATCTCTCCCTGAGAGGAGATTGATGTTGTATTGATTTCATGTCTCCATGAAAGGAGATTGATGGTGTACTATTTTCATCTCTCCCTTTTGTGAGACTTGTGGTAATGTCAGGGAGATTAATGGTGTGATTCCTTCCTTGGATGTTCCAAGAGACCTATGATTTGGTCGGGAAAGATGAGTCATCTCTGTGAGAGATGGACTATGATGAGTATGGCCTCATGAACAATGGATTTTGGTTTGATGTTTTCAACTTTCCTTATGTTAAGACTGATCTCTCCCTTTGGTGTTCTGTGAGACCTCTAATATGGTTGGGGAGATTGATCATGAGAGAGAGAGAGAATGAAAAATACCTCTCTAGCTAAGAGGGAGTGCTGAAAATAGTGGTAGCCATGGTCGGTATTTTGATCCTAAAAAGAAATTAGAAAAATTCAAATTTAATTTTGCCTCCAAAATTGTAAATTTGGCTCCATCAAATGACAAGTCAGCTGGGCCCCTTAGAGGCACCCATTTGACCCCCTATGATGACTATATATTTGTGACAATTGCTCCTCATTTGGGCAAATTCGTTGAGCATCTTTTCTCTTTGTTTTCTATGAGCTACAAAAGGATAAGAAGGACAAAATTTCAGGATGGCAAGGAGGCTTGTGTATTAATATTGATATGGTCATCTATTGTGTTTATATTTCTATTTATGGATATTTTGATGGACATTGGATTCTCTCTCTTAAACAAAGTAGTTCTGGTTTTTCTCCTGGCCTCAGGCCTAATTCTTTGTGTCTCTTGTTCATTGTCTCACTGTGGATTTTACTTCTCTTTCAATCTTTAAATTGTTGTAATTTTTCTTGTATAACTGCTTGATAATACTACGTGAAAATTATGCTAATATGATCATTTGAAGTAGTTATTTGATAGAAAAATTGTTTCTAGTCTCCCATGCTAGAAAAACAACACACACACATATATATATTTTTCAAATTTCTATATGTCAAATTTTATGCCAAATTTATCACCAAAATTTTAAGTGTCGAACTTTATTCGAATTTCAAAGTCGCTGAACTCGAACACGAACACGAATGCGGTGACTTAGCCCATGGTTAGTTGATTTCATCAAAATTGAAGGTTGTTGACTTGAGAAAACTATGGGTGGATGGACCTGTCTCCACCAATACCACCAAACTCTAGTATTGATGTCCTTGGAGGATCACGACAAAGGCCAAAGGAGGAGAGGTGTGTTACTGATGATGAATATCCCAATATAGGAGACGACTTTGATGGTGTATAGACAACAACATGATGTTTTTGGATTTTGGAGGCCATTTAGAGCCTTAATGCTAATGTATTTTGTTTCAAATATGTATCACATTTAGTGCAATTTTGCTATATTCACACATAGAAGCTATATACTTGAACAGAAATTGCATATTGGGTGTTTAATGGTTTGGATTTATTAATGTGTGTGTATTAAATTTACATGGTGGAAGGTCAAGACCTAGAGGCTTGTTATGGAGGAGGCATACATTGATGTGCCAACTTCAACACCACTTTCTACATAAAGTGAGACACCCACTAATAGTCATAATTTTTCAACCAGAAGGCTTCTTCTCTGTGAGGGTGAGACATTCATTTTCCCTTCTAGATTAATCATTGAAGATGATTCATCATGATGAGATACATTTATTATTGTAAATGATGTAATTTTGTATTTATTAGTCTTGATTGGACTACTACTAGTGTTTGGTATCGAGAGTTGATGTTTGAACTTTGGTTAATTGTTTGGCATTCATTACATCATATATCTTAGTGTCTAAGTCACTTGACACGGGACACGAAGGACATAGAAATACAAGACTCTGACATCAAACACGATGAACTTGGAAAGAAGAAATGAAGGACACATTATATATATATATATATATATATATATATATATATATATATATATATATATAACAATAACAATAATAATAATAATAATATGTAGAAATTTTAGACCCAACCCCGGTTATCAGTTTCTCCTTATCACTCCCAGAGTCCCATGTAGTTAAATGACCATTCTCATAAACATACATTCAAAATTCTAGAAATGATAAATATTTCTGAAAACACAAATTCTGGAAATTTCACAGTGCTGGAAAATGCAGAAATAAAACACAGAAAATATTTCAGCCACACACATAGAAAATGACACGCTGATTTTTGGTCAATATGACCCTGGAAAAACCCCCTACAACTCTTGGGGAAAACCAATTCGAGAGCTCTTCTTTATTTCTGAAAATTTGCTTTTACAGTGAAACAGAAATACACAGAAAATTCTAGCAACCAAACAAATACAACTTATCTCGTTTTCCATGCTTAACCACCGCCTTAGAAATTGTGCCAACAGTAAAACAGGAACAACAATAAACGCTGTACGGACTCCTTGATTTTCGTGCCCAGAAACACAACAGTAAATGCTATTGTATGGACTCCTCGATTTGGGTGCAGAACAACAATAAACGCTGTTGTATGACGACCTCGATTTGCGTGCAGAGGGACAACAATAATTGCTGTACGGATTCTGCCTCGATTTTCATGCACAGGTATAATAGCAAACTGTACGGTTTGCCTCGAAAACTGTGCCACAAAAAACACAAAACCTTCACCTCGAAATCCGTGCCAGAATGCTGTATGGCTGCCTAGGAATGCGTGCCAATGCTGCTGTACAGAAACTGCCTTGAAAACCGTGCCCAAATCTGACTTGAACTGTGTGCCAACCTTGCTGTATGGATTTGCTGAATGTTGCCTCGGTATGTGTGCCAAGGTTCTGCTCTCCTTCAACTTCTCTGTTCAGAAATTCTTCTTGCTCTCTTCTCCTCCTCTCTCAATTTGCTCATGAAAGATTGAATTACCTTTTCTCTTCTTTTCCTCCTTTATCCTAACCCTAAGTGACTTTTGGGGAATCCCTAAATCCAAAGGCTAAGATAGCTTTAGATTTAGGGCTGAGATTAAATGTGCATTTAATTCTCACTTTCTAATTTTTAATTCACCCCACTTAAATAAAGACCCACTTAGCCTTTTATTCTTGTAGTCACTTTTTCACTTTCTAATTTCACATCGACTTTAATAAAGTCAAAATTAGATTGTAACTTTACCACTTATTATGTCACTTTAAAATAGATTTGACTTTACCACTTATAAGGTCACCTTAGGACAAAAATACAAATACATTTGGACACTCTTCCCTAGGCCAAAGATCAAAGCCTTAGGGAACCACTTGTCCTCTTGTACCCAAATTTTAACATAATAATAATAATAATAATAGTAAATTAGTGAATTATTACACATACAAAAATGAAATATAGACAAAGATTCAAATCTCTTTAGAATTTAGAAACTAAAACATTTACAATCTTACATGATGATGATACAAATTCAATCATACAACTAGTGCATATAACCAAAATAGCATGGAGTGCAATCCATCTCTGAACCAAAAATACATCAACAAAGAGGCTTTAAATGGCCTCTAAAGTCCAATAAAATCATGCTACAACTAATAACTAGTACTACATGCCATCAAAATCATTGCCTATGTCGGGATCCTCCTCATCAATATCGCCCTCTAAGCATTAAAATAAGATAGAAAAAGCTTAACATGTCAAATCAAGATTTTGTTTGTGTGATGGTACATTTTTACCAGGGTCATGATAGATGAGTTCAACAATCACTGCCACCAACATCGAGGTATATAGAAGGCTTGGTGCTTTTGATTAAATGCTAGGTCCATACCCTTAGGCATAATAGAATCGAATGGAAACGTTGCAATCCCCCCAAATCCTAAAATCCTGAATACTGATAAGTTTGCTAGATTTTGAGTGGGATCTAAAATTCTACTTTCTCCATATGAAATCCAATAAGGTTGGAACCACTTTAAAATATTCTGAAACAATGGTAATGTTAAAAATTTAATTAAAAGGATGATTTGACTTTTACTTAAAGAATTTAACATTACCATTAATTACATAACATGAGTAAGGCTTGGAAAAATCCACTTTCAAGCACTTAGAATCCCTTCTAACACTGTTTAATTGCCCTTTACTCCAAAACCTCTGGGAGCTCTAGCCCTGTGATTGAATTGCGTGAGAATGAGGCAAAAAATTGATTTTAAGAAGTCACAGCTCACTTTTTAACCGGACACTTCCAAAATTTGGGATAAAAGTAGGGCTCATGTCCAATACAAGTCAAACTTGTGTCTTGTGGCCATGACATGAGTCAAACTTGTGTCCTGTGACCAGGACACAAGTCAAACTTGTGTCAGACACGTCATGCATGTGTCATGTACGACATGTGAAATACATGACATGAGGGTGGGTAAGGATGTGTCAGGTAAATTAGCTTGGTTTTTTAACACATGTATGTCCCAATGTGCTTCTTTGTTGTCGTTATCAATCAAAATGGATTTGTTTTGTATTTTTTAATACTTGCTGCAGTTTGCTGATTTTTCTGGATTTTTTCTCTGATGTCGCGAATAAGTTATTTTCTAGACGCTTAACAATTTTTTGCTGATGTTGTTGTTCTCAACAATGATATTAACTACTGCCAATGGATAACTATAATTTTCAAAGAAAAGGAAAGGAAACAAGCTGGGGAAAATGAATTTTACCCTGAAATCAAACCCGCCTAATAAAATTTTTATATTTTTCAATAATTTTATTTCTTCTACAAAGCTCTCAACTTTGGTTTCTTGTTATTGAAGTCCGTTGTTGCTCAGCTAATGAATTTGCCAATTCTTTTTTAGAAATATGGATTTTAATTTTTCTCACCTTCTCCACTCCAGCTTTTCACCAACTTAAGTAAGTTAACTCAGTTGTTGGTTTTTTAATTTTACTTCTGGTACGTTGGCATTCCTTTTGTTGGGTTTTTAGTGGTGGATAACATGTCTGGAGGTTCACTATATCAGTGATTTTGTGTTTTTGATTCTGTAAATTCTTGTCTTTATTCTGTTTTCACATCAAACCATCTATTGCCATCCTATCTTCTTTTGTGTCTCAATATTTGTTACTTTCTAGTCCCATTCTCCAGCATCTTGTATTTAGGATAATATATGCCATGTATTTATCAGTTGTGCAGTAATTGGTTTCTTATGATAAGACTTGATTTTATATAATGCAAGTAATTCATCCTAGGTTCAAGTGTTCCAGTTTTAAACATACAATGCTAGTGAATACACTTGTGTATAGCTATTTACATATAATATTAATCAATATGTAATTTGTTTGGTTAGTGGAAATGCTACGTTGATTGTAAAGAAAATTGCTTCCAATCCTTCTGTCTGTCAACTTATATTTCCTTTTGTGGAAAAATGTGCCTAACATAGTAAATAGAAAATGCCCTATTTAACGCCAGAATTTTTATTCAATGAATTTTTTGTATTAATATGATGTGTGATCTAATGCTTTTGAATCACAATTCTTGTAGGTACCAAGGTCTTCTAAGAAGTTGCAGGAAGACAATGAATATGCTCTTTACAGTGTTACTTTATTCAGGAAAGTGGCTGATAGTTTTAGAATTAGTGCACGTGAGAAAGGATTTCAGGTTAGTATTGCTTGGTGGGGGTCATTATTTTTTGAAGGAAAATGCTAAACAATACTCATGTCTTGTGAGGGATATTGATTATTGTCATATTTCGCTCCTGTACATGCAACAGCATTTCCCCTTCCATTTTGCAAGTGAAAATAGTTCTGGTGCTTATTAGAGTGGCCTTAGCTTGAAAGAGGTTTCGATTTTTGGCTATATAGTTTTTGGCTTACTCTCTCACTTTGCAAGAATTTTTGACGATATATTTTTTAAATTTCAAGATGTGTGCCTTTGTGTTTAACTGCTTTTTATTCTTCCAAATGTAGTTTTTTATTTTGAGATGACTTCTAAGACTCTTAATACATGTTTCAAACAAACTATGCATGCTAGATTCGCGAGTTTGAATATGATCCAGAAGCCCAAGAAAGCAGGAGAGAAGATTTGGAAAGGTTGATAAATGATCAAGAGACCTTGAGGGGTGCTCTCCAACAGTGGTGCTATGCTAGCTATGGAGAGGTACTTTCAGAACTCCAAGCTTCAGGGTACCAGTGATTCGATAGTACTTCCAATATGTGGGTGTTCAATTATATGTCTAAAATTGCATTGTCCTGCTCTTAGAAGATGTTATTGTGGTTTGTATTTTTCATATGTATTATTTTTGGCAGCTTCAAGTATAACCTCTTTGTTATAACAAGAGATCTCAATCCCAAGTAATTTTGTTGAAAAAATGAGTAACATATTTTTTAAATTTCTGAAGTGTGTAGATAGTTTTTAGAATATAAGGCTTACATGTGCAACAAAGTCATCCTAGTAACTTAGGCTATAAAAGTACGGGTTTCAATTATAATTTATTATTAACTTTTAGGGTTTTGGACAAATAAGACTGCAATTTTTTTTATAAAAGCAGCGAATTTCATTGTAATAAACACACCAATTATTCACAATGTCAATGAGTGTTGTTGCATATCCTCTCATGTACTATGTGGCGTAACCCTATCTAGGGTTTGTTGTTCCTATAATATGGTGTCATAGTAGAAGAATCCTACCCTAGCTGACATTCAAAGTTGGAATCACCGTAAAGGAGACATGTCTTCATTTTGTGGTTCACTGTTGCAAAGAAGCCATTGTTTTCTAGAATTATGAAGTTTGTTTTCTGAAGTTGTCCATTGTTGTATTGAATCTGCCATTCTCAAGAGAATGCCAGTTGCCACAATTCTGTGCTGTAATGAAAAAAGAGCCACCAAGTATTTTGAACATTTTGAACGGAAAACCATAGAGTCACACTCTTTGAATCCCAAGGTCTAGAAAAGATACATTGACAATTCCAATGTGATTTGGTCACAAAGGAGAGAAGCATAGGATAAATTTGTTCAACACCTAAGTAACTAATCTAGATTCTAAACATATCCAATTCACCATCCAATTTCTTAATGTGAGGGTTATCAAGAAGCAAGATGGAACATTAGTTCACTTAGTGTTCCAAAAAATCACCTGCATTCATTACTATCTACACACATATTGTCATCATTACCCAGCTCAAAAGTGGGGTGTTATAAGCACTCTGGGCACTATAGCTCTTAGGATCTCTAAGAACGAACTCCTCAACCAAGAAAGAGAACACCTTCATGTCTTCAAGAACAATGGTTAGAAGGAATCGCAGGTTAGGGATATAATTCAGAATACTGGTATTGGACTTTGAGTAAGGGATCAAGACACGTTGCGAAAATAATCCTCTTATATCCAAGGCGAGGAAAATAAATTTGCCAAGATTCTGAAAAGAACATCACCATTGCCTTTAAAGTTTAAACCTTCGAATAGAATTAGAGGGATGTTGTAATCGGTGAAAGAGTTGATTGATCTTTGTTGGCAAAAAGGGGTGTATGAGATACCATCCTTTTGTGGGAAATCATATATTAGAGAGACATGTTGCTCCTTTCAACCAAAAGTTAAAAGTTCATGAAGCCAATATACAACTTGATCAGGTCATACATCTATTGCTGAGCACTCTCATAATACTAAACAACATATTCTCTTGAAAATATTAGGTTTCTTGCTAAACTTTATTACTACTCGAAATATAAGTTTACTAAAGCTATTGAAATGATCAAGCATCTTCATAAATTTAATAGAGATGGTTGGTGGGAAGTGAGCACTAGTTGGATCCCCTTGCTTCATCCTAGAAAAGATATGCATCAGAATAATAATAATAGATGAATCACTTCAATTATGATAATTGTTTTCAACCATTACTTTCACATTAATGTCTACATGTAATGATAGAGATGTATTGAAATAAAAATAACAATAATAAATAACAACAACAATAATAACTGAATGCACTTTAATAATAATATTAATAAAAATAATAAATGAATGCACTTTAATAATGATAATTTAATTCAACTCACTTTCACATTAATGTTAATATCTAACAAAAATAAATCAAGAATAATACCAACATCAAGTCTTTATAATCTTTATAAATCAACATGATTCTTGTGACTACATTAAAATTAATGGCTACTTTAATTGAATAGTAACATTAACTTCATTAAAGGGGCGTGTGTGGGAAGGGGGGGGGTGTTGTTGAAAAAATGTAACTAGTGTCGGTCTTCATAATTGTACTTGAGTCATTATGGAATGTATTTTTCAAAAGAAAAAGAAAATTAAATTATTAAAGAAATTGACTCATTAAAGCATGGGTTTCATGCTTGGTTCAATGGTTAATAGGTCAAAAAGCCTCCATTGTAGGCTTCTAGGGTTTATGTCAAGTGTCATTGTCCATGTCATAATGTAAAAGACCCTTCTTGGGCTTCATCTATCAAGAAATAAATTTGTTTTAATGTAAAATAGGTATTTTAGATCTCCTCCACCAAGTTGGCCAAAAAGAAGGACAAGTCGGCCTCATCAAGGGAATTCGACTTCACACAAACACTATATAAAGGCAACAATTTGACCTCATTTGGAGCATTAACTCAAGAAGTTCGATCTGCAGTTGCTGGAGGCAAAAAAAGGGTGTGAAGTTGAAGGAAGAGGAAGAAAAACCCTAGCGAAGAAGAAGGAAGGTTTTGTCAAGCAAAAGGAAGTCGAATTTTCTCTCTTTGTCTCACACATGCGAAGTTGTTGGGCTGAAATTCTAGAGTAGCTGGGGATCGAAATTTTGGGTTGTTGCTGGGCTGTAGCTTCTAAACAAGAAGAGACTACTGAAGTTTGCTGAATCATATTGGAAAGTTGACTTGGTGGAGGAGGAAGGTCTTTTGGTCAGGTCTAAGGTCTTGGTCTATCTTAATTTGATTAGCGGAAGAGTTTGACTGGGTTTTCCCCTAGAGAGGGGTTTTAGCCCTAGCTGAGTGCCTACATCTGGTGTCATTGATCTTCATGTTTTGTTTTGATGATTGCTTGATGAAACTAATATAAAAGAAGAACATAAAGAGCAGATAATAAAACTACAAGAATATGATATATCAGAAGTAATTATCAACATAAGAAAATCTTTCTGCTAACAGGGGTAAGGTCATTTATGATCCTGGAGAAAACATTGAAATTGCACATTATAGGAACCTTGGCATTTCTACTAACAATCAAGTTGAAGCATAAGATCTTTTATCAAGTATCAACTTTGTCTCTTCCCTTAGTGTACAAAATTTGAACTTTGCGTGTGACGCCAAAAATGGCATTTGTCTTTTGGTCAGGTCTAAGGTCATGGTTTATCTCAATTTGATTAGCGGAAGAGTTTGACTGGGTTTTCCCCTAGAGAGGGGTTTTAGCCCTGGCTGAGTGCCTACATCTGGTGTCATTGATCTTCATGTTTTGTTTTGATGATTGCTTGATGAAACTAAGATAAAAGAAGAACATAAAGAGAAGATAATAAAACTACAAGAATATGATATATCAGAAGTAATTATCAACATAAGAAAATCTTTTTTGCCTTTTTGATTTTCTAACAGGGGTAGGGTCATTTATGATCCTGGAGAAAACATTGAAATTGCACATTATAGGTGTTGATCATATCAACCTCCTATCAAATTTTTAGCCAGCCATTCCATTTGAATCCTTCGAAATCCCTTTGTTTGGCCTAAATAAACCTCTTGCTGCCTGTCGTTGCCATTCTCTACCTCAAAATTGCTTAAAAGGCTGTAAACCATATTTGAAAATATATAGGGCCTTAGCCCTTTTGGCCAAGCCCCTGCACCCTCCTCCTCTCATATGACCCAGCTCCCAAACCAAGGGCCAGTCCTATGGGCGCTTATAAAATATATGTATCAGGCGCATTCAAGACCGTCGATTTGTATTGATCGGACGACGTTTGTTCATCTCCGCCGCGCCCGTAGCCCGCCTGCCTATCGTCCGATCAAACCGTGGAATCAACGGTCCGCAGCCTGCCTGTCCCGGTAGTCCCCACGCTTGCTCCCGTTACAAAAACTGGTGGTTTATATCGCACCACCTTTCGAGCGGCAAGCGGTTTTCTTCAAAACGGAGCGATTCCATTCATCTCCCACCGCGTGTCTTCGTGTACGGCCCAGAAACCACCGTTCATCGCGCGCTATTGTTCGGACAAAGACATGGAGCGATATCGTTGGCAGCTGTCCGATCTGAAGCTCTTCATCCGACGGCAATCGCTCCACGAAGCTGCACGAGTGTTAGTCCAAGCCCATCGCGCCCCTGGCCCACCATCCCATTGTCCTCCGATGTGTTTTTAACCGTCAATCTCGCTTGGAGATCGAACGGTCCAGATCATCTGCATATTCTGCCATTGATTCCGTTCCTCCTCGTCACCATCCCACGTGTTCATTGCACGTTTCCTTTGCCACTTATGTGTTCCCTTCATATGTCATATTTTAATGTTTTGCGTTATAACTTTGGCCAGTCCATCCACCATTGTTCCACTGCATTTTTCCGCCAACCTGCATCGTTCCACCGTTTCGCCATGCCCGCAGCACCATTTCCATTTGACCCCGCCACATTCACCATTCCTGTGCCCAGTTTCTGTAATGAGTTTGCGGATTTTGCAGGGTTACGGCGGCGGAAAGTGCCATAATTCACAGCCTCCATTACAGAAGCCGAGAACACATCAAAGGACCATTTATTAGAGGCAAAATTTATGGAGCAAGGCTTGGGAAGTTGTTACGACATGGCTCTCATTAAAGAAGCAGGGGTAAATTCTATCAAATCCTCCAGAGTCATTCGAAGCATAAATTTTGCAATCGGAGATATTAATGTTGCGACAGAAAGTATCAGTGGAAGATCCAGGATTTCAACAACCACATTGAAGAGTTTGAGCTAAGACACAATATTTAAATGGCAAAGGTACCAGATCAAAGATACAACGGATCACACAGAAGGTACCATACGCAGAAAACAATACCGTCAAGGCTTTATTTCAGCAGAGTTTTCTCTCCAGGAAAGGACGGAATGTCAATATGATTTCAATTTTATGACGTGCCCCTGAAGAAACTTTTCCCAGAGCATTTACTTCAGAAAGCAGTTCACAGAGTACCAACAGCACTACAGAGCCGTCAAACAGTATGGGCAGGCACTTTTCACCATCCTGTCTTAACTAGGCTAATTAAATGTTCATCTACTACTCTCTTTTGGAGCTTTCTTTTTCTCCTATAAAGCTCCCGAAGGACAGATAGTTTAGGGTTCCAGATTTTATCAGAAAACTATGCAATGAAAGGCTTTTTGTATACATTTTGTTGAGCTCTTGTATGAAAGCTCAGAGCCCGTTGGGTCTCAGTGAGGAGGAGTTCTATCTGTAAAGAGGATTCTGGTCTTTGGTATTTCACAGTGTGTAACTTTCTCTCCTATGTGTTATTTTAATAGATCATTTCATTTCACCCATCTTTCCTGTATCATGTTTTGGAATGCGAGTGGCTCACTGATTTTTGGTATGGATTTATCCTAGTTGATACCCATGCTCGGATCAGTCAAGCGCTTTAAATATGGCTCATGCATGATATACTGTTCCATATTCATCTAAACCGTATTTCTGCTATATTAGTTGCTTTGGGAGGGTGTTTTTAAAACGCTACTGTTATGTATGGATTCTTAGATTGGTAAGCCCATGCATGGTGGTATTGTGTATCTGGATGTCAGCTCAATGTTAACTAATATCTCCTCTACATTTCTTTCACTACATACACCTTCTGATAACTTATTTCTGTGAAGTATTTCTGAATCGGCCCGCTTTGTAGTAAGCTGTCTCTGAATTGTCTGATGCTTTGTATTAGAGTTTTACATCTTGCTCTGCAGTATTTCTTTTCCTGTATCAGTTCCCGAGAGTTTGGTTCCATTCTAGTTTATTTCCCTGTTTACAGGAGATAGCATGTGAGCTGAAGTTGACAACTTCATACAATATATTATACGCTCCTTGCTATGCTAAGATGTCCTAGGCACTGGTCTATCACAACTCTAGGCTGTCTCTAGGAGCGACAACAATAGGAACCTTGGCATTTCTACTAACAATCAAGTTGAAGCATAAGATCTTCTATCAAGTATCGACTTTGTCTCTTCCCTTAGTGTACAAAATTTGAACTTTGCGTGTGACTCCAAAAATGGAATTTGTCATCTATGTTTGGATACTAATTCCATTGAATCATTATTTATTTCCATTTTCCTTTGAATTTGATAAGGCCCTTCTCGAAAATGTTGGGGTTCAAATTATTAATGGGTAGTGTTTCACCCACCCAATTCCATGACAAGGCTCTTATTTAATCCACCACACCTATGTTGATGTGAGTAGCATCAGGGGGTCTTCTAGTGATTTATGTCTTCTCTCCTAAGTTTAAGATAGGAAAAATTCAATAATTAAAGTTAATTAATTATTGTGGACCATTGGGTTATTTTATAAGCATAAATAATTTAATTATTTAAGTGGGAAATAATCTCAATCATTGATCTTCAAGATGTTTCTAGAAGGAAGATTCAAGATGTTTCTAGAGGGGAGATTAGGGTTAGAGATTTGGACTCAATGAAGATTATAAATGGAGGATAGCGATGGAGGTGAAGACACAACAAAGAGCACAAGTGTATGTGTGAGTCATCATGAGAAAAATGATTTTCTCTGCAGTGCAAGTGGCTAAGTGACTAGTGCGTAGAGAAGGATACGTGTGAGTGGGTTTGAGTGAATCTAGAGTTTCAAGTTGGAGGAGATTACAGGGTCGAGTTGTTGAAAGGAGATCGAGTTTGTCTGGAGGAGGCTGAGTTGTTGAAGTGCTAGGGTTTTTCTAGTGTGCATTAGTGGCATGGTGCAGATCGAGTTGCTGGAGGGCGTAGATTTGATTGCTGAAGCTTGATTTCTTCAAAGTGATTTCAGTAGAGGCAGATTTCCTTGAGGCTGATTTACCTTGGCCGAATTCATTATGAGGGAGCCGAGTTGCATCTTCCAGATTGTATTTCTCCTTGTATCTCTGTGGGTCGAAAAACCCATATTTTCCAAATAAGGAAATGATGGAGAATTGTTTGTGGGTTAATTGGTATTTGCAATGCGTGTTTGATCTCTCTAGTTTATTTCTGCTGCATATTATTAATTCTAGAAGTTAAAGATACCATTGATTTTAGTTTTTGGTGATTTAATTATTATTTGGGTAAATAAATAATAAACCATGGATAAATTAAATTGTTGTGAGAAAATAAATATGGTTGGTATTAAAAATTTAACAGGTATTAGAGCAATCTAGAAGACTCTAAAAGAAGGATCTGAGATCATGAGGGTTTGCAACAGAAAAATTTCCTTTTTGTAGCAACAAAATTATTACTAATTTTCATTTTTTGTTGCCGTGGTTGATCTGCGAAGATGGCATCATTAAATAGTTTGGGATATGAAGATAGGCTGAATGGGGTATCAAATTTCAACCCCTTGAAGGAGCAAATTACTTGGATTCTGAAGATGAATGATCTCTGGGATTTAGTAAGTAGGTATGTACAAGTTCCTTCAGATCCGGTACAATCAGCAGAATATAAAACCAAGGATATGAAAAGTGAGCTGCATAATTTTGGATGGTGTGAGGGATCATATAATTCCTCACATATCAGGGAAGGATACCAACAAACAGATGTGGATAGTTTTGAGCGACATTTATCAGATTACAAACGAGAACAAAAAAATGGTGTAGCGGGAAAAGTTAAACAACATTAAAATGAGCAGATCTGTGACCATGACTTCCTATCTCACAAGGGTCCAGTATGCTTGTGATGAGCTTGCAAATGTGGGAGAAGCTGTGCATGATTCAAAGCTTGTCAAAGTTGCTCTGAAGGGGTGCATGAAGCAGTGGTCCACTATTGTGGACGAGATTCTTGCTCGTCAATAGCTTCTTGATTGGAGCCGACTATGGGAGGACTTGACCCAAAAGGAGATCTGGGAAAATTAATTGAGCAAAGGACAATGAAAGGGCGATCAGGAGAAGGACATAGCTTCACTTGCTGCATAAGAAAAAATGGGCAAAGCGAAGGCAAAGCAAAACTTGGGTGGAGGAACATCTTCACGAAGGAAAACAACATGAGAAAAGTTAAATGCTTTGCTTATCATAAGTTCAAGCATTTTTCCTGTCAGTGTCCTAACAAAAAGAAGAGGAAGGGTAAGACTGCTACAACAACCACTGCACAAATGGAGGAGATGGTAGAGAAGTTCGAGTAAAACTTCGCCCTAGTATCTTGCCTTTTTGGAACTGTAACGAGATGTGTCTATTTTGTGGACATTGGAGTATCCTGTCACATGATGAGATTGCACGACTTCTTCTCCAGCATGACCAGGCGGCCCATAGATGTAAATGTGGAGCTTGCTGATAGGGCCAAGTATGTAGTTGAGGGCACTGGGAGTATCGAGTTTCGGATGGACTCAGGTGGCATCATGGAGGTGAACAAAGTGCTATATGTATTGAGTTTGGAGAAGAATCTCGTTTCAATTTTAGCCATGGAAGATAGAGGACTGGAGGTCAACTTTATGGGAGGTGAAGTGGCTGTTGGGCCAAAGGGGACCAATTTCAACAAGAAGCCGATGATCGGTAGGAGGGAGAGAGATCTCTATCAATTGAGAAGATAGTTGGTGAAGGCTCTCATCCATGAGAGTGACACCAAGAGTGAGATTTGGCATAGGATGATGGGACACCTACACTACAGAGCTCTTTCGATGGTGTAGAGGATGGTTACTGGATTTCCATAAATCTGGGTGGAGTGGGATGGAGTGTGTAAAGGGTGTGCACTTGGAAAGTATGCTAAAAATGCGTATCCACATAGTGAGACAAGGTCCAAGGGTGTGCTAGATTTGGTGCATTCTGACATATGTGGTCCTATGGCTATGACATTGATCATATGGTCCTTATGTTTTGCGACGTTCATAAATGATTATTCCAGGAAGACTTGGATCTACTCCTGAAAACCAAAGATCAGGTCTTCAATCGGTTTAAGGAGTTCAAGGCTCTTGTGGAGAACTAGACAAGAAGATTAAGGTGCTAAGATCAGATAATGGGGGCGAGTATACATCCAACGAGTTCCTGGAATTTTGCTGGAAGGTAGGAATCAAGAAGGAGCTCATAATACCCTACAATCCTCAACAAAATGGGGTTGTCGAGAGAAAAAATAGGACCATCATGGAGACAGTGAGGGAAATGATCTATGATTAGGAGTTGCCTATGTTTTTGTGGTCAGAAGCATAGTTTTAAAACCGGGTTGGTCCTAATCGGATTTGGCCTGGTAGATCGAGCCAGACCCCTACCCGAGCGGGCTTGGTCAAAAAACCGGTCCAACAGCTAGCCCATTACCGAACCGACTGAGCCGGACACTGACTTGGTCGGTTCGGTAACGAATTGGCCAACTCGGCCGAGCCTGTCTTAAATCGGTCAGGGTTGGTCCGCGGGAAATAAGGGCGGCAAGGCGGACATGATACAAAGTTTTTTATTTATTTATTTTTCCTAATGCCTCTACCCCTCTCCGAAGCCTATAAAAGTGATGCACCCCCTCACATTTCCTCACAACTATCTCATTGCATTTGTGAGGATTTTGTGAAGAGTTGGAGTTGGTTTTTGGAGCAGAAGTGAGGAGGTTCTTGGGCAATCATTCGAGCAACATTTTGGAGTAGCATTAAGGAGTTGGTTTTTGGAGCAACGTTGAGGAGGTTCTTGGGCAATCATTCAAGCAACATTTTGGAGCAACATTGAGGATTTGGTTTTTGGAGCAGCGTTGAGGAGGCTAGAGGTATTTTTTTCACTTCTCAAATTTGCCATTTTTTTTGCAAATCTGGAAATTGAAAAGAGTAATTGTTCTAGAAGAAATTAACATTGAAGAGCTGTTTTTTCTTTTCTTTTCATTTTCAGAATTTTGTCCTTTCATTTCCAATTCCAAATATTAGAAAATGGCTCCTAGAATGAAAGATGCTGCTTGGGCATATGCTGAGATGATTGATAATCAAATATATTGCAAATTTTGTAATAAAAGAATTAAGGGAGGTGGAGGGGCATTCCCAAGCTGGAACAACACTTGGTTGGTATTAGAGGCCAAATTGTTCCATGTGCAACACCAGCAGAACATATTGGGGACATTAGGAAGGAGTTGCTAGAAAAATTTGAGGAGTTTGAGGAAGAAAAATCTAGGCGAAAAGAAATAGAGGCTGAAATAGGGAGGAAGAGGAGTCTAAAACACATGATGGCTGCCAACCCCAATTTTGGTTATGAGGGCTCTTCATCTATCCCTTGCACTGATGCATCCAACCCCTTTCGCTATGTTCCTCCCTCTTTGGAGTCTATTCAAGAAAAGGGTAAGGGTAAAATTAAAAAGAAGGGTGATATCAAAAGTTATTTCACACCCTCGTAGAAATTTCTATTTTCCCACCCTGGTTTTCAGTTTCACCTTATTTCTCCAAATAGTTAAATGCCCTTTCCCATAGCCTTACATTCAACAAGCTGGAAAATAAATATTTTCTGAAAACACAAATTCTGGAAAATTTTCACAGTGCTGGAAATTGCAGAAATAAAAATCAGCAGACTAAAACAGCCACACAAAACATTTTAACACAATGATTTTTGGTCAACATGACCCTGGAAAAACCCCCTACAACTCTTGGGGAAAACCAGTTCGAAAGCTTCTCTTTATTTTCTGAATATTGCTTTTACAGTGATGCAGAAATTTACACAGAAAACAAAAATTACAGCAACTTCGAAACAAAACTTATCTCGAAAACTGTGCCAAACTCCACTTCGGTTTCTGTGCCCACAAAACAGAAAATTATAGCAGAAATTACAGCCTTCAAAACTGTACGAACAGCCTCGAAAACAGTGTCGGAATGGTTGTACGACCTCCCTCGAAATCTGCAGTTTTCTCTCCTCGAACTTCGTGCCCACTTGCCTCGAACTTCGTGCTATGCCTTGCTGTACGGATTTGCTGAAAGTTAGTGCTACTGCCCTCCTTCTTCTCACTGCTCAGAAAATTCTCTTCAGCTTTCTCCTTCTCCTTCTCTCAATCTGCTCATGAAAGAATTAATGAATGAATGACATTTTCTCTCATTTTCCTCCTTTAATAGAACTCTAAGTGACTTTTGGGTTATCCCCAAATCCAATGGTTGAAATAGCTTTAGATCTAGGGCTGAGATTAAATGCTCTTTTAAATCTCACTTTCTATTTTTTAATTCACCCCACTTTAATAAAGACCCACTTAGTCATTTATTTCCAAAGTCACTTTTCCTTTCTAATTTTACATTAAATTTATTAAAGTCACTTAAAATTAGACTTTAGTAACTTTTTCACTTAAAGTCACTTTTAAATTAGATTTTACTTTATAACTTTATAAAGCCACTTTAGGAGAAAAATTAAATTCTTTTGGACACTTTTCCCTAGGCCAAAGATCAAAGCTTTAGGGAACCACCTGTCCTCCGGTAACCAAATTTCAACACTCCCTCTTACCGAGGAAGGTGTTCCTCACCACACCCATCTTATCTTTGAAGTAGACATGCTTGCCCCGTGGTAAGGCTTTGGTAAGAATATCTGCAACCTGCTCATCAGTGGGAATATATTCGAGCTTCACAGCTCCCTTCTGCACATAGTCTCTGATGAAGTGATATCTGATGCCGATATGCTTTGACCGATCATGAAATACTGGATTCTCCGTGAGTTTAATGCAACTCTGATTATCACAGTAAATCACTGAAGGTCTCAACGGTTGACCAAATAAGCCAAACAACATCTTGCGAAGCGAGATGGCCTCACAACTAGCTAGACTGGCTGCCATATTCTCTGCTTCCGCTGAACTCAATGCTACTGACTGCTGCTTCCGGCTGAACCATGACACCACTGCCGAACCCAACCCAAAACAACACCCTGAAGTGCTCTTCCTATCAGAAGCACAACCTGCCCAATCAGAATCAGTGTAACTTGCCAATCTCACTCCATCCCCCTGCCTGTAGTCCAGACCATAATCCACTGTCCCCTGCAAGTACCGCAAAATGTGTTTTGCAGCCACCCAATGAACCTTCCTAGGCTCACACATAAACTGACTCATCGTGTTGACTGCAAAACAAATATCTGGTCTAGTGTTGACCAAATACATC
This sequence comes from Pinus albicaulis, assembly GCA_034641835.2. Taxonomy (NCBI): domain Eukaryota; kingdom Viridiplantae; phylum Streptophyta; class Pinopsida; order Pinales; family Pinaceae; genus Pinus; species Pinus albicaulis. The sequence goes on from CM076577.1 coordinate 824,356,295, forward strand.
AAGGAACCAATCAGTTGTCTATACAATGTGGGATCCACCAACTCGGAATCCGAAGCATGAAGCTTCTTCCAGTTGGTGATCATCGGTGTCGACATGGGTCTACAATCCTCCATGTGGAATTTGCCAAGGATGTCCACAATATACTTCCCCTGTCCCAGGAAGAAATGCCCCTCCTCCTGCCACACCTCCAAACCCAAAAAGTAATGCATCAATCTGATGTCCTTCATCTCAAACTCCGCCGCAAGATCTCTCTTACAGTGCTCTATGAGTCTCTCTGCACCTGTAATGACTAAGTCATCCACATACAGCACCAGAATGAGAGGCTCCTCACCTATCACAATATAGTAAAGGTTCGGATCTGCCTCACTCTTTTTGAAACCCATCTTCTGCAAGTATGTATCTATCTTGGAGTACCAAGCTCTGGGAGCTTGCTTCAGGCCATAAAGGGCCTTCTTCAGTCTGCACACATGGGACTCCTTCCCATGCACCTCAAAGCCCTGTGGCTGCTCAATGTACACCTCCTCCTGTATGACCTCTCTCTAGACCTGCTGGCTAGCTGCTTCCTCATAGCTAGAAGGCTCAGAGTCAATGATGTTGGCAACCATTGCCATATAGCTACAAAACCTCTCAGGTGGTCTGCTCTCTCTGACCGGCCTCTTAGGCGCAGCAATAGATGTGGCCTCTCTCAAGGTATCCTGAAGCCACTTGGGCTTCCTCTTCCTTGAGCACACCTCTCCCACTGGAGAATGAAATTCCTCCTCCTCATCAGAAGTTTGAACTCCTGACTGTCTGTCTGCTGTCGTCCTGCTTGAACCTGAACCTGTAGACGCTGAAGTACCGTGTGAACTGTCCATTAGTGGACTCCCTAGTGAACTGCTTTGTGGACTGCTCTGCATGCTGCCCGAAGCACCCCCCCTCTGACTCTGCGAGCCACTGCTCACTGACGGACCAAACATCGTCATAGATGTACCTCCGGATCCTCCTGATCCCTGCCCACTGGATCTCTGTGATCTAGATACTCTAACTCCCGTGACCTCCTGAAAGCTCGGTCCTCCTCGAATCTCACATCCCGCTTGATAACAACTTTCCTCGAAGCAGGAATATAGACCCGAAAGGCTTTTGAGGTCTCACTATAGCCTGCAAAGATACCCTTCTCTGCGGTGGGCTCTAGCTTGGTCCTCTTCTCCTTGGGTACGTAGGAGTATGCAATACACCCAAAGATACGGAAGTGACCAACATCAGGCTTCTTCCCAGAAAAGGCCTCCTCTGGAGTCACATGCCCCAAGGCACGATGCGGACTCCTGTTCTGCAAGTATACAACAGTATTGCAGGCCTCTGCTCACAAAAACAAAGGTAACCCCTGATCATGTAACATGGCTTTGGTAGCTACATATAAAACATCTGACACCTTCAAGGGAGGTTTGGGTTCTCTATCAAATGTCAGTGTCCCCACACCGACTGCTCTAACAACACTGTCATCATCGAGTACTACCTCTATATCAGTGCCACTCTCTGAAAGCTCTGAGAAGTACTCACGGACTCTTGTCATATGATGTGATGCCCCACTGTCCACATACCAGATATCCGAAGATGCTCCGCTAGTTGAGGGAAATGCATGCTCCCTCTGAACCTCCGTGGCAGGTGATCCTGCACTAGTGGACTCACAAGCATTGAACCCAAACTCTCGGTCAAATCTATCTGAAAAGTCCTCAATCTCTGCTGATGCTGCCATGGTCTAGTTCTTCCTCTTCTTCTTCTTCTCCGGACACACAACTACATAGTGTCCCATCTTCTGACAACTCCAACACTTCACTTTGGAGTAGTTCTTCTGCGTGTTCTCCTGTCTTTACCTTTGCCTTTGCCCCCGCCACCACTTGTGGAAGCATGCTTCTTGCCTTTGCCTCTCTTGCCTCCGGCGAACAATGCTACATCCTCATCCTGCTCAACTGGCTTGGCTGCCCCAAACTGACTCTTCCTGATCTCTGTCTGAATGCAATCATCCCAAAACCTCTCCCATGTGGGAAGGGTCTCACGTGCACAAACCCCATCAGCAAAATTCAACCATGAAGTAGGAAGGCCATTCACTGCAATCCGCACCAACTCAGTGTTTGGAATGACCTCTCCAATTGCTGCCAATGCATCTCTCACATTAGTTATCTTTGTGAGATAACCAGTTGCACTATCATTCTTCCCCATCTTAATGGTCTTCAACTTCTCCCTTAGGACCATCTTTCTGTTCTCATTGGTACTCTGGTAGAGATTGGTCAAGGCAGACCACATCTCATGAGCATGTCTCTTTTCTCTCACATGAGGAATCACATGGTTTTTAATACCATCCAGAATCAGCCTTTTTCCCTTGTTATTCTTTTTATTAAATGCTGCCAACTGAACAGCATCAGTAGGCACATTAACAGGCTGCTGTTGGGTATGAACCATGATATCCCAGACTTCTCCTTCCTCAAAGATGCTCTGCATTCTTTTTCTCCAAACACTGTAATTACTATGCCCATCCAACCTGTCTTCCACCCTCAATCCCAATGACATCCTTGCTGTCCTAAAAACTGAAAATAGCACTGCTGTAGTAAAGATAAAATTTCTGTGTGTGAAAAATCAGCCTGCTGGAATTTTCTGAGTGAAAAGTCAGCAACTTGTAATTTTTCTTTTTGCTGTCCCAAACTGCACTTTCAACACCTAAGCTCTGATACCATGTAGAAATTTCTATTTTCCCACCCCGGTTTTCAGTTTCACCTTATTTCTCCAAATAGTTAAATGCCCTTTCCCATAGCCTTACATTCAACAAGCTGGAAAATAAATATTTTCTGAAAACACAAATTCTGGAAATTTTCACAGTGCTGGAAATTGCAGAAATAAAAATCAGCAGACTAAAACACCTACACAAAACATTTTAACACAGTGATTTTTGGTCAACATGACCCTAGAAAAACCCCTACAACTCTTGGGGAAAACCAGTTCGAAAGCTTCTCTTTATTTTCTGAATATTGCTTTTACAGTGATGTAGAAATTTACACAGCAAAAAAAATTACAGCAACTTCGAAACATAACTTATCTCGAAAATCGTGCCAAACTCCATCTCGGTTTCCGTGCCCACAAAACAGAAAAATTACAGCAGAAATTACAACCTTCAAAACTGTACGAACAACTTCGAAAACAGTGCGGGAATGGCTGTACGACCTCCCTCGAAATCTGCAGTTTTCTCTCCTCGAAATTCATGCGACTTGCCTCGAACTTCGTGCTCTGCCATGCTGTACGGATTTGATGAAAGTTAGTGCTGCTGCCCTCTTAAACATTGCTCAGAAAACTCTCTTCAGCTTTCTCCTTCTCCTTCTCTAAATCTGCTCATGAAAGAATTAATGAATGAATGACCTTTTCTCTCATTTTCCTCCTAATAATAGAACTCTAAGTGACTTTTATCCCCAAATCCAATCGCTGAAATAGCTTTAGATCTAGGGCTGAGATTAAATGCTCTTTTAAATCTCACTTTCTATTTTTTAATTCACTCCACTTTAATAAAGACTCACTTAGTCATTTATTTCCAAAGTCACTTTTCCTTTCTAATTTTACATCAACTTTATTAAAGTCACTTTAAAATTAGACTTTAGTAACTTTTTCACCTATAGTCACTTTAAAATTAGATTTTACTTTATAACTTTATAAAGCCACTTTAGGAGAAAAATTAAATTCTTTTGGACACTTTTCCTTAGGCCAAAGATCAAAGCCTTAGGGAACCACTTGTCCTTCGGTAACCAAATTTTAACACTCCTCTCCCTCTAATAGTGCACATAGGCCTCAAGCTAATAAAGGTTAAATCCAACCTACTTTAGATGACCATTGGAAGAAAGAATTGAGAGAAACTGCCTGTGATTACATAGCCAGATGGTGGTATGAACCTATGTTTGATGCCATATTTGCTGCTGGAAAGGGCTGCAAAGTTCCTACTATGCATGAATTAAGGGGATCTCTTTTGCAAAAAGAGGTTATGTCCATTGAGGAATATTTGAAAGATTTCAAAAGCTCATGGGTGAAAACAGGATGTACCATTATGTCAGATGGATGGATTGATCGAAGGAACCGTACCATCATAAATTTTCTTATCTTTTGGCCATAGGGAACCATGTTTCTAAAATCAGTTGATGCATCTGATAAGGTGAAAATGCACACTTGATGTTTCAACTTTTGGATGAGGTTGTTGAACAGGTTCAGGTGGCTAATGTTGTTAAGATCATCACAAACAATGCCTCTAACTATGTTCTTGCTAGTAAAATGTTAGAGGAAAAACACAAAACCATCTTTCGGACCCCATGTGCTGCACATTGCATAGAACTCATGCTTGAGGATATTGGTAAAATAGATTGGATCAAGAACACTATACGACATGCCAAAAGCATAACAAAGTATATCTACAATCACTCATGGATTTTGAACCTGATGAGGAAAAACACATGGGGCAAGGATCTTGTTAGGCCTGCCATCACTAGATTTGCAACTCATTTTTTGACATTGCAATCTATGCTTTCCCAACATAGAAACTTGTAGAGGATGTTTTCCAATGATGAATGGAATGGATGTCAATGGGCTAGCAAACAGGATGGCAAAGGTGTAAGAAAGAAAGTTAATGAAGACATATTTTGGAAAAAGGCAATAAATATTGTGAAGGTTGTTGAGCCACTAGTTAAGGTGTTGCGATTGGTGGATGGGGAAAGATTGGCTATGGGCTTCATTTATGAGGTTATGGATCAGGCGAAGGAGCAATTAAAGATAACATACAAGGATAGAGTGGCTAAGTATGGGCCCATTTGGAAAATCATTGATCAAAGATGGAACAATCAACTCCATCACTCTATACATGCAACTGGGTTTTTTTTGAACCCAATGTATCATTATAAAGCTTTGGTGGGAGAAGCTTTGAATGGGGTGTTGAGAAATCAATGCTAGTAGTATTAGGGTTTTGATTTCTCTTTCTTGATAATTACTTGTGAATTATGTTGGCTTCTTTTACTTCTTTGTTATATTATCTTTCATCAAGCAATTACCAAATTAAGTGTGTATGAAGATCACAAAACAAGAGACACAAGATATAGGCACTCAGCCAGGGCAAAACCCCTATCTAGGGGAAAAAACAGTCAAACCTTTTCCTTTAATAGTTTTCACGAGATTATCAAGACTCTTCAACCTAGAAACAGACTTCCTCCAACCACCACGCCAACCCTTCCTTCCAGCAACTTCGATCTAGACCTTGACCTTGTAGCAGCAAAACTTCGATCTATCTAGCAGCAACACTTCGACCCCATCAACTTCGACCTCCTGCAACTTCGACCCCTGCAACTTCAACCTTGCAATTGCAAAATTTCGATCCCTGCAACTGCAACACTTCGATCCTGCAACTGCATCACTTTGATCCTGTAACTTCCCGGTAAAACCATAGGAAAGAGAGGGATAGATAGCCCAAAAACTCTGATCCTGCAATTCTCCTTCTCCTCCTTGCACTTCACACTTTTTTTGCATTACTTCTTGTGTATATCGAACTTGTTGAGTTGGTGAGCAAATGGATCAAACTACACTTCTATATATAGCCTTCTTGTGGGTCGAATTGCTCGTTTGTAGGCCGACTTCATCAGTCAAGGGCCGACTTGGTGTGTGTTGAAGATTGCAACAAGAAACAATGAAGGAGGCTTCTTGAAACATCATCCTTGATCCTAGTTGGAAAATAATCACCTAAACTAGGTGGGGCCCACACAGGTTATTTTTAGAAGCAAGTCTATTTTTAGACATGGTGAGCATATTCTATATGTAGCAGGGGGCTATTTGTAGATGGTTGGTCAAATGTGAAAAATAGATGAGACTCTATTTTTAGAATATTGGGCGAAGTCTATTTATAGATCGTCGATCTAAAAATAGATGCATGTTGGTTATTATTAACCCTTAATAATAATCCGACAATAAACAACAACTTATTCTCTTGGAGCACTTTATTTCAGTGAACAGATTTGGCAAATCAGTGGGCTGAAGGAATTACGCAATTCCTAGGGTTTACTGGTGGTTCATGCATGGAGGACTCAGTTAGAACTGAAGTGGAAAAGTTATGACAGAGTTGGAAGAGTAGTGCATGGAGTTGTATTCAGTTTAACTCAGTTAAAGTGAGTTAAACTCAGTTGAGCTAGTTGTATCTAGTCTCACTGAATGATACACTAGTGAGAGTGGAGTGAATTAATTAGTTAATTAACTCACAAATAATAACTCATTAATCAACTGAACAAATACAGTTAACTACAGTGCGTGTCAGTTCCAGTGGAGACCCAGTGGAGAGGTAGGTGAAAGGGTGAGATAGACTATCTGTTGTGACTACTAGTGATGCATTAATTGCATCTACATATACATTGGAGATGCCAATGAGAACAACGCAGTCAAGGAGAGTGGGATTGCATCGAATTGGTCTTTGTAATCAGCTTGGATTGCGCAGTGGAGGAAGGCTAGCAGGAGGGTAGAGATTGGTGCATGGATTTGCAGATTTCTTCTATGTTAATGTGTGACGATTGATTGTACTGAGAGCTTGATGTACTAAGCTTTGTATGAGGATTGTTATATGATCTCCATGATACATAATATATGATAGTTGGGGTTTTCAGCTTCAGGCTTTCCCGTTAAACAACTGTGTTATGTGTGTTTTTATTGCTTCATGTGTTTTGCAATTGTTGATTAAATTTCCGCAAGAATTATAGTGGAAGGATTATGTATTTTGCAAGAAGATAAATATTGTGAGATCAGGAGAGTCCGGATATATACATGCATATTGTATATAATTTCTACATGGTATCAGAGCTGTGTTATATATTTTCTACATGGAATGAGAGGCTGTTATAGATTTTCTACATGGAATGAGCGGAGATTTTTGGGCGCGCGAGTTTGCGGAGAATATTTGAATTTTTTGGTGAAATATTTCGGAAACGAATAGCATATTTGGATTCCTTGCGAAAAAAATACCCAAATTGAAAAAAAAAATCCTTGGTCGGAGCTCGGATGAGGGAGATATCGTCGATTTAAAATCGGCTCTTTTGTTACAGAATTTTTGCGATGGCGGGACAATTACAATGTACGCGAACGAATCTACATACCAGGTACAAGATGCATACGAGCTTTGAGGAGCAGAAAGCGAGGGTTAGTGACTTGGTGGTTGAGAGGGCCTCTCAACATGCAGTGTGAGAAGCAGTCTCAGAAGGTTGTGGAGCAGCCACAACTGGAGATGCAGAAGAATCTTTATAGATTTGATGTAGATGGGATTTCTACGGAGCTTCCTACTGTTGGGAAGTGTAAGAAAGACATGCAATTGAAGCTTGAGAGGGAGCAAGATTTGCATGCAGGTAAGAGTGAACCTCTGGATGTGGAGCAACCACAAGATGAGGATCATAGAGTGGGAGCAACCACTCATGCAGAGAAATTTCGTGCTAGATGGGTAGAGGGAGTGCATGCAGCTATACCACCAGGTAAGAGGTGGGGCGACATGCATGGATAATCCAAGAAGAAATTTCTGGGCAAGATTCATTGAGATGGTGTGGATCTCATGAATTGAACCTGGCTACGAGGTGCCCATAGAGCAGCAGTAGCATGATCAGTTGGATTGATGCAGGCAGATCAAAGTGACAGTGTCGGATACTGGAGCGCGGGTCAGAGTTGACAGAGAGTGCAGAGTGCATGGGTGCAGAGTTCAACAGCGCAGTGGTTCCTGAAGACATGTGCAGTTGGTACCAGCAGAAGTCGAAGACTTTGATGATAGATGCATTATATTGATTCAGTTGTTTGGAAGCTATTCAATTTCAGAAGTGTTGCAGCAAGAGTTACAGAGCGGATTCATGGAGTTGCAGGGCGAATGCATGGAGTTGCATGTCGCATGCGAAGACAGTCCTTTCTTGTTGAGAAGGAGTGTTGAAGATTGCAACAAGAAACAGTGAAAGAGGCTTTCTGAAACATCATCCTTGATCATAGTTGGAAAATAATCACCTAAACTAGGTGGGGCCCACACAGGTTATTTTTAGGTGCAAGTCTATTTTTACACTGTCTATTTTTAGACATGGTGAGCATATTCTATATGTAGCAGGAGGCTATTTGTAGATGGTTGGTCAAATGTGAAAAATAGATGAGATTCTATTTTTAGAATATTGGGCGAAGTCTATTTATAGATCGTCGATCTAAAAATAGATGCATGTCGGTTATTATTAGCCCTTAATAATAATCCGACAATAAACAACAACTTATTCTCTTGGAGCACTTTATTTCAGTGAACAGATTTGGCAAATCAATGGGCTGAAGGAATTACACAATTCCTAGGGTTTACTGGTGGTTCATGCATGGAGGACTCAATTAGAACTGAAGTGGAAAAGTTATGACAGAGTTGGAAGAGTAGTTCATGGAGTTGTATTCAGTTTAACTCAGTTAAAGTGAGTTAAACTCAGTTGAGCTAGTTGTATCTAGTCTAACTGAATGATACACTAGTGAGAGTGGAGTGAATTAATTAGTTAATTAATTCACAAATAATAACTCATTAATCAACTAAACAATACAACATTTAACTACAGTGCATGTCGGTTCATTGGAGACCTTTGGAAAGGTGCGGCGCTCCTGAGATAGACTATGTTGTTGTGACTACTAGTGATGCATTAATTGCATCTACATACATTGGAGATGCCAATGAGAATTTATCGCTTGATCGAGGAGAGTGGGATTGCATCAATTGGTCTTTAATCAACTTAGATTCTTACTTGATGAAACAGAAAAGCTAACGGAGGGCAAAGATTGGTGCATGGATTTGCAGATTTATTCTATGTTAGTGTGTGATGATTGATTGTACTGAGAGCTTGATGTACTAAGCTTTGTATGAGGATTGTTACATGATCTCCATGATACATAATATATGATAGTTGGGGTTTTTAGCTTCAGGCTTTCCCGTTAAACAACTGTGTTATGTGTGTTTTTATTGCTTCATGTGTTTTGCAATTGTTGATTAAATTTCCGCAAGAATTATAGTGGAAGGATTCTGTATTTTGCAAGAAGATAAATATTGTGAGATCGGGAGAGTCCGGATATATACATGCATATTGTATATAATTTCTACAGTGTGGAGGTGACAAATTACATATTTGACTAAAAAATAGTGCTTTTTACCATCAGTCAGTCTTGCTAACCATCAACCCAGGGATCCAGGTGCGTAATGCAAGTTCAGAGCTCTATGACCAATGCCACCCTCCCTACTTCGTCAACCAGACATCAACACATAGCGCCGACCATATGTCTTCCTAGGCAATGTGTATTACACACAAAGCCTCAACAAATCTCTTCCAAACATTTATCATCATCAACAAGATCAACAATATCAACTAAACCAAGCATGCTTTTAAGATATTCAAACTTCTTATTAGCAAGACTTTGTTAGTATATCAACTCCCTGATCGTCGGTTGGGACATACTGTAGCTTCACGATCCCATTCTGCACCAAGCTCCTAATGTAGTGGAACTTATTGTTGATATGCTTTGTCCTAGCATGGAACACGAGATCTTCAGACATCTTGATGCAACTTTGATTGTCACAGTTTATCACAATAGGACTTAGAGACTTCTCAAAAAAATCTGATAGAAGTTTCCTCAACCATACAACCTCTTTTCCTACTTCACATGTAACCACATACTCTGCTTCAACACTACTCAAAGCAACAGGATCTTGCTTTCTACTCATCCATGAGATTATAGCAGATCCCAAACTAAAACATCCACTTGTAGTGCTTCTTTCATCTGTCTCAATGCCACCCCAATTAGAATCTGTGTAACCTGTCAGCTTGACTTCCTTGTTGTTTTACTTTAGGCAATGATGTATAGTGCCACGTAGATACCTCAATATATGCTTGGAAACTATCCAGTGATCATGACGAGGCTCCAATTGAAATTGACTAAGAATGTTCACAAAAAAAAACATATATACGACCCAGTATTTAACGGATACATCAAAGAACCCACCAATTTACGATAGGAGGTAGGATCTACGACACTTGAGTCAGAGCTTCTCAACTTCTTGAGATTGGTGATCATCGGAGTAGTCATGGGCTTGGAATCCATCATCCCGAATTTCTACACTTGATTATATACCTCCCTTGCCCGAGATATAGCTCCCAAGGTTTCTGCCATACTTCTAGACCTAGGTAATAATGCATCAGTCCTAGATCCTTCATCTCAAATTCGGCTGCCAGCAGCTTCTTGCATTCTTACCTCCACATCTTCATGCTTTCTTAGAGAGATAGATTGCTTTATAATAGATCCAATTTCTCAAGAACAATCAATAAAATTCCACATCAAGGAAGCAGGTTTTCCCTGTTTGGTTTCCTGAGAAAACAAGTGTCAATTTGTGTGATGTGTTTTTAGCTCTGTGTTTTTATTCCACTACTTATGAATTGTTAAGAAACTCTGTATCTTGGTGAAAGTAAACTAGGTTTCAGTGTTCAGTTATTCATCTAAGAAGTTGTAGTGTTTCATGGAAATTTAACATCTGCTGTATGGCCACGCAGTATGGCCTATCTGTGCCATGGACACACAACTTTGTCTCCCTGCGCACACGTGCGAGCTGAATGGCACATTGAGGCTGTCTGTGTTAGAGCAATTCAGCCCTCACTCAATCTCTCCATGGTCGCCAAAACTTTGCGATTTCCTAAACCCTAGTCTCTCCTTTCATTGATATGACGCACACTGCTTGTGCCCTCCAACTTGGCCACTTCTTCGCTCTATCACCTCTTATAATTTTTATCTAAGCTCCACAATCATTGTCAACGGCTGAGATTAGATCTCGATGAAGGGCTGAGATTAAAACATCAGTTGACTTTGGAATTTTAATTTTTTTCTAACTTTAGGAAATAATTAAATAAATTAGTATTCTGCTAAGAGGCTGTCTTGTGGGTCCCTCTGCTAGCCTTGGCACTTAGGCAAGCATAACACTTACTTCTCTATTACAATCAACAATTTGGAATTTTCTTGTGAGCACAAACTCCTTGGACGAATGGTTCCCAAGAATTTGGAAATCGTTCAATGCCATGTTCACTAATGACTAGTTCAACGTCCTCTACCTTCTCCCCAATTGTATTACGGATCTAAATGATCTTCATGAGGTAATTGGTAATTGTGTCAGATTTGGACACCTCTATGGATTTGAGCTTGTTTCTCGGGATCATCTTCCTGTTAATGTTCTTGCTCTAATAGAGGCTTACCAATGCATCGAACATCTCCTTTGCCGTTTTCTTTTCAGACAAGTGAGGAATCAAGTGATCCTTCACTGCATCCAAGATCACTAGCTTGGATTTAAATTCCTTCTTTTTGTGGGCTGCCAACTGCTACAGATGTGTAGGTGAAGGAACCACATTCTCAATAATATCCAAGTGATCGTTTTCCTCTAAAAACACTGTAACCCTAACTTTCCATGACAAGAAATTTGAGGCTCCATCGATTCCATCCTCAAATCTGAGACTTGCTACTGCCATTTTCCTAGATCTAATAAAACTACCTTGCAAATGTGCTTAGTCCTTCAAGCACAAACAAACTGCCTTGCAAAAAAATAACTGCTGGTCCCTGGATCTAACAGATCTACCTGTTGTATACTTTATCCGCACTAGATCTGTCTGCTGGTCACTCAGATCTGCAAGATATGCCTGCTGTAAACCCAGATCTGCAGTAGATCTGCAAGATTTGTGTTATAAATCCAGACTTGCATTGGATCTGTTTGCTGTAAATCAGATCATCTGTGGTAACTCAGGTCTGTCACTGTAAGTACTTGAAAACTTCAATCAGAGACCCAGCTCTGATACCATGTTAAAAATCTATTCAGACACTAGGCGAAAAATTTCCTTATGATCTCAAGAAATAAGACTTGCTGAATTTTTAATTTATACAGAAAAATTCAGATCATGGAATTTATCACACAATGGTTGGAAGATAAATTAGTAGAAGAAAAATAAAAAACACAGACAAATTTTCCTGCCCTTCAAATCAACTTTTCGTTAGCTTCTGTAAAACTTACAGGGGCTTCTCAACTGAAGAATACTCGCCCACTGGAAAACAAGAAAACTGCAGCAACCTTCCTTGCCCAGCCATGTGGCCATACACCTCGTACAACTGATTTGCTAAGTCATCTGACACGGGGATATGGGACACACAGGACATGAAAATTCGAGTGTCCGACACGGGCACGTTGACTCCCGGAACAAGACACGTAGGACATGAAAATTCGAGTGTCCGACACGGGCACGTTGACTCCCGGAACAAGACACGTAGGACACATTATATATATATATATATATATATATTAAAAATTAGATATTTCTTACACATTCTCATTCATGATACAAATTCAGACATAGATCTAGATTCCACATTGTAAATTTAAAATTTGTAAGTTTTACAAAGTAACATTATGCATACAAATACAATTGTGACAAATACATCAATGATCCAATAGGAGAAAGACAAGAAACTGCAGTTTTCTCATTAAGTCATCAAAATCAAAATGTGTTACATTAACATAGGTAGTAGCAATGCCAATGGCAAATAGAAATAGCAAATACAAAACAACTACAAGCCTCAAGGTATTGTAGGTAGCTCATGACTCATCAATCATCATCATCAAAATCAACATCACTATCATGGTCACCACTGCGCTCCTCTGCTGCATCCTCCTCCTCTGTATCCAATGTCATCTCTGCATTTGTTGGTGTGGAGGATGACCCCTCAATAGTATCACCATCATCAAAAGTGACAGGCTCTAGCACTGAGTCATTAAGATCCAAGTTGGCCAATGCCAACTCAACACTGCTGTCCTGGCCCATATCATTAGGAAAGACATCCCACATCTTTGTCTTTCCCTTCAACCACTCATCCCTCTTCTTGTAAATAAGATGAAGGTTGGTGTGCAAATACACCATTGTCTCTGCCCTGCACTGCTCAAGCGTACTCCTCTTGACACTCTGCATATTCCCATATGTGCTCCAATTCCTCTCGCAACAAGATGATGAAGTCACCTGAGAGAGGAGCCTCGTGGATAATTGTTGTAGAGGAGGGCTTGTTGCCCCATGAGTTTCCCACTAAGAATAAGGCTTCTTAGCCCCTTGTCTCTAATCACATCATAGCCTGCAAATCACCTAGTGCCAGTGGAAAACTTTGCAAAGGCATCCTCCACCTCATCAAGGGATGCCCTATCCTGAAAAATCCGCTTCAATGGATCCTTCTTCCCCTGTGAAATTACACCAACCATGTGAGGAGAGAATCTGCGGGAAGGTCCACCATTCAACGACTCATGGCTATAGTATTTTGGGTTCTATGAGTGAGCCAAACAGTGCAAAGGTGTGCAATTCTTGTCCCATCTACTAACAGGAATATCCTGTATGGTGGTGATGAAGGCCTCTGATGATGTCTCATACTCAGGGCACTCACTCTATAAAATAATGGTCCTCACAGACTCAATCATGGAATCCCATCCCTCATAAACCTCTCCTAGGATGGGTTGGTTTGTATATGCAAATCGTAGCAAAGCAATGATAGGGTCCATGATCTTAATAGTGAGATCTACCCTCTCCCACCAAGCATCATCTAACATTGTGTCCTTGACTCTTTTTGAGGCTTTTTGATCTGTCTTTCTCCAAAAAGACCAAAAATCTGAAATAACCATGGCCCCAAGAGCGGTCTTGACCTCCCTCGAGCTCTTCAACATGATGAATGAAGAGGCAAACCGTGTATCTGCAATTTTCAACAAGGATAGATGGGTGTACTCCTTGTAGATTGTGAGGGCATTTGTACGATTTTGTACAAAGTTGTGGATATGTCGTGCATCCTCAATAATACTTCCAATCCAAGGCACATCAAAAGCAATTGATTGATGTGCTAAATTCAAGGAATAGATAATGCAAGGTGTCCAAGATACTTATGGATATTTAGCTTCCACAATCTTGCCAACAACCTTGCAAACATGTGCATTATCTGTAATGATTTGCACACAAGAATCAACACCTACATCTTCAATAACTTTAATGAACAACTCACCCATATATTGTGCATCCTTGTATTGTCCAAGTGCAACCACTGATTTCAAGAAAATTGGTCCATTCAAGGAAGACACCATGAAGTTAATGAGTGGGTGGCGTGCTGGATCTGTCCATCCATAAAAAACAATACTAACCCCAGATGTTGGCCATGCTGATTTAATAGGCTCAAGCATTTTGTCCACCTCTTTCTTTGCCTTAGTCAACAATGTGGTTCTAAGCTTCTTTGACCCAGGAGGCACATACCCTTGAGTTAGAGCTTGACACATCTCAATAAATAAAGGTGAACGTGCAACATTAAAGGATATGGAGTTCTGATAGAAAAATAATGCAATGGTGAGATCAAGCTCTTCTCGTTTCTCTTTCTGAAAAATCTTGTCCATTGGACAAAGTGCCACTGCGTTTCTTTTTGCTGCTTGACCCACACCCCCACCAAAACACTCAAATGGAAATTTGTTGTTTCTTTTCCTCAAGAATGGAAGGGGATCATCATTCTTGTTTTTTTAGATGATGCAGCCACCCTTGCCACACCAACATTGACCTCTTTTTCCATTTCTTTCCTCTTAGCTAAAGACTCCTATGTACATGCTCCAATTCCACAACTTGGTAAAGTCAACCATAGTTTTAAAAACTGGTCGGCATGAATTGGAAACCGGTCAAACCGGTCGGTTTATTAGGCAACCAGGGTCGAACCAAGCAAAAAACCTAGTTTAAGGGCTGACTTTGCCAAAAAGTCACAAAATCGGACCAAACTGACCAGTTTATGATGGAACCAGCGGGTTTATGGTCAAACTGGCCGGTTCCATCATAAACTGGCTGATTTATTGCCAAGCCAGCTACGAACCCCACATAATGCGGTTTTGTGAGTTTTGAAGTTGTTTTGGGGGAAATTTGGGGTTGTTTTCCTCCAAAAACAACCCCTCCAAGAAAAACATGCCTACCCTCTCATTTGCCTGACACATCTCAACCCTAGCAATGTTGGCAATTAATGGTAATGTTAAATTAATAAATTCTTGAAGTAAAAGTGACATTTCCTTTATTTTTCATTTTCATCCCTTTACTTAAATTTTTAACATTACCATGAAATGACACAGGATGTTTGAGAGTGGTTTCAATCTCATTGGATTTCATATGGAGAAACTAGAATTTTAGATTTCACTAAAAATTCAACAGACTTTATGGTTTTCAAGATTTCATGGTTTGGGGGTTTGCAATGTTTCTATTTGATTCTGTCATGCGTGAGCGTATGAGATTGACATGTGATCAAGGGCATGAAGCCCTTTAAGAACCTTGATGTTTGTGGCATTGATTGTTGAACTTTGTTGATGTTGGTGGTATTGATTGTTGAACTCGTCTACCATGGCCTTTACAAGAATGTACCCTTCACTCGAAGGAAAACAATTGGTTAGGCTTGCTAATATTTTTCTACCACATTATAAGGTTGAGGAGATGGACCCTTCACTCAAACCAAAATCATTGTTTAGGCATGTTAAACTTTTTCAATATCCATCATGTTATAAGGTTGAGCAATCCAAGTCTGAAGACATTGAGCTAGATGATGTTTATGTATCTGTTATTGATGATCCCATTTCTAGAGCATTGAATCAATGATGAGTTTCATGAGTGACCATGTTGATCAGTGATTTGTAGTTTTGATGTCTATTTTTCAGTGTTCCACGGGGATGTGTCCCCTAGGGTTGGGTGCACGCACCCCTCGCACCCCACACACCCGGGACAAGGAGTCTACAGGGGGTGCATTTACCCACACACCATTTTTGGGGAGTCTTGGGGAGACGCAAGGTGGTGCGTTTCCCCAGTGTGGGGGACGAGACTCCCCAAAAGGGGTGCGTCTGGGGTCCCCCCTCAAAGGAAAGCAAAGAAGCTAGTTGTAGTGCACAGTTCTCTACGTCTTGCACATAGGAAGACACCAGAGTATTGGAGGGGACCGACAACACGATGGGATGTGGATCCAGAGGATATTGCACAGATAGATGATGAGGGTGGACCAGATGAGCTGCAACATGGTTTGGTTGGAGTTCCGTTGGTTACTCAAGAGAGTGACTCTGACTCAGAGAACGACATTCCCATTGATGGTCTCGATGACTTCACGCAACAGATGGAGGTAGAGGACCAATCATTGAGATTGAGTCCTTGATGTTGATTTTATTTTCAATGCTCATTATCCATTTTTACTTTTCAGTTTTAACTTTTGAGTTGTGACGCTCGATATTGATGACCTCAGAAATGATTCTTGGCTCTTAACTCTTAATTATTTTTTAGCTTGAAACTTTGAGTTATATAAATTTAGTGTTCAAGCTTAAGTATCTAGTATATAGTATATAGTAATATACTAGTATGTTTTGCTTTCCGTTTAGATTCTACAATGATGAATGATGAATGATATGGATCAATGTATTAGAATATTTCATTATTGATTTTTTTTATTGAATCTCATGGTATTGATGAATAATGAGTATGTCATATGAATGATGTATGTATCAAAATGAATGATGAGGATGGATCAATGTATGCCATTATTTCATTCAATTATGAATTTAAATTTTATGTGTGGATCAAATTTCAATTTTCAATGTATTGGTATCCGTATTACTATTAGCCTATTTAATATTCATGCTTTCATTATTGAACAATGAATATGAACTTGAATTATATATATATATATATATATATATATATATATATATATATACCCCGACGTCCCTTCGCACCCTCGAAATTTCCCTAAAATTTGAGGGTACTCCCACACATCCCCTGTGTGCGTCTCCTCTCACCGGAGTCTTGGTGGAACATTGCTATTTTTGCTATTACTACTACTACTACTACTAAAGTTGTAGAGGAGTTATAAGAGTCCTCAAACTCTTGAGCAATATTATTTATGTAGCTCATGTTGACGTTGATGATCCCTTTTCTAGTAGTGGTGATGATTTTGATCATGATGAGGAGTGATGATGTTGTTGATCACTAATATATAGACTTGTAGTAGGCTAGTGGCCCCATAGCTTAGAGCATTGTTTTCAGACTCTAGAGGCCATTTAGAGCCTCATTGATAATGTATTTTGTTGCTGATATGTATTGCACTTGGTGCCATTTTGATATATTCACCTTTACATGGTATATAGTTGAGCAAATCTTGCATTTTTTGTCTCTATTGGTTTGGAATCATGGTTTTAAATCTTAAAAATAGTTTTTATTTATTAAGAACTAATTATTTCATGTATTTTTTTAAAGATTGGTTCATTAAGATCTGACTAGTCCCGGTTTCACTGATTCTGGTTTGAAACCCAGTTTATTAGGTGGACTAGTCTGGTCACCGGTTTTGGTTTTTAAAACTATGACCAACAAATGACCTTTCACACAGTAATAAGTGCTTTTGAAATGATTGATGCAATAGTTTCATTTCCAAGCAACATTGCCTCCTCCCTTCAACTCGCTACCCGACCCTTAATCTCTTTTGACATACTTCCACAAGGGATATTTGTTTTCTTGAGCTTGCTGTCTTTCTAAATTCATTCTTCCCTCAACATTTGAAGCTGTTGTTGTAGCCCCACTTCCAATAGAGGGAACACTTATAGACCCTGATGAAATTGGAACAGGAGGGGCATCACAAACAGGGACATTCTTCCCCTTCCTTTGCCCCTTCCTTGCTGCCCTTGATTGAGCCATGAATGTTTTAAAAAAATAAAGAAAAAATGCACAAGCTTGTAAAAAAAATGCATATGCAAATTGCTGTAATAAAAATGCAAAAAAATAGAAGCAAAATGCACTTACCTGTTGCTTGAATTGCCTCCAAAACGCTGCCAAACCCTTTGCTAGTCGCTCTCACACACCCACAACAAGAGAGACACGGAAGAATGAGGGAGAGATGAGCCCAAACCGGGATTTATGGGCCGTGCGACACAACTTTCCAGGGGACACGTGTCCCGAAATTGGGACACGCTGATGGGATTCACGTGTCCATCGAATCCCACAAGGCAGACACACTCAGACACACTCGGAGGACACCTGTCCTGGTGAATCGTGTTTGATTCGTGGGTTTCGGGACATGACAGGGGTTTAGGACGAATCCGGTTTCGTAGCTGATTTGTAGTATGAACGGTTGGGTGAAAGCCCCTTGCGCCCTAACTCCTCATTTTTCGATTCGTATGGCCTCTGCGCTGAGATCGTATGATCCTTGTTGGGTCGATCTCCTCTGCATATAGCCTCGAGTACATCTGCCTTGAAATTGTACAACTGATTATGGCTCTCTTTAGTCAATCTTCTTCTACTGCACTTTCTTCCTTTTCTCCTTGGCTTGCATTCAGAGTGAACTCCCATGTCTCTGTGCAACTGAGTTATTGTGTCTACTTTCTTTCTAACTTGCCCTGCCTTTATAATTTTGAGTTGATGACTAAGTCTCCATAGCCCTAATCACTCTTTGAGATCAACAATTTAGATGAAATCCCAATCTCACTAGAGATAAATGGTGGAGATTTATCTAAATCACTAGTCTAATTAAATTATACTTTATTAGACTTTTTATAGCTTAAAATTAAAAGGTTTTTCACTTTAATAAAGCGAATTGTTGAAATTTGGTTACCAGAGGACAGGGGGTTACCTAAGACTTTGATCTTTAGCCTAGGGAAAAGTGTCCAAAATAATTTAATTTTTCTCCTAAAGTGACTTCATAAAGTTATAAAGTCAAATCTAATTTAAAAGTGACTTTAAGTGATAAAATTACTAAAGTCTAATTTTAAAGTGACTTTAATAAAGTCAATGTGAAATTAGAAAGGAAAAGTGGCTTTGGAAATAAATGACTAAGTGGGTCTTTATTAAAGTGGGGTGAATTAAAAAATTGAAAGTGAGATTTAAATGAGCATTTAATCTCAGCGCTAGATCTAAAGCTATCTCAGCCATTGGATTTAGGGATTCTCCAAAAGTCACTTAGGGTTAGGTTAAAGGAGGAAAAGGAGGGAAAAGGTCATTCATTATTTCATGAGCAGATTGAGAGAGGAGGAGAAAGAGAGCTGGAGACATTTTTCTGGTTTGAGCTTGAGATGGTGAATGAGAGGTAGGTTCAGCAGTTCGTACAGCAGCAAGGGGAGGCAAGCTTTTCGAGGCAGTAAGAGGCTGCACAAATTTCGAGGTTGCAGTCTGTACAGCAGCAAGGGGAGGCATGCTTTTCGAGGCAGCAAGAGGCTGCACGAATTTCGAGGCAACAAGGCTGTACAACAGCATATATTTCGAGGCAGCAGTCCATACAACAGCTTGAGGCACGTTTTTCGAGGAGAGGGACAACACAGAAATCGAGGCAAAGGTACAACAACTAAAGGCATGGATTCCAAGGTGGTTGTGCACGTTTTTCGAGGCAACTAGCATGGATTTCGAGGAGGCAGCTTGCTGTATTTTTTTCTGTACAGTCAGTACGACCGTACAGCTAAGTAATGGGCACGATTTCCAAGACTGTCATTTGCTGTAATAAATTTCTGTTATGAGTTTTTCGCTGTTTTGGCACGTTTTCCAAGGCAGAGGCAAGCACGAAAAACAAGATAAGTCTGTACTTTGTTTGCTAGAATTTTTCCTGTACATTTCACTTCTCTGTAAAAGCATTTTCCAGAAATAAGAAGTTTTCGAACTGGTTTTTCCCCAAAGAGTTGTAGGGGGTTTTTCCAGGGTCACATTGACAAAAAATCAATGTCTAAAATCTGTGTGTAGTTGATTTATTTTTCTGGTTTTTATTTCTGCATTTTAGCGTTGTGAAATTTCCAGAATTAGTGTTTTCAGAAAATATTTATTTTTCCAGCTTGTTGAATGTATGGCTATGGGAATGGACATTTAACTATATGGGAGAAATAAGGAGAAATTGAAAACCGGGGTTGGGTTATCAAATTTCTACATGGTATCAGAGCTATTTTGCTGAAAAGTGCAGTTTGGGACAGCAAGAAGAAAGATTACAGCAAGTTAATTTTTCACACAGAAATCATTACTTTTACTACAGCAGTGTTATTTTTAGTTTATTAAGATAGAAAGCATGTCTTTGGGCTTGAGGGTGGAGGATAGGTTGGATGGGCATAGTAACTACAGTGTATGGAAGGAGAGAATGCAGAGCATCTTTGAGGAGGCAGAAGTCTGGGATATTATGGTGCATACCGCATAGAACCCTGTTAATGTACCTACTGATGTTGTTCAGTTGACAGCCTTTAATAAAAAGAATAACAAGGGTAAGAGACTGATTCTAGATGGAATCAAAGACCATTGCATTCCTCATGTGAGAGGAAAGAGATATGCTCATGAGATGTGGACAACATTGACCAATCTCCACTAGAGTACCAATGAGAACATGAAAATGGTCCTAAGGGAGAAGCTGAAGACCATTAAGATGGGTAAGACTGATAGTGCAGCTGGATATCTCACAAAAATTACTAATGTGAGAGATGCATTGGCAGCAGTTGGAGAGGTCATTCCACCCACTGAGTTGGTGCAGACTGCAGTGAATGGCCTTCCCAGTTCATGGCTGAACTTTGCTGATGGGGTTTGTGCACGTGAGACCCTTCCCTCTTGGGAGAGGTTCTGGGATGATTGCATACAGACAAAAATCAGAAAGAGTCAGCTTGGGGCAGCCAAACCAGTTGAGCAGGATGAGGATGTAGCACTGTTGGTAGGAGGCAAGAAAGACAAGGGAAAGAAGCAAGCTTCCACAAGTAATGGTGGGGGCAAAGGCAAAGGTAAAGGTAAACAGGGGAACAAGCAGAAAGACTATTCCAAGGTGAAGTGTTGGAATTGTTAGAAGATGGGACACTATGCAGTTGTGTGTCCGGAGAAGAAGAAGAAGGGGAAGAACCAGAGCATGGCAACATCAGTAGCGATAGAGGACTTTACAGATAGCTTTGACCGAGAGTTTGGGTTCATTGCTTGTGATTCCACTAGTGCAGGATCACCTGCCACAGAGGTTGAGAGGGAGTGTGCATTTCCCTCCTCTAGCGGAGCATCTTCAGGTATCTAGTATGTTGACAGTGGGGCTTCACGTCATATGACAGGAGTACGTGAGTACTTCTTAGAGCTTTCAGAGAGTGGCATTGATATAGAGGTAGTACTCGGAGATGACAACGTTGTTAGAGTAGTCAGGGTGGGGACATTGACATTTAACAGGGAACCCAAACCTCCCTTGAAGGTGTCAGATGTTTTATATGTGCTAGGGATGAGAAAGAACCTCATATCCGTCTCAGCATTGGAGGACAGAGGATATGAGATATTGTTCAGGAGAGGATAGGTGCTGATATATCCTAGGGGCGCTCCAGCTGATTCAGCTAGAGTGATAGGTGTACGCCATGCAAAGGTGTACAAGTTTGCATTTCAGCTTCTTTTGGCATTGAGCAGTAGTACCCGCAGCAGAGCTAGCAGTTCAGAGCTGTGTGAGATTTGGCACTGCAGGATGGGGCACATGTATCATGGAGCCTTGAGGACATTGCGGGAGATCACTACAGGTGTGCCAGATTTCAGTACTGATCACTTTGATACATGCAGAGGATGTGCGATGGGCAAGTTTGCCAAATCCCCTTTTCCCAGCAGCGACAGCAGATTGACTGAGATACTTGATTTGATTCATTCCGATGTGAGCGGTCGGATGTCTCATGTTTCCTTGAGTGGATATGAGTATTATGTATTATTCATTGATGATCACTCTAGGAGGACCTGGATTTATTTCTTGAAGATCAAGAGTGAGGTCTTCAAGCGGTTTTAGGAGTTCAGAGCTCTTGTGGAGACTCAGATAGGTCGAAAGATCAAGTCCCTGAGGTCGGACAATGGAGGAGAGTACACCCTTGGTGAGTTTGTTGATTATTGTGCGGAGACAGGCATTAGGAGGGAGTTCACAGTTCCTTACAACCCCCAGCAGAACATGGTTGCTGAGAGGAAGAACAGATCCATCGGAGGGGCTGCCAAAGCCATGTTACATGATCAGGGGTTACCATTGTTTTTGTGGGCAGAGGCCTGCAACACTGCTGTATATTTGCAGAATAGGAGTCCGCATCGTGCCTTGGGGCATGTGACTCTGGAGGAGGCTTTTTCTGGGAAGAAGCCTGGTATTGGTCATCTTCGTATCTTCGAGTGTATTGCATACTCCTACATACCCAAGGAGAAGAGGACCAAACTAGAGCCCACCGCAGAGAAAGGTGTTTTTGTGGGCTACAGTGAGACATAGAAGGCCTTTCGGATTTATATTCCCGCACAGACGAGAGTTGTTGTCAGGCGGGATGTGAAGTTCAAGGAGGACATGGCTTTCAGGAGGTCATGGGAGTTAGAGTATCCGGATCAGCCAGACCCTCAGGAGCAGCTGAGTCAGTCGCAGGGATCAGGAGGTACATCGATTAGGGTGTCAGGTCCATCAGTGAGCAGTGGCTCACAGAGTCAGAGGGGTGGTGCTTCGGGCAACATGCAGAGAAGGTTCACTAGGGAGTCCACTGATGGACAGTTCACACGGTACTTTAGCGTCTACAGGTTCAGGTTTAGGCAGGAGGACAGCAGACAGACAGTCAGGAGTTCAGGCTCCTGATGAGGAGGAGGAGTTTCATTCTCCAGTGGGAGAAGTGTGCTCAGGGAAGAGGAAGCCCAAGTGGCTTCAGGATACCTTGAGAGAGGCCACATCTGTTGCTGGGCCTAAGAGGCCGGTCAGAGAGAGCAGACCACCTGATATGTTTTGTAGCTATATGGCAATGGTTGCCAACATCGTCGAATCTGAGCCTTCTAGCTATGAGGAGGCAACTAGCTAGCAGGTCTGCAGAGAGGCCATGCAGGAGGAGTATTCTTCTATCATGAAGAATGATGTTTGGGAGGTGGTGCTGAGGCCTGAGGAAAAATCCGTGGTTACTTCTAGATGGCTTTACAAGGTAAAGCATGCTGCGGATGGCAACATTGAGAAATTCAAAGCAAGGTTTGTGGCTAGAGGGTTCTCCCAGGTAGAGGGAGTTGATTATGATGAGACCTTCGCTCCCGTGGCTCGATATACTTCGATTCTCTCCATCATCTTGATAGCAGCATAGATGGGTTGGAAGATCCACTAGATGGATGTGAAGACCGCATTTCTCAATGGCTTCATACAGGAGGAGGTGTACATTGAGCATCCATAGGGCTTTGAGGTGCATGGGAAGGAGTCCCATGTGTGCAGACTGAAGAAGGCCCTTTATGGCTTGAAGCAAGCTCCCAGAGCTTGGTACTCCAAGATAGATACATACTTGCAGGAGATGGGTTTCACAAAGAGTGAGGCAGATCTGAACCTTTACTTTATTGTGATAGGTGAGGAGCCTCTCATTCTGGTACTGTATGTGGATGACTTGGTCATTACGGGTGCAGAGGGACTCATAGAGCACTGCAAGAGAGATCTTGCGTCGGAGTTTGAGATGAAGGACATTGGCTTGATGCATTACTTTTTGGGTTTGGAGGTGTGGTAGGAGGAGGGGCATTTCTTCTTGGGGCAGGGGAAGTATATTGTGGACATCCTTGGCAGGTTCCACATGGAGGATTGTAGACCCATGTCGACACTGATGATCACCAACTGGAAGAAGCTTTGCGCTTCAAATTCCGAGTTGGTGGACCCCACTTTGTATAGATAGCTGATTGGTTCCTTGATGTATTTGGTCAACACCAAACTAGATATATGTTTTGCAGTCAACACGATGAGCCAGTTCATGTGTGAGCCCAGGAGGGTTCATTGGGTTGCTACAAAACACATTTTGTGATACTTGCAGGGGACAGTGGATTATGGTCTGGATTATAGGCAAGGGGATGGAGTGAGATTGGCAGGTTACACTTATTCTGATTGGGCAGGTTGTGCTTCTGATAGGAAGAGCACTTCAGGGTGCTGTTTTGGGTTGGGTTCGGCAGTGGTGTCGTGGTTCAACCGGAAGCAACAGTCAGTAGCATTGAGTTCAGCGGAAGCAGAGTATATGGCAGTCAGTCTAGCTAGATGTGAGGCCATCTGGCTTCGCAAGATGTTGTTTGGCTTATTTGGTCAGCTGTTGAGACCTTCAGTGATATACTGTGATAATCAGAGTTGCATTAAACTCACGGAGAATCCAGTATTTCATGACAGCTCAAAGCATATCGGGATCAAATATCATTTCATCAGAGACTATGTTCAGAAGGGAGCTGTGAAGCTTGAGTATATTCCCACTGATGAGCAGGTTACAGATATTCTTACCAAAGTCTTACCACGGGGCAAGCATGTCTACTTCAGAGACAAGATGGGTGTGGTGAGGAACATCTTCCTCGGTAAGAGGGAGTGTTGAAATTTGGTTACCGGAGGACAGGTGGTTCCCTAAGACTTTGAACTTTGGCCTAGGGAAAAGTGTCCAAAAGAATTTAATTTTTCTCTTAAAGTGACTTTATAAAGTTATAAAGTCAAATCTAATTTAAAAGTGACTTTAAGTGATAAAGTTACTAAAGTCTAATTTTAAAGTGACTTTAATAAAGTCAATGTGAAATTAGAAAGGAAAAGTGACTTTGGAAATAAATGACTAAGTGGGTCTTTATTAAAGTGGGGTGAATTAAAAAATAGAAAGTGATATTTAAATGAGCATTTAATTTCTGCCCTAGATCTAAAGCTATTTCAGCCATTGGACTTAGGGATTCCCCAAAAGTCACTTAGGGTTAGGTTAAAGGAGGAAAAGGAGGGAAAAGGTCATTCATTCTTTCATGAGCAGATTGAGAGAGGAGGAGGAAGAGAGCTAAAGACATTTTTCTGGTTTGAGCTTGAGAAGGTGAAGGAGAGGCAGACTCAGCAGTCCGTACAACAACAAGGGGAGGCACACTTTTCGAGGCAGCAAGAGGCTGCACGAATTTCGAGGCAGCAAGGCCATACAGCAACACATATTTCGAGACAACAGTTCATACAGCAGCTCGAGGCACATTTTTCGAGGAGAGGGACAACACAGAAATCGAGGCAAAGGTACAACAACTAAAAGCACAAATTCCAAGGTGGCTGTGCACATTTTTTGAGGCAGCCAACATGGATTTCGAGGAGGCAGCTTGCTGTATTTTTTCCATACAGTCCGTGCGGCCGTACAACTAAGTATTGGGCACGATTTCCAAGACTGTCATTTGCTGTAATAAATTTCTGTTTTGAATTTTTTGCTGTTTTGGCACGTTTTCCAAGGCGGAGGCAAGCATGGAAAACAAGTTAAGTCTGTACTTTGTTCGCTGGAATTTTTCTTGTACATTTCACTTCTCTGTAAAAGCATTTTCCAGAAATAAGAAATAGCTTTCGAACTGGTTTTCCCCAAGAGTTGTAGGGGGTTTTTCCAGGGTCACATTGACCAAAAATCAGTGTCTCTAAAATCTGTGTGTGGCTGATTTATTTTTCTGGTTTTTATTTCTGCATTTCAGCATTGTGAAATTTCCAGAATTAGTGTTTTCAGAAAATATTTATTTTTCCAGCTTGTCTATGGGAATGGGCATTTAACTATATGGGAGAAATAAGGAGAAACTGAAATCGGAGTTGGGTTATCAAATTTCTACACGAATTACAAAACCATATTTATCAGAACTGGACCGGTCATTGAATCGGTAGACCCCCTGAACCGGAAACCAGTCAGAACCTTACGAAAACCGATAAAAAAACTGGACCAAAAAACCAGTCAACCAAAAACACATAAAATGTTCAAATTTGAAAGAAAAACATATATATTCATGTGCATCCATATGAATCCAAACTATTTATACACAAATTAGAAAAATTTCTCATTTATATAGCATGTAAGGGTGTACATAACCAAAATAGCACTGAGTGCAATCCATCTCTAAACCAAAAATACATCAACAAACAAGCTCCACATGGCCTCTACCATACAAAAAAAATATGCTACAACAAGTACCTACATATCATCAAACTCATTGTCTATATTTCGTCATCATATCATCCTCTAAGCATTAAAATAAGATAGAAAATCATAGCATGTCAAGTCAAGATTTTGTTTGAGCGACGGGTATTTTTTTGGTAGGATCATGATAGAGGAGTTCAAAAACCAATGCCACTAACATCAAGGTACATAGAGGGCGTGGTTCCATACCCTTGTACATGAATAATTCCAATGTAGCGTTGCAACGCCCCCAATTCTAAAATCCTGGAAAACTGTTAAACCTGCTGGATTTTGAGTGAGATCTAAAATTCTTCTTTCTCCATATGAAATCCAATGAGGTCAAAACCACTCTCAAATATCCTGAGTCTTTTCATGGTAATGTTAAAAATTTAAGTAAAAGGATGAAAATGAAATATAAAGGAGAATGTCACTTCTACTTATTTAGCATTACCATGAAATGCATAGCAATAGTAGGGCCATATGCTTGAATATTAGGCACCTATTATGGGATAGTGCCCAACTACGACAAACATTAAAAGAAAAAAAACAAAACAGGTCCCACTTGTTGCGTTCTACGTGACTTTACCATACTGAACCAGACAAAAACGGTTCAAGACACTGGTTCGAACTGGTTTTTGCCTCAAAATGGTTGGACTGGTCTGAACCAGCCCGTCTGGTTCGGTGCTTATAACACTGCACAAAACCTGTGTGGATGTTCCTGTCCGAGCTATTAACATCAACAATCTCTGTAGATGGAGTGTGTGTTATGGTAAGGGATTTATTTTATGAAGCTGTAGAAGAGATATTTGAGCTTTTCTGTGTAATGCTGATGAGTGGAGAGAGAACACCGATAAATACTCATAAAACCAATAAAAAAGAAAAAAAACCTCTGAATGCAAGCCCCAATTTTGATGAGCTCTTTCTAAATTGTTGGTGATCTCTCCAACTCTTGATTTGAGCCAGTGTCCAGCTCCATGACTGCTCCTTAAGGGCAGAAATACAGCCTCAAGTCCTCAAGACATAAGATCAGTCTCAAACCCTCTTAGACCTAAGATTTCTCTAAGAAGCATACTGAAATCTCACATTTTGCAAGTGAAGAACAAGACAACACCTTTATTTTTATGTGTTAAGTTTATCATAATAATAACAATGATAATAATCTAGTTTAAGGTCACAGTATAGCTAGATGCCAACATGACATATGAGATTCGCTTGTTTGTGGGACAAGAGACCCTTCCCTGCTGTGATATGACTGCATAGTCTATGGAGGTGTACATACTCTACACCCCTCCATATTTGAACCTGTTGCCTTTAATGACTAAACACATGTTCATAACCATTAGATCCACTCAGGCTGTCCACACATGCGTGCGTACACATAATTTTTGAGAAAGACATCATTCATTACTTCAGGGAACAGCTAGTCACATCACAGAACAGAGAGAGTTACAATAATCTAACAACACTTATAAGGAAATTCCCTTCCTGAAAAAACCAGAAATGCAAGTAGTTGAGCATGTATGCCAGTAGGAAGGGAATCCACATGTATATTGAAAAACTGAATTTGAGTTTAACAAGCAAAGGCAATAACAGACATGCAAACTGTTCCCATAAAGAGTTGCAGCTATCCCTAATCATCCAAGTTTCTGCCAGCAGAGACCCTTTCCAAGAAACTGTGGCAGTAAACAAATTGTTAAACAGCCTGAAACCATCTCCAAGAAGGTTGGTTTTTTGAAAATCTTGGCTTGGTTAGCGAATTGGCTGTTTCTCATTGAATAAATGGGTTTTATGAGAAATGTGTTTTTTTTTAATGAGAGATGCTCCCAAAAGTCCTGAGAAATGCCAGAATATTTCAGGACAATATCAAACAGATTTGTTTTGGCTGCTGTTTTCTTGTTCTGTACTATATCTTGGTACATTTCTTCCAAAAGATGTATGGGGCCATGTTATTTCTAGCATAGATTATGACCTTCATCACTGTGTAAGGCAAGGTTTTTTCAAAAAAATCTCAAATTTTGTCAAATTTCAAAAATGGTGAATTTAATCATCCATCCAGAACTTTTTCTAAGTATCAAAAATAATAAATGCTAAGATTCCTTTTGGTTTAAACTTAAAAATGTAAAAACAAACCCGTTTATATTTGTATCCAGTCTTGACATTTAATTTAACATACTTTTGGCTGATATTTGGAGAAACAAATATTTGTGTTTGTTTTTTGTTTGGATATATGAAGTTATGGTGAAATTTGGTGGTTGGGAGGAATGATTGTTATCCTCCCCACTCAGTTTGAATTCCCACAAGTGACAGGATGATTTTTGTTGTAATGACTTCGAGCTTTGTTATTGAGTTTGAGCAGTCCCTCGAGGATTGAAACATATCTATTCCTCATATGGAATATAAAGAATTTCTCATGGGAATAAAATAGTGAAATTAGCCTAATAGTATTTATCGGACCTATGGTGAATTTTATCCCTCTTTTATTCACTTGCAAACCTTTTTTAAATTTCACTGCCCCTGAATTTGAACATGAAATCAAACCAGGGGCATAGATTATAGTTGTGTGCTCATCATTTACTGTTTGTTACTGGAGTTCGTAATGTGATTGAAGTGTTCCTACAGATCACAATTTGAGGTCAATAAGACTTTATGACCTGGGTTCCCTGTTTGTGTATTGCATTTTTTAATATCCCTAGATCTTCTCTCTCTGCATCATTGTTGTTCATGTGTGTATATGTATCTCCTAAGCTTCTCTTGTTTCTGAGATTGCATTTTGCTTTTGAATATAAACTGTCTTTTAAATATTGCTCAAGTTCTTTTCAATGCTGGTGATCCTTTCAACTCTGTAGAAGAGGATTTTTTTCTTCTTTATTAAGTAGTGAAATGAGTGAGAAAGCCGTCTGATTTCTATGCTTCTAGCTACAGCTGATTTGAGAAGTGGCAAATTATCCAGAGAGAGATAGGCATATGTGACCGTATTGTACTGTCTTGAACTGTATGTGATACTAACTGCAGTAGGTTGTTTATGAAGCTATTTTCAATGACAGTAATACCCAGAGTTTGAGATTGCAGGTGTTCAGCTCCTGGATGCATCTCTGTGCAATTCGTCTCTTTACAGAAAGTATCTTGAGATATGGTCTGCCACCTTCGTTCCTGGTGGGAAAACTATCTAGCTTTTCTTTTTCTTTGAAGTTCTAAGTTATTATTCTAAGGTTCTTTTCTTTCTTGACACTACATATTGTTTCTATTTCAGGCTGCCGTGTTATCTGCATCCTCCAAAAGTGAAAAGAAAGTTCGTTCTATTCTCGAGCGTTTGGCTGGCGGTTCAAATAAGTAAGTAAAAGTTATCGGCTGAGCCATATTTAATCATAAAAAAGAACAAGAATGTTTTTTGGGATGCCTTCAATGTCTTATTACTTCGTTATGGATATTTTTCCCAGAGACTGAAAATCACTTTCTATTACCGTGCAGTTCCTTCTGGAAAGCGGAAGATGATGTGGGGATTGCAGGGCTTGCTGGAGGCGAAACAGAAGTTTACCCATACGTGTCATTCACTATTAACTTGGCAACATAATTCATTTATTTTAGAAATCACATCCCCCTTTTCATGTTATTTGAAGCAACATCTTCATAATTTATTAGCTTTTGAACTTGTAAATTTAAAGGTGCATACATATTCGAAGTCTCACTTTTGGGAAATTCAACATTCCAATTTATGTGATTTAGGGTTTCTGACAATGAAAACTGTGATATCATACAGAAGCTGTTTGAAGAAGATATTTACTTACGGAAGGATTGATGAACTTGAGAATGGAGAGTGCGAAAGCTTATTTTGAATGTGTTGTAATTTAAAACTATTCTTTTATCTATTTCCTGCGTCTTCTAGGAATCAATTTTCATGGAAACAACTATGTTTTGACTTTCATCATAGTTAAGTATGCCTTCAATAGCTAACTATCATTTTGTTGGATATGTAATGATGGACCATCTACCATCTACCAGCAGAAGGCTATGCTTATATTTGATCTGATTCTGGACAAGTTGGGATGATATACGGTCATATGATCTTCTTATGTAACTGGTTTTCCTATTTAATATGATGACCTGTGTTTTCCTATGTAAGAAAGAAGTATGCCTTCAATAGTGCTTTAATGTTAAATACTTAGCATCAATGTTGGCTTATTATTTCTGCTCCTTCAATATGACTACTACTGTAGTGTTCTGGGTTAATGCTGACATTATATTTAGGGAAGAAAGGGCGTAGAGCCTAAGTTCAGTTCACGTTCTGTCTATTCCTTGTGAAACATACAAAGCTCATCAGACTAAATCAGACAGATAGGAATAATTAGAGGTTATTCCCGCAGAAGTTAAAGATTTATTGACTGATAAAAAAGGTTACACGATGAAAAATAGGCTATCAAAATGCAAGCAGCAAAAAGTAGTCTGGGGACACACGAACAAGACTTTTAAACATGTCTTCTTTTTGGTTCAATGTCTGTGTGAAGTATGCCATCAGTCTTGTCCAATGATCCAAAATCCAAGGTTATAAACTAGACGAAATAAGATAGATAAATGTTTTTCGGATTAATCACATCATTGGGATTTGGTCGACGTTTCGAACTATCTAATGTGGTTCATCCTCGGTTTGAAATAAGTTAAAATTTTTATTAGAAGATGAAAATACTTGAGAACACCCAACATTGTAACTTTAGACCTACCCAACATTGTAACTTGACCTACTCTTCATAGCACCTAAATTCCATTGTAATTACTGATATTCTATATAGATATCAGAGTGTCGAGCAAATGGAAGTTAGGTGCCAAACGTATTCAGCATGTAAAAAGAACAATTCTGTTCATTTTTATTAAAGCAGTGTGTTTAATTTAGCACTGTTTATGTTCGAGTTTGGTGCATGCATTCATTAAAGCTGCTCTTCTTTGGCTAGAAAAATTAATTAGATCAATGCATTCGTGTAGAAAGAATGATTCATGGTTTGTCTTTATTAACGCATACTTAATCTGTTAACTTTAGTATTGCTTATTCTTCAGTTTGGTGTTTCATTAAATGAGTTTGACTGTGGCCAGGAATGTTAGATGATCAACACATTCATGTAAAAAGAACAATTATTCGTCAGTTTGGTGTTTCATTAAAGGAGTTTGACTTTGGCCAGGAAAGTTAGATGATCAACACATTCATGTAAAAAGAACAATTCATCGTTTATCAATGCATCCTTAGTCAGTCAACTTTAGTGCTGCTTATGTTTTAGTTTAGAGGTTTTGTTAAAGGCATTTAACTTTGGCTTTGGTTATTTGTGGAATTTTATGTTCAGCATGCAGTGGAAATGTAAAATCAATGTGGTGTTACATAGGCCACTATAGAGATCAAATTTGAGTGTTTTGATGAATAGCCTTGCTTGTGTGAATTCGGAAGGAAACTTCTTATCTGAAATAGCAAGAAAGACTATGGCGACTTTGGAAAATGGTTAATATTTTATAGTTTCTCGTTGCTTTTGTGAGTATTTTTTTTTTCACGTTAAATATTACTTTTTTGTTATTCCTCTGAATTAAAAGAAAAACTTATGTGAATATTTTCAAATCTTATGTGTACAATTAATGAAGTGTGGATTTGTCAGAATCATTTACATTTGTCTGGTTTTCTAGGATAGCTTGTATATGTTAAAATACTTTTGCATGCTGGAACAATGAGAAATGGTAATACAAAGTGCCATCCTTTACTCAAGGGATGGCATGAGGGTTCACTTGAGGCTGGGAGAGGTGAACCAAAAGGATCAAATGGCTTCTTGTTTATGTTTATGGTTAATCATTACATTTTAAGCTTATGAATAGTTTAAAAGATTTATTTATATATCATGGTAGCAAATTTAAATTATTAGATACTAGTTCTTGTTCATGCTATTGTGGTTTGTAAGTGCTAGAGAACAGAGGGATTTAGTGACACCATCATAATGCTGACAATGCCATTTTTACCAATGAGACCCAATTTGGCAAAATAGGCTCTGAAACCTTTTGGGAACATTTTGAGACATCAAACAAAGTTTTTTGGGAACTTTAATGCTTTAGCACATCTTTTTTCGCTATTCTACCCACAAAGACCTTTCCAACGACACAAGAATCACGTCAATTGGAGTTAATATGCGAAAATTATGCCACCCAGAAGTTGAACTTCTTGTTTTCATCACCATAGTTTGAGAGGATGCCACATCAACCCTAATTATTCATGGAAAAGGGGCTAACCATGTGATTGTGATGTAAAAGACTCTAGAAGAGTCTATATGGTAACTCTGGTTAAGAGTTGAGGTAGTCAAACATAGCCACTAGTGGGCTATAGGGCTATGTTATAACCTGGGCATTCGAGGAAAATAGATTTCCATTCCATTCTTTCGAGTGCATTTGTTCCATAGATGAACAAAAATAGCCAAGAGGGATAAGAGGTTGATCATACAAAGAGGATTTGTGCATTGTAGTATCCTTTGAGCTGCAAACCATATTTCTTTGTACTCAACCATTTTTCCAGAAAAAGAAAGAGAGCAGAGCAACCTCACCTTTCAACTACATTTGTCTCCTGAAAAGGGTTTCTCAGAGCAAATCTTCTGTTAAATTTGTGTGGGCTTTTTATTTTCTCATTCTCTATTTTCTGCATAATTTTCATTTGCATGCATGCACTATTAATAGTAAATCTACAGATTTAGAAATCTAATAAAACTGTAATAGTGTAAAATTTTAGATTTTTAATGTAATATTATCAAATATGTTGTAATGAATTGTCAAGTGGAATAAGATAGTTTATAGATCATATTAGTATTAGAGAGTTTTTTTGGGTATTTTATGGATATTTGCAGGGGGTCTAGATCGATTGGGCAAAAAGTTGTAAAACCCTAATCATGGTTGACGAATATGTGAATAACCCTCGTGATCCCGCAGAGGAGAGGTTTTTGTGGCTAGAACAATAAGTCGATGATATAATTCATAATCTAAATCTCCTCTTGATGACCCTGAACAATAAGCTTGGGAGACTCAAAGAAGACAAGGGTTCAAATGCAGAGGACAAATCAAAAGGGGGATCAGGGGATCAAGAAGAAATGGAGAATCAGTCGAAGAAAGAACCTGAAAAAAGATCAACCCAATTCGAGTGTCGTGAATCAATCTCAACCCTTATTTAAAATGGAAGCAAAGGTCGATATCTAGTCGTATCGTGGTGAGATCGACGCTCTAAAGTTGAATCACCAATTGCAGCACATGGAGGTGTATTTCATCATCCATCAAATTGAGGAAGGACAAAAGATTTCATTTGCATGGTTGAAATTAGAGGGCCATGCCATGATTAGGTGGGAGAGCCACACAAAGACCTTAAGGTTGGAGGGAGAGCCTCTAGTGACCAAGTGGGAGGACTTCAAAACCCCCATTAAGTCACAGTTTTACCCTATTGGGTATGTAGAGGACCAGTGGATCTGATGGCACTACATCAGACAAAATCCAGGGCAAAGCATGCAAAATTATACCACGAAGTTTAGAAAGATGGCCATAATGCTGGGTATCTCCCCAAAGAACCCAAATGTATTCAATTATTTGGGGGTCTACACTGCCATCTATGGGAGCAAGTGATGTTTTTCAAGCCTAAATTAATGGACGAGGCTTGTATACAGACACGATATCTAGAGAACATAGGCCTAAAGTGAGCACAATCAAGTGGATCGAAGCAAAAGGAGCAACAAGACACTTTTAAGGAGGGGAAGAAGAAGCAAAAAGGGGGAAAGATAAAAAGACGACAACCACAACGCACCGGTGCAAAGATCCCAACAACCACTGTAACTTTGACCGCCATATAAAGGAGAAGTGCTAGAAGTTGCATCTAGAGCTAAACCCGAAGAACACGAAGAAAAATAAGAAGAAGAATCTCATGGCCACAAATTCAAGTAACCAGGTTGAAAGTAGCTTAGACGAGGATGTTTAGATCATCTGTACGTCAGTGCAAAAGGAGGTGAATTTGAGTATCCTTCAACAACAGGAAGAGAAAGAAATGACCAAACACTTCCATACAAAGGTACAAGTCAAGAAGAGAAAGATCGATGCTTTGTTTGACTCAGGATCACAAGCGAATCTCGTTGCCGTAGAGTTGGTCAAGAAGTTCACAATCATCCAAACACATATCCACTGTGATGGGTAAATAAGGATTCAGAGTTGAAAATCAAAAAATAGTGCAAAACAAGATTTGTTATTAGTGTTGATTTTATTGATGAAGTGAAACTAGATGTGGTTCCCCTTAATGTACGTGGAGTCGTGTTTGGGAGTCCCTACATGTACACGTGAGATGCAAGATGCAATATTCATACGGAGAGCCAACCGATCTCGGTTCGTCAAGAATGGAAAATCGTTCATCATCAATGCGCAAAAAGGCAAGTTGAAAATTTCACTAGTAAGTGCCACCCAAAGCCAATAAATTCATCAGTTCCAGTGAGAAGTATGCTTTATTGTTTTTAAGAGATTCATTTTATTGAAGACTCAGTAAGAGGCAAGGTATCCTTGGAGGGGTGTGATGGCATTATTGTCATTGATGGCAAAGGAGCAACATAAGACCAACAAAGTAGCAACAAGGCAAGGAGTAGCACAACAAGGCAAAGAGAATAGCAAGGGATACAGTAGCAATACTCAAAAGTGAAGCAAAGGTAAAGGAGCAACAAAAGTTTAGCAATGGTAAAGGAGTGGCAAAAGTGCAAGAAAGGTAGAGTAGCAAGCAGTGTGGTCACCATATGAGTGAGAAGGTGATGCTTACATAGATATGTTGCTTATTGATAGTTGAACAAAGGAGCATAGATTGGGCGTTGTTGTGATGCAAGGCTATGACAAAGGAAAATATGTGCAGGAAAGAATGTTGCAGAGATTGTTATGTTGAAGATTTTGTTGTGATGCAAGGCAAAGGCACGAATCCATGACAACAAAGGCAAGACAAAGGCATGATGCAAGGCAAGGCAAGATGCAAGGCAAAGGCAAAGACATGGAGAAATATTGCGATGCATGGCTATTTGAATATGAATGCAAGATTGTATTATTGCATGCTATTTATTTATTTTATTGACATGAAGAATATGAATGCACGACATTTGGATATGATGAAATTCATTTTATTTATTTTAATATTCTAGAGTTTAATCATGTTTGGAATTGAAGGGACACCTTTGGAATGCAAAGAGACAAGTCTTGTCATTTCATATTCATGCGAGTGGAACATGAACAACCATAAATGTTCATTTATAAATGTGTGCAAAGTTGGAGAATACATTTTTTTTTAACGAGGAAGAGGTTAGAGAGTTGGAGAATGTGTGAGAGCTGATTGAGGCATTATGCATTAGTTACCTGACACCCATGAAACTTATGTGAAGTAGATTTGAAGGGAAGAAGAGGCAAAATGAAGATGGAGATATGCAGAATTTATGACCAGGTAAACTAGCACATTGTTGTTTCTTGTTTATATCAGGGGATTGTAGTCTCCTTTCAAGGTGTGGCTTGATAAATATCCAGTTGGAGCTGGTTGAGGTATGAGCCTCTTGTGGGTTGTAGCTTGCAGAAAACATATGGGAGTTGGAGCTTCCTTGCATGTTGTAGCTTGCAAAAAAATTGAGGTAGCAACCTCCTGTAAATTGGAGCCTACATAAAATCAGATGTAATAAGGAGTAGGAGCTTGCCTTTGCATCACAACAATAATAAAATCATGGTTTTCTCCCTTTATGGGTTTCCACTTATATTTGGTGTCAATACGTGTTGTTATTATGTGTTGATGTGATGTTTTTGATTGCTTATTACTTTTTGTTCACATATTCAATCTGTTGGTCATTATTTGTTAATATGCTCATGTAATGTTTTAGTTAATGAGTTTAATGAAAATAATTTTAATGCCCATGAATGGACTAAACTGATTCACCCCCTCTCCCCCCCTCTCAATTTAGTCAAGTTTTCATCAATTGGTATCAGAGCCGGTTCCTTTTGTATAAGCCTAACAACTTGAAGGTAGGTCTGGTTGAGTCATGAACTATCAAAGTGTACTTGTGTTGAGTGTAGCAAACTTTCATGAATGGAGATACAAGGCAAAATCTGAATTGATATCTTACGAACCTGGTGTATGGAAACTAGTATGTGATGGCTATTGCAAATATTCTCCCTCTTTGCAAGAAAAATTGTGGAATGCTAAAGAAAAATGTGTCATGTATAACAATCTTCATAATAAGGATCTTGATACAATCATAGATTTAATTTTTGCAAAAGAAATCTGGGATAGATTATAGCTCATGCATGGAGAGGCTAGCAACAACAGTGCAAAGAAAGAAAAGAGAAAGAGGAAGGAGAAAAAACCCTGTCAAAAGGAAAGTGTTCAGTTAAATGAAACCTCTACCCGTGTGAATGTACCTGACGCTCATGAAGAAAAGAGAGATGAAAATCAAGCTAGGTTTGACTTATCTTTGGCTAGTATAGGAAGATTGAAAAATGAAAACAAAGGTCTGAAGACACTGGTGCATATATGTGATGAGAGAGAGCATGCGTACAAGGAGGAAATTATTATCTTGAAGACACAACTTGAAGAAGCAAAGAGACTAGAAGAGGTGATGATTAGTAAATTCAAGGAGAGAGACCTACAGTGTAAAATATTAGAAATTGAGATTGATTAAGCTAGAAGTAAGTTAGAAGAAAAGAATAGGTTGTGTAAGCAGCTAGAAGAGGAGGTTGCCTCCATGAAGAACTCATACAACATAGACATTAAATATGATAATGAAACTTTCCTAAAAGGACCTGTAGGAGAAGGGACAAGCACCATGAATAGTAAAGAAGACAACAAAAAGAAGCAACAATATCAAAAGCCAGTGAATGAGATGAAGGGTTCATTGCAAGAAGATCATTCTCTCCTGAAAATGAGTTGAACGAATTCGAAAGATCTCGGGGGAGATTCTTTGCTCCTCGGAAAAATATCACATGTTTTTCTTTCCATGAACATGGACATGTCGCAGCAGTATGTAAGAGAAAGAAAATCAAGTTTAATCAACAAAAGATGCAACAAATGACAAGGCTCCCTCAAGCAAGAAAACAAAGAAGACAACCATATACCATGTACACAAATCAATTTTATGGCCACTGTCATTTCTGTAATGAATTTGGACATAAAGTTGTTGACTGCAAAGTGTATGTAAAGAAAAACATGAGTGCAAAAATAAATACACCATTTTCTCTATTTTTGGCCACACAAGATGTTGTGTAATAATCTTGGCCACAAAGCCAAGGATTTTAAGCTTCCATATATTATAAAGAGCACTTGGCAGAAGATGGAAGAAAATTCAAGAAAGGCAAACAAGAGAATGCAACCTACTAACATGTGGAAGAGAAAGAATAAAGAGAAACCAGTGACCCAACTTGATTTCAGGGGGAGCTTCTCAAGGAAGCAATGAAGAAAATAATCAGTGATAGAGAAATAATTATAAAAATTGAAGCATCTCAGGGGGAGAGCATCCTCGTTAGTATTCCTTGAAGACTTCAACATGCTTCCTGGCTTAAAATTTCTAGAATCAAAGCCTTTGGTCATTTTCAAGTGTTATGCTAGTGCTAGTAATCAACGATGAATTTGGAGGAATCTAGACACTGCAAAGAAAAACATTACAAAGCATAGTAGAGACTATTTCCAGTGAATACAAATCATTGACTCTCATGCCATAAAACAAAATATGACATGAATCTCCAGTGCTTATGCAAGGACCATCCCCTCAACCTCCTTGATTCAAGAAACAATGTGTTAGGCATAGATAACCATGTCTTAAACCATGTTGATCAAAGTAGTGATGAAATTTGACTCTAAGAAGTTAAAGTAAACGATGGATATGAGAACTAGCCTTTCTTTTCAAATTACAATCGATAGGAAGGGAATGTATGCAAGCCATACCATAGCTCCAACTAATAACAAGATGAATTGACACAGTGAAAGGAAACACAATGTGAAACAAACAAAAAAAAGGGGGAAGAAGAAGAAGAGGAAAGAGGGAGGAGAGACAAGAAAAATGATGTGGAAATAACTATGGATTGTCTTGCCATCCTTTTTGGTACCTCTGAACATAAAGCTTGTATTGAACTATTAAGAATTAAAGTGAACCTACACCATCTCAATCTCAAGCTCAGCTCAAACCATGGTTTCTCTAGCAGTCTTGGACAATTATGGTTTTTCTGGCATTCATGGCAATATTATGAGAAACGGGCTTGACAAAGATATGTTCATATATGCGTTAAAATAATTGGGTGTATTATTATTATTCTTTTCTTGTTTTTGCAGTTAGGAATAAGTGTTTGAGCATACGTTACACAAACTTGAGGTAGTCGGACCATTGAACTCAGCAAATGCTGAACAATTGCATAGTCAGTGTGTTATTGCCGAGCAAGATGCCTGACATTATTCACAACTAGTGGTATTTTTTTTTTTAATTCAGTGATATGTTAGCATAATATGACTCTCATGACATTGGGTGTGTTGGCATGGAAAACATGGATGGAAACATTATTACATTGGCGTTACAAGTATTTTTATGGCATTGATCACTTGGGGAAGCGTTGGGCAATGTTATATTCATGGGAGAGTGTTGATAATATCTCATTCATTAACATGGGGGGCGTTATATTTTGTTGGCAACCTGAACATACTGACAACGAAGATATTGACTGTGTTAACACATTGGTGATCAAGTGCTTAATTTTATGCTAAAAAATCAAAGTTCTTAGATTGTCTTGGAACTTGAACGACCGCGTAGTGCTCGCCGTTCTGAATCCGACGCACTTCATTTTATGAAAAATGGTCGCAGTATGCTCCTGGAAACACGATTTGTTTGATTTTCTAAATAGGTAAATTTAAAAAAATGACAATGAAATGCCCAATCAGCAGTCCGTACTGCTGACTTGTCATGCTGACTGTGCAAGTTCAAAGGTTGGTCAAATTTCTCTGACGAATGTGAGCCTGACAAGTGGCAGAGTTTGGTTGGTTTGAATTCATGGTGTGTTGGCAATTGGAGATTGGTTTTCATGTGGACCAATGTGGGGAAGACACGTGGCTAAGCCTAGGGCCACGTGCCCCCTTCACCATGGAGCAAATTTTGGACAATTCTGGGCGGAGGCGCCGGGGTTCGACTTCATGACCTCCTGCCACACAACGCTGTGCCTTACTGCCTTTGCTACTACATGGTTCTTAACCTATATCAGAACCCATACATATTTAAATTCAAACAATTTGTTAAGTGGGGTAAGGCGAGGGCCAACCTCGAAGGCCCCGCCCTCGGTCCATAGGACCATTGCGCCATGACCGCTGGCAGGAGCTCCATTTTTAATGTAGAGTTAAGATCTAAACCCCACTTTATTAACCTTAATGCATGTTTAAAGGTGCTAAACCATAATTAACATGTGGATGAGTTTAAAAGCGTAGTTAGCACTTAATTGCGCTTAACTAGTGCTAATCACCACTTAGCAATTAATTGCGGATTAATTGGTGGACCTCCGGATTTGGCGGAAACTGCCAGTTTTAGTGGCGGTTAACTACTTTAGAGCCTAAAATAGTGGGAAAATTTGAAAAGGCTATAAATTTTTCAATTTTCGACCAATTCAGGATCAGAAAGAGGCTAGCTGACCATTTTGAGCCTTTCTGGACTCATTGGAGCAACTTGCAGAAGAAAATGACTATTGTAAAGATGTCAATTTGACAATTTGAGCATAATATAGAGGCCCAAGTCATGGAAGCTGGACCAAGGAGATGTAGCCTAGGAGGGGTGAACTCCTTCATCAAATATCTGTCTTAATGTTATGTATGGTGATGTTCTGTACTTTATTTTCTGCTATTCAACTTTGTTTTTATGTTAAAATTTCTCACTAAATTGACATGAAAACCACTCATGAGACTCGATAATTTGCAAGAAACCTTGAACCCTTAAGCACACATAAGACATTGAATCTATAATTTGAATGAGTAATTAACACAACAACACTAACATACTCCTTTCAGATCATTTTTGGTATCATAGCTGAGTTCTTTAGGTTTTGTTGTGCAAGAAGGGATCTAATTGTTTGCAAGTTAGTGTCATGCTTACAAGGTTAAAACTAAAAAGATGAGAAGGGAAGCTAATTGAGAGCCTTGTAGTTGGGTTAAGAGGAAGAAGGGAAAGTTTGTCAAAGCCTTCAACACTAGCATATCCTCAAGTTGAAGTTGAGTCTTCAGTGACCATGTCTCATGAAGGAGAACCTATCATGACAAAAGATGAGAGAACATTCATGAATGCATTCTTTGATATGAATGAGATAGTTAAAGTCCTCTATGAGAAAAGGAATGTAAGGATGCAAGGAGAGAGTTCAAGGCCTCCAAGAGGAGAGGATTCTCCAGGAGGAGGAGGCCATGGAGATGGTAAGAAGCTGCCATCCACTCCACCATCATCCTCACCACCATCTTCACCTTCATTATCATCATCATCTTCCACGACCACAACCCTACAATCTGCTCATACACATACTTCAAAAGGAACTGGTAAATCACCCTTACTTAAACTTGATGTCAAATTTGAGCTACCAATGTATAATGGCAAAGTGAATGCAGAGAAGCTGGATAATT
The DNA here is from genome assembly GCA_034641835.2 of Pinus albicaulis. Taxonomy (NCBI): domain Eukaryota; kingdom Viridiplantae; phylum Streptophyta; class Pinopsida; order Pinales; family Pinaceae; genus Pinus; species Pinus albicaulis. Next base: position 824,396,851 of record CM076577.1, read on the forward strand.
GGAATCGTCAATTGGAGGTTTATCGCAGAATTCAGAACCTTCAAGAGGATGACATAAAGATTCAATTAGTTTTCTTGAGAATGGAGGGTTTAGTGTTGAGATTCAACAAGATGATGAGCTTAGTGAAAAGATTCGCCTTCACTAAGTGGGCCCACAGGCTATTTTTGTCGCAAGTCTATTTTTAGACATGGTGATCATATTTCAGAAGTTGCAGGATGCTATTTGTGGATAGTTGGTCAAGTTGGAAAAATAGATGAAATTATATTTTTAGAATATTAGGTGAAGTCTATTTATAGATCATCGATCTAAAAATAGAAGTGTCGATTATTATTAGCTCTTAGTAATAATCCGACAATAAACAACAACTTATTCTCTTGGAGCACTTAATTTCAGTGCACATATTTGTCAAATCAGTGGGCTGAAGGAATTACGCAATTCCTAGGGTTTACTGGTGGTTCATGCATGGAGGACTCAGTTAGCACTGAAGTGGCAAAGTTATGACAGAGTTGGAAGAGTAGTTCATGGAGTTGTTATTCAGTTTAACTCAATTATTGGAGTTAAACTCAGTTGAGCTAGTTGCATCTAGTCTAACTGAATGATACACTAGTGAGAGTGGAGTGAATTAATTAGTTAATTAATTCACAAATAATAACTCATTAATCAACCGAACAATACATCAGTTAACTACGGTGCATGGCAGTTCCAATGGAGACCCAGTGGAGAGATAGGTGAAAGGGAAAGATGGACTATCTGTTGTGACTATAGTGATGCATTGATTGCACCACACACACATTGGAGTTTCCAATGAGGATTGCACAGTCAACGCAAGGGTAATTCGAATTCATTCAGAGCTATTCTTCAGCAGGGATTGCGCAGTGGAGACAGGTTGTCAGGAGGTAAGAAATTGGTGCATAGAGATGCAAATTTCTGCATGACAGTGTGTAATGAATCGATGTTGTACTGAGAGCTTGATGTACTAAGCTTTGTATGAGATTGTTACATGATCTCCATGATACATAATATATGATAGTTGGGGTTTTCAGCTTCAGGCTTTCCCGTTAAACAACTGTGTTATGTGCGACTGTTTTTATTGCTTCATGTGTTTGCAATTGATTTTAATTTCCACAAAAGATTAACAATGGAAGGATTCTGTATTTAACAAGAAGATAAATATTGTTAGATCAGGAGAATCTGGATATATACACGCATCTTGTATATAATTTCTACATGGTATCAGAGCAGTGTTAATTCTTGAAGATTGCAATTGTGAAGAATTGCTGAGTTTGTGCTGGTGGAAAATTCGAATTTGCTTCAGAAAATTCTTGGTGCGACAGTTGAATATACATTGAAATGTCTTTCAATGGGTTGCGATTGGAGTATGCCTTTGATGGGAGGTCGAATTACATATCCTGGAAGGATAGGATGGAGGCGGTGCTGGATGATAATGGACTGAAGGAGTTCATCGATAACGATGTTCCTAAACCGGGATCTAGCGATGCTGCATTACTTGATACATGGCAAAAGAAAATAGCAAAGACAAGAAGAATTCTGTTGGAAAGTGTGAAGGACCATATTGTGTCCAACCTTCATGGGAAAGCCACTCTATTCTTAATGTGGAAGGCTTTGACAGATTTGTTCCAAAGCAACAACGACCAGAGGAAGTTGGCGCTGAAAGACAAGCTCAGAAAAATAAAAATGGAGAAGGGCGATAATATTTCAAAATATCTCACGAAGTTTGTCCACTGTAAAGATGAACTGGGAAGTGTGGGGATTGCTGTTGATGATGAATACTTGGTGAGCTTAGATCTCCTTGGGCTTCCGAAGTGTTGGCATAGCTACGAAGACTCTGTCAATGGACGAGAGAAACTGCCGGGATGGAAGCGACTTTGGTTGGATCTTGTGCAGGAGGAGATAAGGCGGGGTACCAGGGATGGCTCTTCATCGAAGAATGAAGATGAAGAGAATTGCGCTTTGGCTGCCAAAGCAAGGGAGGGGAAGGGGAAGAAATTTCCTTCAAAATCCGATGCTAAAGGCAAGAAGCAGGATTTGTCCAAAGTGAAGTGTTTTCACTGTCACGAACATGGGCATTTCACCACTAACTGCCCACAGAAGAAGAAGAACAAGAAGGATGATGGAGCTGCAGCTGGAGAGGCCTTAGCCTCACAATATGAACTTGATTTCTCTTTGATCGCATGCTTGGTTTCAAGCTATATGGGATCGGTGTGGTATCTTGATAGTGGTGTGTCTTTCCATATGATGGGAGACAAGGAGTTGTTTAATGACTTGGAGGCATTAGGGGAATTTTGAGGTCTAAAATGGGCCTCTTAAGGAAATAATAAAATAATAGCTAAACGAATAAAATAATATTTATGAATTTTCAATTCACTTTTTGCACCACAATCCATGTAACCATAGTTAAATTCAATTCAAAATTTGTACCAAAATAAAATTAATAAAAAATTTGTATTGATGTGATTATAAATAAGAATGAGCTTTTCAAGAAAAAACTATTATCATTGAACAACTAATGCATTTTTCCTTTGTACTTAAATTACTTAACATAAAATATAAATATAAATTTATAAATTCTTAATTATATTATATTCTATTAATTAAAATTCGTATTATTGAAATTGTATAATAACATGTAATTAATATACTATATAAAAATAATATGGTATAATATAATATAATAAATGTATAGGGATATGCATTGTTTTTTTCAAGAAATATGAAATGACAATAATATATTTTTATTCAAAAAGTGTGAAATGACATTTATTATGAGTACTTTGACTTTAAAAGTAGTTAGAGCGCTACCATGGTTAACCATGAGTTTTAATCCACCATTGAGAATGTGACAAGTAAGTACTTTTAACTCAAGCAATGCAACCTCAACCATTAGGGATGATGTCATCTCCTAAAATGTGATTGGTTCTCATAAAGTGAATTTTGATTGTACATTTTCGTTAGGAGGCCCATTTTAGACCTCAAAATTCCCCTAATGAGAAGGACCTTCAAATGCATATAGAGATAGGCGACGATGGTTGATACAGTGCGACCGACATTGGGACCATTACCTTTGAGAGGGAGTCTGGTAATCCATTCTTGTTGAAGGATGTTGTTGGTGTCCCGTGTTTTGATAGTTTGGCAAATCAAAAGACAAGGCAACATCAAAACCAATCTTTAGAGTTCTAGGATCTAGTCCTCCTGTTCTCAGAGAGGGATCTCTCAAATGTTTGTTTGCAAAGGTTTATCTTGTGTGCTTTGAGTATTGGTTTTAAACTATTTATTAAGTACAGGTGTTTGATTGTTTGTTTGGTTGAATTGATATAGCAGAACATGAAAGGTATAGGAAAGATATATAGAAAGGAGAAACATCTGGTTCATTGGGAAATGGAGTCAAGAAGAGGTCATAACATACTTATCAATGGATATGGGATATCAAAGGGCAAATCTAACTTGGCCACAGGATCTTTTGGTTTTTGGAGTGAGATGGACATCAATGATTTGGAAAGAGAAGTTTAATTCTCAAACAAAGGGAATTTGAAAGCACAACTTGAACAACAAAGAGCTATTTGGTAGACAGGGCTAACCATAAATTCTACAAATCACACCTTTAAGCAAATAATAATTTCAAAACAACTTTTAAAATGAAATCTAAGATTAGGGGAACACCCTATTTCCTCAAAGATGTTAGTTCAAATGACTTAGAAAACATAAAATATTCACTGATAATTGCAGTCATAGAAGAGGGAACACCTAACACATCTATGATTACAACTATAGAGACCTTTAAGACAACTGTTTAAGTAAGGACAAAGGGCAAGATCAGAACAAACCTCCTTGGCCTACTGTAAACATAAATACTTCAAAGGGAGACTTCGATAACAACATTTTAAGTGGCAGCAGACAAGCAGGGAGAACCATAAATCATGCTGAAACCATCTTATTCAAAATATCATAGAAATAAACAAGCATGAGGACTAAAGAGAGAGATTAAAGATTCTAAAATACCTCAGCAGAAGAAAACATGAAACATTGAAGGATGAGCAGGCCTAAGGTGTTTCCAGGATTCATTTCTTAGCCTAAAACATTCAACCTACAGTAGTAAGAAATTATGGAACAAAATGAAAACAAGAGAAAACATTAAACAGTTCAGAATAATTCACCAACAGCCAAGCTCATGGATCCAATGATAGAGCCTTCTCAGGAACAAGCATGCAACAACATCATCAAGGCTTCCAAGACTTCAATTTGTTCTTTAACTTCAACAGACTATGTATTATTTCAGAGAGTTTCAGTATTACAACTAGTGATCAACCAACCAACACTTTCTCATCTTCTCGAGTAGTATTTATAGAAAAATGAGGAGGTGGAATGGGATAAAATATCTTCTAAGTTCAATTAATACAGTGCACTGTCTCTCGGCCTTTGAGGGGCTTAATAGAGAATATTTTTGGTATTTCCCCTGTATTAATTGGTTTACATTTAACTATTAGGCTTGCTAGAAAGAATTTGTTGACTTCAAGGCTCCTCGTTATCCTTGCAATAACTTCTACTGACAGTTTACAATAAGTTCCTTTGGTTGAATTAACTGTTCAGCTGTATTGATGCAAAATATCTCCTGGTCTGGTAATAACTTTGGCCTTCTTTTGATTAATTTGAGGTTGTAGGTGGCTCTGTGGTAGCTAGGGGATTCAATTATCCCCTGATGTGGCAGCGTAGGCTCTCTGTCTGAGAAAACACTCATGATTTTCTTCAAACTGTGTTTAGTTGGGAGGATTAGGCTTTTAATAATCCATTGTTGGCTGTAATCCTTATAAAACTATCTTCAATCTTCCATGCTGGTGCATTTTGTCCTCAACACTGATATTCTTTGATTTGTGATTGACTTGATGTATTTGTTGGTATGCAGGGCTGCACAGGGATTGAATGGCATCAATGCTTTACGAACCATTGATAAAACGTGGATTTGAAACCTGCGAATGATTCCTCTTGATGAGACGAAGGCAGGAGGATCGTCATCCTTTGCCTTTGAATTTCCTTCAGATATAGCGGAGAAATCATTGGAACGCTGCAAAATACAAAAATGTTATGAAATCCTGCATGCATAGGTTAACGGCTTCAGAAGGACATGTGGAATGAGCGGGGCCGTTGGATGGCATCATCCAACGGTCAAGATTGATTAGAGGAGGTCAAAGGAGAGCGGAGGAGGAAATTAAATCGGAATCGTTGATCGCGCAGAGATCAACGGTCGGGAGCGAGGGTGACTAATCAACGTGAAGGGGTCACATTTTTTAGAAAAATAAAAATAAAAATGGGAAAAAGGTTTAAAACCTTTGTTTCAGCGAAAAAATGATCAAAAATCACATTCGGGGTTCGGGACGATCGTGGGCCGTCAGATGAGATCGGTCCATGCGATCAACGACGTAGAAAAGGCGCCAATAAACCTTAGAAAACATGCTTGGACATCAAACCTTTAATAAAATCTAGATGAATAAAACCCCCGGGTCCGGAAATGCTGACTGGACGAGGAATCAGGGCGATGAATTGTGGGCCGTCGATCTGCAGATCAGATCGACGACAGAGATGCTTTTAACACTGCGCCGTACACTGAGTTATGGCACGAGCATTTTCGGAGAGAGATCACCGTCCGATGAGCAGCCTCAGATCGGACGGTGGACGTCAATATCGCGCCGGGTCCATGTTCGAACTTTAACGTGCAATGAGCGGCGATTTTTGAACAGTGCTCAAGGCCACGCGTTAGGCGTTGAATGGAATCGCTGCCGGTCGGGAAAAAACCGCCTCCGCTTGAAAGCGGTGCGATGGATTCCGCCCGGTTTTGAAATAGTGAGTCGCTGGTGGGGACCACCGGGGCGATGGATTGCGCGCCATCGATCTGCTGATCAGATCGACGATGGAGAGTGACTAGAATTTCGCGTCGGCGGAAAAATTTAGGATACAATAAAAACCGACAATTTATACAAACGAAGGTTTATACTTTGGGGGTGAAATATTAATTTGAAGCGGATAGGCGCCTGACTGTGGGGCCGTGGGTTATATGGAAAATCATATGACCGGGGTTTATGGAGGAAGGGCTAACGTGATCGGGCGATGCGATAAGCGCTTGGAAGGCTGGTGCTCGGTTCTAGCACCAAGACACGTGGAGGGGGAGGGTTAAAGACTTAGCCCAAGGGGGTTTAAGTCTATAATATAAAAAATATGGTTTTCATAGATTTTCAATGATTTTCAAAGCAGTTTGAGGGTTTCGATAAGGCTAAGAAAGGGTCTTAAACCTTATCAAAAGGTTTTGATGAAAGGGAAAGGGGAAAAACATGAAAAATGAAAGATTTTATGGGGGATGAAGGGGTTAAAATGGGGTTAGTTTTGGAAGGGGATGGAGGAGGAAAAATGGAGTTTGCAGCAGTATTTTGGCTTTGAAATCATCAGAATTTCTGAGTGTGAAATGAGCACAGTAGTGAAGATTTAGACAGAGGCATGAGGCCTTTTGAGAGTCTTCAAGAGCCAACACTTTTAGCAATAAAATCTGTTCCTTGAAGACTTCAGAAAATGATTTAGCCACATTTTGGTATAATTTTTTTTTATAGGTGGCTAACAGTGGCTCCACTTGGGGATGGTGCCTTCTTGAAGGCATCAAGAACTTCAGACTTGCATTCTCCGGGAGGCTGATCAATTTCCTCATTCATTGGGCTACCTTTCTTTCTGTGGATGATATTCTCATGCTCTGAAACATATTAGCATTCATGGATAAACAATGGAGCTTTATCAATACAATATTTCTACCTGTCCAACTCTATTGATCTAACATTTTTTCTTCATTAGAGTGCACTTGGATTGGCAAACTCTTTTACAATATTTTATTCTTTTGAAAGCAGGAAATCTAATCTATTTCTACTCCTTATTTCTCCATGGACTCAGATTAAACTCTTGAGCCCATATGATTCTCTACCTAATCTACTCTCTGTTAGGATTAAACTGTCCAACAGACTTTATTCTCTAAATTCTACAACAAAAATTTAAAAGCATTCAAGTCAGGTTTGAACAGTCTAACTTGATGCTGGTCTATGGCATAAAAACAAGCTGCACATAGACATTATTTTGCACAAAATTTAAAACAAAATGGAAGTCTTGAGATCTGAAATTTCAAAGCATTTCCTTCCCCTTTTTTACAACTCTGTTTTGATCTTTGTTTGAGCTATCTTTCCTTTGTTAACTGGTTCAGATTTTAAGCTGTTCAGAACCAGATTTACATCTTTTGTGACTCAGGATTTAAAACAGATTTGAGTCATTTTCTTTGCTTGGAAATTTAGGTTCAGATTTTGAGCATGTTTGAACCTTTAATTTCTATCCTATTCTATCTACTGATAAGCCAAGATTAAACAGTATGGCAAATCGAATTCACTATCCTCTCAGTAGAAAATTTAAAGCTAATTAGCCAAGATTAAGCTGTTTGACTAACTAGAAGTGTGTTCTTCAGGAGTGGCATTTGAGCTTGCACACTTTCAGATTTGTTTCTCTTTTTTGGAATGGGGCTATACCTTTCTTGTTTTCACAGTCTGCCCTCTTTTCTTTCTTTTCTTTGTTTTTGTATTTTTATTTTTATAACTTTGAATGCAATGTTTAGACTATGATATTTACAATGAGAATAAAATTCTTTAAAAATCAAGACTCTTGGCAGAAGTAATGCTTGAGCATCCTGCCATTGACAGGACCTCCATATAGATCTTCTCCATTCAATTCTTTCAGGAAAAATGCATTGTGACCCCTCTCAACATGAATAATATAGGGCCCTTTCCACAAGTTTTCAAACTTGCCATGTTTTCCCTTCTCTTCTCTCCTTGAATCCCACTTAAGAACAACATTTCCAACTTGGAAATTGTTTGCCTTAGTCCTCTTATCAAATAATTTCTTTACATTTTCTTGGACTAACTGCGTTCTTTCATAGACTTCTTCTCTGGTCTGCTGTAAATGGATGGTTTGATTGATTCTTCTCTACATATCATTCTCTTCAACCTGTACTTCTTGAAGGAGCTTCATGACTGGCACTCCTAATGAGGTAGGGAAGGCTGCATCCATGCCATAAACCAGCTGATAGGGGGACAAATTTATTGATTTCTTTATAGTTAACCTATCAGCCCATAAGGCATGAACCAGTTTATTGTGCCATGATTTCTAATTTTGTTCCAACAATTTTTTAATGATATTGATGAGGTTCTTGTTGGAAGATTCAGCTAATCCATTTCCTTGGGGATAGTAAGCAGTGGAATGGCCCAAGGTTATGTGGTATTTGTAACAGAAATCCACCATCTTTTTAGATTTAAAAGCAACAACATTGTCTGTTATGATTTTTCCGGGACAACCAAATCTGGATATGATATTTGTTTCAAGAAACTTGATAATGACAGAGTCATTAGCATTCCTGGAGGGTATAGCTTCTATCCACTTGGTAAAGAAGTCAGTGGTTGTGAGGATCCACTTATGTTGAGCTGAGGAGGATGGATGAATTTCCCCAATGAAGTCTAAACCCCATTGTTGAAAAGGTGCCTCAACTCTGATAGGATGTAAGGGTAAGGGAAGGAGTTTTCTTTTGCCATAAAAAAATTGACACTTATGGCAAGACATGACCAAATTTTGAGTGTTTGGGAAAATAGTAGGCCAATAGTAACCAGACCTAAGAATTTTGCTTGCTGTGGCCTTCCAGTAGAGGTGTCCTCCACATTCTCCGTCATGCAACTCATGCATGAATTTTCTTGCATCATCTTCAAGTAAACATTTAAGAAAAATTCCAACAACATTTTTCCAATATAATACCCCATCTAAGATGCAAAAACTCAAAGATTTTTGTTTCAAAAATCTATCTTTAGTTTTAGACAAAGAAGGAGGGGTATTTAAATATAAAAGCACATAAATAATGTCAACATACCAAGGAGAATTCATAAATGTTTCTTCAATAAAAGGAGTAGTAGATTCTTCTATTTCTTCCAACACATCTACCATATTCATGTCTAGTGCTTGAAATTTAGACTCAGCCATAAGTTTTGCTAATCCCTGCCCTTTAACTAGTTTGGTGGGCCTGATTTCTAAGTCATATTCAAGAATATTTGCAATCCATTTTCCCCTTTTACCATCAGGGTCTTGACTTAGAATGTCCTTGACAATAGTATGTGGAACAAAAACAATTATGTGAGAGTGTAAAATATAGACCCTAAAGTCTTTTAATGTTTTCACTAATGCTAAGGCTTGCTTCTCCATGATGTTATATTTGAGAGGCGCATCTCTTAAGGCCCTACTAAAAAAGGATATTGGTTGTTCTTGCCATGAATCATTCTTTTGAAGTAAAACTACAGCTATTTTATGTTCAGATGCAAAAGAAAAGATATAAAAGTATTTGGTGAAATCTGGACTAATCAGGACTGGTGTTTGAGTAAGAGCTTGTTTGACTAGTTCGAATGATTGTTTAGCTGGTAAAGTCCATTTTACACTGACATCTTTCTTAAGCATGTTTGTAATGTTTTTTAATAGCTCAGCAATATTAGGGATAAACCTCCTCAGAAAATTGATCTTTTCGATGAAAGATTGCAACTCTTTGAGGCTTCTTGGATGACTGATTTGTAATATGCCATCTATCCTTGTAGGGTCTATTTTGATTCCCTCTTCTGAAATTATATGGCCAAGAAGTTTACCCTCTTGGAGACCAAAGAGTGTCTTCTTGGGATTCAATGACAAGCCAAATTTCCTACACTTCTCAAAAACTTTTCTTAGGTGAATCAAATGTTCTTCATCAGTTTTTGAGAAAACGGTTATGTCATCAAGGTAAATGATTATGAAATAGCCAATATCTTCAGAAAATGCTATGTCCATGGTCCTTTGGAAGGTGGCCCCTGCATTCATTAATTCGAAAGGCATTTTGACATACATAAAGGTGCCTCAAGGTGTAGTGAAAGAAGATTTGATTTGATCACTTGGGAGCACTAACACCTGGTTGAAACCCGAGAACCCATCTAAGGGGGATATCATTTTTGACCCAACTACTCTTTGGAGTATATGGTCCATTTTAGGTAAGGGGTAGTTGTCTTTTAAAGAGGCTTTGTTTAAATTCCTGAAATCAATACAGAGCCTGATTTCCCCTGTTTTCTTTCTAACAGAAACTAAGTTTGATACCCATTATGAATATCTAATTGGCACAATGATGCCAGCATCATGCATATTTTCAATTTCTGCCTTAAATAAAGGTAATAAAAACAGGGTTTATTCTCCTTAGTTTTTGTTTAAAAGGCTTTTTATTTTCCTTCAAAGGGATTTTATGATGGATGATGCTAGTATCATACGATTTTAGGTCTTTGTATCCCCAAGCAAAAACATCTATAAACTCTTTGAAAAGCTCTAGGTATTGCAATTTTATGTGAGCTGGGAGAGTGCTAGACAGTTTGATCATCTTGGGTTCTGCTCGACTGCCTATGTTATGCTCTTCTACATTCGTTTCCACATGCTCCATTCTTGGTTCTTTGGCTACATCGTTAAAATCAAAAAGGTGTTCTAAAGGTGCTAGACCTCTTGGAATTTTATCATTTTTGCATTGTAAAACTTCCAAGTTTTCTTGGTCTGTGTTGTCAATTGTCTCTATTTTAAAAGGATTCTCATAATGATTTATATCAGCAGTATATGTCATTTCAGCTTCTGGGATTTGTTCAATATACAAACAATTTTATTTATGGCTGGTTTCTGATATTGGTATGCTGAAATCATTTTCTGATTTCAAGAAATCATCTATGTGTTTGTTAGAATCAAACACTTGCCAGTGATCTTCGTTATCGGGCACAATAGGCCTGTGTTTTACCTTCACACTAATTTGTTCATTTATTTCAGGTATTTGGCAATTGCTGGCATTGAAAGCGAGTTCATTTGCTAGATGATTTAGTGCTCTTGGAATGAAAATAAGTTCATAATTTTCAAAGGTTTTCAATAGATCAAGGGCAGCGTTCCGATATTCCCTAAGCCTTGGATTTCTAGCTGAGTATTCTCCTTTGATTTGTCTTATGATAAGTTCAAAATCTCCTAAGATTGATATCTTTTGGGCTTCTAATTGTTTAAGCAATTGTAAGCCTAGGAGAAGTGCTTCATACTCAACAATATTATTAGTGCATGGGAAATCCAATTTATATGAAAAACTCTGATTTGTATTTTGAATCCACACACCTGCTCCTGCACTTGTTTTATTACAAGATCCATCAAAGTTTATTGTCCAAAGTATGCCATCCTTATTTTCATTCCCTTGTTGCTGTTGATTTTCAATGTTTTGCATTTAATGCGAGGGAAGATTTGATTGTTCTGGTGAACTAATTGGGTCGATGTTTTCCTTATCTTGTTGAGTGATTTCATCTTCATTACATAAGATAAAGGAATCTAAACTCGATTGAATAGAATAGATTGGAGAGTTGTTTGGTTTGTCTATGTTTCTAACCATGTACTTCATGTGAGATTCCCTGTATAGTTTTCTGTTTTGGTTAAAAACAGGGATGGTGGCATAAGACATGTCCATTTGAAGGCTTCCCTAAAGTTTGGCTCCCCAAGATATTGATAAGAGCATGCCATACTTAGGGGGAATGTCAGCTACAAATATGTCCATGACTAAACTCTTAGCAGGGATTTGGGATAAGTTAACACACAAATCTTTGATTAAACCCAAACATTTGACTCTGCTTGAGTCAAAGGAATACAAGTCTTTGTATGGTTTAGTAATTTCTAAGCCTAAGCTTTCCATCACTACCTTGGGCATTAGATTGTGTGAAGCTCCTGAGTCTAACATGGCATTGTGTAAAATTTTCTCATGTATGTTCAAGTTAACATAGAAGGGAGGGGCAACCCCTTCTTGGTATTTTCCTTCAACTTGTGGACCAAAAAACAACTCAGGTTTGTCATCTGTCAAGTTTAAGGTGTCAGTATCACTTCCTAGGTTCAAAGCTTTCAAAACTTGGTTTTTGTACACTTCTTGGGTTACTAGTTCAGCTAGGGGAATGGTAATTTTTATCTTAGCAATCTCTCCCTCAAGACTAAAAGGAACAATTGACTTGTTCATATTTACATCTGTCTTTTCAATTGAATTCTTTTCAGCAATTTTGATTTGCTGAACCTTGTTTGGACTGGTAATTGGGACAGTTTTATTAGGACCACTAGCTGAAGTGCTAGGGGTACTCTGTTCAACATTTGGCTAGACACTTTTGTCTTTGTTTATGTCTGGTTTCTTGGTCAAAATGTTGGTTTTTTCTGCTGTTTTTTTGGGCTGAGTTTCTGTGTTTTTCTTGATAGCAGTATTAGTGTTCCTATCCTTTAAGTTGTCTACATTCCCTTTGCTCCTAAGATCGTATTGTTTATGCACCTCCATGATTTCATTTTCAAACCCCAATCTATAGTCATCAGAATCTTCATAGCTGTTTGTACTGTGATCAGAGAAAAACCCTTGTTCTTCTTCGGTGAGGAAAACATCATCCCCACTATCTGATCCAATCAAGTTTACATGAGATTCTGCCAACCTTTCCAACTCCCTATCTTCCTCATATTGATCTACATAGTTCTGTTGGAAGGGAGGTCTAATCTATTGGTCACTTTCTTTTTGCTTATCTTGATTGTTTTCTCTTCTATAATTCTGATTTCTATTTCTATTTTGGTTATTTTTAGGTTCTCTTGGTGGCACTCTCTCATTTAAATTGATCTTTTCAAGAATCCTCTCCATCACCTTCACTAGGTTGCCAATTTTTGTGTCAGAAGTTGAGGTTGAGGGTATTAGGTCATCTTTATAAGTTACCCTCTTCTCTGATCTCAACCTATTTCTTTTCTCAATTATGTTTGCTTCTACGCTCACAGCTCCTTTCTGCATGTCTTCTAAGGTTGAGTAATCCCTCTCCCTTAACTGATACATCATGTCAGCATCAAGGCCTTCAGGATACCTTAATAAGGCCATGCCTTGAGGAGGTTTCATGTGAGGTGGAAGAGCATTGTAAATGCTATTGAACCTAGTGGAGTAATCATGAACACTCTCCCCTTGATTTCTCTTGAGGCTGCTATATTCTGCCAGTATTTGGAGAGGGTTCCTTTTGAGTTCCCATTTGTTGATGAATGTTTGATGCAAGGCAGGAAGATCATTTATGTTGTTAGGAGGTAAGTTTTTAAACCATTTCTTTACATCTCCTCCTAAAATTTGGGCGAAGATTCTCATCTTCATAGTTTCTTCTTTTATCTCCATGTAATCGAAAGCATCCTCCATCCTATCTACATGATGTTGAGCTGTTGTAGACTCTTTTCCAGTGAAATGAGGAATTTTAGATTGGTAATAATTTGGTAAGGGAAGTAGAGGTTGTGGTAACACTAATGGGGCATACCATGTTACCATGGCTGGAAATAAGGGTGGATTTATAAGGGGTGGGTTTACAGAAGGGAAAGTGGGCTAAACAGGCGTGTTTTGAAAAGTGGTATTATGAATTGGAGTGGAAGAAATACTTGGGCCAACAAACTAATTTTGAGCAGACTTGTTATGGAAAAGATTGAAGTGATGAAGAAGCTAGGAGTCAGGAGGAGTGGAAGGTGAGGCTTCTCTACTGAAGCTTTGTTGCAAATCTGCAATGTCAAGATCAGTTTGGTTGAAATCACCTTGAGATCTAGTTCTAAAGATGTTCTTTGTATGATGTAAATCAAAGTGTGAATCCTCTAAGACAACAAGGTTTTCAGGGACAAAATTTGTTCTTAAGAGGCTCCTGTTAGCAGCTGATTTTCCAGAGTTAGAATTCTGCCACAGAATTCTCTCAGGATTGTCAAAAATTAAAGGAGGGTTTGGGTCTGGGTGGGATCTAGTGTTGATCCTATGTGAAGCCAGACTGTTTTTCAAAAATGAGAGAGGTTGAGATTTTTAGGGACTGTTTGTGGAAGCTTCACCTCTCAGGATGTCTTATCTAGTATGGGACTAGGCTTCTAAACTTCTTCAAGGCTGGTTAACATAGTCCTAAAGAGATCTGGGAACCTAGATGAGTAATAGGCCTACTGGGGCTAGTGGAGTCGCCAGGTGGAAACTTTTTAGCTTTTATGAAGGTAAAATATTGGATGGTCCCACCACCATGTTTATTATGAAGCCAAACTGAAATGTTTTGGGTTTTTCTGAGTTATTTTGGTCTTACAGGTTAAGAGAGTGTCCTAAATCTAATTTAGCACTTAGCTAAGGTGTTTAATCATACAGAGTTCACTCTTATGGCTTGGTAACTGATTCCTTCAAGGTTTGATAAGGTTCAATGAGAATATTAAGGGGTACTTAGATTGTCACTGACTCATAAGGTCCCACCGTGATCGCCATTATGTTGGTGTGAGCGGTGGGATAAGTCCAGAATGTGTTCTTTATCAAGTTAAGGGCCTAAAGAGCTTTAAGAAGTGTTTCAAAGCACTATATTCTCAGTAGGTCCCACCATGATCGCCATTATGTTGGTGTCCCGTGTTTTGATAGTTTGGAAAATCAAAAGACAAGGCAACATCAAAACCAATATTTAGAGTTCCAGGATCTAGTCCTCCTGTTCTCAGAGAGGGATCTCTCAAATGTTTGTTTGCAAAGGTTTATTTTGTGTGCTTTGAGTATTGGTTTTAGACTAGTTATTAAGTACAGGTGTTTGATTGTTTGTTTGGTTGAATTGATATAGCAGAACATGAAAGGTCTAGCAAAGATATATAGAAAGGAGAAACATCTGGTTCATTGGGCAATGGAGTCAAAAAGAGGTCATAACATACTTATCAATGGATATGGGATATTAGAGGGAAAATCTAACTTGGCCACAAGATCCTTTGGTTTTTGGAGTGAGATGGACATCAATGATTTGGAAAGAGAAGTTTAATTCTCAAACAAAGGGAATTTGAAAGCACAACTTTAAAAATAAAGAGCTATTTGGTAGACAGGGCTAACCATAAATTCTACAAATCACACCTTTAAGCAAATAATGATTTCAAAACAACTTTTAAAATGAAATCTAAGATTCGGGGAACAGCCTATTTCCTCAAATATTTTATTTCAAATGACTTAGAAAACATAAAAGATTCATTGATAATTGCAGTCATAGAAGAGGGAACACCTAACACATCTATGATTACAACTATAGAGACCTTTAAGACAACTGTTTAAGTAAGGACAAAGGGCAAGATCAGAACATACCTCCCTGGCTTACTGTAAACAGAAATACTTCAAAGGGAGACTTTGATAACAACCTTTTAAGTGGCAACAGACAAGCAGGGAGAACCATAAATCATGCTGAAACCATCTTTTTCAAACTATCATAGAAATAAACAAACATGAGGAATAAAGAGAGAGATTAAAGACTCTAAAATACCTCAGCAGAAGAAAACATGAAATAGTGAAGGATGAATAGGCCTAAGGTGCTTCCAGGAGTCATTTCTTAGCCTAAAACTTTCAACCTACTGTAGTAAGAAATTATGGAACAGAATGAAAACAGGAGAAAACATTAAACAGTTCAAAATACTTCACCAACAGCCAAGCTCATGGATCCAATGATAGAGCCTTCTCAGGAACAAGCATGCAACAAAATCATCAAGGCTTCCAAGACTTCAATTTGTTCTTCAACTTCAACAGACTATGTATTATTTCAGAGAGTTTCAGTATTACAACTAGTGATCAACCAACCAACACTTTCTCATCTTCTCGAGTAGTATTTATAGAAAAATGAGGAGGTGGAATGGGATAAAATATCTTCTAAGTTCAATTAATACAGTGCACTGTCTATCGGCCTTTGAGGGGCTTAATAGAGAAGATTTTTGGTATTTCCCCTGTATTAATTGGTTTACATTTAACTATTAGGCTTGCTGGAAAGAATTTGTTGACTTCAAGGCTCCTCGTTATCCTTGCAATAACTTCTGCTGACAGTTTACAATAAGTTCCTTTGGTTGAATTAACTGTTCAGCTGTATTGATGCAAAATATCTGTTGGTCTGGTAATAACTTTGGCCTTCTTTTGATTGATTTGAGGCTGTAGGTGGCTCTGTGGTAGCTAGGGGATTCAATTAGCCCATGATGTGGCAGCGTAGGCTCTCTGTCTGAGAAAACACTCATGATTTTGTTCAAACTGTGTTTAGTTGAGAGGATTAGGCTTTTAATAATCCATTGTTGGCCGTAATCCTTATAAAACTATCTTCAATCTTCCATGTTGGTGCGTTTTGTCCTCGACACTGATATTCTTTGATTTATGATTGACTTGCTGTGTTTGTTGGTATGCAGGGCTGCACATGGATTGAATGGCATCAATTCTTTATGAACCACTGATAAAACGTGGATTTGAAACTTGCGAATGATTCCTCTTGATGAGACGAAGGCAGGAGGATCATCAACCTCTGCCTCTGAATTTCCTTCAGATATAGCGGAGAAATCATTGGAACCCTGGAAAATACAAAAACGTTATGAAATCCTGCATGTATAGGTTAATGGCTTCAGAAGGACATGTGGAATGAGCGGGGCCGTTGGATGGCATCATCCAACGGTCGAGATTGATTAGAGGAGGTCAAAGGAGAGCAGAGGAGGAAATTAAATCGGAACCGTTGATCGTGCAGAGATCAACGGTCGGGAGCGAGGGTAACTAATCAACGTGAAGTGGTCACGTTTTTTAGAAAAATAAAAATAAAAATGGGAAGAAGGTTTAAAACCTTTGTTTCAGCGAAAAAGTGATCAAAAATCACGTTCGGGTTTCGAGACGATCGTGGGCCGTCAGATGAGATCGGCCCACGCGATCAAAGACGTAGAAAAGGCGTCAATAAACCTTAGAAAACATGCCTGGACATCAAACCTTTAATAAAATCCAGATGAATAAAACCCCTGGGTCTGGAAATGCTGACTGGACAAGGAATCAGGGCAATGAATTGTGGGGAGATGCTTTTAACACTGCGCCGTGCCCCGAGTTATGGCACGGGCATCTTCGGAGAGCGATCACCATCCGATGAGCGGCCTCAGATCGGACGGTGGACGTCAATATCGCGCCGGGTCCATGCCCGAACTTTAACGTGCGATGAGCGGCGGTTTTTGAACAGTGCTCAAGGCCACGCGTTAGGCGGTGAATGGAATTGCTGCTGGTCAGGAAAAAACCGCCCTCCGCTTGAAAGCGGTGTGATGGATTCCGCCCGGTTTTGAAATAGTGAGTGGCTGGCGGGGACCACCGGGGCGATGGACTGCGCGCCGTCGATCTGCTGATCAGATCGACGGTGGAGATTGACTAGAATTTCACGCTGGCGGAAAACTTTAGGATACAATAGAAATCGACAATTTATACAAACAAAGGTTTATAATTTTTGGGTGAAATATTAATTTGAAGCGGATAGGCACATGACTATGGGGCCATGGGTTATATGGAAAATCATATGACCGGGGTTTATGGAGGAAGGGCTAATCGTGATCGGGCGATGCGATAAGCGCTTGGAAGGCTGGCATTCGGTTCTAGCACCAAGACAAGTGGAGGGGGAGGGTTAAAGACTTAGCCCAAGGGGGTTTAAGTCTATAATATAAAAAATATGGTTTTTATAGATTTTCAATGATTTTCAAAGGAGTTTGAGGGTTTCGATAAGGCTAAGAAAGGGTCTTAAACCTTATCAAAGGGTTTTGATGAAGGGGAAAGGGGAAAAACATGAAAAATGAAATATTTTATGGGGGATGAAGGGGTTAAAATGGGGTTAGTTTTGGAAGGGGACGGAGGAGGAAAAATGGAGTTTGCAGCAGTATTTTGGCTTTGAAATCAACATAATTTCTGAGTGTGAAATGAGCACAGTAGTGAAGATTTAGACAGAGGCATGAGGCCTTTTGAGAGTCTTCAAGAGCCAACACTTTTAGCAATAAAATCTGTTCCTTGAAGACTTCAGAAAATGATTTAGCCACCTTTTGGTATAACAAATTTTTATAGGTGGCTAACAAATGTTATGCATGTTCCAGGGCTAAAGAAGAACTTGGTCTTGGTCGCAATGTTGGAAGACAAAGGTTATGATGTTGTTTTCAATGAGGGAAAAGCCTTCCTTCGACATAAAACAATGGGTCAAACCAAGAAGATAGGGATTTGAGTTAAGAATCTCTACAAGCTAGAGGTAGATGGCTGTGCTGCAATGGTGGGAAAAGCAGAAGAAGTGGTGAGCTGGGAGGAGGGCGAATTATGGCACAGGAGATTGGGCCATCTTCACCATGGCGCTTTGAAGATTTTGCAGTAGATTTCTACTGGACTTCTGAAGGGTACTCTTGCGCAGTCAGATCAGTGCAAGGGATGTACTATGGGTAAGTTTGTGAAGACCACCTTTCATGAGAAGGAGAACCGTGCTTCGGTGATCTTGGAGAGAATTCACACAGACGTGTGTGTACCTTTCTGGGTTGCTTCAACAACGAAACACAGGTATCATGTTATATTTTTTGATGACTATTCTCATAGATGCTGGATCTTCTTCATGCAGAAGAAGAGCGAAACATTCTCAAAGTTCTATGAGTTTAAAGCATTGGTGGAGAAGGAGTCGGGGAAGAAAGAGAAAGCTCTACGGAGTGATAATGGTGGCGAATACATCTCGGGAAGATTCAAAGACTTTTGTAGAAAAGAAGGAATTCGAAGAGAACTCATAGCGCACCCACAATAGAATGGGGTCGCGAAGAGGAATAACAAAACGATTGTGGGTGCTGCACGAACGATGCTGCATGACCAGGGCCTACCGATGCACTTGTGGATGGAATCATGCAACACTGCGGTTTATGTGAAAAATCATTGTCCTCATAGAGTACTTGGCATGAGTACACCTGAAGAACATTTTACTAGTAAGAAGCCTGATATTTCTCATTTGAATATTTTTGGCTCATCTGTTTACATTCATGTGACAAAGGATGCTAGGAAGAAGTTGGAGCCGACTGCAGAAGTTGGGATATTTTTGGGGTACACAGAAACACTCCATAATTATCGTGTGTATTTTCCAGACAGTCGGATGACTGTGGTACGACGGGATATAAAATTCAATGAGGTGAAAGCCATGAATTTGTCGCTTGAGAGGGAGCTACACTTGCATGCAGAGGAGGAACTTATTGTTCCCAAAGATGAGCCTCTAGATGTGGATCAGCCACAGGAGGAGATTCATGGAGTGGAGGAGTCCACTCATGCAGAACCAAACATTAGAAAAGGCAGAGAGCGGACCACAGATGTTGAGAGACTGAAGCTTGATGTGGCACAGAATGTAGGAGTCCCTACATCACAGCAAAGACAGAGATAGTCACTTGACCGATTTACTAGATACATGGCTCTGATGAGCAAGTGTATCGTGATAGAGCCATCTTATTTTGAAGAAGCAGTGCAGGAGCCCACATGGGTAGATGCCATGGTGGAGGAGTATGACTCCATTGTCAAAAAAAATGCCTGGGAGATTGTTCCAAGGCCGGTGGGAAAATCAGTTGTAGGATCAATATGGATCTACAAGGTAAATCAAGCTGCTGATGGGAGCGTCAAGAAGTATAAGTAAGATTTGTTGCTCGGGGCTTCTCACAGATCGAGGGGATTGATTATGAAGAAATATTTGCACCTGTCGCACGATATTATTCCATAAGGACCATCCTTGCTCTCTCAGCGCAGATGGGTTGGCACATTCATCAGATGGATGTGAAGACTACGTTCCTTAATGGAATCATTGAGGAAGAGGTGTACATTGAGCAGCCTGAAGGATTTGAGATCTTCAACAATGAGTCGCATGTGTGCAGGCTCAAAAGAGCATTGTATGGGTTGAATCAAGCACCTTGTGCTTGGAACACACAGATCGACAACTATTTCACTAGACTTGGCTACACCAAGAGCGAGGCGGATGCAAACCTGTACCAAATTGTGGTGGATGGTAAGTTTTTAATCATTGTTCTTTATGTTGATGATTTAATACTAACGAGTGATGAGCAGTTGATACATTCATGCAAGGCAGATCTTGCAAAGGAGTTTGAGATGAAGGATTTGGGCCTCCTTCATTATTTCCTTGGATTGGAAATATGGCATCGGGAAGGTGAACTGTTTGTGTCTCAAGGCAAGTATGCCTGGGAGATACTAGAGAAGTTTCACATGCAAGGCTGCAAGCCGATCGACACTCCTCTTCCAGGAAATTGGAGGAAAGAGGATGCTACATCGGCATAGGTAGTGGATGCCACTGTTTATCAGCAGTTGGTGGGTTCGCTCATGTATTTAGTTAATACAAGACCAGACATGTGCTATGCGGTGAACCAAATTTCACAAGCGATGGTTAAGCCTACCAAGCTCTTTTCGAAGACAGGCAAGCATGTCTTGAGATATCTGAGGGGCACATCTAAGTATGGTTTATGGTACAGACAGATGGATGAGGTGAATTTTCATGGCTTCGTAGATGTAGATTTGGCAGGCAGCCCAACAGATAGAAAGAGCACATCAGGAGGGATTTTCAGTATCGGATCTATAGAAGTTTCTTGGTACAGCAGGAAACAAAGATCTGTGGCATTCAGTTCAACAGAAGCAGAATACATGGCAGCAAGTCAAGCTGTATGTGAGGCTATCTGGATGAGGAAGATCCTAGTTGGTTTGTTCGGTTCACATTTAGATCCTACAGTGATACATTGTGATAATAAGAGTTGCATTAAACTCTCGATTAATCCTGTGTTTCATGATAGATCTAAACATATTGCTATCTGGTATCATCATATCAGAGATTTTATGCACCGGAAGATCATGTTGCTTCAGTACATTCCTACGGAGGATCAGGATGCAGATATTCTGACGAAGACGCTCACCAGGAGCAAATTCAAATACCATAGAGGCAAGATCGGGGTGAAGGATAATCCCTATATTGTTGAGAGGGAGTGTTGAGATTCAAAAAGATGATGAGCTTAGTGAAAACAATCGCCTTCACTAAGTGGGCCCGCAAGCTATTTTTGGCGCAAGTCTATTTTTAGACATGGTGATCATATTTCAGAAGTTGCAGGATGCTATTTGTTGATGGTTGGTCAAGTTGGAAAAATAGATGAAATTCTATTTTTAGAATATTGGGCGAAGTCTATTTATAGATTGTCGAACTAAAAATAAGAAGTGTCGATTATTATTAGCTCTTAATAATAATCCGAATATAAACAACAACTTATTCTCTTGGAGCAATTAATTTCAGTGCACAGATTTGTCAAATCAGTGGGCTGAAGGAATTACACAATTCCTAGGGTTTACTGGTGGTTCATGCATGGAGGACTTAGTTAGAACTGAAGTGGAAAAGTTATGACAGAGTTGGAAGAGTAGTTCATAGAGTTTTTATTCAGTTTAACTCAATTATTGGAGTTAAACTCAGTTGAACTAGTTGTATCTAGTCTAACTGAATGATACACTAGTGAGAGTGGAGTGAATTAATTCACAAATAATAACTCATTAATCAACTGAACAATACAACAATTAACTACAGTGCATGGCAGTTCTAGTGGAGACCCAGTGGAGAGATAGGTGAAAGGGCAAGATGGACTATCTGTTGTGACTATAGTGATGCATTGATTGCACCACACACACATTGGAGTTGCCAATGAGGATTGTGCAGTCAAGGAAAGGGTAATTCGAATTCATTTAGAGCTATTCTTCAACAGGGATTGTGCAGTGGAGGCAGGCTGTCAGGAGGCAAGAAATTAGTGCATAGAGATGCAAATTTCTGCATGACAGTGTGTAATGAATCTATGTTGTACTGAGAGCTTAATGTACTAAGCTTTGTATGAGATTGTTACATGATCTCCATGATACATAATATATGATAGTTGGGTTTTCAGCTTCAGGCTTTCCCATTAAACAATTATGTTATGTGCGACTGTTTTTATTGCTTCATGTGTTTGCAATTGATTTTAATTTCCGCAGAATATTAATAGTGGAAGGATTCTGTATTTAGAAAGAAGATAAATATTGTTAGATCAGGAGAATCTGGATATATACATGCATCTTATATATAATTTCTACATTTAGAACTTGTATGGTGGGAAGCAAGGACTCAAGAAGAGATTAAAAACCACGGTAAGATCTCAATGTCTTGGTCTAATTTTATTTCTGCCATTAAAAGAAAATTCTATCCTTTGGCTTACATGAAAAAATCCATTTTGGATTGGCATAATTTTATACAATTGAATGGGAAAAGTGTGCAAGATTATACTCATGAATTTATGAGAAGAGCTCTTATTTTGAGTGTCAATTTGTATTCTCAAAAAACTTTGTTAAATTATATCGCGGGTTTGGACAATTATCTTAGATATACTATTCTCATGTTCAATCCGACAAACTTAGATGAGGTTTGCGTTCAAGCCATACAACTGGAAGCAAGAGGGAAACATAGTGCAGAAGAGAAAAGTGATAGTTTCCTTGAGTATGAGGGTAAAGGAAAGGGTAAGTTTCATGGAAGAGGAAATAAAAATAGTTCTATCAAAATAGAAAAAGAGAAACTCACATTTAAACATTGTTCGAAGAATGGCGATGATGAAGACCATTGTTGGAAACTCCATCCAGAGTTGAAGCCAAACAAACTTAAAGCCAAAGAGAAGGGGAAAGCTGTTGCAATCATTGAACATGACTTAGGTTTAGATTCAGGAGATGAAACCAAGATTACAACAATGGGTTTAAAAGGTAAGAACATAGCAAACACTAGTTCTTCAAGTTGTTCCAATTTAACTTAAGATGAAGATACAAGAATTGAACTCTTTCATACTAGAGTCGTTTTAAAACATACCAAGATAGACACACTATTTGATAGTTGTTCTCAAGCTAATTTGATTTCCAAAGAATTAGTTAAGAAGTTAAATATTGAAACTGTTACACATCTAATTCCTTATCTTTTAGGGTGGATATGCAATAATGTAAACTTGTAGGTAACAAGGAAGTGCATCCTAAGGTTTGCAATCAATTCAAACTTTCTTGACGAAGTTGACCTTGATGTAGTGCCGCTTGAGATTTCAAGTATTATTTTGGGAAGTCCTTATCTTTATGATAGTAAAGCAATATTTCATCGCCATGAGAATAAGTATAACTTGTTTAAGGATGGAATTGAGTACATAGTTAGAGCACATAAGAAGAAGAGAGGTTTGTCTCTTATACATGCAGGAGAAATGAATAGTGAATGCAAGTCAAAATTTGACGTTGTTAATGATCAAGCATAGAGATATTTTGAATGAGACCTTTCAAAAATATGCATCAAATGAAAAAGTCGATTTCATTGAAGTTTCTAATGCTTGTAATAATATGTTTGAGGACTCTAACAAGTTTCCTTTGAAAGGAGGTAAACAAAATGTGAAATATTTGCAACAGTCAACATCAGTGTTGAGCAGTGATGGAAACAAGATGCCAGTGTAAGAGAGTGCGAAGGTAAAAAAAGAAAGCACCAAAGAAATTTGGCAAGGAAGGAATAGGTTCCACAAGTACTTGTTTTTGGTTTCAAAAGGATACATGGCAATGGTGAAAACACTTGGTCAAAAGTCAACTCAAGTACAAGGCAAATTGCCATGTCGACAATGTTCGAAGTGAGACAATTTTCAAGTTTCCTTTGATTGAAGACTGAGGTGGAAACACGTTTGTTTCTTGAAGGACAACTTGCTGTTATGAAAATTCAGCGAAATTGTAGCATGACGATGTCTACAATAGCAAGACATGGTCTTGAGAGTCAAGGAAAAAAATAGTTTTTGTGAAAAGCTCAGATTGTTGAAATTGAGAAAATTCCAGTGGATTGAGACTGGAAGGGTGAGGGAACTGTACCCTCATCCATATGTTCAGAAATGAAGATATTTTGGGTTCCAAAAGGCTTCCAGTGGGGAGGAATGATCAGGTGCTTAGTTTTATGCTCAAAAATCAAAGTTCTCAGATTATCTCGGACCCTGCACGATCGCTTAGTGCTCGTCGTTTTGAATCCAACGCACTTTGTTTCACGAGAAATAGTCGCTGTATGCTCTCGGAAACACGATCTGTTCGCTTTGATAAATAGATAAATTTAAAAAAAAATGACAGTCAGATGCCCAGTGAACAGTTCGTACAGTTGATGTGGCATGCTGACTGTGCAGGGTCAAAGGTTGGTCAAATTTCTCCGACGAATTTGAGCCTGCCAAGTGGCAGAGTTTGGTTGGTTTGAATTCACCGTGTGTTGGAAATTGGAGATTGGTTTTCATGTTGACCAATGTGGGGAAGACACGTGGCTAGGCCTGGGCCTGCCACGTGCCCCCTTCACCGTGGAGCAAAATTTTGGACAAGTCTGGGGGAGGCACCGGGGTTCGACCCTACTACCTCTCGCCACAAAGTTGTGCCTTACCACCTCCGCTACTACATGGTTCTTAACCTATATCGGAACCCATAAATATTTAAATTCAAACAATTTGTTAAGCGGGGGAAGGTAGGGGCTAGCCTACGGTCCATAGGACCCTTGCACCATGACTACCGGTGGGAGCTCCACTGTTAATGTGGAGTTAAGATCTAAACCCCGCTTTATTAACCTTAATCCATATTTAAAGGTGCTAAACCATAATTAAAATGTGGATTAGTTTAAAAGCGCAGTTAGCGTTTAATTGCACTTAAATAGCTCTAATCACCACTTACTAATTAATTGCAGATTAATTGGCGGACCTCCGGATTTGGCAAAAAATGCGAGTTTTAGTGGTAGTTAACTAGTTTAGGACCTAAAATAGTGGGAAAAATTGAAAAGACAATAACTTTTGCAATTTTCGACCAATTCGGGCTAAGAAAGAGGCTAACTAACCTTTTTGAGCCATTTTGGACTCATTGGAGTAGGTTACAAGAGAAAAAGAGCATTGTAAACATGTCAATTTGACAATTTGAGCATAATATAGAAGCCCAAGCCATGAAAGTTGGACCAAGGAGATGTAGCCCAAGAGGGGTGAACTCCTTCATCAAATACCTGTGTTAATGTTATGTATGGTGATGTTCTATACTTTATTTGTTGCTATTCATATTTGTTTTTATGTTAAAATTGCTCACTAAATTGACATGAAAACCACTCATGAGACTTGATAATTTGCAAAAAAACCTTGAACCGTTAAGTACACATAATACATTGAATCTATAATCTAAGTGAGTAATTATCACAACAACATAACATTGTTATAGGTTAATTTGGGCATCATCCCCCAAGACCTGGTCAAATTAGGCATCATCCCCCAAGACCATTGAACAGGGTTTATCATTCCATTAATTCAGTTGCTATATGCCCTAAGTGAAGACATTCCTTTGATGGCTTCAATTGTGAGATTTGCAAGGTTTGAAGTATAAATTATATGACCCATTGACTCATCAATGCTCCTCTGCAAGGGACTAAATGTGTTGTAGTGCACTTACCTCCATGCAAAGGCGCACTGCAGTGCACTTCCCGACACTCAAGAGTGCGTTGGTCTCCTGGGAGTTAAATCATCATTGTTTCGGGAATATCCACATGGCGAGTGCCTTCTAGAAGAGCTCATAGGTGTCATACTTCGAATACAAGTGTCCATCCATTACCTCTGAACTTGGAAACATGTCTCACCTATTATTAGAAAGCCATTCAATGAGAAATTACCTTCAGTTTTCCTATAAATTGAGCACTCATCTAAGTGCTAGGGAGGGAGAATTTTATGTAATGTTATGATGTTGGATTCTCAATTGATGAGAGTTGGAAGTACTGATATGCTGCTGAGATGATGCTTGGTGTGATGAGGACAAAATGAAGTTGGAGCAGGTTGACGATGAATCGATCTATTGGTTGTAATATTCTCTTCCTACTTTCTTAATAAAGATATCTATTCATTTTCTCATATGTATGCTTATATCTTGTGAATTGCATTCTCAATTGTGTATGTATTCTCAGATTTAATCGGTTCGATTTGGTTAAGATAAGTAGATATTTGTATATCGTATGTTGTTTGTTGTTTGCTGTCTTTGAATGCAGGAATTGATCTAGCGACTTTAGTTGGATTGAGAGTGACGACAACAACAACAAAAAGAGAAGGAGAGCGAAAGGATCACAAGTAGGCTTCTTTCCTTTCTATCTATCTATTTATCTTAGAGAAAATAATAGTTGTCTTTCTTCTGTTATTCTGAGTGAAAGAACACGACACTCATGGAATCTAGTTTATCCATAGATTAGAATTCCATTTAACAAACACACTCCATTCAGATCCATTGGTGACAACCGTTCATGCCTAGCAATGTTGGTTATATTGCCGTTTGTGACAATGTAATATATTATTAGTAGCTATATTACAATGCAATATAAAGTTATTACCAATAGGCTTGCTATAGGCAATGCTATACATTATTGGCCGTCGCAACACACCATGCATTATTTGCATTGGGTTATATATATCCATGGTTGAGATTATATATTGGCGCCACAATTTTTATATATCACATAGGGCATTATACATATATTGTTGCATGTGCATTTGAAAAGCTTTGATATATTATGGCAACCACATCGTTGCTACACAATTATGGATTGTGCATAAAATTATGACATTCGATATTATTGGATGTTATCTCCTTATATCATATTCCAGCGTTATATATAATCCATGGTTATATGTTATGGTTAATGTATGCCTTGGTTTATGTTGCAATATATGCTCAACGATTATTATATATTATTGCACGATAACCATGCTATAACATGCGATAACAATCACCACATGATAATGATAGCCACATAATATATATTAGATAATAAAAATGTGTTGATAAATTCACAAATGCAACGCGTTATGGCTCAACTATATGATGAAGTTAATTGTATCATGGTAGTGTTATTATTATCGTTATCTTTATATCATGACAACTTTCGATTTCACATGAAAAAGTTAATACATTAATTAGATTGTCAACATTACATTGCAGATTACAGTGATGGATATTACAAACACTCGGTGGCCGTATATTGGCAAAGGCGTTCTCCATGGTTGTCAAGCATTGGTGAATACGTTGGTGCATAAAGTTGATTAGAGATTGTGCGGCCTTTAGAAGCAATAAAGGTTGGTTCAATTTGCATAACACCTAATGAACAATACGCTCAATGTGATTACACCCCTCGAGACTTGAGATACCCCTGGAATATTTCTAGCTGAAAGTTGTCTCCGAGTTCATTAGAAGGATTGGAATAAATCAAGCCGACCTGCAAGGCATGGAAGAGTCCATACCATTGAAATATTCATATTGCATTTAAGACTCCTCACAAATTTTATCAGTTTTAATACGCAGAGAGGAAAAGTTCTGGTCATGAAATATGAAGTGATACTGGGGATTACTATATAGTTACAGTGCACACTGCTACTATCTACAAATGAATCCAGAATCTCGAACATAATTGACGCTTTGTGTACGTAAAATGTGGAATTTTTATGATTGTGAACGAGCAGAGAAATCCGAATAGGAAACACAGTAGCAGAAGTGAGCTTCGCCACTCAGTAAAAGAAAGTATAACCAGAGCTTCAACTTCTAGTGATACACCTTATGTTGATGAGGATAAAGATTACATGTTCCCACGATGAAATTTCCCTAGCAGGGAGAATCAAAATTAGGTCAATCCCTATCATTGTTGCAGTTGAGCATGATGTAAACATGCATGATGAATTATTTGTTGTAATGTCTGAAGCGGGTCATGACCTTCAAACAACAATTAATGTTATCACTTTTGTTGAATAGATCTGCTCAACTCAAGGTAATCTGAGGCAAATGGATTGATCGATTCCTTGCAGCTGTTGCAACAAAAGTTTGAATGTAAAGCAACCTTTACACATCGAGTGAAATTCCGAGGGATACAATTAATGAGAAATTCAATGATGTAGTTGCATCAGAGTCCCAAAGAAATTTTGCAGAGATGATTTTAGGGTTTTGTACCCTAACGATGGTGGAAAAGATTAATTACAAATCAATATTTATTTTTATGAGAGTCGTGGACTTTAAACTCGTTGTGAAATCGTGGGTTGCCCATTCCAATTGTTGCAATCACATTTCAGAAACTAGTCATGGGTGTTTCACTCGTCCTTGTATTTTTCTCCAAGATCCCAATCGTAGCAGTCCAGTCATTGTCGAATTTCGATGAAATTGAGAAGGATACCAAAGACTATTGGAGTTCCAATACCAATGAAAGTTGGAGTTTGCTGCGTAACTGAGTATCTTGATGGGAATTTCAAGAAGTCATCAATCCGGTTACGATGAATATTGACAGTGTTAATACATTTGTGTGGAGAACATTTTCCAACATTCAACAGGCTTTGGAACGTTTTGGGTTGTGTAAAAACTATGGCAATTTTTTTGAATTTCTTTGTGAAAATGACATAGTGGAAGCGTGGACCTGTGTGTAAACCTTGTTATAAAGTAATGGGGTCATCAGAGCAGCAATAGTGGTCTGTGTGGGTCATGTGCAACTTGATGAAAACAAAATTGGCTTCTAACCACAAAGAAGATACTCACAAGGGCATCGAGTGGCTATTTTACAATGCAATGCAGTGGGATACAATCGGGTGCAGGAGACAAGAACCCAGCCACCAAGATTATTGAGGTAGAGATACATAGGGAACAGGTCATGGAGAATTCTCATGATCTTTTCAAAGACGCTGGTGTGTTAGTCATAACCTGGGTGGCTCAAATTGTACCTTGGAAAGGCGAGAAATATGGCACCAGAAGTTGAAGTTCGATTGAAGCCCGTCACTCTGGATGCATCATTGCAGACTTTCACGTGCTTTATGATCGATCCTCACATCTCCCCTTTATTAATCACTTCTCAAAATAATAATACAAACAATTTTCATTTTATTGGATGCAATTCTTATAACAAGAAGTTGTCCAGGATTGAAAGGGACGTAGTACAAGATCAATATAAATGCACTAGGTGCAAAAACTATGTGAAAACTTAAAAGCAACTTGACTATGCACGAAGCTCTGAATGTTCTTACTATCGTTCTAAGGAGATTTGAGACTGGAAGATTTGGCAAGCTACAACTACATTGTTGCTTTCCCTGACGTCTTAGACATGTTTCCATTGGTGACAAGCCAACGTTATACAATTTGTATGCAGTGATTGTTCATTTGGATGTGCTGAATGTTTCAGTTTTTAGCCATTATATATGCTATGTAAAGGATTTGAAAGGGAAGTGGTACAAAATCGATGTCAGCAAGCGTCTTTTTGGAGCATGTGCCTTTGTAGCAGCGTTATCATTTCCAACATTAATTTTTAGAGTAGCAATAATCGAGCATTAATATAATTGCAAATATATTTTGTTAATACTCAACGTCAATACATTGTATGGAGTAGTGTTTATCATTCATGGAGCAACGATATTATACTATCGATCAATGTTTTTAATACATGGAGCAATGTGTTTATAATACATTGAGTAGCATTATTATTTGGGTACGCGTTATTGTACATGGAGCATTGTTATTATTTGGAGCACTTTTATAATACATGGAGCATCGTTTATCATGTTGGAACAACATTATTATATTATTGGAGAGCGTTATATATGGAGTATTCCTTATATGATTTGCCTTGAGAGCTTTCTTTATATTATTTTCCTTGATGAATAATATATTTGGTGATCAATGGTAACATATGCAACGTTCTTTATATTATTTGAGTTGGAGAGTGTTATTTACATTAATACGGCATTCAACATATAATTGTCTTGGCATATTGGCAAATTTGGAATATTAATGCTGCGTTAAACATACATATATATATATATCACAATTTGTTAACAATAGCATTAATACTTTATTGGAGAAGGTTAGATTTTCAAATAGTTGAATTGGAAATATTGTTCGAGAGCCAAAATTCAACATGATCTACAGAACAAGACAAAATTTCTTGTTAAGCGCCTATAATATTAGTGTAGCCCCTTATTGTTATTGTTAGTGTAGTCCCATTATTGTTATTGTTTTTCCCATGTAGTTCCCATATTGTAGTTATTGTGTTCCATAGGTGTAGCCCCATTATTGTTATTGTTATGCCCATGTGGTCCCCATATTGTTATATTATGACCCCTTAGACTCATATATATAGAAGGTAGCTTTTGTCATTTGTATCATCCAATAATTGTTCATTTATATAATGTAAAGGAGGTTTACCCCTGGAAGAAACTCATTTCTAAGTCATTTATCTATCTTTTCTTCTATTTTGTGAGATGGTTTCATAACATTTGGTATCAAAGCTTTGGATTCTAAGGTTCCTCTTTTTCAAATAGGTCATATTGTCCTTTTTGCTATAATTTTTTTTCTACAAGGCTTCATAAGCTGCAATTTTAAGCCGAAATATTGATGAACTTCATGTAAAAATTTCAGAGATATGATTTGTCGAAGTTAGGGTTTTTTTCAGGATCCAGAATTTATCTCAAACATGTGACCGAAGGAAAATTGTCATAACTTTCGTTTCAGGCACCAGATTTGAATTTTATAAAAGGTGGCAGAAAGGGCACGTGCTGCAGTTTCTTGTATATTGATTTCAGAACTGAAGGCCAAAACAGTGACATGTGGCATTCCATACAAGGTCACTCTACTGAACTAGTCCATAATTAGGTCATTGTGGGAGATCGGGCATAACTTTACCTTGAAGAATCCAAATTAGGTCTGAACTATGTCATTGGAAAGAATACTTAGAATGATACTACAAGACCGAATTTCAAATATTGGGGATCCAATATCACATATATACATCAGGTACAATATCGAGCTCCTCAAAAGTAAGAAAAAAGTATGTATTTTTTAAAAATTACATAACTTTTGTTTGAAAAGTCAGTTTGAAGTGATTCTAAGGGCATATTGAAGCATATATATCAGTATTGGGTTCTAAAATGCCTCCCAAAAATAGTTCTACACCCATTAATACCTCAGAAAACTCTACTATGATGCATGAAGAGGAAGAATTGCAATATGATATATCAAAATTACGAAACCAAGTGCAGCAAATTTTGCTCTCGCAAAGAGTAACAAAAAATGAAATGGAAGCTAAGATAGATGGTATGTAAGCTAAGATATAAGTAAAAATGGAAGGTTTAAAGGATGGTTTAAAGGAAGACATGGAAGGTTTGAAGGAAGGACTGAAAAAGTTGCTAGAAGAAATGATTCATAATAGCGAAAAGGTATTTGATGAAACTCATGATGAGAACACAAAAAATGTTAATCATGATTTCATATCCTTTAATGTTGGATTGAAGACACACCATATTACAAAGATAGATATGAGTAATTTTGATGGAAATAATTCGGTAACATGGATACTACAAATGTAGCAATACTTCAATTTCCAGAATACATAACACACACAAAGGGTACGCATTACAACTTAATATTTAGAACTTAATCAATTTGTATGGTATCGATGGCTTCGTTCTCGTAAACCACTTTTCACTTGGTCAATTTTTACAGAGGAAATGATAACACATTATGAGGATACAAAGAGCAACACCTTCTTTAGACAATTGATAAATCTCAAACAAAAGTGTTCAATGGTAGAGCACATTGAGGACTTCCAAAAATTGAATATAAGGGTAAATGATATTCGAGAGGAACATGTGATTGATGTCTTCATAGGGAATTTAAAGGATAACATCCAACATGAGGTTTGCCTTTGGGAACCTAATTCATTGGATAAGGCATTCAGGTTGCCAAGAAAAATTGAAAGAAAAATTATGGCGACGAGGAAGCCTACCACTCATAATTATAAAGATGGAAGTGTTGCTACTCCTAGCCTTCTACAATCTACACGGTTGAAACCATAACAATTGGAAGAGAAAATCGCAAAAGGGCTTTGTTACAGTTGTTAGGTCCTTATAGTACTAGTGTATCCCCTTATTGTTATTGTTAGTGTAGCCCCCTTATTGTTATTGTTGTGCCCATATAGCCCCCATATTGTTATTATTGTGCCCCATAGAAGCCCACTATTGTTATTCTTGTGCCCTTACATTGTTATTGTTATGTCGGCTAGGATTATATTGTGACCCCCTAGATCCCTATATATAGAAAGGAGATTTTTTCATTTGTATCATCCAAGAATTTTTCATTTATGTAATGTAAAGGAGGTTTCCCCTTGAAGACGTTGGTTTCTATGTCATTGATCACTTTTTTTTTTTTCTATTTGTGAGCCGGTTTCATAACATTTGGTATCAGAGCTTTGGATTATAGGGTTTCGCTGCTACAAATAGGTCATCGTGAAATTTTTACTATAAATTTTTTTATATAAAGGTTCAAAATCTTAAAAGAACCCATTTGAGCCGAAATCCCAAGGAACGCCGTGTAAAAATTTCAGATCTTGGTTCGCAATATTTTCGGAGATATGATTTGTGGAAGTTAGAGATTTTGGAGGCTCTGAAATTTCATCTCAAACAGGTGACCGAGGGAAAATCATCATAACTTTCGTTTCAGGCATCAGATTGGAATTCTGTAAAAAGTGGTCGAAAGTGCACAAAATTTAGTGTCTTGTGTACCTATTTCAGAGCTGAAGGTCGAAACAGTGACACATGGCACACCCATAAAAGTTTTCTCTAATGAAGCAACCCATAATTAGGTCATTGTGGGAGATAGAGCATAACTTGGCCTTGAATAATCCAAATTAGTTCTAACCTATGACATTGGAAAGAAGACTCAAAGGGCCACTATAGGACCGAATATCAAATCTTTGGGATCCAAAATCACAGAGATACATGAGTTTCAATATCGAGCTCCTCAAAAGCAAGAAAAAGGCGTGAAAACAAAAAATTGCATAAATTTTGTTTGAAAAATCATTTTGAATTTATTCCAAGGGCATATTGAAGCATCAATATCTATATTGGGTTTCTAAAATGCCTCCAAAAACAATTCTACACCAATTAATCCATCAGAAAACTCTAATATGATGCATGAAGAGGAAGAACTGCAACATGATATATCAAAATTACGGGACCAAGTGCAACAAATTTCGATCTCACAAAGAGCAACCAAAGATGACATAGATGGTTTAAAAGCAGACATGGAAGTTAATATGGATGGTTTGAAGGATGACATGAAATCTAATATGCATGATCAAACAGTGTAAGATCACATCGAGCATCAAAAACAAGTTCTCCAACTCTTAAATGATAACCTAACTTTGGTGCAGAATCGAATGAAGAAACATGCATATCAACATCACAACAAAAGAAGTTTTGATGTAGGTGATTGGGTATTTTTATGGATACAACCATACAAAACAATGTCCCTTAAGAAATATAAGAAGGATAATAAGTTATCACTAAAGTACTATGGTACTTATTATGTGTTGCAAAATATTGGTACTATGGAATACAAATTGGAGCTTCCTGCATCTTCCCGAGTGCACCCAGTTTTCCATGTTTCATGCTTAAAGAAGGTTATAGGTGACAAACTCCCAGTTCAAACAATATTTCCATAACTTCACGAGGAAGGAAAAATCATATTGGAACTTGACGCAGTCACAGAAACAAGAACTTGACAATTACGAAATCGATTAATTTCAGAGTATCTTAGCAAGTGGAAGAACTTACCCATTGAAGATTCCACATGGGAGGATGAGAATTTTATACATAAGAATCTAGAAGTAATCAAGCGTTGAGGACACCACTTTTTTGAAGGAGAGGGGCATGTTAGGTCCCTATAATACTAGTGTATCCCCTTATTGTTATTGTTAGTGTAGCCCCCTTATTGTTATTGTTGTGCCCATGTAGTCCCCATATTGTTATTATTGTGCCCCATAGAAGCCCACTATTGTTATTATTGTGCCCTTACATTGTTATTGTTATGTTGGCTAGGATTATATTGAGACCCCTTGGACTCCTATATATAGAAAGGAGGTTTTGTCATTTGTATCATCCAATAATCGTTAATTTATGTAATGTAAAGGAGGTTTCCCACTCGAAGAGGTTGATTTCTAACTCGTTGATCTCTCTTTTCTTCTATTTTGTGAGTTGGTTTCATAACAATAGTTGTGATAGAAAATACACTAAAGGTCATAATTTTTTTGACAAGAAATTATTTTACATAGATTGTGAATAGGACGAAGAAAATGAACAAGAAACTTAAAAAGAAGAGGATATACACTAGGAACCGACCTTAGAGAAAGAAGAAATAAATCCGACCATATATTGTAATGCATTGGGATGAATTACCACCCCTGAAAATCTCAAGATAGAAGGATATATCAAGAAAAAAAAAGGTAATATTGTTGATTGATTCAGGTAGTACCCATAATTTTATTCATTATAAGATAGCAAAGGAATTGAATTGCTTCCTATATCCAACATCAGAGTGTCAAGTGATGGTTGCAAATGGAGGAACTATAAATTGCTCTAGAGAGTGCCATAATATCAAGATAAGCATGCAAGAATATGTATTGAATAGTTCAATGCTTCCCATTCCAATGGGTGGTGCTGATGTTGTATTAGGAGTTCAATGGTTACAATCTTTGGGTACAATAGATTTTAATTTTCAAGAAATTTTCTTGAATTTTTTTTGGAAAGGAAAGGAAGTTGAATTAAGGGTTATCGCAAGGAAACCAGGAAAGATAATCAACTCTAATGGCATGAAAAGGCTTCTAAAGAAAGAACAACGAGGCGTAATAGCACAATTATTCTCACTATAGTTCAAACATCAAAATCATCTTTAAGATAAAAATCAATGGTTCAAGTAGTGGAAGATCACATCGAGAATTAAAAACAAGTTCTCCAAATCTGAAAGGATAACCTAAATTTGGTGCAAAATTGGATGAAACAACAGGAAAATCAACGTTGCAGCAAAAGAATTTTTGATGTAGGCGACTGGGTATTTTTATGGCTACAACCATACAAACAAATGTCCCTCAAGCAAGCTAAGAATGATAATAAATTATCTTCAAATTACTATGGTCCTTACAAGGTGTTGCAAAATATTGCTATGGAATACAAATTGGAGTTTCTTGCATCTTCCCAAGTGCACCCATTTTTCCATGTTTCATGCTTAAATAAGGTTATAGGTGACAAACACCCAGTTCAAACAATATTTCTAGAACTTGACGAGGAAGGAAAAATCATATTGGAACCTGAAGAATTCATAGAAACACAAACTTGACAGCTACAAAATCGATCAATTTTATATTATATCATCAAGTGAAAGAACTTACCCGCTGAAGATTCCACATGGGAGGATGATAATTTTATACAGAAACATCCATAACTACTTAAACGTTGAGGACAACACTTGTTTGAAGGAGAGGGGCATGTTAGGTCCCTATAATACTAGTGTAGCCCCTTATTATTATTGTTAGTGTAGTTTGATTATTGTTATTGTTGTGCCCATGTAGTCCCCATGTTGTTATTATTGTGCCCCATAGGTGTAGCCCCATTATTGTTATTGTTGTGCCTATGTGGTCCCCATATTGTTATATTGTGACCCCTTAGACTTGTATATATAGAAGGTAGCTTTTTTCATTTGTATCATCTAAGAATTATTCATTTATTTAATGTAAAGGAGGTTTCCCCCTCGAAGAGGCTGATTTCTAAGTCGTTTATCTATATTTTCTTCTATTTTGTGAGCTGGTTTCATAACATTTCTTCAAGTTATAGAAATCCAAAGAACTGCTGATGCCCGGGCTACCTGCTCAATTCTTTTCCACACTCTTGTTCATACAAATATGATGTACTTCAAGGTTTAGCCCCAATTAATTTTAAATCTGGCAACTTTAATACACATGCGGAAGCTTAACTTTTTCTTCACAATGATTATAAGACCGTTGAAATATCCCCTCTTATGATTTTTTAATCAACTACTTGAAGTTCACATAACCCCAATCATAAGCTTCCCTTCAAAACCAATATTGGGCCTTACAAAAAATCAATATCAGAATACCTTCCGTCTATTATATCATAAACCCAATTTACAAACTTCGGTTAGCACATAGACCTTTTTTTTTATATGCTAAAACACTACATTCACATACATATATTTGGCCACGGCACTTGTTAACCCAACTTCATATCTTTTCATGCATATCTCATACCAACCATAATATATATGTCAACGTATATATATACTCCCCAAATTAAGTGTTAAGGAACCTTTATAGACCTTGGACTTTGGATTAACTCAAATATTAACTCACCAGGAATTCGGGCCCCACAATAGACTATACGTACCTTGGTTTAACTTTCATACATCGCGCAATCGCGACCACCGTAGATCTCCCAACACTGACCATCGGACGAGTATAGCACATATCACGTTTTTTTAACCTCTGAATGTTAACACTAAAAAAAAAATGCGATATAAATGGTTTTCAAATACCGCCTTATGCCACTTGTTGAACCGAGACCCTAATCGCATTTTTTTCAACGATTCCACTTACCACTTTTAAATTGTGCGAAAACCATAACCTGTTTTCTGAATCCGCCTTTACTGTTCCTCAATTACGGTTCCGCCCCTTTTCTTCACAGTTCCACTTCATTTCTTCAGCGCCTTTATATTAAATTTAACTTCATTCCACGCAGGCTTAATTTAAACTCTGCGGTTCTATTTTAAATTCATGATTCCAGACCATTCCATTAAATATGTTCCTCCGCGTTATTAGATTAACATGCCCTCGCTCCTCGTTACACATTTCTTATCCACAAATCATCGCATCCTTAAATACTCTCTCACAGAAACTTAAAATAGTCCTTATGCATACATTTCATATATCAAACTCCAACCAAAGGATTTCACCCATACTCGCAAGATAATTCGAAACCCTCGAAAAGAACCAAAGTCCTTCTTCGGACAGTGAACCCCAAATTTCAATTTACTGCCAATGCTTTACACAGAGGCATCAATTTCAATAAGACTCAACGTGTTTCCATTTCGGTTTCACTTAATATGGAGATTCTTTTTATAAACCATTATGAAGTCAATTCAATTGCAACCCAATCGATATACTCTAGGTCGAATGCTAACTCAACTTCGCTAAACAAGATCGATCCTTTCAGTGATCGATCTTCCCCAGATAATATGGTTACAAGTTATCCCAAATTCTCTATTTACTCAGAATCAAAATTTCAGTCTTTAACATAGAGTTTCATAACTTGCCCACAAAACTCAAGTATTTCTCATATAAGTTCGACCAAGAATACATGTTATGCACACAGAACTTATAAACAAATTCCTCATAAATGTATACAAATGTGACCAATTTCAAAAGAATTCACTTACAACTTCATGTTTGGCCAGATCTTCAATTCGATGGCCTTTTTCTTCACTACTCTGTCTCTGAACATCTCTCCTATGAATATCTATCCCATCTACCCGTAGGCTTTCATTTATACTAATTAATAATGAATCAGTTCAACTTCCTTAACAACTCAACAACGACTATTGGAATTATCCAAAGTCCTAAAGTTAGACTCCATCCCTAAAATAACTGAAACTGACTCTTCACCTTCCTAACTCAATCAAATTCTTCTCATGTTCTCTAAGGATTGGAGAACATTTACAATTCCTCACTATTTTATTCAAAATACTAATAATTACATGAGGACTTAAAAATATGATACCCCCCTATGTATACTTAGATACAAAGTATTTTATTGTGCCTAATGCCCCTGCATCAGAATCCCAAGGTTCAATTTGTTCATGATCTCCTGATCATGTGTCTTCAGTCTTTATTTTCCTGGATCCCATATTTTGTTTTGCTGCTATCCATCAATTGCATTATTATTCAGCTACATTTCTCTAGGTCTCCATATCTTGTTCTGCAAATTAGCTCCAGCTATACTTTCACAATCTCTTCTTGTCTTTCCTTTGCTCAAATCCTTCTGCCTTCTTGCTGCTGTCTGCTGCTTCTGGGACACCTTCATCATCAGTCTTCTGATGCTCTCAATCTCCATGTCCAGCTTATCTTCTAGTTGTAATTTCCTCTGCCCACTGGTGCTGCTTCCAATTTCTGTTGCTGCCAATGCTGCTGCTGTTACTGCCTCCAAGAATTTTGCTGCTTTTACTCCGGCTCTTGGTCTTAATTGCTAAGCCCTTGCGACCACCCTATCATCCATACCCTTTTCAACTTTGTTATTTTTCTCATCATCTGCAAATTTAGTTTTAAAAAGTGAATTATCTTTTAATTCTCTGACTGCAGTAACATAACCACTCATTTCTCCCTGTATACTAGTAAGCATACTTAAATTCTGCAAACTAGTATCTGCTCCTAGTTCTTCCACAGCTTTAGGCAATTTCATTCCAATGTCTGCAATTTCCTTCTCCTGTTTAAATGTTTCCAACAAACATTTCAACCACTCAATTTTTACTTGTTTCACATCCTCAATATGCTGCAATTTAAATTCAACTTCTTCTTCTTCTTCTTGGAAAATCTTCAGTAATTTTCTTTCATCACCTTGATTGATTCTGGAAATCAAATCAAGTTCTTCAAGCTCTGCATTTTCATCTTCTATCAGAATAAAATGCTGATTCTTCCTCACTGTAGTTTTAAAAATCTGCCCCATAGTCTGCTCTTGGCCCATCAGACAAGCCAATTCTTCCTTGTCACCAACAGTAACAAGTTTCTGCATGACTGTTCCACCTTCTTTCTGCAACAATCCCTCTTCTCTCAAGAAAATTCCAAATGATCGATTGTCTTCTGAATCACCTGTTAGAACAATTAAATTGTCAGTTTCAAAATCACAAGATCCAATGGTCTCAATTGATGATCCAGTGACCAATTCTTCTCTCTGCAGTTCCAAGTCTATTTCAAGACCCAAAAAACTTCCACTGTCTTTCTTCTAAGCTTCTAGAGTTATCTCCACTATTCCAATCACCATGTTAAAATGATGATCCTTCACTATGTTTTCAGCCAACATAGTTTCTCTTTCATTCAATCCTCTGAAAATTTCCATTAGTTGTCCTTCTTTGCCTGCATAACTGACACATGAACTTTACTAAATTTACAAGGTCTCAATGCCTTTTCCTCCTTTGAAAACATATCAGTATGTTGTTCTAAGTTTCCTTCCAAACCCTTTGTCAGCACAACATTATGCTGATTTGCATCCTCCAGGAGCTTGTCAGCTAGTCTCTCCTTCTTTCCATCATCTGCTTCATGAATGTCCTTCTGCTGTGGTTCACCAAAATGAGCTCCTTCATTTTTCTGAATCATTTTCTTATCCTCTGTCCTCTGATTGTCATTCATGACAATTCCTCTGTCTTTCTTCTTTAGCAAATTATCCTGTGCATAGGTCCTATGTTTCTCCAATTTTCTTCTTTGAAAATCCAACCTTCTATACAATTATACAACTTCAATTGGAGTAGATTTTGGGAACCTTACACAACCTTTTATACCTTTGCTTGCTCTTGACCAATCATCAGCTGGTCCTTCATCTCCTGCCTCAATATTCTACTGAATATTCCCATTAGACTCCTTTGTCTTCAATTCCTCCTGAGATCTTGCTATCTCAACATTGATCTAAACATATTTCAGATTCAATTTCTCTTCCTCAACAAACTTTAAAGCTTGTTCATCTCCCTGTGATGTACCTGCAGACATACACAACTCTTTAGTTTTAAACCCACAAGACTTTTTAGTCTTGGTTTCTTCTTCAAGCACTTCCCTTTGAACAGATCTGCATGTGGAATCTTCAAATTCCATCCTTGACTCAAGAACTCTGAGTTCCTCTTCCTCTGTAGAACTTGTCATCACCTCACAATGGTCAGACTAAAAAATACAAGTCTTTACATCATCTAGCTGATCTGGACTTGTACAATAACTCAAGAAATCATCAATGATTTTCTCTTCAGCAAGACAACCTTCTTGCTGTCTTAGACCTTCATCATGGTTCATAAGATCCTTCAGAGATCTGTATTCTTCACCTGTAATTTGTTCTGCTTCACAACCAGGAACTTATTTTCTCAACTCAGTTTCTCTGAGTTCTGCTTTTAATAAGGCAATCTCCTTTTTCCTCAACCTTAACTGTAATGGTTTCCATTTTACTCTCTTCTTCATGAGCCAACCAACTCTCTAGCTTTCCTCTATCCTCTTTTCCAGTTTATCAAACTGTTCTCTAATCTCAGCTACCTCTTTCCAATATTCTGCCTCAGTCAACTGCTGCCCTATGCAATTTTCCTTGGCATCTGCTTTCTTCTTTCTTCTGATGTGGTCTCTCTCAGAACCTCTGCAATATCTGCTATGACTATCAGTAGCCATCCTCTTCTCCATGAGTTCTTCAGTCACAAGCTGCACTAAGCCTTTGCAACAACAAGCTCTCCTGCTGCCACTTACCTCACCAATCCTTTCCTCTGGATCTGGCTTTTGGCAAGTATTGGTCCCCTGTCTTCTGGAACCTTCTGAGCACTCTCTTCTGCTCTCTCTAGGCTTCACTCTGCAAATTTTCAAGAACACATCTGTTCTCTTCTCATCCAACCTCTGTTGGGAATTCTCCAGGTTTTGCCACACTTTCTTCTCCACTTTAGAATCCTCTGCTGGACTCTTTCATCACTGCTCTCAAAGCTGTGATTTGCTTTGCTGAGATTTCTCCAATTGCCCGCAATCTGAATTCTGCAAAAAATTCTTCAAACCAGAGTTAAAAACTGCTCATCAACTCACCTTCTCTTGAGAACATTGCAATTTTTCTTCCTATCCAACCTTTAGTTGAATATCAGGTTCACTACTATCACCATCAAACTCTGTCTTCATTTTCTGCAACCACAATTCTGCAATCATAAATTTCAAGTCAGATTTAAAATTATTTCACCTGCAATACCCCTGCATGATCTTGTTCTTCATTCATTCAGTTCTGCAAATCCCGTTCACTATAATTTTGTGTAATTTGCATATCAGATTTCAGAATCTGATCTTCCTTCATTCTTTCATCACACATTTAGATTTTAATTGATTAAGAATCTTCAATCCTCAACAGAGCTATTCCAGCTCTGATACCACAATGATGCTCAGGCTACCTGCTCAATTCTTTTCCACACTCTTGTTCATAAAAATATGATGTACTTCAAGGTTTAGCCCCAATTAATTTTGAATCTGGCAACTTTAATACACATGCGGAAGCTTAACTTTTTCTTAACAATGATTATAAGACCATTGAAATATCCCCTCTTATGATTTTTTAATCAACTACTTGAAGTTCACATAACCCCAATCATAAGCTTCCCTTCAAAACCAATATTGGGCCTTACAAAAAATCAATATCAGATTACCTTCCGTCTATTATATCATAAACCCAATTTACAAACTTTGGTTAGCACATAGACCCTTTTTTGCTAAAACACTACATGCACATATATATATTTGGCCACGACACTTGTTAACCCAACTTCATATCTTTTCATGCATATCTCATACCAACCATAATATATATGTCAACATATATATATACTCCCCAAATCAAGTGTTAAGGAAACTTTATAGACCTTGGACTTTGGATTAACTCAACTATTAACTCAACAGGAATTCGGGCCCCACAATAGACTATACGTACCTTGGTTTAACTTTCATACATCGCGCAATCGCGACCACCGTAGATCTCCCAACACTGACCATCGGATGGGTATAGCGCATATCACATTTTTTTAACCTCCGAGCATTAACGCTCAGAAAAAAACGCGATATAAACGGTTTTCAAATACTGCCTTATGCCACGTGTTGAACCGAGAACCTAATCGTGTTTTTTTCAACGATTCCACTTACCACTTTTAAATTGTGCGAAAACCATAACCTGTTTTCTGAATTCGCCTTTACTGTTCCTCAATTACAGTTCTGCCCCTTTTCTTCATGGTTCCACTTCATTTCTTCAGCGCCTTTATATTCAATTTAAATTCATTCCACGCAGGCTTAATTTAAACTCTGCGGTTCTATTTTAACTTCATGATTCCACACCATTCCATTAAATATGTTCCTCCGCGTTATT
This sequence comes from Pinus albicaulis, assembly GCA_034641835.2. NCBI lineage: Eukaryota > Viridiplantae > Streptophyta > Pinopsida > Pinales > Pinaceae > Pinus > Pinus albicaulis. Next base: position 824,438,740 of record CM076577.1, read on the forward strand.
AGATTAACATGCCCTCGCTCCTCGTTACAGATTTCTTATCCACGAATCATCACATCCTTAAATACTCTCTCACAGAAACTTAAAACAGTCCTTATGCATACATTTCATATATCAAACTCCAACCACAGGATTTCACCCATACTCACATATATAATTCAGAACCCTTGAAAAGAACCAAAGTCCTTCTTCGGACAGTGAACCCCAAATTTCAATTTACTTCCAATGATTTACACAGAGGCATCAATTTCAATAAGACTCAATGTGTTTCCAGTTCGGTTTCACTCAATCTGGAGATTCTTTTTATAAACCCTTATGAAGTCAATTCAATTGCAACCCAATCGATATACTCCAGGTCAAATGCTAACTCAACTTTGCTAAACAAGATCGATCCTTTCAGTGATCGATCTTCCCCAGATAATATGGTTACAAATTATCTCAAATTCTCTATTTACCCAGAATCACCATTTCAGTCTTTAACATAGAGTTTCATAACTTGCCCACAGAACTCAAATATTTCTCATATAAGTTCGACCAAGAATACATGTTATGCACACAGAACTTATAAACAAATTCCTCATCAATGTATACACATGTGACCAATTTCAAAAGCATTCACTTACAACTTCATGTTTGGCCAGATCTTCAATTCGATGGCCTTTTTCTTCACTACTCTGTCTCTGAACAACTCTCCTCTGAATAGCTATCCCATCTGCTCGTAGGATTTCATTTATAATAATTAATAATGAATCAGTTCAGCTTCCTCAACAACTCAACAAAGACTCTTGGAATTATCCAAAGTCGTAAAGTTAGACTCCATCCCTAAAATAACTAAAACTGACTCTTCACCTTCCTAACTCAATCAACTTCTTCTCATGTTCTCTAAGGATTGGAGAACATTTACAATTCCTCACTATTTTATTCAAAATACTAATAATTACATGAGGACTTAAAAATATGAGACCCCCCTATGTCTACTTAGATACAAAGTATTTTATTGTGCCTAATGCCCCTGCATCACTGCTCCAATGCATTCTTCTTACACATCCAAAGAACTGCTCCAATGAATTCTTATTACAACCATGGAGGTCTATGTTGCAGCTTCCAAGGTGTTACTTGAAATCAATATTTTATGAATTAGAGATTTGATTGTTGGTACTTTTATTCATTAAATTTATGTGCCGTAACTACAAGAAGAAACACTATATAGTTATTTTCTAATTTTTTTATAGAGGCCAACAACATTCCCTGGAGCTAAAAGTATTCTTTGTGGTCATTGTTGATTTCAAGGTGTCAACAATGATGCTACCCCTACTTGAAAGTATTTTTTGATGGTTTCTCAATTCAACAATCTTGAAAGAGGAATTTAAGATCGCAATGAAGGAAGAAAGCATTGAGAGCATTACAAGTGTGCAAGAAGCAACAAATTTTATTGAGAAACTCGTTGAGAAGAAAGAGGCCTAATGAAAATAGAGGAAGATTCGAGCCCAATATTTTTGTATTCAATATTATTTCTTGGAGGCACATGCATTTTCACTAGTGGCTTGGAAGGTCCACATTGGCCATAAATATATGGAATGGTTGTCTGAGGGTTTTTAAATTCTTTGGTATCATTAGTGTTTTCCCATTTTTTCTTTCATCTGGTAGAAGGTTTGGCTCGAACATCAATGGTAACAAGATGATTATGGAATCATTCAAAGCAAATTTTTATGAACACATCCTCTATAGATAACACAAATATAGTTTGAAAGAACTGATGACTGCAAAACTTTTCTCTTCGCTTACCTGCTAGGACATGTTAATTTATTCAATATGCAGAAAGGAATAGAGAGAACAATTGTCTAGCCAATCTAAAATATCCCATATTTGGAGGGCCATAACTATGTCAAATATGAGATGTATAAGATTTATTTCAAATGGAGGACTAAACCATACTTATTTTCTATGGAGGAGATTGCCTAAGTTTTCTGAAGTTGGACCATTTAATCTTATAGTAGCTTGTTATGAAGTTTATGGTGTCTGGATAAATTTGTACAATAAATGGATATCCCCTTCATGATTTTCATTGTAAACTAGACCCCCTTGTCATTGATGTCAAAGGGGGAGATAAGAAAATGTTAGGATAAGTTTTTTCTCAAGGACAAAAGGGGGAGGAGAAAAATTTTCCATCAATTCCACAGGGGGATATTGATGGCATTATCATCATTGATGGAAAAGGATCATCACAAGACCAAAAAATTAGCAACAAGGCAAGGAGAAAAACAAGGGGTACAAAATCAACACAAAAAAAGTGCAGCAAAGGTAAAGGAGTAGCAAAAGTGTAGCAAAAGGAAAATGAGTAACTGAAGTGCAGAAAAAGTGCAGGAAATGTAAAGGAGTAGCAAGCAGTCTGGTCACCATATGCGTGTAAGAAGTTGATGTTGATAGATATATGTTTCTTATTGACAATTGAACAAAGGAGCAGAGGCTGGGCATTGTTGTGATGCAAGGCTATGGAAAAGGATAATATGTGTAGGAAATAATGTTGCAAAGATTGCTATGTTGAAGATTTTTTTGTGATGTTGAAGTGTTGTGATGCAATGAAAATTCAATATTCCACGAGAACAAAGGAAATACAAAGACATGATGCAAGGCAAGACAAGATGCAAGGCAAAGGAAAAGACATGGAGAAATATTGGGATGCAGGGCTATTTGAATATGAATGCAAGATGGTATTATTGCATGCTATTTATTTATTTTATTGACATGAAGAATATGAATGCATGAAATTTGGATATGATGAAATTCATTCTATATATATTAATATTCAAGAGTTTAAGCAGTTTTGGAATTGAAGGGATAACTTTGGAATGCAAATATACAAGTCTTGTCATTTCATATTTGTTTGAGTGGAACATGAATAAGCATAAATGTTCATTTATAAACGTGTGTGATGTTGGAGAGCAAGTTTTTTTTAATGATTAAGAGGTTAGAGAGTCAGAGAAAGTGTGAGAGCTGATTGAGGCACTATGCATTAGTTACCTGGCACATATGAAGCTTATGTGAAGCATATTTGAAGGGAAGAAGAGGCATAACTGAAGATTGATATATGAAAAATTTATGACCAGGTAAACCAACACATTGTTGTTTCTTGTTTATATCAAGGGATTGTAGTCTCCTTTCAAGTTTTGGCTTGATAAATATCTAGTTGGAGTTGGTTGATCTAGAAGCTTCTTATGGGTTGTAGATTGTAGAAAACATATGGGAGTTGAAGCTTCCTTGCATGTTGTAGCTTGTATAAAAATTGAGGTAGTAGCGTCCTGTAGGTTGGAGCCCACAAAAAGTCAGATGTAATAAGGATTAGGAGCTTTCCTTTGCATCAAAAGAATAATAAAATCATGGTTTTATCCCTTTATGGGTTTCCACTTATATTTGGTGTTAATATGTGTTGTTATTATGTGCTGATGTGATGTTTTAGATTGCTTATTACTTGTTGTTCACGTATTAAATCTACTGGTCATTATTTGTTAAGTTGCTCATGTAATGTTTCAATTAATGAGTTTAATGAAAATAAATTTAATTTCCATGAATGGACTGAAATGATCCACCCCCCCTCTCAGTTTAGTCAAGTTTTCATCAGGGTGTACTATGAAACAAAAATAACAACTGGAAAATTTTCTACATGCATATAGGGATGTATTCCAAGAGCCTAAAGGGTTACAAACTAAGAGGGAAGTGGAGCATGAGATACATCTATTAGCTGACTCCCCATTTCTAAACATTGGGTTGTACAGGCAATTTGTGCTGAGAAATCTAGGGCATAACAATTAGGTGATTTATCTACAATGATAATTGTTTGTGAATGTTTTTTCTTATACTTCTTATATTAGGATCTTCTTTAGCTTATGATATTATAATGTTCTTCTTCATCAAACAAATACCAATGCATAAAACATAAAGAGGAAAGAGACACATTATGTAGGCTATCAGCCAGGGCCAAAAACTCTCCCACGTGAGAGGAAAACCTGAACAAAATATTCTTATAGAGAATTCAACTAACGAATACCAAGACCAAGATATAGACCCTTGACATAATGATCACTCCAAGACCAAGTCGCAAATATCCTTCTTTGTTGCTTCTCCTTCTTCCACAAGTTAACGCAAGTCAAACTTCTTCCTTCACTACACTTCTCGGCTACCATAAAACTTCAACCTATTTTCCAAAGGTCTGTAGTTCGTATTACTATAATTTAACACATGTAAGGAGTAGCCTACAAGTTTAGAGGTTCTTCCCTTCTTCGCTCTATTTGGAGGCTTCTCTATATGAACTCAACTAGCTATAAAACTGACTTGGAGACCTATAGATAACCTTTTCTTGGAATATTATGATACCACTACAGAAACCCTAAATTTTTAGCCACACGTGTGAGGTAAATAGCCCAAAAACAATGCAAAATACTTCGATCTTCCTCTTCCCTTCCTCGTTGGTTAGTAGGTTTCCTTGTTGTGGAATTCACACTCATTTTTCTACTTCAGACTTTGACTGAATTGCAAACTTGAAGATGACTGAAATTATTTCTCTAAAATAAGGTTGAACTGCCCTAATTATAGTGGTTGGAGCCTCATAGTTATCCGACTTGAGAGAGGGTGAACCGACATGTCTCTTTTTGTAGGTTATTTAATCCATTTTGTAGCCGACTTGAAGGAGAGGTTTTGTGCTTGGCCTTGGAGGGCATAAATACTTATTTAATGACTCATACAAAATGTAACATGCCCAAGAAGGGTCCTTCATACATGAAATTGACTCATTTTTACTTTATGACCAATCCTAAGTACTCACATTGGGAGTCACACTATAAATAAAATTCATTGCACATGAAACCCATGAGACATGCATTACAATAATCATTTTTTATTTTTCTTCTTTGCATCAATTACATAAAATCACAATTACACATGTCCTTATAAAGACCAAACCTAGTTACATTTTTCAATGCTCCCTCTTAACAAAGGAGGTCTTCATAATGGTACTTGGTCATTCTCAATCCAAAGAATTCTCATAAGAAGAGTCAGATTGGTAACCCATTTATATAACATCATATCAACCAAAATTGTCACATAGCAAGGTCTTGACTAAGAAATTTATCTCTCCACAAGATCAGAGCACAATGTTGGCAAGACCAATGACGTATAAACACCCTCATCATTTTCTCTCTTGGAACATACGCCACTTGGGATCTCAGAGTGTGTTCCGCATGGATTATTCTTATCTTGGATTCCTAGTCCTCAAAGAATATCAGTCCTCTATGACTACTCTTGTCGTGGATTCCATAACACATCCTCGAAGAGCATCAGATGCCATATGTTTACCCAATCCTCCATTATGTCTTCCCAAGTGAAGACAAGAATGATGTGTCTATCTCTCCCTATTAATTAGGGAGGAAATATCTATTCAAATAAAGGAATGTACCTAAGCTCCCTCTTGGTTTTAGGAATTTTACTTCCAAGTTTCTACCAAGTAAGAAACTTCTTTCTAGGCTCCCTCTTAATTAAGGACCTACAAAGCTCCAGCTGCTTGAAGAACTCCTACTCACGATTTCATGAACTTATTTTCGCTATTCACAAGTCTTCATGTTTTGGGACTTCTTCGTAGGACACAAACCATCCATCACTTTCATCATTGATCCATGTCATCATTTCTTTCGTGAGAAAGTGATCCATTAGTCCTTATATGGCCTTACTTCATGCCATGATGGCTTCTCCATGCCATGTTTCCTTAAGGATCTTTCATCCTACTACATGGCCATCATTGGTGGAAGACATTCATAGCTCTTCCCTAGGCAACCCTGTTGGCATTATGACTTAATATGTTGTCCTTGATGGAAACCTACTTGATGAGTTTCATTTTTGATAGAAACCTATTTTTTAAATATGTAAAAATGATGTTTCTACAGATCAGTTCAGATTTGTCAGAGAAAGGAATTCCAAAAAGTGCCAGAGAAATGAAAATGGTAATATTTCACAAGTTATACACAGGTTTGATTAAGGCAACCCGTGTACATACACAGTTTGGTATACAGAAAACCCATGTATACATCCAGAATTAGTATACACGCGGGAACGAAGAGGCCAAGTCGCGTATGCATTTAAGATAATGAATGATCAAGGTTGAAATTGATTCTACATGTTTCTGAAATTTGGGTTTATTACTGTGTTCTGTTTACAATTATCTCACTATTCTGTTTGAAGTTTGGGTTAAGTCTATTGGTGTTGATATTTTTGTTGAGGTGTGTTGAAGCTGTTGGATCTAGTGTAAAAATTTATGAAACGTGGTCTGTAGTGGGTCTGAGGGTTGAAGCCTTTAGCGTGGAAGTAGAAGATTCTTTCCAGTAGAAGCTGATATTCTGATCATGGGGTTGTAGCTCCCTTCTAGTAATGGTTGGTAAACGAGATTAGGGGGTTGGAGCTCCCTTCTAGTGGTAGCTAGAGAAGGAGAGAAGGTTGCAGCCTTATGTAGGTAGATGCCTGCATATTTATGAGTCTGCATCAGTACAATATTGTAAGCAGTTTTCCATATAATAAATATTGAAGATAGATACAACAACATTGGTGGTTTTCTCCCGAATTGGGTTTCCACCATAAATCTTGGTGTTCATGTGTGATGCTCTTGTGTGATGATTTTTTCTGTTATTACTGCACTTATTTACTGCTTAACTATCCGATGCATAAATGATGGTCTGGGTTAAATAATTTTTTTGAATGTTTACCTAAACAGTAAAGTTATCTGTGTATATGCTTCCACCATAAATCTTGGTGTTCATGTGTGATGCTCTTGTGTGATGATTTATTCTGTTATTACTGCACTTATTTACTGCTTAACTATCTGATGCATAACTGATGGTCTGGGTTAAATAATTTTTCTGAATGTTTACCTAAACAGTAAATTTATCTGTGTATATGCTAGTTTATGTTTGGAAAGTTGCATACATACGCTAGTTGGGCTAATCAAAGTAGCGTATAGAAATCTGTAAAGAGAAAAGAAAAAGATTGTGATTATTGAAAACACTGATTCACACCCCCCCCCCCAAGTATTTTTCCCAACAATTGGTATCAGAGTAGATCCTTCTGAAAGAGCTTAATCGCTAGAAGGAATATAATCTAAGATGAGAAATCAAGATGGAAGAAGATCTATCAGGCCTCCACTCTTCAACGAAATTTTTTTAATATTCTAGAAGACAAGGATAAAATCCTAAGGTTTCAGTTTCTTGGAGTAGATACATGGGATATAGTTGAAGGCGATTATCAATATCTAGCCTCTATTCTAGCAGATCCAAAAGCAAGAAAGAACAATGAAAGAAATGCAAAGTCTGTCAATGAATTATTAGGGAGTCTAACTAAATCATAATTTTTCAAAGTTATGTAGTTGAATAGAATAAAGGAAATATGGGACAAAATCATTCTGAGCTATGAAGGTGATGCCAAGGTAAAAAGTGCTAAACTCCAAACTCTCAGAATTCAATATGAAACACTCAGAATGCATAATGATGAAAGCATTGCTAGTTTATTTTAACATCTAGATGAGATCGTAAATCGTATGAGAAATATGGGTGAAACTATAACTGACACCACTCTAGTAGAAAAGGTTTTAAGATCTCTAACTCCTAAATTCGAGTCAAAAGTATTTTCTATTAAAGAGAAATAGGATCTACATACTTTTGATATTGTTCAACTTCATGGGATTCTGATTGCGTGTGAAATGAGGAAAGGAGGTCCATCTGAAGTCAAAGAAGATGTTTTTAGAGCTGCTGAAAAAGGAAAGGAAATGGAAGAACAAGAAGGATCAGGGTGTTTCAGAAGAAGATGAAATAAATTTTGCAAAGAAACTACAGCTTGGCACTCGAAGGTTTATAGGTAAGCTTCATTTCAAATGTTTTTCTTGTGGAAGTGTTGGTCATTATGCTGCTAAATTTCCCCATAAAGATAAATATGAAAAGGGAAAAGAATTGGCAAAAGGAAATAAAAAATAATTTATCAATAGAAAAATTTATTATACTCATGAAGATAGTGATGGCCTATCAAATAGTGAAGAAGGAGAATCTAATCAAGATATTAGACTGCTCATGGCATTTGAAAAGGACACTAGTGAGACTAAAGATATATTTATGTATGCTTTAGAAGAAATTATCAAGGTTCAACACTCTCCTCTTGTAAAGACAGGTCTTGGATATATTGCAGAATATTCTCAATCTTCAACACCAAGCTATATGAATACAGCTAAAGCTAGCCAGCAACATTTCGTCACTCAGCAAAAGAACAAAGAGAATACCCAGGTAAAGCATGACCACTTCAATTCAAGGATGAACAATAACATAAGTATCAATCAATAGGTAAACATCAATAGAAGGGTCCATGATCGCAGTAATTCCTTCTTTAATGGACAATGTTTCTCATGTCATAATTTTGGTCATAAAGCTGCTCAATGTGTTACATACAAAACCATCATGACCAAAGAAGCCAGAAAGAAAAGAAATGAGACTGGAATAAAGAAGAATTCTTATAACAAATTTTCTCCTCTTCAAGGTGAAATTGAATGTACCTATTGCAATAAATTTGGGCATGAAGAATCTGAATGCAAGACCAAAATTCAGCCAAAAGAATATATACCCACAAACTCCAAGGTATGGAGAAAGAAGGACTTACAAGTTGAAATTTGTGGCATAGCTTTATTTGCAGAAGGAGAAGAAAATAAATGGTACATTGATTGCGGATTCTCAAAACACATGGCAGGTGATAAAAATAAACTCCTTTCATACAATGCATTAGAGAAGGAAAAGAATGTTACTTTTGGAAATGAATCTCCTGCTATCATCAAGGGTAAAGGTTATGTTTTTCTAAAGGAAAAGGTAAAATCTAACAATGTTATGTATGTGGATGGATTAAAGCACAACTTGTTGAGTGTGAATAAAATGTGTGATCAAGGAAATGAAGTTGTATTTAGTTCAAAATAATGTTTAGTTCGTGAAATTGACATAGGAAAAACCGTAATAAAAGGAACTAGAACACAAAGCAATCTGTATATATTGAAAGGTGGCCAAGAGAAATGATATTTAAGTAAATCTATAGAAAATTGGTTATGGCATAAAATATTGGGACATTTTTGCTTCTCTCAAATAAGCAAATCTAGCAGACTCAAAGTTGGTTGTGATCTACCCAACATCAGTCTTCCTGAAATTACCATATGAAAATCATGCCAATTTGGTAAGCAAACCAGGGTTCAATTCAATGCGAAAGAAGGATCAACAAGTAAGCCTCTTGAACTTATACCTACTGATCTATGTGGTCCTGTAAGAAAAAATTCACCTCGTGGAGAACAATACTATATTCTATTTATTGATGACTTCTCTAGAATGCGTTGGATCGGTTTACTGAAACATAAAGATGAAGCATTTGAAAAATTTAAGATATTCAAAGCTTTGGTTGGAAATTAATTAGATCTAAAAATCAAATGTCTTAGATCTGACCGAGGAGGAGAATATACATAAGATGAATTATTTGATTTTTGTGAACATTATGGCATAAAAAGACAGTTTTCTGTAGCTGAAACTCCACAAAAAAATGGCGTGGCAGAAAGAATGAATAGAATAGTTCAGCAGATGGCTCGTGCTATGCTTGATGAATCTGGAACTCCCGATACCTTTTGGGACTTCTTCGTAGGACACAAACCATCCATCACTTTCATCATTGATCCATGTCATCATTTCTTTCGTGAGAAAGTGATCCATTAGTCCTTATATGGCCTTACTTCATGCCATGATGGCTTCTCCATGCCATGTTTCCTTAAGGATCTTTCATCCTACTACATGGCCATCATTGGTGGAAGACATTCATAGCTCTTCCCTAGGCAACCCTGTTGGCATTATGACTTAATATGTTGTCCTTGATGGAAACCTACTTGATGAGTTTCATTTTTGATAGAAACCTATTTTTTAAATATGTAAAAATGATGTTTCTACAGATCAGTTCAGATTTGTCAGAGAAAGGAATTCCAAAAAGTGCCAGAGAAATGAAAATGGTAATATTTCACAAGTTATACACAGGTTTGATTAAGGCAACCCGTGTACATACACAGTTTGGTATACAGAAAACCCATGTATACATCCAGAATTAGTATACACGCAGGAACGAAGAGGCCAAGTCGCGTATGCATTTAAGATAATGAATGATCAAGGTTGAAATTGATTCTACATGTTTCTGAAATTTGGGTTTATTACTGTGTTCTGTTTACAATTATCTCACTGTTCTGTTTGAAGTTTGGGTTAAGTCTATTGGTGTTGATATTTTTGTTGAGGTGTGTTGAAGCTGTTGGATCTAGTGTAAAAATTTATGAAACGTGGTCTGTAGTGGGTCTGAGGGTTGAAGCCTTTAGCGTGGAAGTAGAAGATTCTTGCCAGTAGAAGCTGATATTCTTATCATGGGGTTGTAGCTCCCTTCTAGTAATGGTTGGTAAACGAGATTAGGGGGTTGGAGCTCCCTTCTAGTGGTAGCTAGAGAAGGAGAGAAGGTTGCAGCCTTATGTAGGTAGATGCCTGCATATTTATGAGTCTGCATCAGTACAATATTGTAAGCAATTTTCCATATAATAAATATTGAAGATAGATACAACAACATTGGTGGTTTTCTCCCGAATTGGGTTTCCACCATAAATCTTGGTGTTCATGTGTGATGCTCTTGTGTGATGATTTTTTCTGTTATTACTGCACTTATTTACTGCTTAACTATCCGATGCATAAATGATGGTCTGGGTTAAATAATTTTTTTGAATGTTTACCTAAACAGTAAAGTTATCTGTGTATATGCTTCCACCATAAATCTTGGTGTTCATGTGTGATGCTCTTGTGTGATGATTTATTCTGTTATTACTGCACTTATTTACTGCTTAACTATCTGATGCATAACTGATGGTCTGGGTTAAATAATTTTTCTGAATGTTTACCTAAACAGTAAATTTATCTGTGTATATGCTAGTTTATGTTTGGAAAGTTGCATACATACGCTAGTTGGGCTAATCAAAGTAGCGTATAGAAATCTGTAAAGAGAAAAGAAAAAGATTGTGATTATTGAAAACACTGATTCACACCCCCCCCCCCAAGTATTTTTCCCAACAATTGGTATCAGAGTAGATCCTTCTGAAAGAGCTTAATCGCTAGAAGGAATATAATCTAAGATGAGAAATCAAGATGGAAGAAGATCTATCAGGCCTCCACTCTTCAACGAAATTTTTTTAATATTCTATAAGACAAGGATAAGATCCTAAGGTTTCAGTTTCTTGGAGTAGATACATGGGATATAGTTGAAGGCGATTATCAATATCTAGCCTCTATTCTAGCAGATCCAAAAGCAAGAAAGAACAATGAAAGAAATGCAAAGTCTGTCAATGCATTATTAGGGAGTCTAACTAAATCAGAATTTTTCAAAGTTATGTAGTTGAATACAATAAAGGAAATATGGGACAAAATCATTCTGAGCTATGAAGGTGATGCCAAGGTAAAAAGTGCTAAACTCCAAACTCTCAGAATTCAATATGAAACACTCAAAATGCATAATGATGAAAGCATTGCTAGTTTATTTTAACATCTAGATGAGATCGTAAATCGTATGAGAAATATGGGTGAAACTATAACTGACACCACTCTAGTAGAAAAGGTTTTAAGATCTCTAACTCCTAAATTCGAGTCAAAAGTATTTTCTATTGAAGAGAAATAGGATCTACAAACTTTTGATATTGTTCAACTTCATGGGATTCTGATTGCGTGTGAAATGAGGAAAGGAGGTCCATCTGAAGTCAAAGAAGATGTTTTTAGAGCTGCTGAAAAAGGAAAGGAAATGGAAGAACAAGAAGGATCAGGGTGTTTCAGAAGAAGATGAAATAAATTTTGTAAAGAAACTACAGCTTGGCACTCGAAGGTTTATAGGTAAGCTTCATTTCAAATGTTTTTCTTGTGGAAGTGTTGGTCATTATGCTGCTAAATTTCCCCATAAAAATAAATATGAAAAGGGAAAAGAATTGGCAAAAGGAAATAAAAAATAATTTATCAATAGAAAAAGTTATTATACTCATGAAGATAGTGATGGCCTATCAAATAGTGAAGAAGGAGAATCTAATCAAGATATTAGACTGCTCATGGCATTTGAAAAGGACACTAGTGAGACTAAAGATATATTTATGTATGCTTTAGAAGAAATTATCAAGGTTCAACACTCTCCTCTTGTAAAGACAGGTCTTGGATATATTGCAGAATATTCTCAATCTTCAACACCAAGCTATATGAATACAGCTAAAGCTAGCCAGCAACATTTCGTCACTCAGCAAAAGAACAAAGAGAATACCCAGGTAAAGCATGACCACTTCAATTCAAGGATGAAAAATAACATAAGTATCAATCAATAGGTAAACATCAATAGAAGGGTCCATGATCGCAGTAATTTATTCTTTAATGGACAATGTTTCTCATGTCATAATTTTGGTCATAAAGCTGCTCAATGTGTTACATACAAAACCATCATGACCAAAGAAGCCAGAAAGAAAAGAAATGAGACTGGAATAAAGAAGAATTCTTATAACAAATTTTCTCCTCTTCAAGGTGAAATTGAATGTACCTATTGCAATAAATTTGGGCATGAAGAATCTGAATGCAAGACCAAAATTCAGCCAAAAGAATATATACCCACAAACTCCAAGGTATGGAGAAAGAAGGACTTACAAGTTGAAATTTGTGGCATAGCTTTATTTGCAGAAGGAGAAGAAAATAAATGGTACATTGATAGCGGATTCTCAAAACACATGGCAGTTGATAAAAATAAACTCCTTTCATACAATGCATTAGAGAAGGAAAAGAATGTTACTTTTGGAAATGAATCTCTTGCTATCATCAAGGGTAAAGGTTATGTTTTTCTAAAGGAAAAGGTAAAATCTAACAATGTTATGTATGTGGATGGATTAAATCATAACTTGTTGAGTGTGAATAAAATGTGTGATCAAGGAAATGAAGTTGTATTTAGTTCAAAATAATGTTTAGTTCGTGAAATTGACATAGGAAAAACCGTAATAAAAGGAACTAGAACACAAAGCAATCTGTATATATTGAAAGGTGGCCAAGAGAAATGATATTTAAGTAAATCTATAGAAAATTGGTTATGGCATAAAATATTGGGACATTTTTGCTTCTCTCAAATAAGCAAATCTAGTAGACTCAAAGTTGGTTGTGATCTACCCAACATCACTCTTCCTGAAATTACCATATGAAAATCATGCCAATTTGGTAAGCAAACCAGGGTTCAATTCAATGCCAAAGAAGGATCAACAAGTAAGCCTCTTGAACTTATACCTACTGATCTATGTGGTCCTGTAAGAAAAAATTCACCTCGTGGAGAACAATACTATATTCTATTTATTGATGAATTCTCTAGAATGCGTTGGATCGGTTTACTGAAACATAAAGATGAAGCATTTGAAAAATTTAAGATATTCAAAGCTTTGGTTGAAAATTAATTAGATCTAAAAATCAAATGTCTTAGATCTGACCGAGGAGGAGAATATACATCAGATGAATTATTTGATTTTTGTGAACATTATGGCATAAAAAGACAGTTTTCTGTAGCTGAAACTCCACAAAAAAATGGCATGGCAGAAAGAATGAATAGAATAGTTCAGCAGATGGATCGTGCTATGCTTGATGAATCTGGAACTCCCGATACCTTTTGGGGGAAGAAGCACATAATGCATTAAATATTCTAAAAAAATCTCATGTTCGTGTGAACAGTGATAAAAATCCTTATGAGCTCTAGTATGGTAATCTTCCCACCGTGAAGAATTTTAGATTTTTTGGAAGAATTTTTTTTATCAAGAACAATGATGAAAAACTTGGTAAGTTTGAGCCTAGAGCAGATGAAGGAATATTTCTTGGTTACTCTTATAGAAGTAAAGCATACAAATTTTACAATAAAAGATTTCGGAAGATTGTTGAATGTATTAATGTTGTAATTGATGAGTCTCTCACAACTCCTAAAAGGGAAATAACAACAAAAAATTAAGATGATGATGATGTATATTTTCCCTCATCAAATAACAACAATATAGAAGGAGAACCCAATGAAGCACCAGAAGAAGATATATCAGAAAAGGCTCCATCTAGGTATGTTCAAAAGAATAAAAAAGAATCTCAAATATTGGTAGAAAAGGGATCAGGTGTCCAAACAAGAAGAACTCTTGTAGGATCCCCTAGCTATCTGGCATTCTTATCCACTATTGAACCACATAATGTTATTCAAGCTAGAAATGATGAATGTTGGATTCAAGCCATGAATGAAGAACTTGATCAAATTGAAAATAATCATACTTGGGAATTGGTTCCAAGACCTCATGATAAAAATGTTATTGGAACAAAATAGGTATTCAAAAACAAGTTAAATGAAAATGGAGATGTTATTAGAAACAAAGCTAGACTTGTTTGTAAAGGATCTGCTAAACAAGAAGGTATAGAATTTGAAGAAACATTTGCACCTATAGCCAGACTTAAATCCATAATAATGTTTCTTTCTTTTTCAAGTTTTCAACAATTCAAAGTTTATCTAATGGATGTGAAATCTCCTTTCCTCAATGGTGATCTAGAAGAAGAATTTTATATAGAAAAACCAGAAGGATTTATTCTGGGAAATGATGAAAAAATTGTTTGCAAACTTAAAAAGGCTCTATATGGTCGCAAACAAGCTCCTCGGGCATGGTATTATCATCTTGACAAATATCTTCAACAACAAGGTTTCACAAAAGGATATGCTGACAGTATCTTATGCACAAAAATTGAGAATGATAAACTATTAATTATTGTTGTGTATTTTGATGACATCATTTTTGGGAGTAATGAAGAGTCCATGAGTCAGAAATTTTCTTTTTTTATGCAGCAAGAATGTTAAATGTCATTACTTGGGGAACTAACATATTTTCTTGGCTTACAAGTGCAACAAGCAACATATGTCATATTTCTATAACAAGCAAAATATCTCAAGAAAATTCTGAAGAAGTATGGGATTGAAGACTACAAACCTGTAAGTACTCCAATGGTAATTGGATGTAACCTCAGTTCTTATGATGATTCTCCCATGGTGAATCAACCAGATTATATATCTATGATTGGAAGTATACTTTATCTAACCGGGACAAGACCAGACATTATGCATGCAGTTGGGATTGTTGGATGATTCTAAGCTAATAAAAAATAGTCACACCTTCAAGTTGTAAAAATAATATTCAAATATTTACAAGGGACTCAAGACTTTGGTCTATGGTATCCCAAGAATGTTGATCTCACTCTTCATGCTTACACAAATGCAGACTGGGCTGGAAATTTTGATGATCGAAAAAGCACTAGTGGTGGGGCATTCTATATGGGGCCCAGTAGTATCTTGGTTCAACAAGAAACAAAGTTCTATTGCCTTATCTATAGCTGAAGCAGAATATGTGGCTGCCGCATCATGCTGCACATAACTTCTTTGGATGATGTAGACATTACAAGATATTCAAATCAAATGTTCGCCTCCCATCTCTATCGTATGTGATAATACAAGTGCCATCAACATCTTGAAAAATATTTTTATGCATTCCAAGACCAAGCACATTCCTATCAAGTATCACTTCTTACGTGAACAAGTTCTTGAACAAAAGGTCAAATTGGAGTATGTTCCCTCCAAAGAACAAGTTGTTGATATATTTACTAAACCTCTTCCCAGGGAAGCATTTGAATATCTTAGACAGAAGCTGGGAGTTGTTTGTGCCTCACTTATCAAATCTTCTTAATTTCAGAAGATTAAATTCGGTATGCTGGTTGCATAAAGGCGAATCGCGTATATACACGAGTTTTTGTGCATAAAACTGCATATGGTTTTTGCTGACATAAATTCTATGGGTCAACTTTCAGATCAGTCTGTGGTGTTGATGGGTAAACTCTTTTGTTATGGTATTCATCTTACGGTACCTTTCTTTGATATTTTTGATGAAGATGCCTTTGATGAATTGGTTGTTGAAAGTGTTCAGGATGCACAAGTTTAGGGGGAGCATTTGCATGGCTGAAGAAGCTGCATTGTTGGCATCATGATTAGTTGTTGTGTTATGATCTCCTATTTGAGATTCCTTGATATTGGTTATAACAAGTCATTTTTTTAGTTTGATATAAAGTTCATAATGAGATATCTGATGTAAATATCGTCATAATCTAATTTGTAAACCCACTTGGTTGGGTAATCGAGTCATTTTTAAATCCACTTGGTTGGATCCTTGATGTAAGTCTGATGTCCTTGGTGATAGGAAGGGTCATACTCTGCTGAGTTAAAGAGTCATGTATTACATTGAAAATATGTCTGCATATGCTCAGGGGGAGAAATTTTCTGCCCTTTGCTCTTGATGTCAAAGGGGGAGAGTATTTAGGTGTTTGAATAATTTTTATGATTGATGTATCTATCAGTTGTGATGATGATCAAACGCCGACATGGTTTCCATCAAGTCCAAAGGGGGAGATTGTTGGCATTATGACTTAATATGTTGTCCTTGATGGAACCTACTTGATGAGTTGCCTTTTTGATAGCAACCTATTTGTTAAAGATGTAAAAATGATGTTTCTACAGACCAGTTCAGATGTGTAAGAGAAAGGAATTCCAATAAGTGCTAGAGAAATGAACAAGGTAATATTATGTATATGCAAGTTTGATTAAGGCAACCCACATACATATGCAGGTTGGTATACAGGCAACCCGTGTATATATCCAAAATTAGTATACACAAGGGAACGAAGAGGCCAAGTCGCGTATGAATTTAAGATAATGAACGATCAGGGTTGAAATTGATTCTACATGTTTATGAAATTTGGGTTTATTACTGTGTTATGGTTACAATGATCTCACTGTTCTATTTGAAGTTTGGGTTAAGTCTATTGGTGTTGATATTTTTTTTGAGGTGTTTTGAAGTTGTTGGATCCAGTGTGAAAATTTATGAAACGTGGTCTGCAGTGGGTCTAAGGGCTGAAGCCTTCAACGTGGAAGTATAATCTTCCTGCCAGTAGAAGTTGATATTCTGATCAGGGGGTTGTAGCTCCCTTCCAGAGTGGCTGGTAAACGAGATCATGGGGTTAGAGCTCCCTTCCAGTAGTATTTGGAGAACGAGAGAAGGTTGCAACCTTCTGCAGGTAGATGGATGTGTACTGATATGAATCTGCATTAGTACAATATTGTAAGCAATTTTCCATATAATAAATATTGAAGACAGAGACAACAACAGTGGTGGTTTTCTCCCGAATTGGGTTTCCACCTTAAATCTTGGTGTTCATGTGTGATGCTCTTTTGTGATGATTTATTTTGTTATTACTGCAGTTATTTACTGCTTAACTATCTAATGCATAACTGCTGTTATGGGTTAAAGAATGTTTCTGAATCTTTACCTAAACAATAAAGTTATCTGTGTATACGCTAGTTTATGTATGTAAATCCTCGTACATATGCTAGTTGGGTTAATAAAAGTAGTGTATAGAAATCAGTAGAGAGAAAAGAAAAATATTTTTATTAGTGAAAACACTGATTCAACCCCCCCCCCCCCCCCCTCTCAGTATTTTTCCCAACAAGCCCTACTTAACCCCATCCAGATATCTTTCCAAAATATTAAATCAAAAATACCTTTTTTGATGATATTTCATCATGACATCTTCTAGTTTGCATTAGCATCATGCATACATATTGAAACATCTCCAAAATATACTTATTTTCAAGTATCTCCATATTTTTTAGATTTCCATCAGAGTCTTCATATATTTTCCAGGGATATCCTAGTCAAATCTTCTAGTCCTGGTTGTTAATTTCCTTAATAGTTGCACATTCCACAGTCTCTTCCAATATTTTTTCACACATTATCTTTCAGGAACTTTTGCTCATAGTTCCTACAATTTTGTCAACCACCTCATTTTTTAGATGAGGACATATTATGTTTATTTTATCAAGTCAATGTGTGACCCATACCTTCTTACATCCTTTCAGAGGAGGAGATAATTTTTCCTTTGATCATGCTCTCAAGATAGAGCATTGATCCATATAAGCTATAACCATGTGACATGACTCCAAATTTTATCAAATGGAAGCATACATACCTCATTCTCCTTTGGGTCATCTAGAATTCCTGCAACCAATTACTTGATTGAAAGAAATGCAATCCCTTGATATTCTTTACCTTTTATGTCATCATACCATCATCCCATGAATTCCACAATTTGGAATTCCTGATGAAACACTACCTTCCTTTCTTGATTGGTGAACCTTCTAATGAATATTCTATCAAAGAATCTTGAGGATTTAAAGTATCCCCAACAACAAAAGTTTCCTTTTGAAAAATGTACGATGAACCTTGTACTATATTACCTTTACACTCGATGAGATTCCGAAGAGCTATATCCTTGACTTCCATGGATTATAACCATCTTTCATGCTTCTCTATGATGATGTCCTGAGCTCTTGCTTTCAATGCTTCTATAATGCCTTGATGCATCCCATTATTTTACTTAGTATATCATATATCTTACAGCATAAGAATTAGGAACTTGAAAAGAACTTATGTGAGGAAGACTATCTCAATAATGGAGATCTATTACATCCTTCTTCTTGGATTTCTTTCTTTCAACTTCCTCCACTTCCTCGATGATGTAGGCTTCTTCTCTACATATTTTTTTATTGTCCTTCTTGAGCTTAGGAAAATATATCCTATAGTTCCCATATTATTGACACCCATAACATTGTATTTTAGCGATGTTCTTCTTCTTCTTCTTAGGACCAAACCTTCCAAATTTACCCTTACTTCTTGTCATTGCAACATATGCTTGATTGTTCTCACCTGATCCCACATCATATTTGGCCTTTAATTTTGATTCTTCAATATTGCACAATGACCACAGTTCATGGATTGGAGTAGCTTATTTCTTCCCATAAATACTTGAAGTTAAGTTACCCCACTCCTCCAGTAGTGTGTTTAATACAACTGTAGTCATTTCTCTATTAGACATGACTCCTTCCAAATCTTGTAGTTGATCCTAAATTTAAGATATCCTCATAAATTATGAGGCTATTCCATCTTCCTTTGACATATTCAGCTTGTAGAGTTCTTGCCTTAATGAGATGAATTCTCCAACAATTCTTATGGAATACAACTCTACCATTTTGTCATATATTTCTTTTAAAGTTTCGAGTTTGGATACATATGGGATGAGAGGATCCTTGATAGATTCTATGAGAATCCTTTGAGCCCTAACATCCCCTTTCATACACTTTGCAAGAGATTGAGAATATTATTCTCCTGGTTTGGTGATAGATCCTTTGACATGATCCATGGCCTCATTTTCAATGAGATTGAGGTCTGTCCTTTTATTCCATGCAAGATAGTTTGAAGCCCCAACCGATTTTTTGCTTTCCTTGCAAAAAGACATTTTGAAAGATTCAAATGTGAACATAAATATACTGACTTGATAGAATGCTCATTCTTCTTGTTTCTTCCTTGAAGTTAATGATGATATAGAGGATCGAAACTTCTCCTTGTTGAAGATAGTTTTCTTCAATAATGATCCTTGATCCCACTGAGATGGAGATCCCTTGGATATTTTGATGATGATGATGTCTTAAATGGTAGGGATATTTCTTGAGAGAGAGTGCCTTAAGAGTCTTGATGACAAGACCTTTTTATCTTCAAAACACTTCAACTGGATTCGTAGATCCTTTCAATTTGAGTAGATGTAGGGTTTTGGTCTTCTTTTCTTAATGATGATCCCAATACTTCTTTGTAGACTTCTTCGATCTAGGGTTTTGATGATTTCTTTGTAGATATTGACTTCAAGATGATATTCACTTTGATGAATTCCTTGATTTTTGATACTTGAGTGTCTGTTGATAATATTCCCTTCCTTTACTTAGTCACCTTAGCTTTGATACCATGCTAAGAAATCTAGGGCATAGAAATTAGGTAATTTCTCTACAATGATAACTGCTTGTGAAAGTTTTTTCTTATACTTCTTAGATTACGATC
The DNA here is from genome assembly GCA_034641835.2 of Pinus albicaulis. Taxonomy (NCBI): domain Eukaryota; kingdom Viridiplantae; phylum Streptophyta; class Pinopsida; order Pinales; family Pinaceae; genus Pinus; species Pinus albicaulis. The sequence goes on from CM076577.1 coordinate 824,458,817, forward strand.
TTCATTAACTTATGATATTATAATTTTCTTATTCATAAAAGAACTACCAATGCATAAAACATAAAGAGATTAGAGACATAGTATGTCGACTATCATCTAGGGCCAAAACCTCTCCCACTTGAGAGGAAAACCCAAAAAAAATCATCTTATAAAGACTTAAATTGATGAATACCAAGACCAAGATGTAGACCCTTGACAGAATGACCACTCCAAGAACAAGTCACACATATCCTTCTTTGTTTCTTCTCCTTCTTCCACAAGTCAACACAAGTCAAATTTATTCCTTCACTGCACTTCTCAGCTACCCTAAAAATTTGACCTCTTTTCCACAGATCTGCAGTTCATATTACTTAAATTTCACATGTGTGAGGAGTAGGAACAAGTTTGGAGGTGCTTCCCTTCTTTGCTCTATTTGGAGGATTCTCAAGATGACCTAAACTAGCTATAAAACTGACTTGGAGACCTATAGATAACCTTCTCTTGGAATGTTATGATACCACTGCAGAAACCCTAGCTTTTTAGCCACACGTGTGAGGTAAATATCCCAAAAATAGTGCCAAATACTTCAATCTTCCTCTTCCCTTCCTCGCTGGTTAGTAGGTTTCCTTCTTGTGGACTTCACACTACTTTTTCTACTCCAGACTTCGACCGAATTGAAAACTTGAAGATGATTGAAATTCTTGCTCTGAAATAAGGCTAAGCTGCCCTATTTATAGTGGTTGGGGCCTCATAATTTTCCAACTTGAGAGAGGGTGAACCGACATGTCTATTTTTGTAGGTTATTTACTCCATTTTGTAGCCGACTTGAAGGAGATATTTTGTGCTTGGTCTTGGAGGGCTTACATACTTATTTAATGACTCATACAAAATGTAGCATGCCCAAGAAGGGTCCTTAATACATGACATTGACTCATTTTGACTTTATGACCAATCCTAAGGACTCACAATGGGAGTCACACTAAAAATAAAATTCCTTTCTCACAAAACCCATGATACAAACATTACTCTAGTAATGTTTACTTTTCTTCTTTGCATCAATTTACATAAAATCACAATTACACGTCCTTATGAAGACCGAACCTAGTTACATTTTTAAACAATCTGTTATAAAAGAAAGTGATGTAAAGAAATAGTTGCGAAAACTATTGGAATAGGGTGTCATTTGACCAAGTGGGTAACCCATTGTCATTGTGCCAAAGAAGGACAAGACTTGGCATATGTGTATAAATTAAAAGGTGTTGAACATAATCACTCTCAAGAAAAGATACCTCTACCCAAGATAGATGACTTGTTGAATTAGTTTAAACAAGTGAAATAATTCACCAAGTTGGACTTAAAGTCTAGATATCAACATGTTCAAGTCAAAGAGGAAGATATCTGGATGATCTGAAAGGAGTGTATTAGTTCTGTTGTGCTAAGTGTCCTTTCAGTAATATAAACATGTACAATTTGTCTCCATATGTTTTCTTAAGGAATGAGATTTTTAACCATGAAATTTAGATGAATTAGTGAACTTTAAGCATGTAAATAAGCCTTAAAAACACTGAAAAATAGTGCATAACAGAGAAAAAAATTCACACATAAGTTTTACACAGTAGGCATGATGAAGCAGTTCACCCCTCCTGGGCTACATCTGCTAGTACAACTCCCAATGGCATGTCCCTCTTTGTCATTATGCTCAAAATTGTAAATTACATGTGTTTACAGGTCTCTAATGGCTGTTTTCTCTGCACTAATGGCTCCAGAATGCTCAAATTAGTCTAGGTAGACTCTTGTTTCACCAAAATTGGTCGAAAATTGACATCCAAATGCATTTTTTCCAATGACGGCTAGAAAAACTCCACTAAATGTGGAGACAGGCACTTAACTGCAGTTACATTTAATAAAATCCCTAAAAATTAGGGGTGTGCTATATTATCCTCCGAATTGACCATTTGGATAAACATATAATGGTTTTGGAGGTGGGGTGGTCACATACTGACCCTGTCGTTAACTTCAACTGTTTATTAACCTCTGCATACAGCTTGGAACCCAGAGATGACTCGAAGTTCTAAAGCCCATGGAATTTGTTGCCATTACACTGCGAATGTGAATGTGTTAAGAATGTCGGTGGTTACATTAATGTTACGGTTCTAATGTAGATTGGTTGCCGTCGGTTTCAACATCTATTGCCACAGTTTGTCGTGTGACCAGAACCATGGGGCCGCCAGCGGGTTGGGATTGCTGGCGGTCCCCTCCCCCATATGCAAAACTTACCAACCATAATACTATGCGGAACTCATTACATAGTAAGAAACATCGTGTAGGTGGGCTGGTAGAAGTTCTTTGCCGCGGGTAGGAGGTCGCAAGGTCGACCCCACCCCCCCCATAAAAATTTTGACACAACATCTTGAGGACACATGGCGGCCTTCGAGATTTCCATGTGTCGCTCATCCGTTGGTTAAAAAAAAACCCATCAAATAGTCAAAAAATCCTTCGTACCACCATCAATCAATGGCCTAGATTGAGCCACGTGGCACGATCCTGTTGGCTGGGGAAAAATGGAATATTATCGGAATATGCCTGCTGACTGTATCTGCTTGCTGACTGGGCATCTAGTCACAAAATTTTTGCTGTTTGGGAAAACAAGAAAAATGCGATATCTTCCTCATACGACATTGGTTTTTAGAACCGTTTGTGGTGCCAGAATCGCAACAACAAGACCTTTCCAGTCGCTCATGTTTGGATCAGTTTTGAGCACTTTAAATTTTGAGCATAACACATGATCTCCTGATCACTGGAAGACCATTTTCAAACTAATAAAGGTTTGTATGAGTGGTTATTCATGCCATTTGGCCTATGTAGTGCACCAACTATGTTTATGAGAATAATGAATGATGAAATGTTCCCTTTTATAGATCAATTTGTTATATATTTTCTATTTGGATGATATATTAGTATATAGTGCTACCTAGGAGGAACACATCTCACATTTGACACAAGTGATGGAGACATTAAAGAAGCACCAACTGCTAGAAAATATCAAGAAGTGTGAGTTTGCACAATAGTCTTCGGTGTATCTGGGGTATATACTGATAGGTGGAGGAGAGTTGAAGATAGATCATGCCAATATGGATGCTATCATGACATGGTCGCTTCCTAATAATGTTTCAAAGGTAAGGAGTTTCATTGGGGAATCACAGTACCTAAGAAAAATCATAGCCTCATCTTCAACAGTAGAAACAATGCTCCATGCCATAATAACAAGTGGCAAGAGTCTCTAGTGGGGAAAGGGTCAGGAGAGGGATTTTGAGGAGTTAAAGAAGACTAGCCAAGACCAGTTTGGCATTACCAAATTTGCAACAACCCTTAGAAGTGGAGACAGATGTGAGAGGGTATTCTATGGAAGTGGTCTTAATGCAGGGATGAAGGATTGTATGCTACCATTTTGAAGTAATTCATGGGGAAATTATTATCTACCCTACCAACGAAAAGGATTTTTATGCCTTGGTGCAAGTTGTGAAGAAGTAGAATAACTATTTGATGGGAAAGGAGATAGTAATCCACACTGATCACTAGCCACTACAATAATTTCTAACCCATAGTAAGCTATAGTAGACAAGGCATTACAAGTGGATGGTTTTTCTACAACGGTTTCATTTGATGATCAAGTATAATAAGAGCAACACAAACAAGTTGGTTGATATTCTTTCAAGGCCACCCACACCAAAGATAAAATATTTGGGAACTATTATGCACATGGAATAATTCACCCATGATGCATAAAGAGAGGCATATTCAGAGGATGATTACTTCAAGGACATGTTTCAACAGTTGTAGAGTCAGAGTCATGTGCACGATGAAGATAACACCGTTGAATAACATCTCCAAGATGAGTCACTCTACAAGATAGATAAGATATGTGTTCCTATAGGTGTGTGATTCTAGCTGATTATAGAGGCTCCCATCTCGAAGGTTGTAGGGAACATTGGTGTAGGGAATACCATGACCAACTTGTAGAGGTATGTATTGGCCCAAGATGCAAGAGTACGTAGCTAGGTTCATAAGAGGATGCATGCTTTATTGTACTAGCAAGCCTAGAAATAGGAAATAGGGTCTATATCATCCCTTAGTTTTACTCACTCATCCTTTGGAAAGTATTTCCATGGACTTTGTGGGAGGTTTACCAACAACTAGGAAGGGACATGACTACTTCTTCTTGGTATTTGATAGGTTCAACAAGATGTGTGTTCTTATGCCTTGTAAAAATACCATCAGTGGGAAAGAAGCAAAAAAATTGTTCTTTGGATAGGCTTGGGTGCACTTAGGGATACCAAGGAGCATTGTTTCAGACAAGGACACAAGATTTGTCAGTGCATTATGGACAACATTGTGAGAGAACATGGGCACGAAGTTGAAGATATCTACAACATTCCGTCCATAGATAAATGAGTAATGGAAGTAGTCAACAATAATTTGGTGCAATTTATGAGGGGATACATTCAAAAGCATCTAAAGACTTGGGATGAAACACACACACACACACACACACACACACACACACACACACACACATATATATACAATATTCTTACAATAGAGCAGTCCAGACTTCTATAAGAAATTTCCCATTTGAAACCTATACTGAATATTTGTCACCTTCACCTTTGTACATTGCATATGGGCAGCAAGAAGAAGTGAGGGAAGATCTTACAGGAGAGGCCTTGAGGGTTGAAAAATTTATAGAGAGGATTAGTCATATCCATTTATAGGTACAAGATACATTATATAATTCATAGGAGAAATATAAGTCCATACATGATTATCATAGAAAAAAAGAATCGTTCAAGGTGGGAGACAAAGTATGGCCATAGTTGAACAAGGAGAGGCTATAAGAGTTGGGTAATAAAATCAAGACTCTAAGGTATGGTCCCTTCGAGATACTAGAAAATGTGGGTGATAATTCCTATAGACTTAGTGTGCCACCATATATGTGAATTTACATAGTTGTGAACGTGGAGAATATGAAACTATGTGAGGCTTCCATGCTATATTAGGAAGAGGAAAAATTCCTACCTTCTGTGGAGGATTTGACACCATATGCTCAGGAAGATATGACAAAAGATAAAATTTTGCAAAAGAGGTCAAAAAATACAAGACAAGGGCAACATGAACTTTGGCGGATTGGGTTGAAAGGAAAACTTCCAGAAAAAGCTAAATAGTACACCAGAGAGAAGGGGGAGGAAACATTTCCTCACCTCATTCAATAGAAGCTTTTGGGGACCAAACGCCTCCCAAAATGCAGAGGTGTGATCGGGATTGGATCATTATATTTTTTTTCATCCATCTCGATGCTTTCAAAGTGGAAAAACATGGAGGAATTAGCTCATGGAACTATTTTTACTGATGAGACCCAGTTTGGCAAAACAAGGTATGAAACCTTCCCGAATAATTGAGGCATCAAACGATGTTTTTCATAGGTAAAACTTTGTTGCTTTATTGTGGCACATTTTTATGCTATTCTACATACAAAGGCCTTTCCAATGGTGCAATAATCAAGTCAATCAGAGTCTGTATGAGAAGGTTACGCCACTCAAAAGTTGACCTTCTTGTTTGAAACCACCATAGTTCGAGAGGATGCCAAATCAACCACAAGTATTGTTGGAAAAGAGGCTAGCCACATGATTATGATGTAAAATACTCTAAAAGAGTCTATATGGTAACTATGGTTAAGATTTGAGGTAGTCAATCCTAACCACTATTAGGCTATCGAGTTGAATTATAATCATGCCACTGGGAAGGAAAATGGATTCGATTCCATTATTTCAAGTGAATTTATTCCATAGTTGAGAAAAAATAGCCAAGATGGATATGAGGTAGAGAACACAAATAGAATTTGTATATTGTAGCAACGCACGAGCCATAGACCGTACTTTTTTGTACTCACAACCATTTTTCCAGATAGAGAAAGAGAGTGGAATGGCCTCACCTTCCTGCTGGTTTTTTCTCCCAAAAGGGTTTCGCAGAGAAAATCTTGTGTCAAATGTGTGTATGACATTTTTATTTTGTCCTTCTCTATTTTCTACATAATTTTCATTCGCATGCATGCACTATTAACAGTAAATATAAAAATCTAGTAAATCTAATCAAATTGTAATAGCGTAAAATTTCATATTGTAGGAATTTACAAGGTAAGTTCCTTATATCAAGAACCAAAGGTCACCGCTCACAAACAGATCACAAATCAGTACACCAGTATAATCACGTGGTTAAAACCCTCAAAGAGGGGAACATTCCACGGCCTAAGCCAACGTGGCCACTTTAGGAAATTTATTAATATAAAAAGAAAAGTTACATATGTTTCTCTCATAAACAGTTACCGGAAAAATGACCCTCCATTCTCTTTAAATAGAGATCATGGACCAATCAGGTTTTAAGGCACAGATCAAGTGTCATTAATACCGAGGAGAGAGATAACCATCAGATCACTACAAATTGTGACCGTCGGATTATAAGTTACAAATGTACATGGTAAAGAAACACACTTTACCTAAGTCTACACTAGAATAAGTTATTCTTAACTATTTCCTATGTTTCAGAATATCCTAACATCCCCCATTAAGAACAACTTGGGATAGGATTGAATGATTTACAAAAGTGACACAAAATGAGCCTATTTCCTATGTGTCGAAATATCCTAAAATCCCCCCTTAAGAACAACTTGGGATAGGATTGAAGGATTTACAAAAGTGACACAATAGGAGAAGGAAGGAGGCATTAGAGCCTATCCCCACTTAATGACAACTTTCCTAAAATCCAAGCATGGATCGAAGTTTGGTAAACTTCGCTTCTGTGAGAGCCTTTGTAAAGATATCGGCTACTTGATCATTGGTTGGAAAGTACTGCACTTCTAGAACACGATCATGAATGAGTTTTATGATGAAGTGTATGTGGATTTCAATGTGTTTCATACGCCGATGCTGAACTGGATCTTTACATAGCTAAATGGAACTTTGATTATCACACCAAAGTGTAGTTGGATGCTGCTGATGAAGACCAAATTCAAACAGGATCTGACGAAGCCACATGGCTTCCTTACTGGCTTCAATTGCACCACGATACTCTGCTTCTGCTGAAGAAAGAGAGATGGAACTTTTTTTCATACAAGACCAAGTAATAGGTCCTGAACCAAGAGTGAATACACATCCTGTAGTAGAATTTCGATCATCAGGGTCACCAGCCCAATCAGAATCAGTGAAACCAATCAACAATGGAGATGCTCCTGCACTGTAATGAATCCTGAACTGAACTGTACCTTGAATATATCGAAGTATTATTTTAGCTGCTTTCCAATGACATTCATGAGGTTGGTGCATAAACTGAGTGACAAGACCAACGACAAAGGAAAGGTCAGGACGGGTATGGGTTAGATACAAAAGTTTACCAACAAGTTGACGGTATAAGGTAGCATCAACTTCAGGGGTAGTACAAGTGACTAAAAGCTTGACTCCAGATTGAAAGGGAGAAGGGGCTGGCTTACAGTCTTCCATGTGAAAGTGGTGTAGAAGATCACATGCATACTTGGACTGAGAGAGGGTAATGCATTCCTTGGATTGCAAGACTTGAAGACCAAGGAAATAATGCAAGTGTCCTAAGTTTGTCATTTAAAACTTATTTTTGAGGCTAGAATTCACAAGGTTTATATGGTTTGGGTCACTACCAGTAAGGATAAGATCATCAACATAAAGAACAAGGATGGTGAAGGACTTACCCACTTTCTTGGTGTAGACAGTGTTGTCAGAATGACACCTAGAAAAGCCATTATCTAATAGAAATCTATCCATTTCGGCATACCAAGCCCGAGGAGCTTTTTTGAGACCATAGGGAGACTTCCTAAGGTGACAAACAAGGCTGGAGTCTTTTTGGATAAATCCAGGGGGTTTTTCCATGTAGATTTATTCATGCAAATCTCCATGTAAGAAGGTGGATTTAACATCCATATGATGGACTTCCCATTTAAAGGAGGTAGCAAGGGAAAGAACAAGGTGGATAGAATTCATTTTGGCAACAGGGGAGAAAGTTTCAGTATAGTCAATGCCTTCAACTTGTGAAATCCTTTAGCAACAAGACGAGCTTTATGTCTATCCACTTTTCCATCTGGTCCAAACTTGGTTTTGTAAACCCATCTACATCTGACAAGTTTTCTTCCTTTTGGAAGAGGAACAAGATCCCAAGTATCGTTTGCCAATAAAGAACGATACTCTTCATTCATAGCTTCATCCCAATCTAGATGACCGGAGGCTTCTTTAAAGGTTTCTGGATCAATATTTTCTGGAACTTGATCCAATAATGAAGAGGCTCTTTAGAACTAAGAACGTGTACGTCGTCGATCGGCATGGTCACCTGCAAGAGAACCTGCTGCATCCCGAGTAGAGCGGACCCATCTTGGAAGCGATGGAGTAAAAGAAATAATTGCAAGAGGTGGAGGAGGATTGTCATCCTCGCTATCATCATATAAAATAGAAGGAATTCTATTAAAAATAGAAGAGAGAGAGAGAGGTGGAACATATGTCGAATCAGGCTTGCAGGCCAAAGGTGACACACTTGCTGAACTAGGCTCGCAGGCCGATAATTTTCATCAAATTTTACATATCTTCTAATGATTATATTTTTGGATTTTGGTTGAAGAAGTCTATAACCTTTGACATCTTCAAAATATCCAACAAAAATGTGTTGAATATTGCAACAAGAAACAGTGAAGGAGGCATCCTGAAACATCATTCCTGATCCTAGTTGGAAAATAATCGCCTAAACTAGGTGGGACCCACACATGTGATTTTTGGCGCAAAGTCTATTTTTAGACTACGTCTATTTTTAGACATGTCGATCATATTCTATGAGTTGCAGGATGCTATTTATGGATGGTTGATAAAGTTGGAAAAATAGATGGAATTCTATTTTTAGACATATTTGGCAGAATCTATTTTTAGATTGCCAGTCTAAAAAATAGATATGTCGAATATTATTAGCTCTTAATAATATTTGGACTCTAAACATTATCTTATTCTCTTGGAGCACTTCAGTTAAGTGCATAGATGTGGCATAGGAGTTGACAGAAGGAATTACACTATTCCCAAGGTTTTAATGGAGCTATTGCATGGAGACTTCAGTTAGAAATCATGTGACAGAGTTTGGTGGAGTTGTAGAAGTAGTTCGTGGAGTTGTGTTCAATTTAACTTAGTTAGACACAATTGAGCTAGTTGTATCTATTCTAACTGACTGATACACTAGTGAGAGTGGTGTGAATTAATTAATAATTAATTCACTAAATATTAACTCATTAATCAACTGAAGAATACATCAGTTAACTACAGTGCATGGACAGTTCAGTGGAGACCAGTGGAGAGGTAGGTGAAAGAGAAAGTGTGACTATCAGTTGTGACTATAGTGTTGCATTGTTTGCACCACAAATTTAGTAGAGATGCCTTTAAGGATTGCATGATCAAGGCTAGAGAAATTCGAGTTCATCCAGAGCCATTCTTCAGCAGGGATTGCACAGTAGAGGCAGACTAAAGGCTGGCAAAGATCGGTGCATGGATTTGCAAGACCGGGCTTGATTAGTGTGTAGCGATTGGATTGTACTGAGAGCTTGTGATAATATTTGTATGAGGATTGTTACATGATCTCTATGACATATATTATATACAGATAGTTGGGGTTTTTATCTTTCGGCTTTCCCGTAAAACAACTATGTTAATGTGTGTGAATTTTTATGGTTTCATGTGTGCATTGCAATTGATTTAATTTCCGCATGTGATGATCAATGGTGGAATAGATTCTATATTGTGCATGAAGTTAAAATAATGTGTTATCGGGAGAATATTTGACATATGCATGCGTAGTGCATATAATTTCTACATGGTATCAAAGCGGTTGATCATTGGAGCAGATTGCAATTATTGAAGCGGTTGAGTTTTGTGCTGGTGGAATTCGAATTTGCTGTAGTGTTTTCTTGGTGTCGAAGTTGAGCATTCATTGAAATGTCTTTCAACGGATTGCGATTGGAGTATTCCATTTATGGGAGCTTGAACTATATTGCATGGAAGGACAAGATGGAGGCAGTGCTGGAGGATAATGGGTTGAATGAGTTCATAGATGTTGATATTCCTAAAACGGGTTCTAGCGATGCAGCCGCACTTGACGCATGGCAAAATAAGGTAGCAAGGTGCCGAAGGATTCTGTTGGAAGGTGTGAAGGATCAAATTGTGTCTAGCCTTCATGGTAAAGCCACTTCATTATTGATGTGGAAGGATTTAACATAATTTTTCCAAAGCAGAAGTGACCAGAGGAAGTTAGCGCTTAAAGACAAGCTCAGGAAAATAAAAATGGAGAAGAATGACACTATTCCGGTATACTTGAAAAAGTTTGTCCACTGCAGGGATGAGCTTGGGAGTGTAGGAGTTAGTGTGGATGAAGAATACTTGGTGAGCTTGGCTCTCCTTGGGCTTCCGAAGAGTTGGCATAGCTACGAGGACTCTGTCAATGGTCGGGAGAAACTGCCAGGATGGGAGCGACTTCGGTCGGATCTTGTGCAGGAGGAGATAAGGCGGAGTACTAGGGATGGCTCTTCATCAAAGAATGATGATGAAGAGGATTTCTCTTTGGCTTCCAAAGCAAGGAAAGGGAAGGGGAAGAAAAATCCTTCTCAATCCGGTGCGGATGGCAAAGAGTGTGACATGTCCAAAGTGAAGTGTTTTCACTGTCACGAACATGGGCATTTCACCACACATTGTCCACAGAAGAAGAAGAACAAGCAGGCTACTGGAGCTGTAGTTGGTGAGGCTCTTGCCTCACAATTTGATCTGGACTTCTCATTGATCGCATGCATGGTGCCTATTGCATTGGGATCGGGGTGGTACTTTGATAGTGGTGCTTCCTTTCACATGATGGGAGATGTGAATATTTTCAGTGACTTGGTGGAGAAAGATCTCCAGTTGCATGTTGAGTTGGGCGAAAATGGATGATACAATGCGACTGACATTGGTACCATTACCTTTCAGAGGGAGTCAGGTAAACTCATTCTTTTACAATATGTAGTGCATGTTCTAGGTTTAAAGAAGAATTTAATCTCAGTCACAATGTTAGAGGATAAAGGGTATGATGTTGTCTTTAGTGAAGGAAAATTTTTCCTTCGGTACAAAGCAACAGGACAAGTCAAGAAGGTTGGGATTCAAGCAAAGAATCTCTACAGACTTGAAGTAGATGGGATTTCTATGGAGCTTCCTACTGTTGGGAAGTGCAAGAAAGCCATGCAATTGAAGCTTGAGAGGGAGAAGGATTTGCATGCAAGTAAGAGTGAACCTTAGGATGTGGAGCAGCCACAAGATTAGGATCATGGAGTGGGTTCAACCACTCATGCAGAGAAACTTCGTGCCATATGGGCAGAGCAAGTGCATGCAACTATACCACTAGGTGAGAGGTGGGGCGACATGCATGATTAATCCCAAGAGGATATTTCTGGGCAGGATTCATTGAGATGGTGTGGTCTCATGAATTGAACCTGGATACAAGGTGCCCACAGACCAGCAGTAGCATGATCAGTTGGATTGATGCAGGCAGATCAAAGTGACAGTGTCGGATATTGGAGCGTAGTTCAGAGTTGACAGCAAGTGCAGAGTGCATGGGTGCAGAGTTCAACAGCGCAGTGGTTCCTGAATACATGTGTAGTAGCTAATCATAAGTCGAAGAATTTGATGATATATGCATCAGATTGATTGATTTTTTGGAGCGTATTCAATTTTGAAAGAGTTGCAAAGCAGATGCATGGAGTTGCATGGCGCTTGCAAAGATTACAGGGCGAATGCATGGAGTTGCATGTCACATGCAAAGACAGTCCTTTCTTGTTGATAGGGAGTGTTGAAGATTGCAACAAGAAACAGTGAAGGAGGCATCCTGAAACATCATTCCTGATCCTAGTTGGAAAATAATCACCTAAACTAGGTGGGGCCCACATAGGTGATTTTTGGCGCAAAGTCTATTTTTAGACTATGTCTATTTTTAGACATGTCGATCATATTCTATGAGTTGCAGGATTCTATTTGTGGATGGTTGATCAAGTTGGAAAAATAGATGGAATTCTATTTTTAGACATATTTGGCGGAATCTATTTTTAGATTACCAGTCTAAAAAATAGATATGTCGAATATTATTAGCTCTTAATAATATTTGGACTCTAAACATTATCTTATTCTCTTGAAGCACTTCAGTTAAGTGCACAGATGTGGCACAAGAGTTGATAGAAGGAATTACGCTAAATCTGAGGGTTTAGTGGAGCTATTGCATGGATACTTCAGTTAGAACTCATGTGACAGAGTTTGGTGGAGTTGTGTTAAGTTTAACTCAGTTAGACACAGTTGAGCTAGTTGTATCTAGTCTAACTGATTGAGACACTAGTGAGAGTGGTGTGAATTAATTAAAAATTAATTCACTAAATATTAAATCATTAATCAACTGAAGAATACATCAGTTAACTACAGTGCATGGACAGTTCAGTGGAGACCAGTGGAGAGGTAGGTGAAAGAGCAAGTGTGACTATCAGTTGTGACTATAGTGTTGCATTGTTTGCACCACAAATTTATTAGAGATGCCTTTAAGGATTGCGTGAGCAAGGCTGGAGAAATTCGAGTTCATCCAGAGCCATTCTTCAGCAGGGATTGCGTAGTAGAGGCAAGCTAAGGCTAGCAAAGATCAGTGCATGGATTTGCAAGATCGGGCTTGATTAGTGTGTAGCGATTGGATTGTACTAAGAGCTTGTGATAAGCTTTGTATGAGGATTGTTACATGATTTCTATGACATATATTATATATAGATAGTTGGGGTTTTTAGCTTCAGGCTTTCTCGTAAAACAACTGTGTTAATGTGTGTGAAATTTAATGGTTTCATGTGTGCATTGCAATTGATTTAATTTCCGCATGTGATGATCAATGGTGGAATAGATTTTGTATTGTGCATGAAGTTAAAATAGTGTGTGATTAGGAGAATCTTGGACATATGCATGCATAGTGCATATAATTTTTACAAAATGCATTTTTCACTCTTAGGTGCTAAGGCTTTATGTTTCGCATCTGGAATATGGGCCCAAGCATCACTTCCAAAAACACGAAAGTGACTTACATCTGGTTTGATTGAGCTCTAAGATTCTTCTGGAGTTATATTCTTTAAAACCTTTAGGAGTGCGATTTACTATGTAATTTTCACAGTTAATGGCTTCTGCGCAAAAATTGAGACAAAGTCCTTTAGATTGAAGCATACAATTAGCCATTTATTTTAAGGTGCGATTCTTCCTTTCAGCTACACCATTTTTTTGTGGAGTATATGGAACAATCTGTTGCAATTGAATGCCATGCTTAGTGCAGAAGTTGATAAATTTGTTGTTAACATATTCTCTTCCATTGTGTGATCTTAACTTAAGAATTTGATGTCCAGATTGTTTCTCAACAAAGGCCTTAAAGGCCAAGAACATGTTTAAAACATCAGTCTTGAGTTTTAAGAAGTATACCCAAGTGCGTCTGGAAAAATCATCAATGAAAGTTAAGAAGTACTTGCAACCAGAGAAAGAAACAACACGAAGTGGACCACATAAATCACTGTGCACAAGTTGCAAAGGGGATGAAGCATGCCAAGAGGCATGTTTGTCAAAAATATCCCCATAACATTTTTCGAGTACACATCCGGAGAAAACATCATCTCGGCAGGATACCATAGGAATACTCGTCACCATATTTTCCTTACATAGAGTTTGAAGAGTGCGATAGTTTAAGTGACCAAATCACTCATGCCAAAGTTTTCTCACTTCATCATTATGAGCAACAAAAACAGAGGGAAGACATGATGACCCAAATTTGTCAAACTTATAAAACCTTGTGGAATCATCAGCAATGCCAGTAGCTAAAATATGTTTAGGATATTTAAGGTCCTTGATTACAACATCATGAGGTGAGAATTATACTATTTTCCTTTCACCTGAATGAGTTATCTGATAAACAGAGAGAAGGTTGCATGACAAGGTAGGAACACATAGTACATAATTAAACTGACCATTATCGAGATAAATGGTTCCAGATCCTACAACACTAAGAGATCTATCATCACCAACATAAATATGTTTGGTGTTACAATCATTTAAAGAAGAAAACATGGCTTTATTTTTTGCCATGTGATAAGAAGCTCTAGAATCAATGAGCCACTCATGAGAATGAGAAGAGGAAGATACATTTAATGCATAACTAGATCTTGATGCTTGACAACCACAAGCAGAAAGTGCCATTCATGAAGATGAAGGTGAAGAGTGTTCTAAATTGATGTTGTGCTTCTTCATTGCTGCTTCTAAGGCTTCCATCTTCTTAAAACATTTGGAATCTATATGGCCATCACGATTACAAAAGTTGCAATTTCTATCGGTCTTATTCCCTTTGTTTTTATTTGCCTTATCATTTTGGTGAGTTTCTTTAACAATTTGCGGCTGAAATTGCTTAGGACCCTTGTTTGGTTTCAGACCATATTTTTTAGGATACCGCTTCTTGGGATTCTTTTGATATGATTGTTGTTGGGCTACTAAGGCTTTCTTAGAAGCATTTCCAGGAGTGATAAGACCAAGGTGTAAGAGTTTTTCTTGTTCTCTTATCAAAGAATCACAAAAGGAATCAAAAGAGGGATTATTGTAGGTGGTTCCTGAAAAATGATGGCTTCTCTAGTGGAATGGAAGGCAGAAAAAAATACAGAGTATGCAGGGCCAAGCTTAGCAAGAATGCAATAGATGAGGCTACTATCTTCCTTTTTGACCTTACAACCTTATAAAAGAAGTCTAAGGGTCTTGAATTTGGACAAAAATTATTCAATAGAGGAGAAATTATTGGGGTCCAAAGTAAGAAATTCATTTTCAAGCTGATAGGCCCTGATTTGATTTTGAATGCCAAAGATAGTATTTAGCTTGTCCAAGGCTTCATGAGGGTGTCAATGTCAAGGATATGAAATCAAATATCTTGAGCAATGGACATTCCTATCAAACCTTGTGCTTGATCTTGTTTATTTTCCCATTTAGTGACTTTATCATCATCAGAAGGTTTAGTTTCTATTCCTGTGGCTATTCTATAAAGCTCTTTACTTCTAAGTATATCTACCATGTGAGGTAGCCATTGGAAATAATTGGTGCTGTTAAGAATAATCGGGCATGCACTTTCCATTTAAAAAAAAAACTGAAGCTGAGAAAAGCTGAAAATAACGACTCCAATGGAAATATCTCAAAAAATTAGGCCGTTTAAAAAAAATGGCTTCTGGATGAAGAAGTTATGCCTTTTTGAAAAAACGAGTTGAAGATGTCGAATAGTTACAGGAACAGGATGAAGTGTGACTTAAAAAAAAAAAAAAATCCACCCCTTTTAACAAATAATTTTTACAAAAGAAGCTTGAGAAGGAGACTTGAACCCATGACCTCTATTCTCATAAACTAACTTCTCACCAAGTGAGATAGTAAAAGGATTCTGTAATTGTTTGAAAGGAGGAAGGGGTTTTTTGTTTTTTGTTTTTTGTTTCTTTTTCTACTCTCTAGTGTGCGTGCCTTTTCCTGCACAAAAAACACAAAAATATGAGAAAAAAAAAGAAATGCAAGTCTTACGGAAAATTTTTAGATTTTTTGTTATCATTACCAACAACTATCTATTTTTCCACTATTTCTGATTTCCCAAGATTGCACAAAGACGCGGGGAAAGAGCATACGTAGAAAAAAATCCCTTCCTCATGTTTCTGATTTGCCGAGATCGCACACAGCGCAGAGAAAAGAGCATAGACAGATAAGAGGGTATAGATTCGGAAACTAAATAAAACATAAAACCAAAATAAACAGAGGGAACCGAAATAAGAAATAAGCAGAACTTTTAACAAATAAAACTGCAAAACAGATACTTTATACCTCCAAATCTAAATTGACATAACTTGGGCAAACGGAAACCTTTTCGCATGAAACGAAAGGCATTCCTCACTGTAACAGATGCTCCAGATACAACAAAGCAGTTTTTCAAGCCCTAAAATGTTCAGAAATAGTAGATCTAGAAAACAGTAGTCGCATGTAGTCAAACCGTTTTCGGATTTTGATCAACAACAGATGCGACCCTCAAAATAGCTCTGATACCATGTAGGAATTTACAGGGTAAGTTCCTTAGATCAAGAACTAAAGGTCACCAATCACAAAAAGATCAAAAATCAGTACACCAGTATAATCACGTGGTTAAAACCCTCAAAGAGGGAAACAGTCCACGACCTGAGCCAACACGGCCACTTCAGGCAATTTATTAATATAAAAAGAAAAGTTACATATTTTTCTCTCATAAACGGTTACCGGAAAAATGACCCTTCATGCTCTTTAAATAGAGATCATGGACCAATCAGGTGTTAAGCCATGGATCAAGTGTCGTTAATATCGAGGAGAGAGATAACCGTTGGATCACTACAAATCGTGACCGTCGGATTATAAGTTACAAATGTACATGGTAAAGAAAAACACTTTACCTAACTCTACACTAGACTAAGTTATTCTTAACTATTTCCTATGTGTCGGAATATCCTAACACATATTTTTAATATAATATTATCAAAAAAAATTTGACGAACTGTCCAATGGAATATTTACGGAAAAACATAAAAATCACACATTTGACACAATATTTTCTTTGGGAAACCCTTTCAAGAGAAAAACCCAGTTGGAGGATGAGGTCGCTCCGCTCTCTTTCTCTATCTTGAAAAATGGATTTGAGTACAAAGAAGTATGTGGCCCGTGGGCTGTTACAGTGCACAAATCCTCTCTGTGTACTCTACCTCCTATCCCTCCTGGCTATTTTTTCTCATCTATGGAACAAATGCACTCGAAAGAATGGAATGGAATCCATTTTCCTCCTATTGGCCCAATTATAACAGAACATGATAGCATACTAGTGGTTAGGTTTGAATACCTCAACTCTTAACGAGAGTTACCCTATAGACTCTTCTAGAGTCTTTTACATGGTAATCACGTGTCTAGCCCCTTTTCCATTAATAATGGGGGATGACATGGCATCCTCTTGAACTATGGTGGTGAAAAAGGGAAGGTCAACTTATGGGTGGCATAATTTTTGAATAAAAACTCTGTTTGGAATGATTCTTGCACGGTTTTTAAAATAATATTATCACATTTGTTGTGGAAAACTGTCGAGTGGAATATCCATGACAATTTACAGATCAAGTAATGTATGGGTTAGGTAGTAAGACTAGAAAGGTAATGAATATATTGTTGTGTATTGTGCTTATAAATGATTCAAAGATTGATGTAGTTCGATATTTTGATGTAATACAAATCAATTTACCAAAAATAGTATGTCATGGAATTATTTACACTTTGTCGTTTCCTTGTTATATATCTTGGAATGTTGAACATATATCCATGTTGAACATGCTCAAAAAGAAATTTCTATTGGGCCTAATTGTTGAAATCCAAAGTATATTTGAAAGGACAAGTGGCATGTAGAGATCTCAATAACATTTTTCTAGGAAGGTTCAATTCAAGTTACATTTTCATCCTAAGTGAAAGGATGCATGTCTTTCCACATACACAAAAGAATGGGATCATAATAACTTAGGATATTCCTCATATACTATGAAGGTGGTAAGTATAAGGCATGGAAAATTTTCGGGGCTAATATTCGTAGGTGGGTTATTTTTCCATGGTTATTTTCTAGAGCATGCTAGAAAATATATATAATATCATTATAAATTTGAACAATTTTACAAATACATCAATAAACATTTTATAGTTTGCATATTAGGGACTAGTGAGATTCTCCAATTTTTTAAACTTCAAGATAATTTTCCATCCTTAAAATTATTCCGGGTATAAGGTGTAACTTAATGAAAAATAAATAATTAGTGATATATAGGGTAGTGATAGATTGATGTATGGAACCATGAAAACGATTTTAGAAAACTTATCAACTATGACCAGGACATAATCATGGTTAAAGGTAGTAAGGAAATCCATGTTGATTGACTCACATAAACACTCTAGTATAAGAATCATTGTTCATATAACCATCTTTCATTAGTGATTCGGTGATGTAGGAGTTGTAGGACTTGATGTAATATTTTAATTATTTTTTCATAATCAACAAGTAAAAGTGCATGCCTCTTGAGTTGTAATATTTTTTTTTGAGGGTATTTTTAGTTTTGAAACTTGTTCCTTTTAAATTCAATATATTTGGCCGAAATAGGTGGGACATCAATGGTGGAATTGTAGAGTTAAAGTAAACCTTTAGATGAAAACCACAAAATTTAAGTACTTTCACCAACTAAGTTGCGGTGACAAGGAAGTTTTTCGTATCAAAATCACTAAGGTTTTGCATGATAAGGGCCCAATTTGATATCCATGCCTCTAATGGAATTTAAACTTTATGGGTGGCTTGACATGTCATACAATTTACAATTGAAACATAACTCCATTGGTTGAACATTGATAAATGTCCTACAATGTTTGAGTATTGCACTTCCTAATTCATATGTTGATGTGGTTTTCCTTGAGGAATAAATAAAATCACCAAATCAATAAAAAAATTATGGAACATTTAACTATGTTTTAGATTGATGTAGGTTTCTCAATAGTCTAGACCCGTCAAATGTGGTTGACCCATCTATCAAATTTATGTTCTTTGATTTCAAGAACTATCAAAAGTGTTTAGTGCAGGTCAACCTATACAATAAATAACTTTATTATCTCCACATATTTTATGTTGGATCACAAGGTGCTCTTGCACCATTGAAATCATCCACTTAATGTGTTATACATTCTCCTAGCTACTTTGTGTATGTAGAAACTACAAAATCTTATGGTTAAAATGAACTAATTTTTCCTACGAAAGGAGATAATGCCACCTCCATCAAACTAATTGAACATTGGCATTTAACTCCTTGTCACAAATTAAATACATGTGCATAATACCATTGAAATTTTCTGAATGGTTGAAAATATTTTTCCTAAGAGAAAAATTTGCAAAAAAGGCATACTCAGATGCATCTATTTCAATTTATAAGGGTTAATTCAAGTTGGGGATGACCAATATAGGTGTTTTAAAAACATTTGTTTCTTAAATTTAATCAATGTTTCAATTACTTTTTAGTTTAGGATAAGGCTAGATATTTTTGCTCACATGAAGTTCTTTGATTTAATGGCTATGAAATGTGAGGAAATATAAGTACCAAATGATATTGAAAAGGCTAAGAAAAATTTGAAACTTTGTTAAGTTTCAAGATGCTACCCAGTGTTATATAAGCTAGATCTTGTTGGATTTTAAATGCACTCTTGTCTCATTAAATATGTGTCCCACTTATTGAATCTTATACATCGAAAGAGTCACTTCCGAAGTTAGCGTGTAACTTCTATTGAGGAACATTTAATACATTGTAGTTTTTGTTCTATGGTATGACTAAAGATCAAAATATCATCAAGTAAAATGTTAATGAAAAGGCATGAGAATATAGGGTATTAGAATATCATTCATGAAACTCATGAAGTTATTAGGAAATTGTTTAAAGTAGAAGCGAAAACCAACCCTTTATACATGTCTTCGATTTGGAGAAAGACATACATGTTCTTTATTATGGTTTTTTAAAAGGATTTGCGAGTAAAATCACCATGAACCATCATTCATAAATGTTATGACTGTTGGCATGCCATATGGGGTTGAATTTGGTTGAACATTATCATGTTTAATATGATCTCATATTTATTAGTTTCATCATTTTTCCCTATTGATCTAATATTTACAAGGTAAAATGAAATACATGAAAGTAAATGAATCACACATGAATAAATATATCAGAAAGCAAAATAATATGGTGAAAAACCAACTTCTATTAATAAATGAAATAGTAGAATATTGTAGACACACACTAACTAGAATTGTAGCTATCTCTGAATAGAGAGATATGGTAGCTACAAAAATTCATAAAATTTGTTATAAAAGGTTTAAATAATGGCCTTTTAACATAAATAAATAACCCTAGAGGTACAAAACCCCAACCTTAGAAGATGAAATATCTAAAGGTTTGTGAATACTGAGGTAGTTAGTTGCTACATCAACTTCCTAGGGGTGAAATTTTTGCATACAATATATATTTGGAGTGTATGATAACTCAATGGAAAGAAATATTTGAGAATGTAAATTTTAAGCAGGGCCAGGGAATTCCATGACAACCCATAGCCCCTTGAATTGCCAAAATTAATCGTTTAGGGCCTTAAAATGACCCTAGAAGTTTGGGACACAAAAATCATATAAAAAATAACAAGAAGATATATAAATGTTGAGAAAGTGGATCGAAGAGGTGGTTGGCCACCAATATATACATGGATCAGTCCTCCACCCTTAGGAAGTAATGATACCAAGGCATCAAGTTCCATCATCAAATGAGGAAACTATTGTTGAATTGGTGAACCACTTGCCTTGGTGAAGAAGTTGCTATGCTTGGACAAATCGGTAGAATTGTATGTGTTGTTAGTGGGGATCCTTTGTCTTGGTTTCCATGATTTAATCAATTATAGGTTGTTCAATGCAGACATGATTAAGTTATATGGGGGCCAATTTTGCAACGACATCTAACATTTCCAACAATGGTGGAAAATATGGTTGATGTAGGTTTGCATTAAATATTCAGCTTAAGCCAACAAAAGGGGGAATACTCAATTATGAAGCATTTTCACCCAAAACCTTTATGATTATGTAAGTCCCATATCAAAATGTTTTGATCATCCTATGGTGGCATATGAGGAACTCTTTCTATAAATGTAACCACACCATATCACAAACCTAGAACTTACGTGGAACCTTGTGTTGGTCATGTCACTGATTGTACATGGTATTGAATTTCTATAGGATATTATGGACTTCATGTTGGAAGTGTTGGATCCATTCAAAATTTTGGATGCCCTATCTAACTTGACTTAAGCATGGGAGGACTCTTTTGATGAAGATGTAATGGGCATAGCTACATCAATCAGGGCCAATGGTTGTAACCCTAAGCACACTTAAAAAGGATTGTTGCCAATAAAGATATGAAGGGCTTCATTATAGCTATGTTGAACATATGGAAGGATTTTGTCCGAAGTAAATGGATGCTTGTAGATGTACATGTGAAAGATATCACAATCATGCTATTGAACACTTTTGTTTGTACATTTGATTGGTGATGAAAGAAAATTAATTTGGTTAACTTGGTATCCATGAGATACTATAGGTTGGACCAAAAGGTATTGAGGAACCTATTGTCCCTATTTGAAATAATGGTTTGAGATAGTCCAAAATGAATGCAAATGTGCTCAAAGAAGAGTTTAACAATGACTTCATTATGATACTCTTCTTGAATGGTGCCAAAATGGATAGCATAGAGAATCAATTGAAAAACAAAAATACACAATTGTTACCATGCTTATTGGATGGAAAATCTAACATGTAATCCATGGATACTAACTCCCAGGGCTTTTATAGGGTAGGAAAATGAGTGGAAAATCCTCGCTTTTTGATGGTCAGTGTAGCAATGGAATAAGAAGTGCATGATCTGGTATACCATTAGACATAATATAGAATATTTTTCCAATAGAAATACTTATAAAGTAATGCTACTACCTTAACAACACCAAAATTCCCTTCCACCCGACTGTAATGTGCTCCCAGATAAACTTGGTACACTCGCTTGAAGGAACACAAAGGTGTTCTAGGTAGAAAAAAATTGAAATAATATTCCAAATGATTCATGTATTCTTGCAAACGATCTTAAAAAAATTCAACATCATCATCATACAAAGTCTTGTAGGAAAAAAAATATTCATTTTAGGTTCAATTTTCCCATTTCTCCAATAAGGAAAAAAACTATACATGAACCAACTGAGTTCATATATGACAAAACGAAGAAAAACCCCAAACTTATTAACATGCCACATACAATGAAAAATACATGTTTGACAATTTTTTGAGATATTTGGGTTTGTCCAAGCATGAATTCATTGATGCCATAAAATTTAGTTTAAAACAAACAATAATTTTATTGAAAATAAGGTCAACTGACATATGGACAAATAATTTTTGTCATAATATTCCAAAAATGTGGAATGCAAATACATATGCTCAATTTGTGCTTGATTCTTATGCAACAACCAAATATTGTAGCTATTACATGAAAAAACTTGATAAACCCATGACACCAACTTTTAAATATATTCAAGAAGAATATCATAAAATAAACCTTTCTATTGTGCAAACAATCATCCAACTTGGAAAAACTTTGATAAAATTTCAACAAATTTCTAAACACTAATCCATGTATAATATTTTGTTCCTTCCTTTGTGTACAATTTTAATAAAAAATATATTCATTTAAACTTTTCCCAAATAAAAAAGGGTGTCTATCCTCAAATTACCAAAATAAATGCAACAAGAACTAGATGATTCAATGGATGTGTTCTGCACTTCAATTATTCATTTTTATTTGTAATGGCCTTCAATTATTGAACACATTTGTTTAGCAGAGTTTTCATCAAGCTATACAAAAAGGGGCAAGAAATGAAAGCATGATTATGTGCCATTTGTCATAATATTCTTGAGATATAGTGAACATAAGGACTCAAATAACTTTTATCGAGAAAATTTAATGCTATATGTGCCATATAGGCTTGATGAATTTGTTTTAAAACATGTTTATTATAGTTGGATGAATGCCTATTTGAGCCTTAAAGAAACTATAAGACAAAATGAACAAGTGTTCATTTATACAACTCTTAGAGAATGGGGTGACCTTGATGACACATCAAACATTGTTGAACTAAATTAATGATTGTGAAGATTTCAATAGAGATGTGATGGAAGAAATAAATTCAATTTCCAATGGCCTCCTCTTGAACACAAGTAAATAATATGAAGAGTACAATATTCATACTAACCTACACTATTTTCATTGAATGAAACACATAAAAACATTAGTCGATTGACCTTATCATATTGTAAAACAACCACATATACTAGAAGACAAAGAATTCTATAGAATAAGAAGACAATTGAATAAAGAGCAAGAAACAATAATAAAATATATATTGATTTAGAAGAAACTAGCTCCCTCGGTTTCAATTGCATCTTAACTTTTTATAAGCATTCTTCTATTATTTTTTTGCAATTATTTGATTCTTTATCTACCATAAATTTAACAAAAATGTATGCCTATCAACAAACAAACTATTGCAGATTACTGGAATCCTCAAGTCAGCTAATACGCTTTGCCTACCATACAAGCCATTCTGCAATGAGTGTAAACAAATTATTAGAACAATGGAGTGTCCAATAAATAACATGCTTTACTGCACAAAATGTGGTTGAAATTTTTTATTTTCTTATGAACACAATTTGCAGTGTACAATCAAGAATGCATATGGGAAGCTAGATTTCACCCTTCCAAGGGACCTTCTTTAGCATTTTTTCCCAAAACTTCTACATATATCCTTTGTATAATACAAAAAAACATCTCAGAGACTATTTACCTATTACATGGATTTGCAACAAAAATATTTAACATCCTTGATTAGTCTGTTGCAGTATATTCTAGTCTATTTTTATATTCTGAGTCTTCTCACAAATGTTGAGAACAATTTTGAGATAACATTTTGTATGAAATCTTGTATGGCTCTAAATCTTATGATAATGGGCATACATATTCATTAACCATGAGTTTTCCAAACTCTACTCTTAGCTTGTATATTATATCTAATGTTCTGGTGTTGAACAATATGAATATAAACATTTGATGGGAGTTTTGAGTCTTAGATGTTTGTTCCATGTATATTATTGATTTTAAATCTAGTTTGAGTTCTTGCTTTTGTGGCTTTGTTGATTCTTGTGTCTCATTCTGTTAATGTATATAAACTGGACCCAAATTTTATGGTTTCTTGTTAAAGTTATTTTATGCATAATTATTGAAGGGTCGTGCAAATATGGACTCCTTGTAAAAAATATAGCATTTGAATTATCTCTTAATTTATTTATCACAACTTCATTATTTGAAATTTACACTTAAGTCTAAGTAGCTAGGTCTCTTTTTCAAAACGATTATAAATTAAATATTTGGACATTGATCCCACCATGTGCGGAGCAGTGAAAATTACCCTTCTACCTCCACACATGCCTTACTTCTACATGTGCCTTATTCCACAAATCTCTTCCTTCCACCAATTTTAGAGTTAGAAATATTTTTTAAGCAGGAAGACTTATAACACAAACCTACATACATTAACTATTATTACTGACTTTACACTTAAATTTATACAAATACCATTGGAAATATTTCTGAGTGGAGTATAAAAAAATTAATAAAATTTTCCAATTAAGTAATTATTGAATATACTTTCGCTTCTATGTTTGTCTTACATGCATCGAAGTAAAACATAAAATATTTTGACTTATTCATGCTTTTGCAATATTGCAGAGGAGTCAATTGATACTTATAGTTCTACGTATGCACATGCTTTGCCTCCACACATAGTTCACTTCTACATACTATACTTTAGTTTCACATATTCTTCCCTTCCTCACACTCTTTAAACGCACATTCTGAACCTTTTCACATCCTTTTTATGCACAACACTTTCTCTACTGCACATATTCACACTTTTTCACAATCACACACACTCTCACCTCTGCACACTTCTTGCACACACATCCATTGCCCACAACACTTCTTTTATACACATGTTTCTCCACACTTTCGTTTCTTTTTTCGCAATTGTCCATGCACGTTATCTATTGTGATTACAAAGATGGGAATTATGTATACTTGTGATGTGGGAATTATGTAAAGGAACAATTT
This sequence comes from Pinus albicaulis, assembly GCA_034641835.2. Classification (NCBI taxonomy): domain Eukaryota; kingdom Viridiplantae; phylum Streptophyta; class Pinopsida; order Pinales; family Pinaceae; genus Pinus; species Pinus albicaulis. Next base: position 824,483,718 of record CM076577.1, read on the forward strand.
TAAAGGTTAAGGCCAAGAGGTAGAATTTATCTGCACCTGACACTTTTGAGACAACGTTGTTGCGAAAGTCATTCTCTGAAACAAACTCATAATGAATTGTTTAAAATTGTTGACAATCGTGGAATAACATGACCTATGAGATAGGTATTTATATGTAATTTAACAAAAAGGTTCATGTCCCACCACAGTAAGAGAGCACGGTGTGGTTAATAAAAAGCAAGAGATGGGAAATTATTATGATACAAAACAAAAAAATTGATGTCGCATCGCAAATTTTTTATAAAGTGTGTTCCTTGGGAACAAGATAAAAATTGTGTATGTTAGTTGTTGGAAACTTTCTCATCATGTTGTGGGACATATGAAAGGCACACTTTTAAAGTTTAAGGCCAAAATTTAGACTTTAGTTGTGGACATGCCTTTTTTGCACTAGTTTTAGACTTGGTAGGATTTTTCAAAGCGGACACCTTATGAATTATATTTAATGATTACACCCTTTAACTCCTCACATCCCTAACCTCTATGTATCCTTGTCCCACCCAACACTTCATCTTCTACACACATTCCCAATTCTGCATGATCGCATGCATTCTCACCTCTACACGCTTCTTGCATACACCTCCATTGCCCACAACACTTTTTCTACACGCATACTACTTTGCACAATTATTTTTTCACAATTGTCCTTGCACATTCCACATGAAAAACTCATAATGCATCGTTTAAAATTATTGACGAATGCAGGCTAACATGAATCGCGAGATGAGGGTTTCTATGTAATTTAAAAAAAAAGGTTCATGTCTCACTGTGAGACTGCATGTAAGTATTTACACATTAACAGTAAGAGAGAAAGTTTATGTTAAGGAGAAGAAAGAGACGAGAAAGTTTTACAATACAAAACGAAAATATGGTGTGTTCCCTGACTTCCTATTGTGGGCCATAGAAATGCAAGATGATAATTGTGTATGTTGGTTGCTAGAAACTTTCCCATCGTGTCATGGGACTTATGTAAAGGCGAAATTTTAAAGGTTAAGGCCAAAAGGAAAAAATTAGATTTTCACATGTCTTTGTTCCACTAGTCTAGACTTGGTAATGTTTTTGCAATCAATACACCTTATAAATTATATTTAGTGCCTCGTGCATTTGATCCATATGCTATGTTTCTTTTTCTATGTTTTTAGGTGCATGAATTCTATAACAAAAATCTAGGTAGCTCATCGTATTATGTTGTGTTTGTTTCTACAATGCAATTTTTTGTAGTGTCTTACTCTTCCATCAAGTTTCCAAATCCTATAATTGGTTGAACAAATTGTAACAAAGGTTTTTTTTTTCTCATATTGAGTTTCAAAATAAACTTAGAAATCATGAGATAGAGGTAGGGGCTAGTTGCTTTGCATCTATTTCCGTTGTTAGAATAAAAATTTCTCATTAGAACCAAATCAACTAATTTATTATTCTTGTGATAATGTCAAATATTAAATCAAACAAATGATAGTTTACTACGACAGATCATAGAAAGCATGCCTTGGCATCACCAAAGTTAGCTATATAATAAAATCTCTACTTTAGTAAATTTCTTCATTAAGGGATTATGGTGAAAATTTAGCAAAAATAAATCATGATGAAGAGCTATCCCCTCTTTATCATGAATCTTATCTAATTGATTTTATATCAAACTGTGCTTCTATTTATATCTCTACAAATAAATTGAAGAAGAAAGTTTATCAAAAACAAATCTTTATTAAATATACTTATTTGATGAACAAATTTTAAAACTATAATGATGAGTAATATGTGTCAATATCCTAGGGGTGGAAGGAGGGGGGGATTCTCTTAAATCTCTATGGAGATCAGGAAGTAAAGCTTGCTTGGGGTTTGGGTCAAAAAATGAATTATCTTGCAAAAATGTGTGGACTTCACCATGGCCTCCAGTTGGTCGAAGATCGGATCATCTCTTCTACAGTCATATTGGGGGATTAAATCATCACAATCCAACACCTTTAAATGGGATCTCTTCCACATAATAAACTTATCTCCCTTCTTGTTTGAAGAATTAATTTCATCCTCGAGTCGTTTTCGCATAAGTCTTATTTTCACATCCTTTAGAGCCAAAACAAAGAAGTAGATATCTAGGAAAATCTTATTCGTTTACTAAAGGAAGGATAATGTGATGTTAATGGTCTCTAAGATGGAAATTCATACCATAATATCTTCAAAGGATGTTCCTATCCCTATTCCTCTTTTTAGAATTAATGGCTTAAGCCAAAATAATTATTACGTCATTTGTTAGTATCAGAATTCTTAGTACGTGTAACAAAATTGCTTCACTTAAATTACAGGTGACTTATAACCCTAACAACAAAATATGGTTGCTTCTATGCTTCAGATCTGCAATGAAAAAAGAAGAAAAATCCTGCAGCAAAATATCATATGCAACCTGAAACATATAACAACAAATATAAAAGTGTAGCAACCCAATGGATTATACGAATAAGAATATTTTTATTAATAGAAATGATACACATGGTGAGGAGAACTTATAAAGTTGGGTCTATAGATCCCCCTCCATGGGATGGGTCCCTTTGTCCTTGTGCTTCAATAATTTGTTTCTCTCTCTGAACTTGCAATGGGCAAAGAATAAACAAAATAGCTTGAACTCAAGTGGGAGCTCAAATGTGATGAGACTTTAGTGGTGAGGATGAGAATGGTCATGGTGAAGAATGGAGAGAAAAATCCTCTATTTATAAGAAAATATTGGAATAGATTGAGAATTAGAAAATAATAAAATATTATTGACTTGACTAAATCAAAATATATTCGTTGTGGATATTTTATTATATTTAATGAGAGGGAAAATATATTCAAAATGATCGAATATATTTATTTAGAAAGTGGTTGAATTAATTAACAGAAAAATTATTTATTTATCAGTGTGTGAGAATTAAGGAAAATATTAATTTGAAATAATTATTTAACAATGATCTCAAAAGGAAAACATGGAATAAATAAGGAATAATAAATAAATAATGGTTTATTAATTATTCCAAGGAAATTAGGTAAAAAATGATAAGAAATAATTATCGAATAATGATTTAATAATATTTCTAGAGAATATTAAATAAATAATTATTTATTCAATTATTCTATGGGGTTTTTGGATTTTAATGAGAAATACTTTAGTAAAATTTCTAGAGAATATTAAATAAACAATGATTTATTCAATTATTCTCAAGGGGGTTTTTGGATTTTAATGAGAAATAATTTAGGAAAAATGGTTTACTAAATTATTTCCTATGGTGAAAGTGGGTTTACCATGGTAAAATTAATCCTACATAGTGTATTTCGATCCACCTAGTAAGAAACGACTAGGTGAACATTTTTTGGGTGATAACATCATTGAAAATGATATAGGCTTCCCTCCCAAGTGCTCCTTTCTTCTCCCCTTAAAGAGATTCTTTGATAAACAAGTGGAGTCACGTGCATGTCATATCGTATGAGGTGGTGGCCTGTGTGAATGAAGGTCATGGGAGCATTTACTTAAGGCATGCAAACCTGATAAAATATAGACTCCTTTGCTCCTCATCCTCTTTATTCGTACCATACTTGATGGCTAATCGACATGTTAAATTTGTGATTCCTCTGATGGCATCACGTCCTGAAGCATGGGATCTCTCTAAATAGTGAGTTTCATTCATGGTGGATTATGTCATGTTCAAGATGCACGAATTGGTTCAAAGTGCTACACATTGGAATATTTGTGATCGTTATTCTATCCTTCAATCCTTGTGTCGAGACTCTCCTACTATAAAGTTGGAAGTTGACTCTGCCTTCTTCTCTTCATAGGAACAGTTTGGGAATTTTTGTGCTCTTTTCCAACTCTATAATATTCTTGAATGTTGCAAATCGCTGGCATATCTTGCAAACAAATGAAGTAGTGGATTATGTTTCTCTCCGAAATATAAATTAGGAAATTATAATTGCATCAATAAAGGCTTATAATTCATTCGAAAGTGTTCTCTACCACCCCATGCATTTAATGTAGCAAATCCATTAGACAAGAGGGTCATTTGCATGGTTCCTCGACTTTGTTTCTAGTGTCTCCAATCATCTAGAGGTATCCCTTAAGGTGGTTTATTTTCATCCTCACACTCTGTTGTTTTTCCTTCAGGTGTTGTGCCACCCTATAATTTCTTGTTCAAGGAGTATTCCCTATTCAATCTTCTCGTCCTCCCTCTAGCGCACTTGGTACTCTTTGTAGCTTTGGACACAAACTTATAATGGATAAAAAAGATGCTCCCTCCTCAGCCTTTGACAACTTTGGTCCCTGTAACCTCTTCCCACATCTCCCTGTAGATATTCATGAAGCAATTAGTGACCTTCGATAGTAGATTTTCAACAGTCAACTAGTATTCTCTCTTAACTGAGGAAGTCCAGAATCATTAATTAGCTGGAAGATGAGCTTGATTGAATTTGTCACCAACTTGCACACTTATAGTAACAGAGAACTCTAGATGAAAATGAAAGCACAATTAACAGTGCTCTTGGTGGCCCCTCTAACAAGATGTCCATTTTTCATCCTTCATAAGTTATGTTTGCTCTATATAAATGTATTTTGTTATGTGGCCAGTTCTATCGAGCCTACAGTAGAAAAAGTTTTTGCATTAGGTATGACCGAAGTAGCAAACTTGTTGTAAATTTTGAAATTCCTCTCATAACCCTCCATGAATATCTTATATCTTGGAACAAAATGTAAATTCTCCCAAGTATTTTGTTGCAACTAGGCACAGACTTAATAGTAAATTTTCTCATCTTTGAAAAAAAAAATCCTTCTCAAATAAAATTATACACCTATTAAAAATGCAATGTTGTTATTATTAAAATATTTACAACTATTCTTATTATTTTAGAAAAACAAAATAATCATATAGTCTTAAATATTTAAAAATAAATAAATAAAAATAAAATAATATCCATAATGCAAAATTAGCTAAGAAACTGAATTCGACCATATGGGGCCACGAGTCCTGAATCCGTCGTGTCTAACATGACATGTACAAATTTGAATCCAAAAAGCTGAATTCGATTGTGTTTGTACATGACATGTCGAATCTCGATCATGTCTTGTATGGACACGATCGTATCCGATTCTGTCAGACATGAAACCCGAGAAAATGCGTCTGACAAGTTATAAAGGTCTGGTTTCCCTCATTCTTTATCACCATTGTTTGTATGTGAGTTGAGCATAGAGAAAGGATTAGAAAGGAGAAAGGATTAGCAAGGAGCAAGGATTAGCAAGGAGAAAGGGAGTGTTTTCAAAGAGATTCGAGCATCCGATAAGTGCACTGTCTCTCTATGTTTTTACATTTAGTTTGTTTTTAGTGTTTGCATGTGCATAATTTTTACATATTTGGTCATTTTTGTTTTTTTTTATAGTAATCATGGCTCAATCAAGGGAAACAAGGCAGGGGAAAAGAAATGGGAAGAATGTCCCCATTGGATATGCCCCTCCTATCCCTATTTCATCAGGGTCTGCAAGTATTCCATCTATTGGAAGTAGGGCTGGAACAAAAAATTCAAATGTTCAGGGAAAACAAACTCAAGACCCCAAATACCCATTGTGGAAATATGTGACAAGAGAGGCAGGGCCAGGCAGCAAGGCGAAGGGAGATGGCAATGCTGTATGGAAATGTAGTTTTTGCCACAACCATTTCATGAGCACATATTACCATGTGAAAGCTCATTTGTTGGTTTTTCCAAGTTGTGGCATTGCAACTTGTACAATAATTCCATTTTCAAGGAGGAAGGAATTTGAGAAAGAGGTATTTGATGGTGCAGAAACTGTGGCATCAAAATCAAAACAAAACAATGATGATGACCCCCTTCAATTCTTGAGGAAAAGAAGCAACAAGTTCCCTTTTGAGATTTTTAGTGGGGGAAAAGCAAGAAAAATAAAGGAAACTATACTTGGTCCATTGGACAAGATTTTCCAAAAAGAGAAGAGGGAAGAGCTTGATCTCACCATTGCATTTTTTTTCTATCAGAACTTCATGCCCTTTAATGTTGCATGGTCACCTCTATTTACTGAGATGTGTCGAGCTCTAAGTCAAGGGGATCCATCAAGGTATGTGCCTCCTGTGTTAGAGAATCTTAGAACCACATTGTTGACGAAGGCAAAGAAAGAGGTGGACAAAATGCTTGAGCCTATTAAATCAGCATGGCCAACATCTAGGGTTAGCAATGTTTCTGATGGATGGACATATCCAGCACGGAACCCACTCATCAACTTCATGGTGTCATCCTTGAATGGTCTAGTTTTCTTGAAATCAGTGGATGCACTTGGAAAGTACAAGGATGCACAATATATGGGTGAGTTATTTATTAAAATTATTAAAGATGTAGGTGTCGATTCTTGTGTGAAAATCATTACAGATAATGCACCTATTTGCAAGGTTGTTGGCATGATTTTGGAAGCAAAATATCCACAAATATTTTGGACACCTTGCAGTGTCCATTCATTGAACTTAGCACTGAAATCTATTTCCTCTGATGTGCTTTGGATTGGAAGCATTATTGAGGATGCATGACATATCCACAACTTTGTACAAAACCATACAAATGCCCTCACTATCTACAAGGAGTACACCAATCTATCATTATTGAAGATTTTGGATACACATTTTGCCTCTTCATTCATCATGTTGAAGAGGTTGAGGGAGGTCAAGACCGCTCTTTGGGCCATGCCATATTTCAGAGTTTTGGTCTTTTTGTAGAAACATGGATCAAACAACCTCAAAGAAATTGAAGGACACAGTGTTGGATGATGTATGGTGGGAGAAGTTAGATCTTCTTATTCAGATCATGGACCCTATCATTTCGTTGCTTCAATTTCCAAATACAGACCAACCCATCCTAGGAGAGGTTTATGAGGGATGGGATTCCATGATTGAGTCTGTGAGGACCATTTTTTTATAGAGATAGTGCCCAGAGTATGAGACATAACCAGAGGCCTTCTTCACTAGCATACGAGATATTCTTGTCAGCAGATGGGACAAGAATTACACACCTTTACATTGTTTGGATCACTCCTTGAACCCAAAATACTACAGCCATGAGTGGTTGAATGGTGGAACTTCTCGCAGATTCCCTCCTCACATGGATGGTGAAATATCATAGGGGAGGAAAGATGCATTCAAGAGGATTTTTCAGGATAGGGCATCCCTTGATGAGGTGGAGGATGCCTTTGCAGAGTTTTCCATTGGCGCTAAGCGATTTTCAGGCTATGATGTGATTAGAGACAAGGGGGCTAAGAAGCCCTATTCTTGGTGGAAAACTCATGGGGTAACAAGCCCTCCTCTACAGCAGTTAGCCATGAGGCTCCTCTCTCAGGTGACTTCATCCTCTTTTTGCGAGAGGAATTGGAGCACATATGGGAATTTGTATAATGTGAAGAAGAGCATGCTTGAGCAGTCCAAGGCAGAGAAAATGGTGTATATGCACACCAACCTTCATCTCATATACAGGCATAGGGAGGATTTTTTGAAGGGAAAGACAAATATGTGGGATGTATTTCCTGATGATATGGGCCTGGACAACAGTGTTGAGTTGGAATTGGCCAAATTGGATCTCAATGAGCCAAAGCTATAGCCTGTCACATTTGATGATGGTGATACAGTAGAGGCATCATCCTCCACACCAACAGATGAAGAGATGACATTGGATACAGAGGAGAAGGATGCAACAGAGGAGATTAGTGGTGAGCATGATGATCAGGATGAGGATAGTGATGTTGATTATGATGATGAGTTTTTATGACTCACTGAGGCTTGTATTATTTTAGACTTGTCTTTTTTTTGTATTTTCTATTTCTATTTTCCATTGGCATTGTACTACCTAGAGCCTAGAGGCTAGTACTTATGTAACACATTTTGATTTTGATGACTTAATGAGAAAACTAAAATATCTTGTCTTTATCCTATTGGATCATTGATGAATATGTCTATTACTTTGTAATATGTATGATTGTATGATGTATCAATGTATCAATGTATCATGTATCTTAAATCTTTGTAAAACTTACATCTAGATGAAGATCTATGTTTGAATTAATGAATTTGTGTAAGGAATATCTAATTTTTAATATATATATATATATATATATATATATATATATATATATATATATATATAATGTTTTCGGGTGTGTCCTGTTCTGGGGGTCATCATGTGTGAATCTGACACTCGAATCTACGTGTCCATCGTGTCCCGTGTCCTCGTGTTAGGTGACTTATAAAATGCCATAAAATTAAATTAATATAATCTATTTTTGTTGGCTTGATTCATGAGGGATTTAAATCTTGAATCTCATGGTCTACATAATGCTTCACAACACCCATTGCTAATTGAGCTACTCCCATGGGAAATCTAAAAAATATGGTTTTAGAGATGTGGTATTGATAAGCGATGGTATTGGCCCAAGGTATTGTAACATGCGATGTGACTTGAGCGGGACTTTTGGAAGACCGTGCAATGATATGATGAATAACTTTACTTGCCTGCAAATTTATCAGTACATAATATCATTAACTAACTATTATCAGTAAACATCAATTGATTTCATTTTAATGTTGGTGTTCTGTTTTTTTTGTGTTTTCCACCTCTCGTTACCAGTCACAATGATATGTAATATAAGCAAGTATGAGACTATGTATTTTCGTCCCACATATCATTCCTGACCAGAATCCTTGTAGTGTAAATTTGGTCTATTATTGGCAATGTTGTATTAAGGTAGTAGGGCTTCATTGGCCTGGACATTTCCTCCCAAGCTGACACACAAATGAAAGGAAAGTGTACTCACCAACAAGCTTAAATTGAATACCCAACCTAACAAATTAAAGGAAAGTGCACTCAACAACAAGCTTAATTTGAATACCTAACCCATCAATTGTAAATAAGAAAAAAAATTCTAAATTGTAAAAAATATTTTGAATATGACCATTTTTTTTTTAAATCCGATAGGAGTGCTTTAATCTTGTTTTTATGGTGTAAATGGATTTCACACCATCAAAAAATTCTAAACCACCCAAAATCTTGAAAATTTACCTGGATTTTCCAAAAATCTTCAAGATTTTGTCAGAATCTTGCTGAACAATCCATTGTTTTCCAAACAAATTTGAAACCTGATTATAGGCCAATAAAATGCAGTGCTAAACAATTACAATGAATCAGCAAAATTGAATGATATATTTGGTTGAAAAATAACCCCAGATTTTGTCCTCAACCTGGTCGCCTCCATTCCTTGTAACAACCTCGAATTCAATAGTACATAATCTCCTCAACCTTAAATCCCTCGAGAGACCTCAAATTAAATCGTACATAGTCTCCTCAACCTTAAATATGCTGAGAGACGTTATATACATGTGGAATTTTTTAATAAGTCAAATAAAAGTGTACGTCACATTGAGTTGTCTACCGATGCAACAAAATAACATAGCCTGGACGACATTTTTTTGTCAGAATCGGGAATTTTTTTTTGTGAAAAAATACGGTAGTTGGAGTGTTTGAATTCCTTTTTTTATTATGGTGGAAATGGATTCAGCACCATTGAAAACCCTTAGGACACCCAAAAAACTAAATTTTAAAGATTGTAACCCAAATCTTTGCCGGAAATTTTCATAGTCTTACCGATATTCTTGGGTTATTCTGTGGGTTTTTTAGACTATGGCCTTAAAAATGCCTTCAACATAATTAATTATTTTACATTAACCTTGTGATTATTTTTCAAGGGCTTCTTAAATATGCATTTTATTCCTTATGAAATGACATCTAATTTTCTAAGTCACCTAACACGATGGACACATAGATTCGAGTGTCAGATTCACACATGATGACCCCCCGGAACAGGACACACCCGGAAACATTATATATTGTCAAAGAAATTGGTGAAGAAGTTAAGGAATCAATTTTTGTACAAATTTATTTGAGATCTCTCCTCTTAAGATTTGATGAAAAGGTCTAAGCTATTGAAGATATGAAGGACCTATAAAATATAAATATAGATGAGTTACATGGTATTCTCAATGCATATGAAATAAGGATAACAGAAGGTAAGTCAAATAAGAAGAAAGTAGCTTTGAAAATTTCAAAGAATATAGAGGAGAGGAATACCCTGTTTCTGAGATTTTATTAATAACCCAACATTTCAGACTGTCTATGTGAGTCCATCATCAGGGGTAGACGTCAAAAGTTCTTTGAAAATTTGAGAGAATAGTGCAAAAGAATGTATAAATAAATAGTGGATAATGAGGATCTTCATGAAAATTTCATGAAAGTCGGCTTATGTTGGGAGAGAATTTAGGAAAATATCTAATTAAATTTTTTAGATTTATGGATAATTAAAACTAAGTTGTAATAAGGAATATTATTATAAATAGATGACATATTTTTGGAATGAAATAATTTAGTTAATGTATTTAAAATAATATATATAATTAAATAAACTATTAAGTTATTATGATTGTTAATGTAAAGTTATTTCTTTGATTTTAGGAAATTAAAAATTATTTTATTTTATTTTTATTTTTATTTTTTTATTTTATTATTATTATTATTATTATTATTATTTTTAAAGGTTGATATACTATCTACATAAGGTCTTTTTTTTTTTTTTAGGATGGCTTATGTAACTAAATAATCTAATATATTATTTATTTAATATATTTATTATTAAATTATAGTGATATTAATTTGGTTAGATAATTCCATAATTTTAATTATTAATTTAATAATTTATTTACTTATGTTATTAATCCATTTATCTAATTATTTACCATTATTTACTGATTACCAATTAAAATTGAAAAGGACAACCAATTACCCTTCCTAGACATCCTCTTAACCAAGAAAAATATGTAGATAGTATATCAACCTTAAAAAAAATAAAAAAAAATAAAGAAGAGACCTTATGTAGATAGTATATCAACCTTAAAAGAATAAAAAAATTAAAAAAAATTAAAAATAAAATAAAATAATTTTTTTTTAATTTCCTAAAATCAAAGAAATAACTTTACATTAACAATCATAATAACTTAATAGTTTATTTAATTATATATATTATTTTAAATACATTAACTAAATTATTTCATTCCAAAAATATGTCATCTATTTATAATAATATTCCTTATTACAACTTAATTTTAATTATCCATAAATCTAAAAAATTTAATTAGATATTTTCCTAAATTCTCTCCCAACATAAGCTGGCTTTCATGAAATTTTCATGAATATCCTCATTATCCACTATTTATTTATACATTCTTTTGCCCTATTCTCTCAATTTTTCAAAGAACTTTTGACATCTATCCCTGATGATGGACTCACATAGACAGTCTGAAACGTTGGGTTATTAATAAAAACTCAGAAACAGGTTATTCCTCTCCTCTATAATCTACTTCACCTATATGGATTCTCTCTTTAAAAAATTTCAAAGAAGACAAATGAACAAAACCAATGTTTATTCTGGCAATGAATGATATGTAGAAGAAGCACAATTCATGAAAAAGCTTGAAATGGGATTTAGAAAATACAAAGGTAAGATATCATTCAAATGTATTAATTTTGGCATAGTAGGTCATTTTTCTACTAAATGTCCATATGCAAAAAGAGAGAACAATGATGATGAAGGAGAACATAAAAATAGAAGCAAATCCCATAGATGCAAAAACGAAAGATATAATGAGAAGAAAATGTTTTAATCCAGAGAAGATCGTATCTCTTGAGATGAAAGTAATGAATATGCATCTAATGTTGACAAAGAATAATTCATATCATAGCTATGGATATGTGAGTTTTTAATCAATAAATGAAGACAATAAAAAAGAGAAAACATATTCAAAGGATGAAGATATTGATGGCGAAGTAAAACTTGAAGAAGAAACTGTTAGTTCCCTAGAAGAAATAGAATAACTTAGAGGTAAGATAAATATGCAGAAGGAGATATAGTAGAAAAATGAGAAGAAAAAGGATCATGATCTGGATGAAACAATAGTTTCAATCTTGAAGACACAACTAGAAAAGGAAAAGAGGATAAAAGTAGTGAGAAGCCAACTGAAATAAAAGAAAGAAATTTGTGAGATGCTAAAAGTAGAAGTTATTTCCTTAGGAAAAGAACTAAAAAAGGAAAATGTTTAATCGAATCAAAGCTTGAAATTTGGAAATGTATTTGAAACCTTAGATGATATTCCTAGGTTGGATGTGGGTTTCTCATGTATTCCATGAGGTATTGTAGTTTATGCATCCTTTTTGTTTTGGCATGATTTTTATCTTTTAATTCATAGAATATTATTATATTTCTTAATCTATGTCCTTAAAATTTTCTTCATTTTTATGTCTAAGGAATTATTTAAGGGATGTTACTTGAGATCCCTTCTTCACCTCTCCATAGCTTATGTATAGAGGCCACATGTATGCTAACATTTGTCATCTCTATCTTAGGAACAAACCACATGTCACATGGTTCTATATTTGAGCTTCATCGTCCGGTTCTATGAAGGTCACAGGCTCGAAAAAAAGACCGTTTTATTCTTCAATGATCTTAGCTAACAACATGCCAACCTCCATACATACAACCTACTATTGTTACCGGTACATAATCTTCCTTTCTTTATTATAAAAATTTAATCACAAACAAGACATAAGATCAACATAATCTTTCCATGGCTCATACTGCTTTGATCATATATATATATATATATATATGCAATTTCACCCATGGACATATGAATAGTTTCTTGCAAGTTGAATCCATCACGTGAAAATCAAATCATGGGTAACTAGAGTTTGATAAACTTTACAAAGGTATGTTCAATTTATACGCAATGAGCATAAAAGAAGAGAAGTGACAATGGACATACGTATGTCTCTTTGCATTTATTTATTCACTTAGTAAACATCTTGCACGTCATGGAAATGGTTAATAGTTTTCAGTATTTTTCGTTCATAACTTTCAATACCAAATAAATTGCATGATCTCAGTACCAAAGAAAATGGTGGTTATCCTGTTAGTACCAAAGAAAATGCATGATTACTCCTCAATTATGTATATAGTACAATTTCACTTATGTTTTATTATTTTTTAACCCATTTTCAAATTCAAATTATGGTTTCACTGATCAAATAGAGTTACAATAGGTTCAGAGGCACAAATATACTAATTAAAAACATAAAAACTTAATATTGAAAAAATATAGAATATTTAGTTATTTATTATTTTCTTAATAACTTTTAAAACTTAAATGTACTATCACAAGATTATGTAGAGCTACAATTTAAAAATTTTGTACATTCATTTATTTGTAGATTTTTCAGACTCATCCACTCATGAATAATGCAAGGCTATGGAAGAAATATTTCCAAAACATAGAGATGGAAGCAGATGACTATGAGGAAACAATGCTTGACGATGTAAAGCTTGAGGAAGAAACAAAGTCAACAAAACACATATGAGGAATACAACGAAGACTCCCATCAGTAGAGAGGAAATGTGCACAACCACTAGAATAACTCAATAGCTTTTTTTAATAGTACACAAATGATATTCTCTTTTAGAGTTGGCATTGTTGGAGTGACAATATTTTAAATAATCATTATGGAATTTGCATTGGCAATGTGATCATATGCTACATGAGCATATGGAATCGACACATATGTTGTTCTCCTTTACAATTGGCATTTTTGGCATGACAATATGTCACTTGCAATATGCTATAATCAAACATTTTCATTTCACTAATTTGAACTCAATGCATCTCTCCTCCCCATGTAGTATTATAAATCGGTAAGGTAATTAAGAGTGAAGAAATCCTATGATTAGAATTCCTACCTTAACCACTTCAAATTCCATAACATGTGGACATCCATATGTTTGCTTTCAAAAACACGCTTTCTGAGAACGACATCAGTTTTCATGCAATATTCTATCTTTATCTCCATGTGTCCATCTATATAATTATGGGAAAAGGGAAAAAATTTCGCCACCCAAATATGGCCCTTTCACTATTAGCTAATGTTATCCATTGGTATATCCAATAGATAAGAAAATTAGTAATTGTTAATGCTTTAGAATTTCAAAGCACCCATCACATATCAATTTCATTGTTTTGACAACTAAATAAGATACATTTAATCATATTTCTTATAATTGATGCCACACTATTAATTATTTAAGTATCTTTCTTATTATCTTTAACACACTTTATACTTTCCATGAGACATGAGACACTCTGACTCGTTATCATAATCCATCCTTTATTCACTTTGACATCTTCTTCCCCTACTTCAAAGGTATGCTAGTAAATATTGGAATTGGTAGATATTGCATTCAGAATGCTTTTCAAGTGTCCAAGAGAGAATAACTGAATACATTTCAATGTGCGAAAAATCAAAAGCATGATCGTTCATAACCATGATTATTGTGTTGAAATTTAAATTTATTGATATCATTATGATGATACGAATAAAGTCTATCAATATTTTTTTTATTAATTAATTATATTAATTATATTTTATTATATAATTTTATGTAAATATTTTCAAAAAAAATTAATATATTAAAAAGTAATGTTATAAATAATACTGCCTTTAAGAACGTATGCTCATGGATATTTGTTTGGTTAGAAAAATATTCAATTTGACTATAAAAATCATGCTCATTATTGAATTATTGAATTGGTGAAGTATAAAGGTTTAAATTCAATATAAAAAAGATAAAATGATAAAATTTACTTATTTCATTATTGAATAGTGAAGTGTAATGTTTCATTTTGATTTTAGTTGGGATGCGACATCGTTTAATTTGAAAACAAATGAATTATAAAATTATTTAGTTTGTTTATCATTAAATTTGTGAAGTATTTTTTATTATTTAATGTGTATATTGTTTTTTTCATAGAGTGTTAGTGTCTAATATTTAGTTATTAATATGTACTCTTTCAAATTTGTCTCGTAGTGGTTTTAGGTCAAAATTTTACATTTCCAAGTCAATTTTCAAATAAAATTTTGATCGTCGGATATGTCTAGGTTTTTTTAAAAGCTACTCCCTCCATTTTATTCATGGTTATTGTCATTTCACAGGTCATGTATTTCATTTTCATCTAGAGCCTCAGGTAAGTCACCATGTTTTCACCTAGGTCAGTGTCTAGGTGTCTTTCATTTCACCTCCATCAAAGTCCAAAATCTGTCATAAAAAAGGCAAAAAGAAGAATCATTCAATTCCACCATACAAAGTTATCTTTGAAAGGGAGTTAGATTAGGTAGGTGAATAACAAAAGGGACCATTTTTATTATTTCAAAAGCTTGTTTCATTGTCAAGATATTCAAAAAGCAAAGTGTTCTCCAGAAAGGTCATGTTTTCACTAAATGAAAAGAAAAAGATGTTTTTATTGATGTTATAAAAGGGAAAAAGTGATTTATTTCACTCATTTTATCTTCCCTTGCTCGATAAAGTGCATCTCTCACCTTTAGAATACCTTACGATTGCCAAAGGTGGAATAAAACTAGAAATATTTCGAAGAAAATCCAATTGGCTATGCTTATGGGGGCTCTGCGACGTTTCTGAAGGAGCATCATGACGTTTCTAGGGTAGCACAACATTATGGGGGCTCTGCGATGTTTCTGAAGGAGCGGCGCGATGTTTCTAGGGCAGCAAGACGCTTCTGGGTCGACGCTAAATTTTTTCTTTTCACTCTTCAAATAAGTTTCTAAAGCTTCAAAACCACTATGAAAACCTCATGTGGCCTCCAAAACTAATAAGTGGCTACCTTAATTGCCTTCTTTAATTTAATTCATGATTGTATGAGTTTTTTCTATCATCAGGGTTTTGTTCTCCAATGTTTTAGGGTTTCTCCTTTCTTGATTGGTTTAGGCCATTGGATAACCTTTTCCCACCATCTAAACCTTCACTCATCCTTCACAAGCCCTACCCTAAACAACCCCTACCACTCATAGGCATCCTTACCATTTTTTCATCAAAATCCTAAGTCCCCACTACACTTCCACAAGAAAACTAGATAATCTTTGTGTTTTCTTATTTTGATCCATTTCCCCGTACCCATTTCAAGTAATTCCACTTGTATCCTCAAGCTAACATATTACCCTAATTCCTAATTTTTTTGGGGAATTTTCCTCAACCTCCTTATACCTCATCACAACCCCTAAACCTACCCTATCCATATCCCATGTTTTCCAAAGTTCATCATCCCTACCCACTCATTTCATCTAGGAGGGCTTCATCCTGTTCACAAGTAGTATGGAGACTGACAAGAAAGCTCACAAGGGAGGTCACTACTCTAGATTTTAGCCATCCACATTGCAAGAACTTGATTCCTCCCCATATTCTAAAATATGTTTTGAAAACACTGGATGTGTGAGATTTTGTGAGAAGATCCTGGAGGTAGGATGTCGTGCCCCATTGACTACCCTTTTTGCCACCAACTTCAGCATAGACAAGGCCACCATTGCAGGAATTTAATTCACTCTATCAGCAGAGGCCATCACTTCAACAACAGAGATTCCAAATGAAGGAGAAGTTTGGTTCAAGGGCATGGAATTGGACCTTGAAAACTACCCAATGTTCCTAAAAACTCATTGCAGAGATGAACATGAACATGTTTTCCCTTTCAGGCATCTACTTGATAAGTATGTCCCATTAATGAAGTTGATCATGAAGAATTTTACATGCGAGGGAATATTTTTAAGATTGTACCAATAACATGTCATGTTACTATTGCACTTCACCGCTACCAAATAACTCAATTTGTCAAACTATCTATTCATGAATTTGGTCAAGATGGCGGAAAAAGTGAAAATCAAAGGTAGAAATCCTCATCCCAGTCTATTTCACCATGGTTTGGTTAAGTTGATTTTTATGAAATAGCTCTCAGCAAACAACATGACATGGGAAGTTTTCCTGGAGAAAGTAGCATCAGCTCCTGCTATTAGTCCACCTATTGTTCATAGCATAACATCAGTACAACCAAAGGAGGTTGGCTCTTCTAGCATGCAAGCTAAGATTTCAAAAACACCTAGGGTTGAGATAACTCAAACCTATGAGAAGTGAAAGAGAATTATTTTTTCTCCCAATACCATCAAAGGTGTATTGGCCCTTGAAACTACACCTGAGTAAAGAAAAACAATGTATCAGTCACCTAGCCATTGATGGTGAGTCACCATTGCAACACCATGATGAGCAAGCACCCTCAGAAGTTGACATGACAGAACAGGTGAAAGATAGGTGATTTGAGGAAATCATAAAGGATAAATATGAGGAAATGATAGAGTTGAGGGAGGTTTTCTCAATTGAAAATTCTTAGATCACATTCCTACAACAGGAAAATTTTCAGTTAAAGGAGAAATTACTCCTCCAAGACAAGCCAAAGGTACATGTTGATGCAAATAAAGGCAAGGGAAAAGATATGTTAGATGATGATCAAATAGAGGATGCAGAGGTTGGAACAAAAAGAATAATACCAAGGACTAGAGGCCTCAAGAAGGCGCTTCAGAAAGAAAGAGAATCAACAGCACCTAAATCAGGTTGGCAGAATTTTGATGAGCTAATTATTGATGAAATCAATTAAGACAAATATTATTTGCTTAATAGAGTCAATCAACACCTTTAGAATTTGTTGAAGAAAGCTAAAAATAACAATAACCTCCAGAGACATTTGGCCAATCATTACTGCGCCAGGAACAATATTTCACAAATCAAGGTCAAACAAGTGAAGAAAAAGCTTAAAGAAGCTCAAATGAAGCTTAAGGAGAAGGAAAACTTAGACCTCCTTGCTGAGGCATACATGGTTGTTTATCCCATCCTCCACAGGTGTTATATAACAAATTTTGGTCAATTTTGAGCACTTTTTTTATTTTTTATGATTTTTTCACAAATCTAGAAATTTTGTCTCCTCAGAAACGTCGCGCCGAGGTGCGACACTTTCTCTCCGAGCTTCCAAATCAATATTTTCTTGCATATTTATGTGCATCTTGACTAGTAAATGCCATATCTGGACTTGGTTTTCCATGACAAGATTTGGTTTTGAAGAAATGCAAAAAAGGCCCTCATTTCTATGCTTCTGCCAGTATTTTGGAGAAGGCACGACATTTCTAGAGCGAGGTTGGAAAAAACCACTTTTGGAGGCCTTCCTGTGGGTGTTTTCCAAAAATTCAAGGTGCATTGGAAACTAGACTCACAGGGCTACTCAGCACAACTTTCATATTTGAATTTGGATGCTCCTAGGTGGGTAAAAATCACCCTTAAACTGGAATGACGCTTCTGCCAGATAGGCACGACGTTTCTGCTACAGGCGTGACGTTCTGCATAGGATTCCTCTCAGACAGCAGCCATGCCCAGAAAACTCCAAAAATTCGATGCTAGTTGTCCCATGAGGTGGAATTTGATGTGTTTGGGTTTTTGTTTGCCTCTATGATGAGTAAACATGTAATTTAATGGAGGGGACACACACTCCTAATCCTTAGCTAAGTTTTAGGGATAAATTTATAACTTCCCTAGATTCAAGGAAATGACTCATCTGATGTAATTATGATGTTTTTTGGATAGTATTTCAACCCTATGAGGTGTCATGAACTCTATTTTCTATAATTAGTCCACCTCAAGTATTTTTAGAGGTTGGATAGTTGATATTTTGCAGTGGAGATATTGTACAAGCATTTGCTAATGAAATCAAGGACAATGTTGTAGACATAGTGTTGAGACTCCAGTGGTATGCCTTTGAGTATTTTTTTTTTCTCAATAAACTTATCATGTTTATTGTTATGTTATCCATCTTTCACATATATTCTTCTTTATGCTAAGTCTTATCAGTTTATTGACAGAAATCATGCTTTCCATGCTCTATTTTCTATAATATTTTCATGAAATTGTCTCCGCTCTTCTGATGAATGAATTCATTTTATTTCTCATTATGAATCCCTCTCTGTTCACTCTATACACAAAACAATGAAAATTTTGAAACGAGAATGGAAACGAGTACCAGCTTTTTTTAGGTAGCAAAAAGTCATCTGATTTTGAAAAGTGTTGATTCAGAATACTCGTAAAAAAATTTCAGCATGTTTTTGACACTTTAAATTTTCTTATGTACCAAGTATAAACATTATTTTTAAAATGTTATTGATTTTTGTGTTTATTTTGAAAATTGTTTATGCCAAGATTATCCCCTTTTTTTAGAAGACTTATTTTTAATTTAAATTTTTTAATGTACTAAATGCTAAGAATTATTTTCTAAATTTAACAAATTTTGAAGTACTCACCTTCTTATTCTTCCCTGACATATTTTTTTAAGTATTTTTCACGTTTATTTTTTTGTTTTTCTTTTCATTTTTTTTCTGTAGTGAGATCTTTGATTTTTTATAGTGTTAAAAAGAAAAGATCAAAATTTTAAAGTTTTGATCTTCTATATAATTATATATTGTTAAATAATATTTCATTTTACATGAAATAATTGTCACTAAAAAACAATAATTTTTAACATTTGACATAAAAATACACATTTTCAATATAAATCTAACATAAAAAATACACATTTTGAGACTTGTTTTTGCTAAAAGTGACATGTCAAATAAACCATTTTTATAGGAAAAAGTTAACAAAAAAGTATAAAAATAGCAATTTTTATGAATTTTATGTTAAAAATTAATATTAATCAAAATAATTTTCAAAAATTAAATGATTCACATAAAAAATGAAGTGAAAATCGCATAATAGAAATATTAAACATACAATAACAATAAATAAAATATCAAAGTCAAAACATTACAAGTATAACTGATTAATAGTTACAAAAAATGAACTTCAGTTGCAAGCTTAACTAAAATTTAATCAATAATATCACGTAACCCAAATTATTCATCTTCAAGAGTTTCATTATTGTCTTCTCCCACGTATTTTCTGCTTCAGTTTGGTCAAGTTCCTCTTCTGATGGATCTCTTATGTTTGTGAATCTCCCAAGGTATGTGTTTCCAATCATTCCATCTAATGGTGGTTGAGGTTCCTTTGCTTTTTTTGCCACGCGATATTAATTAAAATCACCTTTCCTCAAACCAACTTCTTGCATTTCATCTGGAAGAAATTGAAGAGCATTAATTCTTTGTTGAATAAATTTGCATTGTATTGGGTCTTTCTCAATGGAAATGCAATTTATTTCTTTTTGTAAGCAACATGCTAGTGTTGTACCTAATCATCAAGTACAAAATAAATAAATAAATAAATTAATATAAACACATAAAAGTTAAAAAAGAAAATATTGAAATTCAATTTTATATAATAAAACTTACCTGAGCCTGAAAATAAATCCAAAACCCAATCTCCTTCATTTGAACATAAATCTAAAAGGTATTTAATCAATGATTGCAGTTTTTTATATATGTTAACTATCTCTCCTTTTGCTTATTTATATTTATATGTTAGTATATTTTACAACAACATCATGGACCAGTGCTTGGATATGACTCTTTCCATCTACTTGATTGAAAAGAATAGGTTTATAGCTATAATATTTTGTCCAACTTTCAACATGAATGAACTCATAATCATTTATAATTGGTTGATCTCTGCAACCAATAAGATTTGACTTTTTCCTGTAATATGAAATAGTAAAATTCAAATAAATTGTACATAAATGATTTTTTCAACATTACTTAAACATACAATTTCAATTTCTTACCATGTAAGATGCATCCTTGACTTTACTTTTCCCTTGAAGCTTGTTGATAACATTGCAAATTGTGTGTCTGAATGAAATGTCACAAATATCCAAAATGGTGATGTTGTGACTTCTAGAAATCTCGAAACCACTTTACTAAAAGCTTCATAAGTATAATGATCATTATCTATCCAATGTCCGGGATATTGAAACCATGAGGAATATCTGCAATAACTAGGGAATAATCCCTTTTAGGTATGAGTTTTGCAATGTCTTCACAATCACCTGGTATTATTTGATATTGGATAGTGTATAGCCCATTTCATATGAAATGACTAATATTGGGATCAAGTTCAACATTACTAAGACGTTGCTTTCTCATCCTTTCCATTTTAATTTTTTCATTAAATCTTATGAAACTATTCGATGCTCCATTTGCACCCTTCTTCTTCTTTAATAAAATAAACAACTATATGTATAAGTTATAAAGTAAAAATAATATAAATATGAATGGAAATGAATGTATAAATCAACATACCTTTTTAAATGCAAGATAAAAATCCTTTAGCACTGATGTATAACTTGAATCTAGGTAGTTGCATACAACAGAAACCCAATTATCTTCATTCAACAATTTAACCATTTTTTCTTGTATTATCATATAAACCTTGTGACTCAATAAATAAAGTAAAATTTTTAATATAGTGATATGTATAACAAATACTGCCAACGAAAATATATTATATTTAATAGAAATTATAATCTAGAAATAAATAAAAATAACAAACTTACTTTAGAAATTCCTCAGACATTTTGTCCAATGATAATGCTCCTGGCTTTACATGAGATAGTATTGTTTTGATCATTTTTTCATCCTTGACTCCTAGCACTGATCTCTAAGGTGTGATAGTCATATTTTCTATAAGGATCTTCATTTCGGGACCTGATTTACTGCTAGTACATATCAGTGCTCTAGACTTCTTGACATTCTAACTTTTTATGCCAATGTTCTCCCACATCTCAAAAATCTCATTAATAAATTCTCATATCTCTCCAGTTCTAAATTCGACTTGGAAAATGTTATCCATACCTCTTAATATTTCAAAATTTACTTTTCCACCATTTGAATTGAGTTTTCCTCAATTTGATAACTTAATTCCATAAAACATTCCTTCTGAAAGGCATGATCAACCTTTGTATTATCCCCACCATATTTTTCTTCAAATTCATTATGAATAAATATAACCCTTTGGATAAAATTCATAGACATCCTATACTCATTATCTGTATTATTATCCCATGCCAATAACTTTGCTTATGTATCTCTTAAACCGACATAAATGATACATTTCATTGTTTCAATACGTGCGTTATTAGGATATTCCTCCATCAATTGCCTTTGAGCTTCTAAAAAATGGTCCCCCCCAAGTACATAATATTTGTATTCAAAACATTTTGATTTGTCAAATGTTTCTTTGTTGGGAACCTAAATTGGATCAACAAGAAGAACGTAGTCAACCACATCTGCATATGTATTGTACCTCATTAATGTTTTTAAATTGTGAACATGATGTTAGCCACCCATAAATTCTTTCATATCAGGTGGTGGCTAAATGATGTTGGATAGACTTCAAGAAACAATTTCATTGCTAAAATTGTTGATGCTTAAAGTCTTTTGATAAAATCCTATCCTTTGGATAATCGTCACTGCTTTTCCCTTCTTCTTTTTTCAAACTCATAATCATGTTGTTTCCCAAGAAAGAATACTGCTGCAAGCACCATTTCCCTTTCTCCCCTCCTCCAAAACTAACCTCAGTTTTTATCCCTCCATTTCCCATGAAAATCCCTCATCTTCATGCTTTTCCCATTTCCCCTTCATCAAAATCTCTTTTGTAAGGTTGAAAACTCCTTCTTTGCCTTATCGAAACCCCTCTAACCCTTTGAAAATCATTGAAAAACCATAAAAACCCACATTTTGGGCATATATGGTCCTAGCCCTTTCCTGCATAAACCCCTGGTCGTATGATCCTCCATATAACCCGCGGCCCCACAGACGGGCGCCTAGCCAAATAATATATATCCCGCCCCGAAAATATTAAAAACCTTATGTTATTTTCGAAACTTTGGGTTTGTAATTATTTTATTAATTTTCGCCGGTACAAGTTTTAAATCGTTCCGCACCGTCAATCTGATCCGAAGATCGGACGGTGCAGAGTTTTGTCTCCCGGTGGCCCCTGCATTCCACTAACCCTTTCCAAAAACCATGCGGTATTCATCGCACCGCCTTTGGGCGACGACGGTTTTTTCCCAATCGCCAACGATTCCACTCATCGTTTGACGCGCATCCTGGACACTGTTCATAAAATCGCCGTCCTTCGTGCATTAACGTTCGGACGTGGATATGGCACGATATTGATGCGTACCGTCCGATCTAAGGCCGCCCATCCGACGGCTATCACTCACCAAATTTGCCCAACAGTTAACCGAGATACGACGCGTCATTCAATCAATATTCGCCGCCGATCTGATCTGCAGATCGACGGTCCATATTTCATCACCCTGTTTTGATCGCCCAGTCAACGTTTTCCATTTTGACTTTCCATTTCCTGATCCCGACCGTCGATCTCTACGCGATCGACAGCTCATATTTAAACGTTTCTTCCGCCTTCCCTTTGATTCCTCCGATCAATCTCGACCGTTAGATGATGCCATCCAACGGCCATGCTTCCTCCACGTGCCTTCTGAAGCAGTAAACCTATATATGCAGGATTTTTTAATATTTGTTTGTATTTTGCAAGGTTTAAATGGTTTTCTCACCATTTTTTGAAGAAAATTCGAGGGCAGAGGATGACGATCTTCCTGCCTTCGATTCACCAAAGAAAATCATCACAGGGTGTTAAAAACACGTTTTCATCAGTGTTTCTTCAAACATTAATGTCACATAACCCTGCGCAGCCCTGCATATTAGAAAAACCATGAATCAGGCGCAGTCAGAGAATATCAGTGACGAAGACCAAAATTTATCAGAACAGAGGATTAAAGGACAGATTTTGCGAGGATTACGGGTAAGAATGTTTATCAAAAGCCTAATCCCCGATTTAAAACATAGTTTAAAGCAAATATGAAGTGTTTTATCGACAGGAAACCCTCCACCGCCACAAATTGAGGCAAATTAATCCCTCTAGCTACCACGACGCCACCTGTGCCTCAAAGTATTCAATCAGAGGCCGAATTTATTGATCGGGGTCAGATATTTGTCTCAAAACGCAACCAAAGAGGAAACTCTGCCAAGGAAATTAATGGCAAACATCTGCAGAGTTACTTCGACGCCACACAGAGCCTCAAAGGTCAACAAAAGCTCCCACTGAGCTTAAATATTTATGTAAATCATTTAATACAGAGGATATGTATGTAAGTTTCTTCATTGAGCCCCTCAAAGGCCAAGAGGCCATTAAATCTGTATTAATTATAGTTGGAGATCTTTTATCAGATCTCACCTCCTCATCCTTCTATATATACTACTGCAGAAGATGAGTGAGGTGTTGGTTGGTTGTTGGTTGTTGTTTGATCACAAGTTGTAATATTGAAACTCTTGGAAATAAATACATAGTCCATTGAAGTTGAAGAAAAAATTGAACTAGTCCTGATGATGTTGTTGCATGCTTGTGACTAAGAAGGCTCTATCATTGGATCCATGAGATTGGTTGTTGGTGAAGTATTCTGAATCGTTTAATGTTTTTCCCCTGTTTTCATTATGTTCCATAATTTCTTTCTACATTAGGATAGAAAGTATTAGGCTAAGAAATGACTCCTAGAAGCACCTTAGACCTGTTCATCCTTCACTATTTCATGTTTTCTTCTGCTGAAGTATTTTAGAGTCTTTAATCTCTCTCTTTAATCTTCATGCTTGTTTATTTCCATAATAGTTCGAACAGTTGGTTTCAGCATGATTTATGGTTCTCCCTACTTGTCTGCTGCCACTTAAAAACTATTATTGAAGTCTCCCTTTGAATTTCTTTGCTTACAGTGAATCAAAGAGGTCTATTTTGATCTTGCCCTTTGTCCTCACTTAAACAGTTGGCTTAAAGGTCGTTATAATTATGATCATGGATGTTTTTAGGTGTTCCCTCTTCTATGATTGTAATTATCAGTGAATCTTTTATGTTTTCTAAGTCATTTAAAATAAAATCTTTGAGGAAATAGGGTGTTCCCCGAATCTTAGATTTCATTTTAAAAGTTGTTTTGAAATCATTATTTTCTTAAAGCTGTGATTTGTAGAATTTATGGTTAGCCCTGTCTACCAAATAGCTCTTTATTGTTCAAGTTGTGCTTTCAAATTCCCTTTGTTTGAGAATTAAACTTCTCTTTCCAAATCATTGATGTCCATCTCATTCCAAAAACCAAAGGATCTTGTGGCCAAGTTAGATTTGCCCTCTGATATCCCATATCCATTGATGAGTATGTTATGACCTCTTCTTGACTCCATTTCCCAATGAACCAGATGTTTCTCCATTCTATATATCTTTCCTAGACCTTTCATGTTCTGCTGTATCAATTCAACCAAACAAACAAATAAACACCTGCACTTAATAACTAGTCTAAAACCAATACTCAAAGCACACAAGATAAACCTTTGCAAAAAAAAAATTGAGAGATCCCTCTCTGAGAACAGGAGGACTAGATCCTGGAACTCTAAAGATTGGTTCTGATGTTGCCTTGTCTTTTGATTTGCCAAACTATCAAAACACGGGACACCAACATAATGGCGATCACGGTGGGACCTTCTGAGTCAGTGACAATCTAAGTACCCCTTAGGACTCCAGAAATCCCTTATTTTTAAGAATATCTAGTGATTATTAGCCACCTCATCGCCCCAACATAATGGCGATCACGGTGGGACGTACTGAGAATATAATGGTTTGAAAACTTTTCTTCAAACTTTTTAGGCCCAGTATAACATAAGTAACCTTCTTCAAGCACTACCAAGCAATGGTAATCATGATAGGACTTAATTGAATCAGTGACAAACTAAGTAACCCTTAGGATTCTCTTTAAACCTTATCAAACCTTGAAGGAAGCAGTTACCAAGCCATAAGAGTGAACTCTGTATGTTTTGACACCCTAGCTAAGTGTTAAGTCAGATTTAGGACACTCTCATAACCTATAAAATCAAGAAACTCAGAAAAACCCAAAAACATTTCAGTTTGGCTTCATAATAAGCATGGTGGTGGAACCATCCAATATCTTACCTTCATAAAAAACTAAAAGTTTCCACCTGGCGACTCCACTAGCCCCAGTAGGCCTATTACTCATCTAGGTTCCCAAATCTCTTTAGGACTGTGTTAACCAACCTTGAAGAAATTTTAGAAGCCTAGTCCCTTTTTAGACAAAACATCCTGAGGGGTGAAGCTTCCAAAAACAGTCCCTAAAACCCTGACCTCTCTCATTTTTTGAAAAGTAGTCTGGCTTCACATAGGATCAATATTAGATCCCATCCAGACCCAAATCCTCCTTTAATCGTTGACAATCCTGAGGGAATTCTGTGGCAGACTTCTAAATCTGGAAAATCAGTTGCTAATAGGAGCCTCTTAAGAACAAATTCCGTTCCCAAAAACCTTGTTATCTTAGAGGATTCACACTTTGATTTACATTATACAAAGAATATCTTTAGAACTAGTTCTCAAGGTGACTTAAACCAAACTGACCTTGATATTGCAGATTTGCAACAAAGCTTCAGTAGAGAAGCCTCACCTTCCACTCCTCCTGATTCCCAGCTTCTTTATCACTTTAGCCTTTTCCATAACAAGTCTGCTCAAAATCAGTTTTCTGGCCCAAGCATTTCTTTCACTCCAATTCATACTACCACAGTGCAAAACAATCCTGTCCAACCCACTTTCACTACTGTAAATCCACCTCTTGTAAATCCACCCTTATTTCTAGCCATGGCAACATGGTATGCCCCGTTAGTGTTACCACAACCTCTGCTTCCCTTACCAAATGATTACCAATCTAAAATCCCTTACTTCACTGGAAAAGAGTCTACAACAGCCCAACATCATGTAGATAGGATGGAAGGTGAATTTGATTACATGGAGATAGAAGAAGAAACTGTGAAGATGAGGATCTTCGCCCAAAGTTTAGGAGGGGATGTAAAGAAATGGTTTAAAAACTTACCTCCTAACAGCATAAATGATCTCCCTGCCTTGCATCAAACATTTATCAACAAATGGGAACTCAAAAAGAATCCTCTCCAAATACTAGCAGAATATAGCAGCCTCAAGAGAAATCAAGGAGAGAGTATTCCTGACTACTCCACTAGGTTTAATAGCATTTACAATGCTCTTCCACCTCACATGAAACCTCCTCAAGGCATGGCCTTAGTAATATATCCCAAAGGCCTTGATGTTGACATGATGTATCAATTAAGGGAGATGGATTACTTAACCTTAGAAGACATGCAGAAAGGAGCTGTGAGCGTAGAAGCAAACATAATTGAGAAAATAAATAGGTTGAGATCAGAGAAGAGGGTAACTTATAAAGATGACACTACACCCTCCACACCTAGCTCAAATATAGAACAGATGTTCGAAGAGATCATGAAAAGGATGAGCATTCTTGAGAGAACACAGCCAAGAGACAATCAGAACAACTCCCAAAACAGAAATAGAAATCAGAATTATAGAAGGGACAACAATCAAGAGAAGCAAAAAGAAAGTGACCAACAGATTAGACCTCCCTTTCAACAGAACTATGTAGATCAATATGAAGAAGATAGGGAGTTGGAAAGGTTGGAAGAATTTCATGTAAACTTGATTGGATCAGACAGTGGGGATGATGTTTTCCTCACTGAGGAAGAACAAGATTTCTTCTCTTATGATCAAAATACAAATACCTATGAAGATTCTGATGATTATAGATTGGGTTTTGAAAATGCAATCATGGAGGTACACAAATAGTATGATCTTAGGAGCAAGGGAAGCATAGATAATTCAAAAGATAAGAACACTAGCACTGCTATCAAGAAAAACACAGAAACTCAGCCCAAAAAGACAGCAGAGAAAACCAGCATTTTGACCAAGAAACCAGACATGAACAAAGATAAAGGTGTCCAGCCAAATGTTGAACAAAGTACCCCTAGCACTTCAGCTAGTGGTCCTAATAAAACTGTCCCAATTACCAATCCAAACAAGGTTCAGCAAATCAAAGCTGCTGAAAAGAATTCAATTGAAAAAACAGATGTAAATACAAACAAGTCAATTATTCCTTTCAGCCTTGAGGGAGAGATTGCTAAGATAAAAATTACCATCCCCCTAGCTGAACTAGTAACCCAAGAAGTGTACAAAAACCAAGTTCTGAAAGCTTTGAACTTAGGAAATGATACTGACACCTTAAACTTGATGGATGACAAACCAGAGTTGTTGTTTGGTCCAAAAGTTGAAGGAAAATACCAAGAAGGGGTTGTCCCTCCCTTCTATGTTAGCTTGAACATACACGAGAAAATTTTACACAATGCCATGTTAGACTCAGGAGCTTCACACAATCTAATTCCCAAGGTAGTGATGGAAAGCTTAGGCTTAGAAATTACTAAACCATACAAATATGTGTATTCCTTTGACTCAAGCAGAGTCAAATGTTTGTCCCTCCCTTCTATGTTAGCTTGAACATACACAAGAAAATTTTACACAATGCCATGTTAGACTCAGGAGCTTCACACAATCTAATGCCCAAGGTAGTGATGGAAAGCTTAGGCTTAGAAATTACTAAACCATACAAAGATTTGTACTCCTTTGACTCAAGCAGAGTCAAATGTTTGGGTTTAATCAAAGATTTGTGTGTTAACTTAGCCCAAATCCCTGCTAAGAGTTTGGTCATGGACATAGTTGTAGCTGACATTACCCCTAAGTATGGCATGCTCTTATCAAGATCTTGGGGAGCCAAAATTCAGGGGAGCCTTCAAATGGACATGTCTTATGCCACCATCCATGTTTTTAACCAAAATATAAGACTATACAGGGAATCCCACATGAAGTACATGGTGAGCAACATAGAAAAACCAAAAAACTCTCCCATATATTCTATTCAATCAAGTTTAGAATCCTTTATCTTATGTAACGAAGATGAAATCACTCAACCAGATAAGGAAAACATGGACCCAATCAGTTTACCTGAACAATTAAATCTTCCCTTCAATCAAATTCAAAACATTACCAATCAACATCAACAAGAAAATGAAAATAGGAATGACATACTTTGGACCCTAAACTTTGATGGATCTTGTAGTAAAACAAGTGCAGGAGCAGGTGTGTGGATTCAAAATACAAAACAGAGTTTTTCATACAAATTGGATTTCCCATGCACTAACAATATTGTTGAGTATGAAGCACTTCTCCTAGGCTTACAACTGCTTAAACAGTTAGAAGCCCAGAGGATATCAATCTTAGGAGATTCTGAACTTATCATAAGACAAATCAAAGGAGAATACTTAGCTAAAAATCCAAGACTTAGGGAATATCGAAACGTTGCCCTTGATCTATTAAAAACCTTTGAAAAGTATGGACTTATTTTCATTCCAAGAGAACTGAATCATCTAGCAAATGAACTTGCTTTCAATATCAGCAATTTCCAAATACCTGAAATAAATCAACATCTCAGTGTAAAAGTAAAACCCAGGCCTGCTATACCTGATAACGAAGATAACTGGCAAGTGTTTGATTCAGACAAACACATAGATGATTTCTTGAAATCAGAAAATGATTTCAGCATACCAATATCAGAAACCAGCCATAAAGAAAAAAAATTGTACTTTGAACAAATCCCATAAGTTAAAATGACATATGCTGTTGATATAAACCATTGTGAGAATCATTTTGAAGCAGAGATAACTGAAAATGCAGACCAAGAAGACTTGGAAGTTTTACAATGCAAAAATGATAAAATTCCAAGAGGTCTAGCACCTTTAGAACACCTTTTTGACTTTAACGATGTAGCCAAAGAACCAAGAATGGAGCCTGTGGAAAAAAATGTAGAAGAACATAACATAGGCAGTCTAACAGAACCCAAGATGATCAAGCTATCCAGTACTCTCCCAGATCACATAAAACTGCAGTACATAGATTTGTTCAAAGAGTTTAAAGATGTTTTTTTCCTGGGGATACAAAGACCTAAAATCTTATGACACCAACATCATCCAGCATAAAATTCCTTTGAAAGAAAATCAAAATCCTTTCAAAAAAAAACTAAGGAGAATAAATCCTCTCTTACTACCTCTAGTCAAGGCAGAGATTGAAAAAATGCATGATGCTGGAATCATAGTACCCATTAGATTTTCAGAGTGGGTATCAAACTTAGTTTCTGCTAGAAAGAAAATAGGGGAAATCAGGCTCTGTATTGACTTTAGAAATTTAAATAGAGCCTCTTTGAAGGACAACTACCCTTTGCCCAAGATGGACCATATACTTCAAAAGGTATTTGGATCTAGAATAATATCCCTCTTAGATGGGATCTCGGGTTACAACCAGGTGTTATTGCTCCCAAGTGATCAAATCAAAATTGCTTTTACCACACCTTGGGGCACCTTTATGTATGTCAAAATGCCTTTCGGATTAATGAATGCAGGGGCCACTTTCCAAAGGGCCATGGACATAGCCTTTTCTGAAGACATTGGCTATTTCATAATCATTTACCTTGATGACATAACTGTTTTCTCAAAAACTGATGAAGAACATTTGATTCACCTGAGAAAATTTTTTGAGAAGTGTAGGAAATTTGGCTTGTCATTGAATCCCAAGAAGACACTCTTTGGTCTCCAAGAAGGTAAAATTCTTGGACATATAATTTTATAAGAGGGAATCAAAATAGACCTTACAAGGATAGATGGCATATTGCAGATCAGTCATCCAAGGAGCCTCAAAGAATTGCAATCTTTCATCGGAAAGATTAATTTCCTGAGGAGGTTTATTCCTAATCTTGTTGAGCTATTAAAAAACATTACAAACATGCTTAAGAAAGATGTTGGTGTAAAATGGACTTTACCAGCTAAACAGTCATTTGAACTGGCCAAACAAGCGCTTACTCAAACACCAGTGCTGATTAGTCCAAATTTCACCAAAGACTTTTACATATTTTCCTTTGCATCTGAACATACAATAGCTGCAATTTTACTTCAAAAGAATGATTTAGGGCAAGAACAACCAATATCTTTCTTTAGTAGGGCCTTAAGAGATGCTCCTCTCAAATATAACATCATGGAGAAGAAAGCCTTAGCATTAGTGAAAGCATCAAAAGACTTTAGGGTCTATATTTTACACTCTCACATAATTGCTTTTGTTCCACATACTGTTGTCAAGGACATTCTAAGTCGAGACCCTGATGGTAAAAGGGGAAAATGGATTGCAACTATTCTTGAATATGACTTAGAAATTAGGCCCACCAAACTAGTTAAAGGGCAAGGATTAGCAAAACTTATGGCTGAGTCTAACTTCCAAGCACTAGACATGAACATGGTAGATGTGTTGGAAGAAATAGAAGAATCTAGTGCTCCTTTTATTGAAGAAACTTTTCTGAATTCACCTTGGTATGCTGACATTGTTTATGTGCTTTTATATTTAAATGCCCCTCCTTCTCTGTCTAAAACTAAAGCTAGATTTTTGAAACAAAAAGCTTTGAGTTTTTGCATATTAGATGGAGTATTATATTGGAAAAATATTGTTGGAATTTTTCTTAAATGTTTACTTGAAGATGATGCAGGAAAAATCATGCATGAATTGCATAACGAAGAATGTGGAGGATACCTCTACTGGAAGGCCACAGCAAACAAAATTCTTAGATCTGGTTACCATTGGCCTACCCTTTTCCCAAACACTCAAAATTTTTTCATGTCTTGCCATAAGTGTCAAATCTTTGATGGAAAAATAAAACTTCTTCCCTTACCCTTACATCCTATTAGAGTTGAGGCACCTTTTCAACAATGGGGTTTAGACTTCATTGGGGAAATTCACCCATCCTCCTCAGCTCAACATAAGTGGATCCTCACAGCTACTGACTTCTTTACCAAGTGGATAGAAGCTATACCCTCCAGAAATGCTAATGACTCTGTCATTATCAAGTTCCTTGAAACAAATATCCTATCTAGATTTGGTTGTCCCAGAAAAATCATAACAGACAATGTTGTTGCTTTTAAATCTAAGAAGATGGTTGATTTCTGTTACAAATACCACATAACCTTGGGCCATTCCACTGCTTACTATCCCCAAGGAAATGGATTAGCTGAATCTTCCAACAAGAGCCTCATCAATATCATTAAAAAGTTGTTGGAACAAAATCAGAAATCATGGCACAGTAAACTAGTTCATGCCTTATGGGCTGATAGGTTAACCACAAATAAATCAATAAATATGTCCCCCTATCAGTTAGTTTATGGCATGTATGTATTCTTTCCCACCTCATTGGGAGTGCCAGTCATGAAGCTCCTTCAAGAAGTGCAGATTGAAGAGAATGATATGCAGAGAAGAATCAACCAAACAATCCATTTACAGCAGACCAGAGAGGAAGTATATGAAAGAACACAGTTATTCCAAGAAAATATGAAGAAGCTATTTGATAAGAGGACTAAGGAAAACAATTTCCAAGTTGGAAATGTTGTTCTTAAGTGGGATTCAAGAAAAGAAGAGAAGGGAAAACATGGAAAATTTGAGAACTTGTGGAAAGGGCCCTATATTATTCATGCTGAGAGGGGTCACAATGCATTTTTCTTGAAATAATTGAATGGAGAAGACCTATATGGAGGTCCTGTCAATGGCAGGATGCTCAAGCATTACTTCTGCCAAGAATCTTAAGTTTCAAAGCATTTTATTTTTCATTGTAAATATCATAGTCTGAAACATTGCATTCAAAGTTATGAAAATCAAAAATACAAAAACAGAGAAAGAAAGATAAGAGGGCAAATGGTGAAAACAAGAAAGGTATAGCCCCATACCAAAAAAGAGAAACAAATCTGAAAGTGTGCAAGCTCAAATGCCACTCCTAAAAAACACACTTCTAGTTAGTCAAACAGTTTAATCTTGACTAATTAGCTTTAAATTTTCTGCTGATAGGATAGTGAATTCGATTTTCCAAATTGTTTAATCTTGGCTTATCAGTAGATAGTTTAGGATAGAAATTAAAGGTTCAAACATGCTCAAAATCTGAACCTAAAGTTTCAAAGGTAAAATGACTCAAATCTGTTTCAAATTCTGAGTCAAAAGATGTAAAAAATCTGGTTCTAATCAGATTAAAACCTGAACCAGAAGAAAAGCAAAGATAGCTCAAAACAAAGATCAAAACAAAGTTGTAGAAAAGAGGAAGGAAATGTTTTCAAATTTCAGATCTTAAGCCTTCCATTTTTGTTTTAAATTTTGTGCAAAATAAATGTCTATGTGCAGTTTGTCTTTTATGCCATAGACCAACATCAAGTTAGACTGTCCAATCCTAACTTGAATGCTTTTCAATTTCTGTTGTAGAATTTAGAGAATAAAAATCTGTTGGACAGTTTAATCCCAACAGATGGTAGAATAGGTAGAGAAGCATGTCAACTCAACAGCTTAACCTGAGTTCAGGGAGAAATAAGGAGTATAATTAGATTAGTTTTATGATTTCAAAAGAATAAAATGTTGTAAAAGAGTTTTCCAATCCAAGTGCACTCTAATGAAGAAAAAATGTTAGATCAGTAGGATTGGGTAAGTAGAATATTGTATTGATAAAGATCCATTATCTTTATGGTTGCTATATGTTTTCAGAGAAAGTCATCTCAACAAAGGAAGGGCAGCCCAATGGATGAGGCAACTGATCAGCCTCCCAGAGAATGCGAGTCTGAAATTCTTGATGCCTTCAAAAAAGGCACCATCCCCAAGTGGAGCCACTGTTAGCCACCCATAAATTCTGTCATATCAGGTGGTGGCTAAATGATGTTGGATAGACTTCAAGAAACAATTTCATTGCTAAAATTGCTTATGCTTAAAGTCTTTTGATAAAATCCTATCCTTTGGATAATCGTCACTGCTTTTCCCCTTCTTCTTTTTTTTTCAAACTCGTAATCCTGTTGTTTCCCAAGAAATAATACTGTTGCAAGCACCATTTCCCTTTCTCCCCTCCTCCAAAACTAACCTCAGTTTTTATCCCTCCATTTCCCATGAAAATCCCTCATCTTCATGTTTTTCCCATTTCCCCTTCATCAAAATCTCTTTTGTAAGGTTGAAAACTCCTTCTTTGCCTTATCAAAACCCCTCTAACCCTTTGGAAATCATTGAAAAACCATAAAAACCCACTTTTTGGGCATATGTGGTCCTAGCCCTTTCCTGCATAAACCCCCAGTTGTATGATCCTCCATGTAACCCGCGGCCCCGTAGACGGGCGCCTAGCCACATAATACATATCTCGCCCCGAAAATATTAAAAACCTTATGTTATTTTCGAAACGTTGGGTTTGTAATTATTTTATTAATTTCTGTCGGTACAAGTTTTAAATCGTTCCACATCGTCGATCTGATCTGAAGATCGGACGGTGTGGATTTTGTCTCCCGGTGGTCCCCGCATTCCACTAACCCTTTCCAAAAAATGTGCGGTATTCATCGCACCACCTTTGGGCGACGACGGTTTTTTCCCGATCGCCAGCGATTCCACTCATCGTTTGACACGCATCCTGGAAACTGTTCATAAAACTGTCGTCCATCGCGCGTTAACGTTCGGACGTGGATACAGCGCGATATTGATGCGTACCGTCCGATTTAAGGCCGCTCATCTAATGGCTATCGCTCACCAAAGTTTCCCGACAGTTAACTGGGCTACGACGCATCATTCAATCAATCTCCACCGTCGATCTGATCTGCAGATCAACGGTCCATATTTCATCGCCCTGTTTCGATCGCCCAGTCAACATTTTCCATTTTGACTTTCCATTTCCTGCTCCCGACCATTGATCTTTGCGCGATCGACGACTCAGTTTTAAACGTTTCTTCCGCCTTCCCTTTGATTCCTCCAATCAATCTCGACCATTGGATGATGCCATCCAACGGCCATGCTTCCTCCACGTGCCTTCTGAAGCAGTAAACCTATATATGCAGGATTTTTTAATATTTTTTTGTATTTTGCAGGGTTTAAATGGTTTTCTCGCCATTTTTTGAAGAAAATTTGAGGGCAGAGGATGACGATCTTCCTTCCTTCGATTCACCAAATAAAATCATCACAGGGTGTTAAAAACACATTTTCATCAGTGTTTCTTCAAACATTAATGCCACATAACCCTGCGCAGCCCTGCATATCAGAAAAACCATGAATCGGGTGCAGTCAGAGAGTATCAATGACGAAGACCAAAATTTATCAAAACAGAGGATTAAAGGACAGATTTTGCGGGGATTACGGCTAAGAATTTTTATCAAAAGCCTAATCCCCAATTTAAAACACAGTTTAAAGAAATTATGAAGTGTTTTATCGACAGGAAACCCTCCACCGCCACAAATTGAGGCAAATTGATCCCTCTAGCTACCACAACGCCACCTATGCCTCAAAGTATTCAATCAGAGGCCGAATTTATTGATCGGGGTCAGATATTTGTCTCAAAATGCAGCCAAAGAGGAAACTCTGCCAAGGAAATTAATGGCAAACATTTGCAGAGTTACTTCAACGCCACACAGAGCCTCAAAGGTCAAAAAAAGCTCCCACTGAGCTTAAATCTTTATGTAAATCATTTAATACAGAGGATATGTATGTAAGTTTCTTCATTGAGCCCCTGAAAGGCCAAGAGGCCATTAAATCTGTATTAATTGTAGTTGGATATCTTTTATCAGATCTCACCTCCTCATCCTTCTATATATACTACTGCAGAAGATGAGTGAGGTGTTGGTTGGTTGTGGGTTGTTGTTTGATCACAAGTTGTAATATTGAAACTCTTGGAAATAAATACATAGTCCATTGAAGTTGAAGAAAAAATTGAAGTCTTGGAAGTCCTGATGATGATGTTGCATGCTTGTGACTGAGAAGGCTCTATCATTGGATCCATGAGCTTGGTTGTTGGTGAATTATTCTGAACTGTTTAATGTTTTTCCCCTATTTTCATTATGTTCCATAATTTCTTACTACAGTAGGATAGAAAGTATTAGGTTAAGAAATGACTTCTGGAAGCACCTTAGACCTGTTCATCCTTCACTGTTTCATGTTTTCTTCTGCTGAAGTATTTTAGAGTCTTTAATCTCTCTCTTTAATCTTCATGCTTTTTTATTTCCGTAATAGTTTGAACAATTGGTTTCAACATGATTTATGGTTCTCCCTACTTGTCTGCTGCCACTTAAAAACTGTTATTGAAGTCTCCCTTTGAATTTCTTTGCTTACAGTGAATCAAAGAGGTCTGTTTTGATCTTGCCCTTTGCCCTAAATTAAACAGTTGGCTTAAAGGTCGTTATAATTATGATCATGGATGTTTTTAGGTGTTCCCTCTTCTATGACTGTAATTATCAGTGAATCTTTTATGTTTTCTAAGTCATTTAAAATAAAATCTTTGAGGAAATAGGGTGTTCCCCGAATCTTAGATTTCATTTTAAAAGTTGTTTTGAAAACATTATTTGCTTAAAGCTGTGATTTGTAGAATTTATGGTTAGCCCTGTCTATCAAAGAACTCTTTATTGTTCAAATTATGCTTTTGAATTCCCTTTGTTGAGAATTAAACCTCTCTTTCCAAATCATTAATTTTCATCTCATTCCAAAAACAAAAGGATCCTGTGGCCAAGTTAGATTTGCCCTTTGATATCCCATATCCATTGATGAGTTTGTTATGACCTCTTTTTGACTCCATTTCCCAATGAACCAGATATTTCTCTGTCCTATATATCTTTCCTAGGCCTTTCATGTTGTGGTATCATTCAACCAACAAACAAACAAAAACAAACACCCGCACTTAATAACTAGTCTAAAACCAATACTCAAAGCACACAAGATAAACCTTTGCAAACAAACATTTGAGAGATCCCTCTCTGAGAACAGGAGGACTAGATCCTGGAACTCTAAATATTGGTTCTGATGTTGCCTTGTCTTTTGATTTTCCAAACTATCAAAACACAGGACACCAACACATGCAAGTGGTGTGGCTTTATAATTTTATATTTGAATTGTCCTTCATCTGGATTGTAGATTTTAATGACTTTAAGTTGAAATGACCGACCACCCTCTATTAAATTTGTCTTCATCAATTTATGTCGAATGGAATTTGTTTTGTTTTAATAATGACATCCTCTAAATCAGCTCCTACTGTAATGATTTCCCTGCTTCCTTTTGAGTTTTCACTAGGACCTTCTCTATTGTCCATGGTTTTTTCAGATTGAGAAACTTTTAGTTTATTCCTCCTATTGGTTATCATATTTTCTTCAGCAGAAGAAATATCCTCATCATCAACTAGAAGGGAGACCTTCTTGGGAATTTATGTTTTTTCTCTTTTATGGCTTTTCTACTTTGTAACATTAGTTCTAATTTGACTCTCAGTAATCGCAACATATTCCTCATCTTCATATTCAACTTCAACTTCCTCTTCTTCAAAAGTAATATGTCTACCTTTACTAGATTGATCCATTTTATATAGTCTTGTAGCATCATGAAGTACTTTATTTTTCTTATTTCCCATATCTTCTTCTTCATGTTCATGAAGAATTTCAAATACATTCATAATATCTCACTCTATAAAATAGATTCTCCCCAACATACTTGAAAGACGCTCAAAAAAATTTTGTCAAACAAAATATAATGTGTCAATAATAACTAAGCTATTAAAAATATAATCATATAGTTAGAATAACACAAAACACATAAATATAAATATAAATACTTACAATATTTTGTGAAATATCATTTACGATTTATTTGCATATCCTTGTAGAATCTTTCGTTGTCTTATACAGTGGTAATGCAAAATGATATATAATCATATCATGTGACTTGGGAGGTTTTGTAAGTATATTAACATTTTCAGTATTCGACCTAATATATAGGTCTAGTACTTTTCCCATCAGCTCATAACTTCCATCATCAGAAATCTTACTAGCATATAGATATAATTGTGTATCTTTTCCTTCTTTTTCTTTCATATACCATGCATATTTTGTACGCTTCACTTCTTTTGATTTCTTCTAGTATGAAATCAACTTATTTTCCTTTGGGGAGGTATCTCCTACATTTTCAGTAATTAACTGAGGTTGGGTTCGTTCAGTAGTAATTTTTTAGGGCCCGCCTCCAGCTCTAGATGATCCAATTGTTGACTTTGGTCCAGAAATATTGACAGAAATATTCCTTGATATATGTATATAGGTATATAAGCATATGTATTTATGTATACATATACATATATATAAATAATTAAATCACAAAAAAACCAACATCTTACGTAAAAAAACAAAACTAAAAAACACCAGAAACATGTATATCACCCCTAGGTCTAGTGTGCTTTTATGTTCATCAAAAATACCAAAATAGAGAAACCATTCCTTAAACTTTTTTTTTTTTTTTTACATTTTATCCTCACACTCACTCGTTGTCGGGCGAGCGTGCACACTAGTCCCCAACAACCAATGGGGACAATTCTTAGAATCAGCCCCCCTTGTCTGCCAGGGGGGTCAGTGGGGGTGTGTTCAGGTGGTGTGTTGTGTGCTGGCACGGGGGGTCAATTGTGGGTCGGGTCGTGTGTTCGGGCGGGTCAGGTCGAGTTGTGCGATCGGGCGGGTCGGGGTCATGTTGTGCGTCCAAGTCATTCCTTTGGGTGAGTTAGGTCGGGTCCTACATTTGGGTCATGTATTTGGGCAGGATAGGTCGGGTCCTCTGTTCAATCTACTGGGGGTCGGGTCATGCATTTGAGCGGGTCGGGTCGAGTTTTATGTTCAGGCAGGTCAGGTTCAGGTCGTGCATTCGGGCGGGTCGGGTCATGCCATGTGCTCGGGTGGGTCGAGTCATGCATTCGGGTGGGTCGGGTTGGGTCGTGTGCTTAGGCAGGTCGGGTTGTGCATTTGGGCTAGTCGGGTCGTGTACGGATCGGGTGGGTGCCCCTTCAATGCACGAACTGACCCAGCCCCCCCCCGAATGCATGACTTGACCCACTCGAAGGCACGCCATGACCTAACCCACCAAAATGCACGACCCGACCCTCTCGATCACAGGACCTAACCCGCTCAAGCACATGACCCAACCCTCCTGAACACAGGGCCCGACCTAGGGGTATGATTATGAGAATCAGCCCCCTTCTGGGAAAATAAACCACACCAAACGCATAACACGACCCGACTTTCCCAAACGCACGACCCAAACCTCCCGAGCATATGACCTGATATGACCTTCGCGAACGCATGACCCAACCCAAGGGGGTTGATTTTGAGAATCGACCCCCCTTCCTGGTAGGGAGACGATTTTTAGAACCATCCCCTACTAGGTAGGGGGGAAATTCTGAGAATTAGCTCCCAGCAAGGTAGGGGTGATTCTGAGAATCACCCCCCTAGGATGGGTCATGCATTCGAGCGAGTCAGGTCGGGTCATGTGCTTGGGCCAGATGGGTCATGTGCTTGGGCGGGTTTGGTCATGTCGTGTGTTTGGGCAAGTCAGCTTGTGCGCTTAGGGAGGTCGAGTCAGGTCATATGTTTGGGTCGTTTAGGTCGTACGTTTAGTTCAGGTCATGCCTTCAGGTCAGGTCGGATCGCGTGGGTCTCGGGCGAGTGCCCCCCTGTGGGTATGCCCACCCGCAGCACAATGACACATGTCTTGAACGCACGACCCAACCCACCCAAATGCATGACGCAACCCGACCCAACCAAACACACGACTCGACCTGCTCGAGCACACGACCCGACCTGACCCACCTGAACACACAAACTGACCTAGGGGGCCAATTCTCATAATCGTCCTCTTGCTAGGTATGGGGGTTGATTCACAAAATCAACCCCCGTGACTAGCAGGGGGACGATTCTTAGGATCTTCCCCCTGCTAAGAAGGGGGGCCGATTCTCAAAATCTACCACCCTGCTAGGCAGGGGGGGAAGATTATTAGAATCATCCACCCTACTAAGTAGGGGGTAGATCCTTTGAACTTACCACCTTGGGTTTGGTCGATCATTCGGGCAGGTTGGGTTTGGTCGTGCGCTCAAGTGGGTCAGATCCTATGTTTGGGTGGGTTGGGTCGTGTCGTGTGTTTGATGGGTTATGTTGTGCATTCGGGGAAGTTGTGTTTCCTGGAAGGGGGGAAGATTCTCATAATCAACCCACCTAAGTCGGTTAGGTTCATGCCATGCACTCTGGCGGGTCTGGTCGTTCGTTCAGGCAGGTCGGGTCATGTCGTGCATTTGGGTGGGTCATGCAACCTAGAACGTGGCCGATTATCAGAATCAGCTTGTTGATTCTCAAAATCAACCTGTCAATTCTCAAAGTCAGGCCCTTGCTAGCAAGGGGGGCGATTCTCAGAATCGGGCCCCCTTGGTCGGGTCATGCATTCAGGGAGGGTCAGATTGGGTCATGCATTCGGGGGGTGCCCACCCAAGCCCTGCACGACCCTCACGATCCACACACATGACCCGACCCGACCTACCATAATCCACGCCCCAACCTGCCCAAGAGCACAAACTAAAACGCCCAAGTGCATGACCTGAACCACTTGAATGCATAGGTCGTTGTGTTACAGGAGGGCACGCTGACAGGGTGGTGACCACCCAAACAAATCTCCCCCCTACATGATTTGTTTGGGTAGGCGCCGCGAGGCTTGATTGGGTGCCCACCTTTGGGTATGCCTGTGTGTAACACAGCGGTGTGCGTGGTCGAGCGGGTCGGTTCGGGTCATGCATTCAGGTCGGGTCGGGTCGTGCAGGCTCAGGTAGGCACCCAACTCGACCGGTCCAGGCATACGACCGAACCCGCTCGAATGCACATGTCATTGTGCTACAGGCGGGCATGCCCACAGGGGGTTGCCCATCCAAACAAATTGCCCCTGTTGCTCGATTTTTTTGGGCAAACATTGCGGGGCTCGCGTGGGCACCCACCTTTGGGTGTGCCAACCCACAACACAGTGGTGTGTGCTTTCAATTTGTCCAAGTTGTGTGCTCGGGCGAGGTGGGTTGTGCATTTGAGCCGAGTCATGCATTTGGGTGAGGATGGGTCATGCATTCAAGCGGGTTGAGCTAGGTAGTGCGTTCCGGTCGGGATGGGTCATGTGTTTGAGTCAGGTCGAGTCGTGCATGCTCGGGCAGGCACCCCCCAAATTTATGATCAGACCCGACCCCCTCGAATGCATGATTTGATCTGCCAAAGCACACGACCTGACACAACCCACCTGAACACACTGCCCAACACCAAGGGGCCGATTTTGAGAATCAATCGACCCCCTTCCAGGCAGGCTAACCCCTCTAAATGCATGACACAACCCGACCCACCTGAACGCATGACCTAAGCCACCCAAGCACCTAACCTGACCTGACACTACCCGCCCAAGCGAACGACCCGACCCCACCCGTTCGAACCCACGACTTGACCCACCAAGCAGCCCGACCCCTTTGAACGCACGAACTAATCCGCCCAAATGCATGATGCGTCTTGACCTGCTTGAACGTACGACCTAAACCGCCCGAGCGCATGACCCGAGCCGCCTGAACACACAACCCAACCCAAGGGGTTGATTTTTTAGAATCAACTTCCTTACCTTTCTGAGAATCTATCCCCCTGCCTAGCAAGGAGCCAATTCTGAGTATTGGCCACCTATTAGGCAGTGGGAGTGATTCTCAGAATCTCCCCCCTACCTGTCAGGGGTTCGATTCTGAGAATCGCCCCTTGCTTGCTAGGCATGAGGGTTGATTCTGAGATTCGCCCCCTGGGTCGGGTCGTTAGTTCGGGCGGGTCAGGTTGGGTCAGGTTGTTTCATTTATTCGAGCAGGTTGGGTTGTGTGTTTTTAGGGATCGGTTCATGCAGGGCTGGGGTGGGTGCCCATATATGGGTGTTCCCACCCATAGCACAGCGACACACACCCCGAACGCACAACCCGACCCACTCAAACGCACACACAATCTGACCCGCTTGAGTGCATGACCCAAACCGACCCGCCCAAATACACAACCCGACCCAGGGGGCTAATTCTCATAGTCGACACCCATCCCTAGTAGGGGGACGATTCTCAAAATCGGGCCCCTACACGGAAGGGGACCCAATTCTCGGAATCATCCCCCTAGCAAGAAAGGGAGCTGATACTTAGAATTTCCCCACTGGCAGGCAAGGGGGTAGATTCTCAGGATCACCTCCCTAATAGGCAGGGGGGTCGATTCCAAGTCAGCTCGTGCATTCAAGAAAGTCGGTTTGGTTCGTGCACTCGGGTCATGTGTTCGGGTAGGTTATCTCACCTCGTGCCTTCGAAGGGTCTCGAAATTGCCCCCTGGAATGCAGGGGTCGATTCTCATAATCACCTCCCTAGTAGGTAGAGGGGTCGATTCTGAGTCAGGTCATGCTTTCAGGCAGGATTGATCAGGTCGTGCGCTCGAGCATGTTGGGTCATGCGTTCGAGTGGGTCGGCTCACATCGTGCATTCGACAGGTTTGGTCGTGCGTTCGGCGGGTCT
The DNA here is from genome assembly GCA_034641835.2 of Pinus albicaulis. NCBI lineage: Eukaryota > Viridiplantae > Streptophyta > Pinopsida > Pinales > Pinaceae > Pinus > Pinus albicaulis. The sequence goes on from CM076577.1 coordinate 824,526,008, forward strand.
ATCCGTGTGTTCGAGGGGAGGAGGGTCATGCTACGTGGCAAGGGTATGATTCTGAGAACTGGCCCCCTAGAAGGGAGGGGGCCTGATTCTCTAAATTAACCCTGCTGGCTATGAGGGGGTCAATTCTCAGAATTCCCCCCCCCCTTGGTTGGGTCGTGCATTCGAATGGGTCGGGTTGTATTGTGTGCTCGAGCGGGTTGGGTCGTGCGTTAGGGAAGGTCAAGTCATGCATTTGGACGGGTCAGGTCGTGGTGCCTGGAATGAGGCTGATTCTAACAATCGCCCTCTTTCTAGGCAGGGGGGTGATTCTTAGAATCGGCCCCCATGGGTCTATTCATCCGTTCGAGCGAGTCGAGTCGTTCGTTCAAGGGGATCGGTCTGGGTTGTGCATTTGGGGGGTACCCACCCAAACCCCGCATGACCCGACCAGACCGACACATAGAACCCAACTTGACCTGCGTGAACGCATGACCCAACCCTCCCAAGTGCACGACTTGACCTACTTGAACACACACGCCATTGTGTTGTGGGTGGGTATGCCCACAGAGGGTTGCTCGATGAAAAAAATCACCTTCCCTGCTAGGCAGGGCGGTTATTTGTTTGGGAGGGTTCCACGAGACTCAAGTGGGTGCCCCTTGTGTGTGTGTGCCTGCCCGTAGCAGAGGGGCATGTGTGTTCGAGCAGGTTAGGTCGTGCGCTCAGGTAGGTCGGTTTGTGCCTTCGAGAAGGTTGGGTCGGGTCATGCGTTCGAGTCGAGTCGGGTCATGCGGGGTTGAGTGGGTGCCACCTGAACGCATGACCCGACTCGACCCACCCACCCCCTACCTCGAATGCACGACCCGACCCACCCGAAGACACAACCTGACCCGTCCGAGCGCACGACCCGACCCGACCCATCTGAACACACAACATGACCCAACCCGCCCGAACGCACAACACGACCCAAACCACCCAAACGCATGACCCGACCCACTAGAGTTCATGACCTGACCTACACGAGCACACGATCTGACTCGACCGACGGGGTTGATTCTGAGAATCGACCCACTTCCAGGTAGCTCAACGCACCCGAATGCATGACCTGACCCGGTTGAACACAGAACATGACCTGACCCGCTCGAATGTACGACCCGACCAGCCTGAGCACACAACCCGACCCGACTCTCACCCGAATGCACGACCCAAACCATGGGGGTCAATTTTCAGGACAATTATAAGAATCAACCCTCCTGCCTAGAAGGGGGCCGATTCAAAGAATCAGCTGCCTTGCCTGGCAGGGAGACGATTCTGAGAATTGAGCCCCCTCCCAGGCAGGGATGGCCAATTCTCAATGAGATTATTTTGAGAATCAGCCCCTATGTGACAGTGGGGACCATTCTACGAATCCCCCCTGGGTCGGGTCGGTTTATGTGCTCGGGTGGGTCGGGTCGGTTCATGTGCTCGAGTAGGTCGGGTCATGTTGTACATTCGGGCAAGTTGGGTCATTCGTTTGAGGGGTCGAGTTCGGTCATGCATTCGTGTCATTCTGGCCATACGTTTGGGTCATTTTGGGTCGTACAAGGCTCGGGCAGGCACCCCTGTGGGTGTGCCAACCCGCAACATAATGACACATGCCTTGAACGCACAACCTAGCCCACCCGAACGCATGACACAACATGACCCGACCTGACCCGAGCGAACGCAAGACACGATCTGACCTGCCCGAATAAATGACCCGACCTGACCCACTTGAACGTATGACCTGACCAAGGGGGCTGATTCTCAGAATTGACCCCCTTTTATCATAGGGGGACAATTCTCAGAATCTACCCCCTACTAGGCAAGGGGGCCAATTCTCATAATTGCCCCCTTAGCAGGCAGGGGGGCCAGGTCGTTTATTTAGGCAAGTCAGGTCATGTGTTCGTGGGGGGTCATGCTACAATCGCCCCCTACTTAGCAGGGGGGATTCCTAAAATTGGTCCCCTTACCTGGCAAGGGGGCTGATTCTAAGAAGCGCCCCCCTACCTAGCAGTGTGTTAATTCTTTGAATCGGCCCCCTGCTAGGCAGGTAATTAGCCCCCCTAGGTCGGGTTGTGCATTTGAGTGGGTTAAGTTGTGCCTTCGGGGGGCAGTTAGGTCCAGTCGTACGTTCAGGTGGCACCCGCTCGAGCCTCACATGACCTGAACTGACCCAAATGCACGACCTGACCCGACTCGCCTGAGAGCTCGACTTGACCCACCCCAAGCATACAACCAGACCCGGTCGAACACACACATCATTATGTTGAGGGTGGGAACTCCCACATGCATGTGCCTTCCCAAAAAAATCATCCCCTTTCCCCAAGCAAGGGGGTCGATTTGTTAGGGTGGGCGCACCCTATGGGTGTGTTCGCCCACAGCACAACGGTGTGTGCATTTAAGTGGGTTGAGTGATGCACTTGGGCTGGTTCGGTCATGCCTTCGAGCAGGCCGGGTCGGGTCGTGCGTTCGATTCGGTTCAATTCGTGCGAGGTTCGGGCGGGTGCTCCCCGAACGCAAAACCCGACCTGACCCCCTCGAAAACACGACCCAACTTTCCTAAATGCATGACTCGACCCTCCCGAGCACGCAACCTGACTCGACTTGACCCACACAAGCTTACAACGCAACCCGACCCAGGGGGGTCAATTTTGAGAATCGCTAAGAATCAAGCCCCTACCATGCATCTTGACCCCCCCTGAATGCATGACACGACCCTACTGGCCCGAACACATGAACCGACCTGCTCGAGCACACAACCCGACCCAACCCGCCTGAACGCACGACCTGGCCCAGGGGGGCGGTTCTGAGAATCGACCCCCCTGACTATTAAGGGGTCTATTCTGAGATTCAGAACCCAACTTGGCAGGGGGTTGATTCTGAGTTCGGGTCACGCGTTCGGTTGGGTTTAGTTGGGTCGTACATTTGGGTGGGTCAGATCATGCGTTCATGCAGGTTGGGCCATGTATTTGGGGTGTGTGTTGTTGTGTTGCAGGCAGGATTGTCCACAGAGGGGCGCCCACCCGAGTCCCGCAAGACCCAAACAAACAAAACGCATGGACTAACTTGACCCCCCGAACGCATGACCCCACCTGCCCAAATGCACAACACAACCTCACTCGCCCAAACACACGACCCGATCTACCCGAACGCACGAGCCAACCCGACTCAGCCGAACACACACTTGACGTCCAAAGGGGGCGATTTTTAGAATCGATGCCCTACAAGGCAAGGGAGATGATTCTGAGAATTTGCCCCCTTGGAAATCAGGGGGCCTAATTCTCATAATCGAACCCTCTAGGTCGAGTCCTGCATTCAGGCGGGTCAGGTTGGGTCGTGCGCTCGGGCCAGTCGGTTGATGTGTTTGGGCGAGTTGGTTCATGTCGTGTGTTCTGGCGGGTCGCGTCATGCATTCAGGGGGGTTGGGTTGCTTGGCGGGGGGGCGATTCTCAATCAACCCTTCTGGGTTGGGTCATGCATTTGGGCATGTCAAATCGGGTAGTGCGGTCGGGCAGGTCGGCCGATTCATGCGTTTGGGCGGGTCAATTTGGTTCGTGCGTTCGGGGGGGTCGGGTCGTGTGGGGCTCAGGCGGGGGTCCCCCTTGAACCATGTGAAATTTTGTTTTATTTTTAGAAAATAAAATTTATTGAATTGGTTTTCTTTGGTATTTTGGATGAACCTACCAACCCAACTGAAAGGTAACTTCTAGTATTTTTCATAAGGTTGGTTTCGTTCTTGTTGGGGACACTCATGATCATATTGATCAGATGTTTAGTCGTTTTTCAGTAACATTGAGGAGAAATGATATTAGGAGATTTTCCATCATTGTTTGAATGTATTAAGAAATCATATATGTCAGAGCCCATTTCTCATGTGTTAGAAGAAAATGTTGACATGCAAAGGTTTCTTCTCGGATCGCATGGTGAGGAGAAATGCATTGAACAACTTAATATTAGCTTCCAATGTCAATTTCATATTAAAAAAATTTGATGGGAAAACACTTATATGGAGCAAGAATCCTATTTAACTACTGTAGAATGGGCATCGTCATCAGGTTTGGCATTTTTCAAGTTCATTCCAGATTATCCAATATTTGCGTCGAATATATTGTTATTACAACGAGTTGCCGAAGTTCATAATGCACGGAGGTAGAAGAGAGATATAAATTATTTTGAATGCTTGGATGAAATTAAAAAATATATTATATATACATATGAGTAATTTGATGTTGCTGATTCAATTTTATGGGAGTCATTTTTCAATAGTTAGAGTGATATCCTTTCAATATTAGCAAATGAAGTTATGTTTTTGAAGACTCCATTTATTTGGCCACAAAAAGTGTCAAATGAACATGAGGAACAAACATTGTTGAACAACAAAATCTCAAGGTATTATTAATTCTACACAGGTGGAGGAAAGAGAAATGTATATTGGTTCCAGAAGATCTCATGCACAACGTGAATCCATGAAAGACATTTACAAGGTTTCAGTAGAGGATATTAATTAAGGAGGGTTGCATGATCGCAATGTTAGCATATGGAGATGCACATGGATATCTATTCAGGGTCTACAAGGTTATAAAGATCATTATAGAAAATGAAGATGTTATAGGTGTTGAAGTACATTGGTATGCCACAAAAACACACAGATTCAATAGTGCGTACAAGCCAAAGATGGTAGTCGATAAAAAAAATTGGCAGAAAGAGAAAAATAAAGGATACACATATAAATCATCGTCACATAGACCTCTTAAAATTGGAGGAAGTTGACATAATTGTTTATGACTTCAATTTAACAAAGAGAGGAACTGTTCACTCCAGGACGATATAGATTCTGAAGAGGTTGCTACCAAACGAAACAATGTTGAGATGGGATTCTATTGAACCCAGTCGTAGATATAGAATACTTTGAAACCTCAAATGGTGGGAATGCATGTTGACTCAGATGGGGCACTAGTTTATGACAAAGAAGAATATGGAACATTTTCATCTGCATCTAGTCATTCATCTGAAGATGTGAATTCTGATGGTGTGCAAGAAAATATGAGTGATTTTGAATAATTTTGTAAGAATATTTATATAAATGATATTTTCATTGAACAATGAAAATGATATTTTAACTTCCATATGATATTAGATGAAGCTATGAGTCATTTTTATGTTTCTTGGATTATATGCTTTAATTATGATGAATTCATTTGTTTAAAATATTAAAAATGCAACAATAACTTAGAGAAATAATTTATGTTTCTTTGGGTTATTTTAGTCATATAATTTGTTCATAATATCATCATTTGAAATATGTTGAAAACTTAATGTTTTTTAATTCTATGGGTAAAAATTGTGAAATATTTTTATTTTTAACATTATGGTTGAAAATAATTGGAATTTTAGGGATTTTTAGTGTCATGATATTATATGTTAAACGACATGGATAAAAATTGTTGGAATTTTAATGTGTTTAAAATCCCATTATTTTATATTTACTGTCATTACTAAAAAAATGTTAAAATTGTACCCATAAAATAAGAATGGTATTCTAAGAGCAACATTAGTGTGTTTTTTCCATTTATTTGGCACATGAAAATTGGTTTTACTGCCATTTTTTAGAAATGTTGCAAATTAACCTTGAAAAAAATAAAACCTCGTTTTGGAATACACAATTTCGTTTTTGGGTTGTTTTTCATGTTTTTTGGGGATTTTTTGGCTAGAGTTCTTGTTTTAAAGTTTACATTGTTACAATGAAAAATTAATCATGCTTCTTAGCTTACCTACCTGGCCTCACCCTTACCTCTGCAATTAAACCTTTGAATTCAAACCTAAAACCTAAACCTAGTTTCCTAACTGTCATTCCTATCTGGAAAAACTCCAAACCAACAAAAACCCTAATCTACTGAGCATCATAACTAGCCTAAAACATTATATCCAGTCATCCTTTTGGCTACTAATTGACATTAAGAGGGCCCTCTCTGGTCTTGGTAGGGCTAGCTCCCTGACCTAAAATATGGTTTGTGATTACCTTCCTTTAGCTCCATTCTGAGCCTTGGGAAGCATGGGGGAGTGATAACATTTTTGGCATCATTTCCAGGGAGATATTGCAAAACCTTCCCTGGGAAAATTTCTTTATTTCACTAAAGGTTAGAATTGTGGGTGTGTTATGCGTCATTTTTTCACCATGAAATTTGGTTGTCATAATGGATCTATCACCATCCATATTCATGCTTCCTTAGAAGTCAAAAACATCCATGTTCCTGAACCAAGTCTTGCAAACCGAAAAAAACTCTTTAAAAACCCTTAAAACGTTACTAGCGCACTTTTTGTGTTCATTTCTCGTGCATGCGCTGATACTTCTTCTATTAGCGGCAGTGATCGCCGCTCTGTTCGCCAATAAAAATTTCTCACCCCCATAAAAGGAATTAAACACGAAAAATTAACTTCTAGAAGCCTAGCTAGGTGAATATTCTTCCAACTAAAAGCCTCTAAAGTCACCCCAGTTCGAGCTATATCCCTCCACTCATGGAGCTTATCCCCTTGGATAAAAGAACCCTAATCCCTTCATTATAGGATCTCATCCCTCTCTTGATGGATCTAAAACCTCCTCAATCTCTCTATAAATTGAGTTGAAGTTTCAGGGTTAAGGTAGTTCGTTTAAAATTTAACTATACACTGAAGATCACACCTTTGTACACAAGAGTTCATTGAAGATAAATCTATGTTGGTCATTCTAGAGAGGAAGGCTTGTCAAACCAAGGGGCATGATTGCGCAGACATGCGGGAAAAATCTGTACAACATCAAGGCTCATTTTGTAATATTGCTCTTTTTTATTCTTGATAATACATATGGATCCTTTTTTCTCATTGTGTTGTTTTTAGACTCATGGAAACAATGTCAATACTTAATCTCTTTGATCATTAAGTTGAACTAGTGTTTTTTATTACTATATACTACAGGTTCTTTGATTTGTTGCATGTTTGTGATTGCAATTTATTCTCATCATTGAAGAATTTCTTTGGAGCGAAAGGTAAAGGTCTACATCAAACGTCTTGTTTAAAGGTAGGAGCATAACCTCCTCATTTCTAAGTTATAATAATCTGAATGCTAATAGTTTAGAGAGGTATTCAAATGGTTATTTGTTTCTAGTTATCCATTGGGATACTAGGGAGATCACTCTTTTCCAGAAGAGGGATTTATCCAAAAAACAAATAGGTGACTCCACTGGGGAATACAAGCTTATTTTTCCCTTGATTTTGTTTGGTTTGACATTCCAAATTTTCTAGTTTTCCTTTTCTGAGTGTGGTTGGGTACATAACCTTTTAGATTCTCTGAATTAGAAAGACTTGAATTTGTTTTTTCCAAAATTTCTCTACTCTATGCTATTTTCTATGGTAAACGGAGTGAAAACCTACGCAATTTTCTAGTTTAGTTCAATATGCATGCGCACTGGTTTGCACTAAAAACATGTGCACCCCCTCGGAAATTTTGAAAAAAATAATATTTTATCTCTCAAAGTCAAATAGCCAATTTATTAAGGTTTAACCTGATCTATACCAACTCTCAGATTATGTTTTTGAACTCTTCCTAATCACCTTAGAGTCTTTTTTGATAGGTCATCCTTTTTACATATTCAGGTAGGGTTTGCCCTGGTTTGATGCATTGCTCTTTTTGGAAAATAGATTCATTGCCTAAGATCTCTGGTTTTCTATTATTTACTTCTTGAATCACCATGATTCTTGTCAACCTTTCTTGTTTTAGTGTTTGTTTATAGTTCATTTGCAAAAGGAAAGCTTCTAGATTATCGAAGTATGATTTGTCTCAAATTAATCTTTTATGCTTTTGTTTTAGCTAGTGAAAGCGAAAAAATGATTTAGTTTGCTTTTAACTAAAAGAAATCATTAAAAGACACTCATATGTATCTTAGTCTGGATTTTTAGTTAAGAGCTTTGATTGTTTTTGAAGCTTTTATACTTTTTAGGGTTTTTATAGTTGATTTTTTCTTTTGAGAATTGTTTGTTCTTCAAATTGTATTTTTGGGCTTTGGAATCAATGAAAATTTTTCATTACAAAGAGATATTGGTCATTCTTGGAAATGAAATTGTTTTCTTGATGAAAAATAAAACTTATTGGATGTTTTAGGAAGTTTGTACTTTCTGAGTCCAAAAGTCCTACTTTCTCTTGAATAGAAATTCATCGAAATAAAGAATCACATTTTTAGATTGATGCATTTAGATTATTTTTTCAATCGGTCACAATATCATTAAGTTTCATCTCCATACCCCTCTATGTAAACAACATCCAAATTATTACAACGGTTAATAAAATTGATCTAGATATTTTTTACACTTTATAGGGCTTTTTCCACCAATTTAGCTCAGGATTAGTGCTTTGGAATAGGTTGTAATTAAATTTCCAAAGCAGATGAAACAAACAAGTAGCATCTTGCGGTAGGGAAAAACCCAATTGTTACAATTGTGCTCTAGGAAGCTCTTCTTAAAAGAGTCAAGAACAAGGTCATATCGGACCCAGTGAATTAAGTATACCTACTTCATTGGAAAAGATAGAAGATGTGCCTGTAATACAAATGGTAAACCTTGGATTAACCATTTTTGAGGAGCCTGGGATCACTTTTTATTAAACCTCGTATTTACCATGTTGACGAGATTTCAAGGGGATTGAGCTTTGATACTCTGCCCCTGTGTGTATATTGGGCCACAAATTGTTCCCCCAAGTTCAATTGTCTCAGTTGGTGACCTTAGTGACCATAATCCTTAGGATTTTTCCCAAGGTGACGGTGGAGGGAAGGTCCCACTGTGCCTGGAGCAGACGTTGACTAGACCCACTTGGACTTTCTGGAGGGTACTCTTCACTTAGATATGGCATAGTGAAGTTACTTGCACTAGACTGTTTCATTAAGTAGGTTGACAGGGTAACTATTCTGCCTGCTAGTTTTCGACATTACTCTCGGTGACGTTGGATTTCATCACCAACTATTCATTTTATTGTGGAAACTTTTTTTTTTTTTGTGGATAGTTTCTTAGATTTTGTAGGCATGTGCTCATTTGTTTGATTTTTAGAGGCGGTGTGATTCTTTGAAATTTTTTTATTTTGTGTGTTAAAAAAATTAATCGTGGCTGAACTACTGAGACATTCACATAGAATGTAGGGGAAACCCCCTGAATATACACCGAGTCAACTGGAAAAAATAAAACCTAATAGGGTTCAATCATTAGGAACCAGTTCTACTAAACAAGGAGAAACATCCTTTGTAATACATCTTTATTTCGAATTTAATCAACCTTAGATAATTGAAAAAGAACAAGATCAATCAGAAATTTCCAAAGTAATTACAATTGAAAATGTTACTTGCATTTTTTCAGATACACAACTCACTGAACCTGAAATATCTAAGCCTAATTCTGATTCCACTTCATATGATTCACCTTCGGATATTGTAGCCCCGACTCTTGGTCATCCTCGTTCACCTCGAGTAAAGCTTCTCATCACTGAGAATCTTCCTCGTGGCCTTATTAGCATTGAAGATATATCTGGCATAGAAGAAGAGATTGCACTTCCCTCTCGTCAAGAATATTTAGAATTAAGGTTTAGTGAATTGATATACCCCTTCATTCCATTTCAACCGGATCCTTGGTAATCATTTTACTTATTTTCTACATAGCTCTGGTTACACTCAGTCACCACGATGAATCCCATTCTACTCTTTACCCATAAATAGTAGCATGGCTTCTGAAAGCATGTCTACTGAGTCATCTATGTTTTCTTCTTCACCAAATACTTTTTTGTATGGTGGTCCTTCTGTTCCTCGTGGGTACCAGTTTCTTTCTGGAACTTTCTCAGGAGCATCTCCATTCTCCAAAACTTCTACCGTGTCAACTGGTTTGTTTGAGTCTACCACCCAACCTTTGACAACAGAACATGTCTATATGTTTTACAGGAATTTCCCTCAAGCTAGCTCACAAGGTGGCTATATAGTGCTTGGGGGGCAGCAACCTCTCCAAGGACAACAGCCTCTCCAAGGGCAACAATATTTTCAAGGGCAGCAACTTTTTCAAGAGGAGCAGTCTTTTCAAGGAGGACAACCTTTTACTGGAACCTATCCCATGGTTGTAGGGAAAATCATTCCTGGTAATTATCAAACTCATGTTCCAATTCCTCAAACTGGTTATGGTCAACCCTATTCATCACAACCTTTAATGGAAACTCCCTACCCAGCGATAAATACTATGTGGAACCTTTCGTTTACTCAACAGTATTTGCAACCTACATTGAAAGTACCTTATAATCAACCTACACAGCCAGCTGGACAATTTGGTTTTACCCAAGTCCAACTGCCTATTTAAGGTGCACTTCAAATTACCCCAAAGGTATATGCTCCAAATAGTCAGCAAGATGGTCCGAGTACTCCTAGTACTCCTATCCAATCTACTATGGAAACTTCTGTTCAAAAACCAAGTAACAGCTGTCCTATGAGTTTCTCAAATCCTTATTGTTATGACCCTTCAAATGTCAAAGCCAATTGCTACGCATACTATTCCTTAGACTACTACTCATCAAACTAGACCTAGAGTCCAGTCAATTCTTCAAACCCCTATTGGAAAACCTAGTGCAATGACTATACAAACAAGTCAATCTTTTACAAGTCAAAATTTTCAGGGACAACCCTTGGCAATTCAACCTTTTCAAGGTCAATTTGTTCAAAGTCTTCCATTTCAAGGGAAATTAAAATATGGAAAAGTGGGAAAAAATATATTTTTTCAAAGACAACGATACCCTGGTTATACATATCAAATACTAGCTCAACCTCAACTTGGTATGGCTACCCCTGGATACCCTGGAGGTATACCGATTCCAACTGCTCAAGCTCTCCCAGGTTTTCCTAGATATCCTCCTCTGCGTACTGGGATTGTCCCTCAAGGTTATCAATTGGCTCATCAAGACTTTAACAGGCAGTTACCATTCATTGCAAATTTATATTTACCCGACTTTTCTCAGCTAACGAATGATCCAATTTACTATCTTCCATTTTGTCTAGCAATGCCTATTAAGTTGATAAGTGGCATTCCAAAGTTCGAAGGAAAATCATGAGAACACCCCTCGAATCATGTGATGACTTATCATATGTGGTGTGCATCCATTTCTTTGATGGATGATTTGATCCGTTTAATAATTTTTCAAATAACTTCGATCGGCGTAGCCACAAAGTGGTACATTGAGTTACAACGAGGTTCTTTCAACAATTTCACTGCTTTAGCAACAGCTTTCCTGACTCATTTTTAGTTTCCTGTTTGTTATGATAATGGGACGAAACTTATGACTTCACTTAAACAAAGTATGTCTACGTACATTTAAGATCACATCCATGAAGGGAAACATAGACGTTACTTAGTAAAAGTTTTCATTCCAGATCAAATTCTGGCTGATTATTGGTTCATCAAATCATTGCTTCCTAAGAATACTAAATATGTAGCTAAAGGAGGCATTGTAATATAAGAGTAGGTCATCGCTCAAGCCCAGAATCTGGACCTTGTCTACACACAGTCTGGTACTTTGTATGAAAAAATCCCTGATTTACCATGCCCAGGTCAACATACTACAACTCCTTCCATTTCTCATGCCGTGAACGGTGTAATCGATATAGTTAATACATCAAAGAGGAAGAAAAAATCATCTAAATCTACTACTCCAATCATAACTCTACGAGATTTACCTAAAGGAGACTCCTCCCTAGAAACTTCTGCTGAAATTCATGTCGTAGACTCATCTACCACCAAAGCTAAATCATTTGGTAATAAGAAGATAGGGGTAAAAATAAACAAAACAATTCTCCAAAAGAGAAAGCATAAAAAACCGAACCATTAGATGAAAAACGAAAACCTCGTTGTCCTTGTCTTATCTGTGACGAGGATAATTACACCAAAGAGTGCCTACATCGGTTTGAGGTATCCAAATTTGTTAAAGGTTCACCCATGTCTGCTGTCCTTAAAGATCATTTTCGATCACAAGATAGAAAAATGATCAAATCTTCTTCCAATTCATCAGCGGATATCCTAATGATGCCTCAGGAAATGGTTGCAGTTTGATCTCAAGACTATGGATCAAAGAGTCTTGTAACTGGAAAGGAGACCGAATCATCCATTCAACCTCCAGTATCAACTCCTCCTATTTCTGAACCATTATGCATCGAGAAACCTAATCCAGATTTGGTATTAAACCGCCTGCCAAAGGTGTACTTCGAAAATTGGTTTTCAATCCACATGCAAGAGCCGCTCAAAACTACAATATTGTTGAAGATCTGGCAATATCCCCTTCAGAAATTTTGGCCCTCGAGGTGCTGCAATATTTTCCAAGTCAGAGGAAATTACTATTATCAGCTATTGGAGCGATTAATCCTCAACATTCTAATATCAATGTCTTTGATCTCGATAAATTTGTACCTAGATTCCCACACCAAATGGATTTTCAAATTCCATTTTTAGTCAAATCTAGGCGATTTTTTCGCACAGTAATTGACGAGGGAGCATCTACATGCATTATGTCCTTAGCCCATTGGAAAACTCTTGGTTCTCCACCAATCAGTCAGTCACCCACGATTCTTAAAGCCTTTGATGGAAGAGGTTTTCGTCCATTTGGAATACTCTAGGATCTACATATAGAGGTAGAAGGGAAAACCATAACGCTTGAGGTAGAAGTTGTTGATGCCCCTCTTGACTAAGACCTTTTATTAGGTCAAAGTTGGTCTTATGCTATGACTGTTGTGGTTTCATCAATATTTCTAATGATCATGTTTCCTCATAAAGGAAAGATTGTTAAAATTGCTCATTTTTCTTACTTCGCTTCTGACCATACCTCTACGAATAGTAACCAACATGTTGGAAAAATGGTTATCCCTTATGAAGATGTTGGGGTAGGACTAGTTAAAGATTCCACTCTTATGGGAACTTTTGTTATACCTCCTAACATACCTCGAAATATTTCCAATATCAATATGATTACATCAAGCACAATGTCATATGATGACACATGGAATGTGCCTTTAGAATCTAAATTGGATTGTTACGACGACAAGATTCCTTTAAGTCCATATGACTTTGCATATGTAGAAGTACAGTCGCTTTCTGACATTTCACCAACTAATACTGATCAAATGAATGTGGCTAGTGAAGGGTCTTCTTCTTCATCAAGCTCAACCATCACATCATTTTCTGATCCTTTTCAACAATGTTTTCAAATGATGAAAATATCCGAGAAATATTGTCATTAGATGAATTACCATGGGATGATATTCATCATCGATCTTATTTTTTACCTGACCTTGATATACTAGAAAACGAATTTTCATCCATCTTTTCGATTGATTATGTCAAGGAACCTCAAAATCCTATGTCCATTCTTCATTCAGATTTTGAGACAAATCTAGGAAATATTTTCGCCACAGTTCCTATTTACATATCAATCAAACCAGGAATAACTGACAACATTCATATAGGTTCTTCTTGCTCAATTGAAGAGATCAATATGTAGAAAGCCCTATTTTAAGAATTCCGAGACATTTTTTCCTGGCCTTATGAAGAAATGTCAGGTATTGATCCTAAGATTATGATTCACGAAATTAAGACATACTCGGATGCTAAACCGATTATACAGAGATTACGTCTGATACATCCGCGAAAATTTGTTCCTATTAAAGTTGAAGTTGAAAAACTACTTCTTACAGGATTTATTTATCCTATTCCTTTGACGGATTGGGTATCTAATATAGTTCCAATGACCAAGAAACAAGGAAATATCAGAGTATGTATTGATTATAGGAATATTAATAAGGCTTGTCCCAAAGACAATTATCTTACCCCTTATATCAACCAAATTGTTGAGGATTGTATCGGAAATGAAATATTTTCGTTTATGGATGGATTTTATAGTTACAATAAAATAAACATACTCCCTACTGATCAGCCCAATACAACATTTATATTTCCATGGGGAAATTTTTCATATTTTAAGTTACCTTTTGGACTGAAAAATGTTGGCGCAACTTTTCAAAGAGCTATGTCTTACACATTCCATGATATCAAACACATTGTGCATCCCTACTTGGATGACTTGCCTGCTCATTATTTACGCAGGCAATATCATCCTAGACATCTACATGCCATCTTTATGTGATTTAGGCAATACAACATTCATTTGAATCCACACAAATGTGTATTTTTTGTACAACGAGATGCTTAATTGGGTTCATTATTTCAAAAGAAGGCATTTGTGTCGGCCCGTTGAAGGTTTAGGCCATTATCAATTTACCTCCTCCTTCCACTCTTCTCCAACTCCAGATTGCAAGGGAAGGAAAAATTTCTACGTCGTTTTATCCCGAACTATGCGGAGTTAAGTAAAGGTTTCACTCTGTTATTAAAATAGGATGTTCCATTCATTTGGGACGAGCTTTCTGATAAAGCTTTTGATGCACTCAAACACACGTTGACCCATGCACCGTTGTTGCATCCACATGATTATCATGAGATTAATTTTTGTATTTATTTGCGTCTATTTCCACAATTGGAATGGTTTTAGTTCAATAGGATGACTCCAACAATGAACATGTGATTTATTACCTAAGTCTGAATCTCACCCCGACAGAGATCAATTATTTGCATGTTGAGAAATTGGCATTGGCAGCCATTCAAGTTTTCCAACGATTCTATCATTACATATTGTTACGTAAAACCACAGTGATATGTAAATACAACCCTATGATGTACATTTTCATGAAACAATTTCTCGGGGTAAAATACTCTAAATGGATATTTATTGTACAAGAGTTTGATTTGGAGTTCGAGAAATCCAAGTCTAAGAAATCATTGGTTTTTGTTGAACTTATGTGTGATTTTCCCTATAATGAATTGGAAACAGTGGCATAGGATGATCTTCTTGATGAATATCTATTTCTAATCAGTACATTATATCTGGCAGAGGATGATCTTCCTGATGAATCTCTATTTCTAATAAGTACATTAGATCTTTGGTATGGATATACAATTATATATCTTCAAACCCAAACCTTTCGGCCAAAAATTTGACTATCTGATCGACGTATAATATGATACCAATCTCAACAATACAATATTGTTGGTGACAATCTTTATCGCCATGCTGCCAATTCTATTTTTCAACGTTGTATAACTCACGAAGAAGCCTAAAGGGTCTTAAATGACTGCCATTTTGGAACGTGTGGTGATCATATGTCTGGGTTTGCCACAACCCAAGAGATATTGCACGTTGGCTATTTCTGGTCGTCACTATTCAAATATTGTATCCTTGTGGTTAGAAAATTCCACAATTGTCAATTTTTTATCGAAAGATGTGTGCACCTCCAAATCCTCTTCACCCAATCATCATTGTTAGTCCCTTTGAAAAATGGGGCATCGATTTCGTTACATGTAACCCTCACTCAGTCGAGGGGCATGGATATATTATTCTCGTTGTAGATTACTATACCAAATGGGCCGAGGCGATGCCTACATTCATGGATGATGGCAAAACTGCAGCTATATTCATATTCAATCATGTGATTTCTAGGTTTGGTGTCCCTCAAGTTATCATTACAAACCATGGTAGCCACATTCAAAACATTATGATGAACTTTCCGCGCAACTTGGCCTACACCATGACAATTCTACACCATATTACCCACAAACCAATGGCCAATTTGAGGTTGTTAACAAGGTTTTAACCAACATGATTAAACATATTTTACGAAGTCATAAAACGAATTGGAATACCATGTTTTTTTCTGCATTGTGGGCATACCGTACCTCTGCAAAAACATCAACAGGGTTTACTCCTTTTCAACTTGTTTATGTTTTAGAAGTTTTTTTACTATTGAACGTGAAATCTTGTCACTTAAACTAGCCATTGAGTTATTAATAGCTACATTTGAAGAGGAAAAATTCTTCTTATACTTAGCACAATTAGATGAGACTCGCCGCAACGCTACATTAGCTGCCGAAGCTCATAAAAAACATTTTAAGGCTCAGTATGATCAAAGCCTTAACCCTCGTATCTATTCGGAAGGTGACCTATTTTTAGTATATGATCAAACTCACGATAAACTAGGCGCTGGTAAATTCGAACCAATGTGGCATGGTCCTTATATTGTTAAGCATGTGCTTGCAAAAGGGGCCTATTAGTTAGTTGATTATGAAGATGTCTCTTTAGATAAGCCCAGAAATGGCCTTTATCTCAAGAGATATTATGCATGATTTTTTGTGTGAATATATTCTTTGTATATTAGTTACATTTTAGAACAGTGTGCCTTAGATTCGTTATTTTTCTTGATGAGTTTTCGCTACTTTTGCTGCTTATCTTGATTGCTCTTGATATTGCAGATGTCGACGTTCCTTCAGACTTACATTGGCTTTTCTGACTGCGCTCGTCGTAGTACACAGAACATATATTTTGTTGCTTGGGTTATCTATTCACCCACTGACGAGTTAGTTTCTATTCATGGGATTTGCCTCGGTAAAAAAATGAAAAATGTTGCAGAATATAGCACTAACATTCAGTTATTATCTGATTCCATTGCATTTGGAATTTGACGTTTGATTGTTAGGTTATATTTGCAACTTATTGTATTACATTTAAACGGTGTTTATGCTATCAGAAATCTGTCTTTGTTAAGAATGTTTTCAGGGGTTCGTCTCTTGGAAAGACAGTTTGATTACATTGAATATCTGCACATTTCAAGAAATTTAAACACATTGGTTGATGCATTGGCGAATCAAGTTTTAAATAGACATTTGCAACATTAAAATCAAAACAAAACAATATTCAATCCATATTGAACAAGATACTCAAATATCGAAAGTAGTAATATCATTAGGTCAAAATAGTTGTGTGTCAAAAAATATTACATCGTTTGTGATCATAGGTTTCAAACACCTTATGATATAAATATGCCCATACATAAAACAAAATTCCAATCTAAACTGACCATCAATTATCCATGATGATGATCATGGTAGAAGAGTATAGCGCGTGCCACCCTGCGCCGATATCACCTGAATGGAACCGGAACACCAATAACATGCCTCTGGTACCTGAGAAGAAAATCATGCGTCCCATTCTTTGGGATGTCAATGGTCAACCTCTAGAGGTTTTGTTCTAGTTCTGCAAGGGCCTCTGCTGCATCAGTCAGTTGTGGAGTTATTGTTGTAGGTTGTGCTTCTCGTCTGTCAAAACGACGAAGCATCACTGGTCGTTTTGGGCCAACATCTTCATTTTTATGATTTTATTAGTATTGGACGATAAAAAATCAAATAAAAATTAGATAACAGAAAAACTCAAAATGAAATATTTTACCTGATGCATCCCACTGTGTTCCTGATGGGAGTGATGTATCAGGGTCACCCCTGAAATCAACCCCTACATAAGGAAAATCCTCAATCATGAATATTTGGCTCCTGAGCCATATAAAAAATTGAGTATATCGAACCACATGACCACCGTCGCCACCATGGCGAGCCATCAATGAAACCCATCGCAACATGTGTGGTTCCCTTGATACCCTCAGATCCGCTAGTGACTGCTAAGGTACCAGGAGTGGAATCCTATCCAAAGCGAAAGATATGAGAATGGCTCCATAGTTGAAGTTCTTCAACTTCCCATTCTTTTCTCTCGTGATTTGGCCTTTCATTTTGACCAACACTCCTTCACACCAGTTGAAAATTGTTCCCCCATAACACTCAACAACAGTCTACATGTGTGCTTTGGTAGCCACATGAGGAGCTGCATTACCACATAATCGGGTAACTGTAAAAGAAATGATATTAAGGTCTATTTGTTCAATAGTTTTTATGTCGATACAGCCATCCTTCAGTTGTGAATCCTGTGTGCAATCTGCACCATATAAGAAGCGGTAGGAAGTCCCCCTGGTTGTGTCCCAAATAAGGAAATTACTCTTCCTCTTCGAGGTAATCCAATGAGGAAATAAATATCCCCTGTCTCGATCACAAGCCTGTGATCCTCGATGATGAATCATTTTTCCTGGACATCCCAGGCATTGACCAGCCAGGTCATGAGTTCCACTTGTGCTTTCATTCTTTGTATTGAAAAAAAATTATATGAACCACAATTCTTCAGCACACGAAGTGTTGTTGGGCTATCCATGGCTTCATTATCATGCAACTCGTGCTCTCTTTCTCTCCACTCAAGCATGATTGGTTTCCTGCAAACAACCATTTATGAATATTAGAAAACTCGTGGGAGAATTTGGAGAAATTTTATGGATAGAAATTTATTTTTGAAAACCCCACAGTGCTTGTGCAGTTTTTATTCGTACACAGTTTATTTTTGCGCACGATTTATGTATAAAAACCATGGTGGCCCGATTATTTTTTATATTAAAAAATCATCGGGGTGCACGGATTCTGCCACAAAAACCTGCTCACCCCTGAGGACGGATTATAAAACCTTATTTCCTCCTAAAAAATGACCTAAAAACATAAATTGAAAAAGTAAATGGATCAAAATCAAGATAATGAAGAGATGAAATACCTGGAACTGACGGTTTGCGAAATGGTTGGTTGGTTATCCTGATATTTGCTCCATAAGGTTTATGGTAAAAACTCCTTTTCATTGCTCTAAAATTCAAAAGGTAAAAATGATTTGTTCTGACCAATTTTTATAGGTTTTCATGAATAAAATAATATTATTTTATTTATTTTTACCTTTAGAAGTTAAATTTTTAATGTTTTTACCATGATTGAGAGCAGATGATTATAATTTTTTGAGTTTTTGTGCAGGGAACAGATTGTGTCTAAAAATGAATCATTTTGACAATGAGTAAACTTTTATCACTTTTTCATGTTCTCAAAAAATATTAAGAAGTGAAACCTTGGATTCCTCTTTTAAGCACTTTTCAAACTCTCTAAACATGAAAATATCGTCAAGCACTTGACTATTTGAACTCGTTAAAATAAATGAACATTCCTCTATTCAGTATAATTTTACCCCTTTTCCAGACTGAACTAGACTAATTACGAAAAAGGTATACGTTGACTAAGCATGGTCAATAGAGTTCTCTCCTACATTGCTTTATCTTTTTTCTGGTTCAAGAGACTAAACTTATGAAAAATAATACTGCGGAGTTTACTTATGTTTTTCTTCTGACTCTTTAAAAATGAAAAACACTGAGTTAATCCTATGTTGGACTCGTTAAAACTAAATAGTGCAGGACCTATCGATAACAACAGGATCGAACCACTCCTTCTTAGGGTTCATTAAAAATATTGAGATGGACTCATCCGAAGGATGATCTTACAAGAAAAGAAAATATTATCCTCCTCAATCTTGACAAAAATGAAGAGGTACTTGTCAGCAATGGTGGGGGAAAAAGTGAGAAAAAGAATCCATGTTTTATACTTGTTTTTAAAAGCAGCATGTCACTCTTGATCATGACACTTTGTTGCACTCATGTCTGGGGTGGGTAATCCTTTTGTCTTAATATAGTCACTCAAACCTCATTGAAATTCTTCAGTTGGTTTTTGGTATTTTCTTTAAGTCAAATGCTACCATGTCATTTACAGTGTCGTTATGTGTTCAAGAGAAAGTACAATTTCAAATTATCTATTCATTTCAAACATTTGTCTCCATTCGTGTTGACCATCCCTAAGTCAATCCTTGCAAAACATTTCTTCAAAACTTGACCTAATGGTTTCGTGTCGTACAACCTCATGCAATGGATCACTTTCTATCGACATCTGCTCATTATCTAGAAAGTTGATTTAGAATCCTATGAGTACTTTAGAATCTGCATGCCATAATGGCAGGTTTCTCGCCTTCAACGACATGTTTTCATCATTGGCCTTCGATTGAATGACTCTTGGAGTGTTCGATTGAAAATAATTCTTTCACACTTCATAGATTGTACTGAAGTACTTTGAGAGTCATTGTCATTGTTGGTGGTTTCTCTCACACTTGTTAACGGTTTTCATCATTGACCAGTAATCAAGTGGTTTCTGCCATGTTCAACTTCGAAACAATCAATCGCATGGATAGATTCTTACTAGTTCGAGAAGCAGAAATCAAGACCCCAGATCTAGTTTCAACCATCCAAGCTGCAAGGAGTTATGTATTCATGATACAGTAGACTTCTTCATAATAGATGGTTGCACCCATACTGTGTCTACTTTTGATGTAATGCTAAAGTCATATCTGTACCAGAACATTTAGTTATTTTTTCTCTAAGTATGGGAATGCCTACCTCAGTGATGATTATATATATTTGCATTGAATGTTTCTTACAATTTTTTGACCGGTGTCTCCAATCCAATCCTTGGAATGATAAATCGCTTCACTCTCTCGAAAAAATTTCTCAGACTTCGCACTTTAGGGGGCAACCTGTTACACGTGATTTTGTCACCATGACATTTTATTGTCATTATGGATCTATCACCATCCATATTCATGCTTCCTTAGAAGTCAAAAACATCCATCTTCCTGAACCAAGTCTTGGAAACTAAAAAAACAAAACAAAACAAAAAAACAAAACAAAAAACAAAACAAAACAAAAAAAAAACAAAACAAAACAAAACAAAGAAAACAAAAAAAACAAACAAACAAACAAAAAAACAAAAACAAAACAAAACCTTAAAAGGTTACCTACGCGCTTTTTGTGGTTATTTCCCACACATGTGTTGATACTTCTTCTATTAGCCATGGTGATCGCCGCTCTATTCACCAATAAAAACTGCGGACCCCTATAAAGGAAGTAAACATGAAAAAGTAACTTCTAGAAGCCTAGTTGGGCGAATATTCTTCCAACTAGAAGCCTCTAAAGTAGTGCCAGTTCAAGCTATATCCCTCAAATAATGGAGCTTATCCCCTTGGATAAAATAACCCTAATCCCTTCATTAGAGGATCTCATCCCTCTCTTGATGGATCTGAAACTTCCTCAATCTCTCTTTAAATTAAGCTAAAGTTTTAGGGTTAGGGTAGTTGGTTTAACATATAACTGTACATTGAAGATCACACCTTTGTACACAAGGGTTCATTGAAGATAAATCTATGTTGGCCATTCTAGAGAGGAAGGCTTGTCAAACCAAGGGGCTCGATTGTGCACACATATGGGAGAAATTTGTACAACATTAAGGCTCATGTTGTAAAATTGTTCTTTTTTATTCTTGATAATACATATGGATCTCTTTTTCTCATTGTGTTTTTTTTTAGACTCATGGAAACAATGTCAATAATTAATCTCCTTGATCATTAAGTTGAACTTGTGTTTTTTATTATTATATACTACAGGTGCTTTGATCCATTGCATGTTTTTGATTGCAGGTTCTTCTCAGCATTGAAGAATTTCTTTGGATCGAAAGTAAAATGTCTACATCAAACGTCTCGTTGAAAGTTAGGAGCATAACATCCTCATTTCTAAGTTATAATAATATGAATGCTAATAGTTTAGAGAAAGAGGTAGTCAAATGGTTGTTTGTTTCTAGTTATCTGTTGGGATACTAGGGAGATCGCTCTTGTTCATAAGAGGGATTTATCTAGAAAACAAGGTCACAAGTTCTGACATTCAAAGAAGGTTGAGTCTGGAAATTCAAACCAAAGTACCAATTTTCAAGAAAATATGGCTCCCAAAAGACACACTAGGTAAAATCCAAACCCAAATCCCTCACCAATTGTAAATGACACTAAGAGTTTTTTAAGAAAGCAGAAGACTAAGTCTCAGAAAGTTAGAAAGGCTATTCCTCCACTTGTAAAATAAAACTCCTTGCCTACGAGATTTTCTTCAGAATATTTGTCCTATAATTTTGAATTTGAAACATCTTTGTTTATGTATGAGTCTGAAATTTTTCTTTCAAAAATTATCTTTGATCTTATTTATTTTGAAACCTTTGTACCATTTTCTGAGTCTTCTTATTCTGAGGTTGATAGTGAAGCCTGATCTAATTTCTATAAACTTAAAGTTTTTGTGGAAAAGTTTCAATAAACTTGATACATAGCTTATTTCCAATACCAACAGTAGCCTTTTGCTTCACCACCTGTCACTAAGCCTTCTCACACAGCTACATCATCATCTCTTCTTTTCATACCATCATTACCTCTGCAATTTTTCACTCCATCAAAAACTTTACAACCCCCTCCATTAATAATGGCCAGATTTGCTTCATTGATCTTACCCCAACAACTCAGCACACTACCTCAAAATTATGGTCAAATATTGTCCATTTTTTATGGAACATCAGAAGTTACTGCTTATCAACACATTGTCAAAGAGATTACCAATAATGACACCAAGATGCGCATCATAGCACAAATTTCCTCAGGAGAGGTTAAAAAATGGTTTTGTTCTGTCACAGTTGTTTCAGTAGATAATTCACAGCTATTAAGTGACTTTTTTTATGAAAAAATGGGAGGAGAAGAAGAATCCATTATGAATTCTATCTTAATATAACGCCTTGAAAAGGTATCCTAATGATTTTGTACAAGACTTTACAGCTAGATTCAATAAGATTTATGATTCTATTCCTGAAAATATTGAGCCTCCTCCCTGCCTTTCTTTACTTCATTACCCCGATGGTTTCGATCCTGACATGGCTTACTAGCTGAGGGAAAGAAATCCATCAACCCTTGAAGAAATGCAGAGAAATGCAGTGAGTGTGGAAGCTAATTTGATTATCAAAAAGTTAAAAATCAAGACAGAGAAAAGGTTCACTATAAAGAAAGAACCATATTCTTCATCAGAGGGCAAGCTCGACACCTTGATTAAAACCATGGAGAAGATGATGGATAAATTTTCCATCGTTGATAGACAAGTTGGACCCTCCTTTAGATATCCCATTTTCAGGGTTCAAAACGAGCAGCCTCAATATAGGATCAAGCAAAGGGAACAGAGGGATCAGGATCCACAAAGTCAACAGAAAATTCACACTCCATTTCAACAGAACTACACAGAAGGTCCTATTGAAGAATATGAAGAATATATTTTTGGAGAGAATCATTTATTTGAGGAAAATCAGAAGCCTATTTTCCTCAATGAAGAAGATTAGTTTTCTGCAGAAATTCATACACCGAATGATCAGAAATATGTCTTGTCAAATGATGATATGTTATTAGTACAGAAAAAATATTATCAGAGGGGATATCATAACACTCTTACTCGAGTACTTAGGTAGTATGGTTTGAGGAATAGGAATGCTCCTATCATCTCCAATTAGAAAAAACAAAATTCTCAAACCGATACTTTTCATAAAGAGACAACTACTTCAAATCAAAGCAAAGAGAAGGGACATGTTATTCCTAGTCCTGCAAAAGGAAATGAGGCTTCTACTAACAATAAGAAAAAATATAAACAAGTACAAGATGGAGGACAAAAGAGGGAAATTCCGCATAAAGATTAGCAAGAGAAGAAATATGCATCATCCAAAGAGGTAGAAAAACATTCTTCTTTTTTTAGTTTTGAAAATGAAATCTCTAAACTAAAAGTCTCCATTCCTTTAACTGAAATAGTCAAGAATGACCAGTATAAGTTTCAAGTCGCCAAGTTTCTTTGGGTATATCAGATGTATGATATGGTTAATGTAAGTGATGATCACCCGAAACTTTTATTTGGTTTTATTGTTGATGGTGATTTAGAAGATAGTGAGGTTCCTCTGTTCTATCTTAGCCTCACAATTCATGGTTTTATCCTCCATAACGCCATCTTGATTCTGGAGCGTCTCGTAACCTTATTCCCAAAGCCATCATGGACAGATTAGGCCTAGATATCACAAGACCTTACCATGACCATTATTCATTTGATTCAGTTAGAGTGAAATGTCTTGGCCTCATTAAAGATCTAGTGGTGTCTTTAGAGAAAATCCCAACCAAGAATGTCCTCATGGATTTTTTTGTGGCTGATATCCCTCCTAGATATAGAATGTTGCTCTCCTGGTCATGGGGAGCAAAACTTAGAGGTACCTTGCAACTCAAATTTTCATATGCTACTATACCGGTCCCTGGTCAGCTCAGAAAACTATACCGGGAAAGTAAAATGAATTACATGATCAGTAGCAAAGAAAAACCTAATAATCACCCCATACATTTTGTTCCCACAAATTTAGAATATTATATCTTATTCAGTGATCAGTGTTCAGCATCTTTAGATATTTTTATTGAAGAAAAGATAGAAATTTCTGAGTTTTCAAATTTTGTTTTAGAAATTGCAGATGCAGACAATCAAGAAAATATGCCAAGTGGTTTGGAACCAAGCGCATCAGCCCAAAAAAGATATGAAACAGTGAAAGACACAGAAATTTTTGGTACAACAGACCTTTATCAAGCAGCAAGTAAAGTTCAATCATCCGATTTGCAGCATACCGATGAAGAAATTGGTTTGTGGACGATGGACTTCGATGGAGCCTTGGCTAAGGAAGGGGTTTGCATTGGAGTATGGATTCGTAGCCCTATAAATCAGTCTCTTAACATTCCTCCTAATGTTCAAATGTCCTCTTACAATTTATCATTCGATTGTTCGAACAATGAAGCAGAGTATGAGGCTTTGATAGCTCGCTTGAAAATTCTTAAGAAGTTAGGTGCCAAGAAAAATTTTGTGTATGGCAACTCCGAATTGGTAATAAAACAAGTCAAAGGGGAATACCAGGCTAGGCATCCTAGGATGCGAGCTTACCGAAATGCAGTATTAGATATCCTCAATACTTAATTCAGTATACTTTGTCATTGATCCTAAGGGACAACAATATTATTGTTGATTCTCTTGCCACTTCGGCCAGCATGTTTAAAATTCCATTGTATCCCAATAAGAAGTATGAGATAAACGTCAAACATCACCCTGTTATTAGGGATAATGTTCAGTATTGGCAGGTATTTCGAGATGAAAAACATATCAACAAATTTTTGCAGATGGAAGAGGAATTTGTGAATTTGCAAATCGATGACCAATTTTTTGAAAATGACCAAGAATTACATGCAACAGAAATGAAAGTACTTCAACTAAAATACAACTCCATTCCTAGAGGTATTGTACCTTTGGAGGAGATTTTTTATCAAGATGATGTTTCACGCAAAATGACCATGCTGCCAACAGAAGTAGGAGTGGAAGATCTTAATCTTGGTACTCCTGAAAATCCCAAGATAGTAAAGATTTAAAAATCCTTGAGCCAAGAGATGAAAGTTAAATATGAAATTCTTGTGTCTTAGTTTGTTGATGTTTTCTAATGGGACTATTCTGATCTGAAAATTTATGATAAGAGTATAATTCAGCATACTATTCCTTTGAAATTGGATCATAATCCTTTCCACCAGAAATTTAGGAGAATCAATCCCAAGCTACTTCCCTCCATTCAAAAATAGGTAAATAGGTTATTTACTGCTGGTATTATAGTTCCACTTCACTTCTCAAACTGGATGTCTAACTTAGTGCCAGTAAGGAAGAAGACCAAAGAAATTTTCTTGTGTATAGATTTTAGGAATCTGAATAAAATGTCGCTGAAAGACAATTACCCACTGCAAAAAATGGACCATATTCTGCAAAGGATAGTTGGATCTTCCAGTCTTTCATTGTTGGACTGATACTCCGAGTATAATCAGATTTTAGTCCATCTAGATGATAAGGAAAATAAAACCTTTAAAACACCATGGGGTACCTTCATGTACACCAAAATTCCCTTTAGATTGCAAAATGCAGGAGTGAATTTTTAGCGAGCGATGGAAATTGCTTTCTCCAATGAAAAGGATGTCTTCTTGGTCATCTATCTTGATGATATCACTGTTTTTTCCAAGAAAAATGAGCAACACTTGCAGCACTTGAAAACAATTTTTCAGAGATGTAGGAAATTTGGCATATCGTTGAATCCTAAGAAGAGTTTGTTTTCTATGGAGGAAGGAAAATTGTTGGGCCACATCATTTCAAAAGATGACATCTGAATATATCCTTCAAGAATTGAAGTGATTTAGAGCTTGGACTATCCGAGAATCAAAAAGGAGATTCAATCATTCAATGGTAAAATCAATTTTCTAAGAAGGTTTGTTCCTAATCTTGCTAAACACTTAAGGAAAATTATTGACCATGCTGAAGAAATATAGTGTAGTAAAATGGTCTGAGGAATCAAATAAGACTTTAAATCAAGTAAAAATATCTTTATCTCATGCTCCTATTCTTATTAGTCCATATTACACACTTGATTTCATCATATTTTCCTTTGCTTAGGAGCATACTCTAGTTGTTTTCATTATGCAAAAGAAAAATCAAAAAACAGAACAGCCCATTGCTTTCTTCAATAGAACCATTAGAGATGCAGCTTTGAAGTACAATATCCTTGAAAAACAAACCTTGGCGCTAGTTAAAGCATTGAAGGACTTCTGAGTCTATATTCTTCATTCTCATGTGATTGCATATGTACCAAATTTTGTTGTCAAAGATGTTCTTACACAGAATGATCCTGAAGGTCGGCGTGGCAAACGGATCGTTGTTATGTTGGAGTATGAATTGCAGATCAAGCCTACAAAATTGATTAAGGGACAAGGCTTGGAAAATATTATGGCGGACTCCAAACTCCATGCTCTGGAAATTGATTTTATTGTTGCATTATCTGAAGAGAAAGAGGCTAATTCATTACCTCAGGTATTTGAAATATTTATTTCATCTCCATGGTACGTTGATATTGTTTATGTTTTGAAACCCCTGAATCCTTCTCCTGGTTCCCTAGTATTAAATATAGATCTTTGAAGTTGTGGGATCTTAAGTATTGTATCTTTAACAATGCTTTGTATTGGAAATATCCAGGTGGAGTGTTGTTTAATTGCTTGGTAGAAGGAGAAGTTGAAAAAGTGATGAATGACTTTCATAAAGGTGACTATGTTGGTCATATTTTATGGAATACTACAACAAATGAGATTTTGATGGTTGGCTTCTATTGGCCAAGTTTATTTTTAGATGTGTATAAGACTATCATGAGCTATCACGAATGTCAAATTTTTCAAGGAAAAAGAAAGCTTTGTCGCTACCCTTAA
The DNA here is from genome assembly GCA_034641835.2 of Pinus albicaulis. NCBI lineage: Eukaryota > Viridiplantae > Streptophyta > Pinopsida > Pinales > Pinaceae > Pinus > Pinus albicaulis. The sequence continues at coordinate 824,553,030 of CM076577.1, forward strand.
AACCCATCGTAGTTCAAGCACCTTTCCAGCAATGGGGTCTTGATTTCATTGGCGAGATCCATCCTCCTTCATCAACTCAACATAAATGGATAGTCACTGCCACTGATTACTTCATAAAGTGGATTGAAGCCATACCGACGAGGCAAGCTATAGATTCTATCATCATTCCATTTTTGGAAAGAAATATCTTGTCTCATTTTGGTTGCCCACAAAAAATTATTACTAACAATGCACATGCCTTTAAGTCTAAGAAAATGATTGACTGTTGTGATAAATATCACATAATACTTGGTCATTCTAAAACGTGTTATACTCAAGGCAACAATTTAGCTGAATCGTCAAAAAAATAAATGGTGAATATAATTAAGAATCTATTGCAAAAGAACAAGAGAAATTGGCACAAGAATCTCATAAATGCTCTATGGGAGGATAGAGTTAGCATGAAGAGATCAATTAATATGTCGCCTTTTCAGCTTATGTATGGTGTTGACACAATGTTTCCCACTTCTTTAGTTGTAACAAATGATGAAAATTCTACAATATATCGACAGTGAACCAAATGATATCCAGTGAAGAATCAGTCAAATGATTCATTTATAGCAGACACGAGAAGAGGTCTTCAATCATACTTTAAAACTTCAGGAGAAAATCAAGAAAGTGTATTACAAGAAGACCAAATACGGTGATTTCAAAGTAGGAGATGTTGTCCTTTGGTGGGATGCCCATAATGAAGATAAAGGTAAGAACGGTAAGTCTGATAATCTATGGAAAGTTTCATACAATATCACAACATTCAGAGGTAATAAGGCATTCCTATTAGAAGATCTTGATGGGCAAGAAATTCTGGGAGGACCGGTGAATGGTAGGTTCCTCAAACACTACCTTACCTAAGTTTGAAGAAAAAGTTCATTTTCACAGCAAATATCACTTTTTATTTGTTGTCAAGAATAAGAAGTTGTTGGAGAAGTTTGAAGCCCAAGGATAAGGCCATGAGGCTTCTAAAATCAGCTGATGTTTTTCTTTCAAAAAATTTCAAAAAGTTCAGTCAGATTTTCAGTTCGTCGAAGTTGTTTTAGTTTTCACTTTTGAGTCCGTCACCCAATGGATAAGGCTACCTGATCTAAGGTGTTCTTCACACTTCCTAAAAGAGATGCCATCCCAATCTAGATCCAATTTTAGTGCCAATATTCAGTGATCAATATGTACTCTTTCAAATTTGTCTAACAGTGGTTCTAGGTCAAAATTTTACATTTCCAAGTCAGTTTTCAAATAAAATTTTGATCGCTAGATATGGCTAGGTTTTTTTAAAAGCTACTCCCTCTATTCTATTCAAGGTTATTTTCATTTCATGGGTCATGTCCTTCATTTTCATCTAGATTCTCAGGTTAAGTTTTTGTGTTTTCACCTACATTAATGTCTAGGTGTATTTCATTTCGCCTCCATAAAAGTCAAAAAGATGTCATAAAAAGGGAAAAAAGAAGAGTCATTCACTTCCACCATACAAATTTATCTTTAAAAGGGAGTTTGCTTAGGTAGGTGAATAAAAAAAGGACAATTTGTCTTCTTTCAAAAGCTTGTTTATTTGTTTATATACACTTGCTATTAAAGATATGCAATATATACACTGTTGCACTGCGAACATGACCTAGAAGCGCCACCTCTGCTCTTTTCTTTCTGGGTTCAGCTCCAATGGAGGCCGGTGGGGGTGTCGAACCTGCCCCTCACCTACCCGAACTGATTACATTCAAGAAGCTCATCGCTGGATCTCACAAGAGACCAATATCTGAGGCACAACAGAAGTTCTTTAAAAAGTTGGACTGCATCCCAATTGTAGAACTACCAATAGAAGAAACTTGCAGATCTGCAGTCAATCTAGCAGACAGAGGGCTCATCGGACAATTTACCGGGCTCTGGCCCTCTCCCAAATCCGTTGAAGCATGGGTGCAGAGAAATTCTGAAGGAATCAAGAGCCATTTTTTTGGAAAAGGATTCTATGTGTTCGTGTTTGAAAGCTCGGATGACAAAAATCTCATTTTCAGAAACGATCCTTACTTCATGGGGCCTCAAGGTTTATACTTGAAAAAATGGACCCCTGACTTCAACCCAGCCCAGGACGTTCCGTCTGTTGTTCCAGTCTGGGTCCATCTACCTCATCTCCCATTACATTGCTGGAATCAAAAAATTTTGCAGGCTATCGGCAACTCGCTTGGAAGGTATATTGATCAAGTTGTTCGAAAAGATCAATACTCCTGCGCACGGATCTGTGTGGAGGTTGATCTGGAGGAAGGGTTACCAGAGGCAATCAAACTTACAGCAGTTGAATGGATGCACATCCAGGAGCTAGATTATGAGCAACTACCCTTCAAATGTCGGCACTGTCACGGCTACGGCCACTTCATAAGACACTGCAAAAAAAAGGAAGGAGAGGAGATCGATAACATGAAAGCAGAACAATGGACCACAGTGCAGAAAGTAGGGACAGCAAAACCCAAAACTAAAAGAATACCAAAGGGAAATAACCCCTAACCAATGGGGCAAGAACAAAAATATGGGACCACCATCCCCACCTCGAAATCAGGAGATCAAAATGCAGAGTCCAGCAAGGCCATAGAAACTCTGGAAGCAAACAGGAACAACAGAAATCATTCAAGACCCTCCCCTAATGGGAAAGGAGGAGAGGAGCAAGGGCAAACCCCCAAAGTATCTCCCTCTCCCTCATATGCCGACATAGCAAGAAATAAAGTGTATGATTCACCAAGCTCCTCAGAGGACGAGATCATAGAAAGGCGTGCCAAAAGAGCAGGAAGAAATTCTCACAGAGAAGCGAGGGAGGAAGAAGCAGAAAGATAAAAGACTCAAGGAAGTCAACCCACTATAGAAATGTCAATTGGCAGAAACACAAGGACAAGGCCGCCAAAAGGAGGAGGCCCAACTTCCCCGAACAGTAAGTAATGAGAATCGTCTCTTGGAATTGCAGAGGGCTCGGGAACCCAATGAAAATAGAAGCGGTCAAATATCTTATGAAAGCAGAACCTGCAGACATCCTAATGCTCCAAGAGACAAAAATTGAAGGGGAAGCCCTTCTAGAGTTCAGCAAAAATAAATGGCAGAAGAACATAGGAAAAGCAATAAGCGCAAGAGGCTCCTCGGGTGGAATAGCAACCTTGTGGAAGGAAGATCACTTCAAGATCGTCAATTCACACAACACACAACACTGGTGTTTCACAGAGCTAAAGCATATATAAACTAATTTAACCATTTCACTAGTCAATTTATATGTACCAGTATTGTATTCTGAAAATAAAGACTGTTGGAAAACATTAAATGAGTTTTTGCAACTAAATTATCCAAACAATATAATCATAGCTGGAGATCTAAATTTAGTAATGAATGAAAAAGAAAATAGAGGGGGCAGGAACAGCAAGGATAAAATGATCTAGGTAGTAGAAGACATGATACAATAATGGGATCTATTGGACTTTAAACCAAGAAAAGGGCTCTATACCTGGACAAATAAAAGGACAGGGGAAGACCATATATTCGCCAGACTGGACAGGTTCTTGGTCCAAAGCACAATGTTGATGGAAAGGAAGCTTATCTCATCAGCCATCCTTCCAAAGCTCACCTCGGATCATAAGCCCATCCGGCTAATGCTTGAGGAGGAAGAGAATTTGGGGCCAATCCCATTCAGATTTAGCCCACTGTGGAATGGAAAGAGCGGCTTTGTAGAGACGGTCTGAATGGCATGGAACACCTTAGTCAATGGCTCTCCCAATTATGTATGGGAACAAAAATTAAAATTAACAAAAAATGCACTCAAGGAATGGAGTAAACTTCCAAAAAATACACCCAAAGACCAAAGAATCGAGGCAGTGCAACACTTGGAAATTCTGCAAAGTGAAATGGACACAATTGATATAAAAAAAACAGAAATAGAAAAGGAGAAAGTAGCCCAATGCAAAACATTCCTCTCCTTTAGAAATGAAGAAGAGTATTGGAGACTAAAGTCCCTGAGTCTCTGGCTGGAAGCTGGAGATAGAAACACATCATATTTTCATCGAAAATGTAGAGCTAGACTCTCCAGGAATCACATCTCAGAGATCACGTCCTCTGATGGGAGGCTCTGCAAAGGAATAGAACAGATAAAATCTGCTGCAGTATTACATTTCCATCATCTTTACAGCAAAGAGAAAGAGGACTGTGAAGAAGATAAAAAAGAATTCCTGAAGAACATTCCGACATTGGTCACCACAGAGGACAATACAGCATTATTGAAGCAAACAAATGAAGAAGAAATCAGCAAAATAATTTGGTCCATGAACCCAGACAAAGCCCCTGGGCTAGATGGGTTCACTATTCACTTCTACAGGATATGTTGGGATATAATAAAAACAGATCTAATTAGAATGATAAAAGGATTCTTGAAGAAAGAAAAAATGGGGGGTAGCACCAACTCAACTTTCCTCGCTTTAATCCCGAAAGAGACAAACCCCTCATCCTTTGATAGGTTCAAACCAATCTCTTTGTGCAATGCCTCATATAAAATTATCTCAAAACTTCTTGCAAATAGAATAAAGCCACTGCTGAGCAAACTCATATCAGATTCGCAAGGGGGCTTTCTCAATGGGAGACATATCCTGGACAATGTAATCCAAGTCCAGGAAGCCATGCATTCCAGCAATCTTAGAAAGGAGAAAGGTATGATGATCAAGTTAGACATGGCTAATGCCTTCGACAGAGTCAAGTTGTCTAATCTATATCAAGTTCTAATCTCCTTTGGATTTGATCAAGAGTTTGTAAATCTTATCCAAGCATGCACCAGTAGTCCATGGATAGCACCTTTGGTAAATGGGAGGCCAGCTGATTTCTTCCAAGCCATGAGGGGGTTGAGACAAGGATGTCCCCTTTCTCCATTCCTCTACATCTTAATGGCGGATACGTTGAGTAGAAAGCTGGAGCTTGATATGATAACAGGAACATCCCCAGGTTTAAAAATAACAAAGGACCATAAAGCAATAAACCATGCACTATTTGCGGATGACTCCCTCATGCTGGGAGGAGCTTCAACTAGAATAGGCTCTGCATACAAAAATACTCTTCAAGCATATTGCAAAGCATCTGGAGCTCTAATCAGTGAAAGGAAAAGTGTAGTATATAGTTGGAATACAGAGGAGGAAGAAACTCAAAACATAGCAAGCAACTTGGGGTATAATGGATACGCAAAATGGGAAAAAATAAACTATCTTGGATTGCCACTAACACTGGGCACAAACAGAGTCAATTTGTGGGAAGGAGTAATTACAAAAATCAGAGGCAAAATCACTGCATGGGGTGGCCAATGGCTAACTCATGGAGGAAAATTAACCCTTATAAAATCAATGTTGTCATCTCTGCCAATTTATCAAGCGTCATACCTGATGGCACCCAAGTCGATCTCAGGACAGATTAATAAAATCATGAGGGATTTTTTGTGGCAAGGAGGCAAAGGAAACCAAAGAAAATTTCATCTGGTGAAATGGGAGATAGCAAAGCGAACTTTTAAGGAAGGAGGCCTTCAAATTCGAGATCCGAACTCTGCCAACGTATCTCTGGGATGTAAAATACTCTGGAAACTTCACAGTGACCCCAATCATCCCGTCAGCACAGCTCTAAGGCATAAATACCTACCAAATGAAAATCTAAGAAACTTGCAGAACACAAATAGCAAAAAGAGCTCGTTGCTATGGCTGTTATGTATTAAAGGGCAGCGTTTTTTCACCCGGAATTTATATCGTATCCCTCGGAATGGTAAACACGTCAAGCTGTTGACTGATAGTATAATGGGCCACTCACCATTAGCCACACAAGACAGCCTGCATGAGATATCTGCGTTTTTAGAAAACAGAGGAGACAAGATGCTCTATGATATCTCAAAGTGGAACGAGTCTGGGTTTTGGATTGATTGGGATTTCAGAGATATCCCAGCTTGCCTAATGCGGAAAACAGGAACTTCGTGAGGCCGCCCCAGTGCATAAATCAGAAAAGGATAATTGGGGATGGGGACCTACAGGAGCATACACCTCAGTCAAAGGCTATGAATTGATGCAAACACACAGAGACCAAATTCATCCAACAAAGTTTTGGAAAGAGGTATGGGATCCAATGGCGTTGCCCAAGGTAAAATCCTTCTTCTGGACACTAATGCATAGAAATATCCTGACCGGTGAAAACCTTATGCAAAGAAACATTGCAGGTCCGCAAAGGTGCACACTTTGTAAAGAAGACATGGAAACCATGGATCATTTATTTGTTGAATTTCCATATGCAAACAGAGTTTGGACCCACACTCTTCAAGGATTAAAGGTTGTAATCCCCACTAAAACTTCAGTTGTGGACTTATTCCTCTCATGGAAAGAGCGCTACCCGTCGCTCTCCCTAAACTCCTCATGGGCCAGAATCTGGATCACTCTCCCCAAGCTAGTGTGTTGGAAGCTATGGCTAGCTAGAAATGAGCAGATATTTAACAATGTAACTTGGACCCCCAACATGGTAGCAGAAAAAGAAAAAGGACTCCTTCTAGAAATTTTGAATTCTCAGAAAATCAAAGAGGACAACTCGATGCAGCAAGAGGAAAATAATTGGCTTGGCACTCAAGCATTCATCCAACGGATACACAACACAGAAAAACCCCTCAAAAATCCTAAGTGGAGGCTAAGAGAAAAGGATGAAGCTTTTCAGAATTTGTGGATGAAGCAAGGAATAACAAGAATTTTTTAACGGTGCCTCTAAAGGCAACCCCAGGATAGCAGGAGCTGGAGGACTCATATACTCTTTTGATGGAGGCATCAAAGAAACCTTTAGTTGGGGTCTAGGACAGCGAACTAACAATCAAGCAGAAATCCTTAGCTTGATAAAAGTATGCCAAATAGCCAAAGAAAGAGGACATCGAGAGCTGCAAGCATTCGAAGACTCAGAAAACCTTATCAAAATAATACATACGCAAGGCCAATTCAATGAAGCTGGTTTAAATAAGAATTTGCAAAGGCTAAGATACCTTCTCCAAGACTTCACTTCCTTAAAATGCCATCACATTCTCAGAGAATCAAACAAAGAGGCAGACTTCTATGCCAACAGAGGCTGCCTCTTGGCCCAAGGAGACCTTAGCACAAATGGCGAAGATCCAGAAACAATCTGTATACCATGAAAATAGAAAATTGCTGGAAACAGAAAATGTAAAAGAATTGCGCTGAAAGATGTAAGACTGCGGCCATTCAGAGTTCTCTACTAATAAAATCCATACCCGTTTCAGTTAAAAAATAAAAATAAAAAACTTGTTTCATTGTCAAAATATTCAAAAAGAAAAGTGTTCTTCAAAAAGGTCATGTTTTCACTAAATGACAAAAAATATGTTTTTATTGATGTTATTAAAGGGGAAAAGTGATTTATTTAACTCATGTTATCTTCCCTTGCTCGATAAAGTGTATCTCTCACCTTTAGAATGTCTTACCATTACCAAAGGTGGAAGAAAATTGGAAAATTTTGCAAGAAAATCCAATTTTCTATGCTTTTGGAGGCTTTGCAATGTTTCTGAAGGAGAAATGCAATGTTTCTAGGGCAGCGCGATGCTTCTGGGTATTAGTGCTACACTTCTGGGTCAGCGCTACGTTTCTGAAAAGACTGCTATGTTTTTTTCTTTTCACTCTTCAAATCATCTTCTAAAGCTTCAAAACCACTATGAAAACCTCATATGACCTCCAAAACCAATAAGTGGTTACATTAACTGCCTTCTTCAAGTCAATTCATGATTGTATGAGTGTTTTCTATCATTAGGGTTTTGTTCTCCTATGTTTTAGGTTTTCTCCTTTATTTATTGGTTTAGGCCATTGGATACCCTTTTCCCACCATCTAAACCTTCACTTATCCTTCAAAAACCCTAACCTAAACAACCCCTACCACTCACAGGCCTCCTTACCATTTTTTTAGCAAAACCCCAAGTCCCCACTTCACTTCCACAAGAAAACTAGAAAATCTCTGTGTTTTCTTATTTTGAACCATTTCCCCATACTCATTTCAAGTAATTCCACCTGTATCCTCAAGCTAACATATCACCCTACTTTCTCAATTTTTTGGAATATTTTCCTCAACCTCCTTATACCTCATCACAACAACTAAACCTCATATCCCCTTTTTTCCCAAATTCATCATCCCTACCCACTCATTTCATCTAGGAGGGATTCATCCTGTTCATAAGTAGTATGGAGAATAAAAATAAATCTCACAAGGGAGGTCACCACTCTAGATTTGAGTCATCCATATTGCAAGAATTTAATGCTTCCCCATATGCTAAAATATGTTTTGAAAACACTGGATGTCTGAGATTTTGTGAGGATATCATGTAGGTAGGATGTCATGCCCCATTGACTACCCTTTTTTCCAACAACTTCAACAGAGAAAAGGCCACCATTGTAGACATTGAATTCACTCTATCAGTAGAGGCCATCACTTCAGCAACAGGGATTCCAAATGAAGGAGAAGTTTGGTTCAAGGGCATGGAATTGGACCTTGAAAACTACCCAATGTTCCTAAAGCCTCATTGCAGAGATGAACCTGAACATATTTTCCCTTTCAAGCATCTACTTGATAAGTATGCCCCATTAATTAAGCTAATCAAGAAGTATTTTACATGTGAGGGAATATTTTCAAGACTGTACAAATACCATGTCATGTTACTAATTCACTTCACAGCTACCAAATCACTCAATTTATCAAACTATATGTTTAGGATTTTGGTAAAGATGGCGGAAAAAGTACAAAGCAAAGGTAGAAATATTCATCCCAGTCTATTTCACCATGGTTTTGTTAAGTTGATTGTTATGCACCAACCCTCAGCAAACAACATGACCTGGGAAGCTTTAATGGAGAAAGTAGCATCATCTCCTGCTATTATTCCACCTATTGTTCATAGCACAACATCAATACAACCAAAGGAGGTTGGCTCTTCTAGCAGGCAGGTTCATATTTCAAAAACACATAGGGTTGAGATCAGAGAATGGTTTTTTCTCCCAAGACCATCAGAGGTGTATTGGAACCTGAAACTACACCTGAGCAAAGACAAATAATGGATCAACCACCTAGCCATGATGGTGAGTCACCATTGCAACACCATGATAAATAATCACCCTTAGAAGTTGACATGACAAAACAGGAGAAAGATAATTCATTTGAGGAACTCATAAAGGATAAATATGAGGAAATAGAAAATTTGAGAGAGGTTTTCTCAGTTGCAAATTCTCAGATCACATTCTTATAGCAAGAAAATCTTCAGTTAAAGGTGAAATTACTCCTCCAGGACAAGCCAAAGGTACATTTTTATGCAAATAAAGGCAAAGGAAAAGAGATATTAGATTATTATCAACTAGAGGATGAATGGGTTGGAACAAAAAGAATAAGACCAAGGATAAGAGGCCTCAAGAAGGCACTTCGGAGAGAAAGAGAATCATCAGCTCCTAAATCAGGTTGGCAGACTTTTGATGAGCTAATTCTTGATGAAATCAATCACGACAGAGAGTATTGGCTTGATAGGGTCAATGGACACCTTGAGAGGCCATTGAAGAAATCTAAAAATAACAATAACCTCCAGAGACATATGGCCAATCATTATTGCGCCGGGAACAGAATTTCACAAATCAGGCTCAAACAAGTGAAGAAAAAGCTTAAAGAAGCTCAAATGAAGCTTAAGGAGAAGGAAAATTTAGACCTCCTTGTTGAGGCATCCATGGTTGTTTATCCCATCCTCCACAGGTTTTATAAATAAAAAAATTGGTCAATTTTGAGCACTTTTTGTATTTTTGATGATTTTTGCACAAATCTGGAAATTGTGTCTCCACAGAAGCGTCGTGCCTCGGATCTTCCAAATCAAGATTTTATTACATATTTGGGTGCATCTTGACTAGTACATGCCACATCTAGACTTGGTTCTCCATGACAAGCTCTGGTGTTGAAGAAAAATGCAAAAACTACCTCATTTCTATGCTTCTGACAGTGTTTTGGAGCAAGCGCGACACTTATGGAGTAAGGTTGGGAAAAACCACTTTTGGAGGCATTACTGTGGGTGTTTTCCAAAAATTAAAGGTGCATTGGAAACTAGACTCATAAGGATACTCGGGCCAACTTTAAAATTTTTATTTAGGTGCTCCTAAGTGGGTCTAAATCACCCTTGAACTACTGCAACGCTTATGCCAGACATGTGCGATGTTTCCGCATAGGATTCCTCTCAGAAAACTGTCATGCCTAGAAAACTCCAGAAATTCGATGCTATTTATCCCATGACGTGGAATTTTATGTGTTTGAGTTTATTTTTTCCTCTATGATGAGGAAACATGTAATTTAATGGTGGGGACACACACTCCTAGTCCTTAGCTAAATTTCAGGGATAAGTTTCTAACTTCCCTAGATTCTACGAAGTGACTCATATGATGTAGCTATGATGCTTTTTAGATAGGATTTCGACCCTATGAGGTGTCATGAACTCTATTTTCTATAAGTAGTCTGCCTCAAGTCTTTTTAGATGTTGGAAAGTTGATATTTTGCAATGGAGCTATTGTACAAGATTTTGCTAATGAAACCAAGGACAATGTTGTAGACATACTGTTGAGACTCCAGTGGTATGTGTTATGCGGATAAAATCCTTCTTGCAGAAAAGAACGATCTCCCTAGTATCCTAAGGATATCTAGAAACAAACAACCAAATTCAAACCATTTTCTCTAGACTATTGTGATTCGGAATTATTAATCAACTATGTAAGAGGAGATGCTCCTACCTAAATTCCAACGCTTGATGTAATCTTCAATCCAGTCGCTCCAAAAGAGGTCAATTCAGCATGTAAGACCTGAATTTAAAGACAGGAAAAAGGATTAAAAGCACCTGCAAGATATAACAATTTAGAAACACTAATCTATCTCAGTGATCAAGGAATCTAAGAATTAAATTACTCAAAGAGATACATGAACAACTTAATGAGAAAATAGAATCCATTTGTATTAACTTGTATCTTAAGAAGTAACCTTACAACCTTGTCACCTTGATGTCATGCAGGTTCTTCCGGGGTCCTGAACAGCTGTTTTCATTCGGTATGACAAGCCTTCTGCTCTCTGAACTAGCATGAAACTATGGATATGAGCATGACTCATACCAATGATGCCAAGTATAGAGAGTATAATTTCTTCAGCAATTCTCTTCTATAAGTTAAGAAGTACCCTTGAGAATGAAATATGAGTTCCATTTATAGGAGAATGAAGGAGGTTTCAATTCCATAAAGAGGGGGATAAAGTCCTCTCATAAAGGGATTTTAGCTCCAAATACCAAGGGATAATCTCCATTAATGAAGGGATAGAGGTTCATGAATGAAGGGGCGAAGCTCGACCTGATAATGCTTCTAGAAGCCTCCAGCTGGGAGAATATTCGATCAGCTGGGCTTCTAGAACTTACTTTTTCTTTTATTTTACCTTTTACAGAGGTCCGCAGTTTTAGTAAGTAGAATGTGCGGGATGTGTCGCAGGTTATAGAGCAAGAAACCGCGGTACCGCAGGTAAGAACTAGGAAAAGTGCGGAGTTACGCTTTTTAGGTTTTTAATGAGCTTTTCTCCAATTCCAAGACTTGGTTTAGGAACTTTATGGTTTTGGAACTCTTTAAGGGAGCATAATATAGGTAATGATAAACCCATATAGACATCTAAATGTCACGGGGACAAATTTTAGTGTAACAGTATGCCTTTGAGTATTTTTTTTTCTTAGTAAACTTATCAATTTGAATGTTATTTTATCCATGTTTCACATATATGCTTATTTATGCTAAGTCTTATCATCTTATTGACATAAATCATGCTTTCCATGCTCTATTTTCTATAATATTTTCATGAAATTGTCTCTGCTCTTCTGATGAATGAATTCAGTTTATTGCTCATTCTGACTCCCTCTCTGTTCACTCTATACACAATGAAAATTTAATCATGTTTCTTATCTTACCTACCTGGCCTCACCCTTACCTCTGCAACTAAACCTTTGAATTCAGACCTAAAACCTAGATCTAGTTTCCTAACTATCATTCCTATCCAGCAAAACTCCAAACAAAACAAAAAACCCTAATCTACTGAGCATAATAACTAGCCTAAAACATCATATCCAGTCATCCTTTTAGATGCTAAGTGACATTGGGAGAGCCCTCTCTATTCTTGGTAGGGCTAGCTACCTGACCTAAAGGTTGGTTTGTGGTTACCTTCCTTCAACTCCATTCTCAGCCTTGGGAAGCAGGGGAGTGATAACATAGAGCAAGATTTTTAATGTTATATATATATATATATAATATTATTATATATTATTGTTTTATTACTAGAGAAGCCAAACCAATAACATAAGTTCAATTTACTTAAATTGAAAAATAAATTTTAAGAAAAATTACTATAATAATGCATAATTGTAGCATGCATGATGTCATGGAAGAAAAAACAATATATTGAAACTAGCTCACCTGATCTTGCTAAGATGTAGGGGATTCCATCTGAATTAGTATTTGTGCTTCACCATCATCTGAAGAAGAAGTAAAGACTAGATAAGCCACTTTCTTAGCTAAAATATAATTTTTCTTGCCCATCATGTTCATTTTTTCCATAAGTTCAACCATGAAAACTAAAATTTCCTATTGGGTATCAATCTGATCAGTGAGGACTCTTTTTATGAGTGTTTTAATCTACTAGTATAGGTTGATAATCTGCATGTGGATGGATTCTCATGCCCTGATAGAATTCCATATTTCAGGGATCTAGCTTCTAGTGTGTCTGTCAACTTGGTGATAAGGGATGTAACATCGTACTTATAGAACCTCCTTCTTAACTTAGAGATGGCCTATGTACTTCCTCTAGAATAATTTCCATGTATCAATCCATACACTGATGGGTTGTTGAATGTGCATGGGTCTGAGAGGTATAGGGTAATGCAAATTCTAGGTTAAAAGACTTAGAGGGCCTTCCACGTCTTCTACCTCTGCAGTCGAATGAAACTCTGCATTTAGCCATGAGGAGGAGAGGAATGGAAATGAAACTATTGTAAATTCCAACTAGGATAGAAAAACTAAAGTGTGAACCCACAAAGGAGCACCCAAAGGTATCTCAGATGACATAGAATATAGGTAAAAAACCCACTAGGGTAGGATTCTAAAGCAAGAACCGCTAAAAAAAATAGAAATCCTAGGAGAAATGTGGAGGGGACAAAATTCAAGGGATGCCCCGTGGATTTTTCCTAAGCCAAAGTTTAATTATAGAGGTAGTAAGAAATTTAGGTGGAATACCAAAACCAAAAGTAAACTCACAGGAGGTAGTGAAAACCAAAATCCAAAAGCACAAAGGAATAGGAAGAGGAATACTAAAAAAATACCTATGAACAACACTAGCACTTTTGGCCAAATTTCTGACGACCAAAATGTCGCTATTGCGACACATAGGTGTCCCAAGAGTGACAATTTGGGGTTGGGAAAAACTTCATTTCATGTTCCGTCGCAAATGCGGCACTTCTAATAATTTTCGGAATAGTTACACTTCCAACGTCGGTATTACGACACAGAAACAATTGTTGCGATCCCGACGGAAACAATTTTCGCAATGCCGATGGAAACAATCGTCGCAATTCCGACGGACACGAGCGTTGCAATTCCGATGGAAAATCTCGTCGCAATTCCGACGTCTAAAATTGTAGATGAAAAAAAAAACGTCGGTAAAACCTTTTTAGGCACTTCATTAATAGCCAGAGTCAAAATATTCACATCTTTGTTGGAAAACACCAATTCCTTGGAGACATACCTCATGAGTCATCAATAATACGAACAGGACAAGTTTTATAATTAGAAAATTATTTTCAATTGTAATCATTGTGAACAAGCGATGTGCATGGAACCAAACCTTCTAGACTATGTCACATAGAATAGGAAAAACAAGTGGGTTAAAAAAGTGGTGTGTATTTTTGAAACAAAACTTACAAAATTCTAGGAAATAGCGAATGACATATCTGTAATAGATGTATGAGCAGGAAGGACTTTTTTATATACATAGTGTTCATATGGATGAATGTACATGACATTAAAATATTTTCATTTTTTTAACTGTTATTTCTTTGATGATTCTTTTATATTTTTTCAGAATCCATTGTTTTTCATAATATTTATTACTACTCTATGTTTCATGTGTTAAGAAATAATAACCAGGATGAAGATCGAATGGCCAACAAGGGAACTAGAAATTCCATTGGAACCTTGTTGCTCAGTGGACGAGAGGGATTTTATCCCATTCCTCAATGAAGAAAATTATATTTTTAAGTGAATTGATCCACCGAAGGTGTTGACCACGGGTAGCAAAGACAAGGGAATTGTGGCATGCAAAATTTAAAGGTATAGGAAGCATATCTACCTCAAGGAGCACTCCCAGCATTACCCTTGGGTTGGTGTGGAGAGGCCAGGGCATATGGTTGAGAAATATCAAGTAGGTCATGAAGTCCTTAATCATCATGTCTAAGTGTGGAGAAGTTTGGCATGAGCTCTCCAGGATCGTCCATCCAGTTAGTTATGAATTGTTCACTGAATGAGGTCAGCTAGTATCGGGTGGCAAATGGATGTTAGTTCTGCAGGGGTTCGATTTCAATTCCAAGTGATGATTTATCCTCCATCAACATGGGAAATGCATGGTTTCAATAAGGATGTTTTAAAATTGGTGGTTGTAGCACCTCCTTCAATCATTGTATTGGTTGGACACTGGAGTTCAAATAGTGTTGAACGTTCAATTAGCAGTAAAGGGAAGAGAAACCATAATTATAGACTTACTATGATATGTCTTGAGAGATTAGTATATCAGACATACAAGTATGTGTATGATGAATTTAATAACTCCTTTAATTCAAGGAATGAATTTATCAATGCCTAGAATTTTCTATTTGTGGAATTTGTTTGGGGAAGGAAAGTTGAAATTAGAATTGTACATTCCACCTCCCTGTAGTTTTTGCATGATTTGTGCTTGTGGGAAGATGATAATAGATCTGTGTACTCTATCTATGGTCTATTGTGTTGAAATTAGAATTGTACATTCCACCTCCCCGCAGGGTGTGCATGAGATGTGCTTGTGGAAAGACGATAGCAAGTCTGCGTACTCTGTCTGTGGTCTATTGTGTGAGAAGTTTGAAGATAAAGCAGCTTAGTACCATGAATACCTTCAAGGGAAACATGGGAAAGTTAGTGGATTTTTGGCAAGGATGGCCAACTTACAACGCAATGGAGGGGAAACTCTAAGACAGCTGGAGGCACAACTACAAAAAATGTAGAATGATATTCTTCAAATGAAATTATGGTACAATCAGATGGTCTCTAGCTTAGCTGCAACAATGGACATGATGATTGATCACGAGACTCTAACTCAAAGATCTGTGGATGAGATGCTAGTCTGTGATAGCAAATTGAGGACCTTCAATTGACCCTATGCCATAGGCAGCTAGGTTCCCCTTCCACCAGAGATTATGTAAGTCATTCAATGCTGGATATTCCTGACCTTAATGCACAATTCACTGTTCAAGATAGGAAATAACTTCATGGAGTTACTGCTACTCCATATACTCAGAAATATAAGGTATACAAAATCCTACAAGATATTAATTATTTTTTGGCAGATACATACCACTAGATACCTTAGTAATGCAGTATATTTAGTATTGGTTTTCTTTAAAATTAGGTAAACAAAAATAACTATCTATTCTAGGTTGATTAAATCAATTTTGGAAACTTTTTTGTATGGTCGTGCTCCAAATGTAGACTTTAATATGAAATATATTTCTTGCTACAATTTAAAAGAAATGTTATTAGATTTTGAAGATCTAAAGTGTTTATTCCATACTCATTGTTTAGGCATCTGCTTGTGAATTTTCTTCCTTTCATATTTATAATGTGTATCACTTAGAGAAATTGCATGAAGTATATGCATGTCCTATTGACCAGGAACAAAATAGTATTCATTGTGCCCTGTGTAACCTGACATTTATGCCCCAGATAGCCATAGAAAATCTTTTGTGTGTATTTGTGTTTCATTTTCCCAATTATTATGATAATGCATGGTTCAAATAAAATGTCAAAAATAGCTTCACCACAAGATGAAATTATCTTTATAATGCTTTGTCAAACAGGTATATAAATGGTTACTCACTACTTGGTGTATGCTTGGAGCCTTTTCCACAGTCCTCTACAGGCCCATCAATAATTTTCTTATCACCACGAAAAGAACACTTCCAAGAAAACACCATCTGCAATAATAAGCCAATAGAGCACTTTATTTTCTGAATTAATCATGGAAATCTCTCAATCAAAGACTATATCAAAATTTCCAGAGCATTGACAAATTATCAAGTCATAGAATCAACTTAAATCTATTGGAAAGAAAACACCTACAATACGCTTTGGGCTTCCAACAGGCTTTGTAGTCGCAATGGCATGGAAACTATATTTTTCAGCTTCGATGTTTGTCATTTTACTTAGTTTTAGGTGTTAGTTCATTATTATTTATCAAATGGAGATCATTACGAATGGAGTTCAATGGCATCTTTTGAATAGTCTGATCCTTGTGTATTTTTACAAGAGGTGATGATAAGCTAAAAATTGTTGCTCAATATGCTGAGAGTGACCTAGATATTCCTTGGCCTGATAAGTCGGATAGATTTGGAAATAGTTCAGATGTTAATGGTAATAGAGCATTTTTATCCAACATCTCAATATAGCTCTGCAATAAGAAGGGAAATATGATTAGTTGTGATATGCAATTATCTCAATTACCATCGGAATGCATGTATACTAAAAGGCAAGCATCTTGTAATTCAACATAATAAAAAAGAACATTAAAAACAAGATATTAGTTGGATGGTATATATAATATGTACCTTTGCAAAGAGCTCCTTCAAGTGTTTGGCAAGGATATCAACAGAACCAACAAACTGCCACTTTGTAGGCTACATTTGAAAATAAAATAAAAATAAAAACCCTCCATAATGTCAATAAACAAAATCTGTGTTATATATAATGCTTTGCAGGTATCTTATTTCTATCATTAAATCAAAGCTTAGCATAGTATATTAATTGGAACTAAACCACAAAGACCAGTTAACAATTTAAGTTCCCAAAATCATATGACGTAGAATATGTAACATCTAAAAAGTTCAGCCTGTGATATTTACACAGTTATTTTTTGAACCTAAATTTCCAAAAGAAAACTTTGGTATCCAGTGTTTAAAATTAGTAATATATTAAATATCATCGATGATGTAGACAGAACACAATAAATATGATTCAAGAAACTAATATGGGTTAATAAAATAAGTAAAAAAAATATATCCTTGCAAGAATGGAAATAGAAACAACGGAGTATTGCAGTATAGATTCCTATCTCAAACAGAACAAGGGAGCTTCAGCTAATAGGCTAGCAGTAAATCAAACCAAAGTGAGGCTTACCTCTGACTTGCATGAAGGAATTTTGTAACCTATTGGGGAGCTTCATGTATCACGTGTGGAGCTTCTTATAGTAGCATATTTTCAAATATAAACCTTTATTTTTCTAAAAAATAAACTCCAAAACAAAGAAACAATGTTTGAGGCACTGCATAAGAATGCAGTGTGGCAAAAATACATGATTGTTTCTGCTATGTGTAGGAATATGATGTCTACTAAGTTAGATGAGAGCTACATAATAGAATCTAACATTTATTGTCTCAAGTCATACCTTAAACGAAATTAAGATCCATTTTACAAGAATTACAATCTAGGAAGACTAACTGAAAATTGCAGAGTTTTAACAAAGATTCTAAGCACAAACATAGAAAATGATAAGCCAAATTAATCATCTATTTATTGGTGATTAAACAAGAAAATACCTTTGCATATGAAAGGCTCTATTCGACAACATCCATATTTCTCATCCAGCCAAAATGTATACTACAATGTTGCACTTCCACATGCACATAGCAGATAAGATACAAGAATCATATCAAATGCAAGAATACAGATGCAAAACCTGGGTCATACAATTTATGTGCAAGAAAAACTTTTATATATGGTTTTACAAATCTTGTACACTCTCTTCATGTTTAAGATGAAACTATTTGCATCCTTACCGGAGTATATGATATTTAAACTAACTATTCATAAGAAGAAATGCATTTGAAACCTTTCCAACAACTAGGCTATGAACATCAATAATCCATGTTAGGGGAGCATATGAAATCATCCTGGAAAATACAAGCTTTCCATTTCAAATGCAACTCTAAGTACTTAAAAGAAATATAACTTCCTAAAATCAGATAATATAGAAAGCCACATTGTTTTGGGTCACTTGCAACTTATGAAATCAATTATTTCATATAATAAGATCACATTTATCATTACTTGAAACAACGAGGTTAATATTCTAAATTGGGTCTCCTACTTTCAAGTTATGAGAACTCTCAAGCCAACTCATTAGATAATTAATCCACCAATCTCAATAAAGGTATCTTGAGGAAAGTTTGGGGTGATTTCATCATTTAATCCCCTAAGCAACTATGGTTTATGAACTCAAGCCAATTTTCACTTATTAACACATGTTAGCTCCTCTCATATTAGTCTTCAAGTCCGGGTGCGGATATGCAAGGATGTGACCCCATCTCATTCGCATGTGAGAATTAACCACTATCCTATCTATTGAATTCTCCCTTTTATTTTCATAGTGGAAATGTGGGTCAATTTAGCAGTTCTAAGATTAAATTTAGAATAACTCTTGTAGTCCCTTCAACCAGACTTGAACCCATCTACTATCTTTGTTTTGGTGAAGAAATCACAGATTGCAAGGATGCTCAAGAGAGTGAGTGAACTCTTCAAAGGCATGAAGAGACTATCCAATGTAATAGAGCCTCTCTTTTCTTAGTGACCTCTAAGGCCCCAAAAACGAACATTAATGTACCATAAAGAATGCGACAATTGTGAATCTTTCTATCCAACAAAGAAAGACAATGTATGTTTTGGAAGAAAAGTGTAGTGTGCTTAACAACGTGGTGATCAATCTGATAACTATTCACACTTCACAAACTCAAAACATATACTTCCATCAATTTTTTTTACGTAGATATAAAAAGGGGAGGAGATAGTCTATTAGATTAAATATGGCATGGTAATCGAACAACAAAATTCTCTTCCTTCAAATGTTGGTCAAGAGGAAGCTAACAGCCTCCATGTATTTCACTAATCCTCATGTTTTTTAAAGTAATTGGATGTTTATTTTAAGTAGTATACTTACAATAATAGCTAGGATATAATAATTGTAGACACTAATAAAACTCTCTTTTGTGACTCATGAGTTTCCAATTTGTATGATGCTTTATAACAATGTTATTGGAACTGAACCGGAGTGGTCAAAACTAGTTGATCCAATCGATTAGAGGAAAAAACTGATTTGAACCGATTTGGATTCATATTGATAAACTCTAGGAGGAACCGAAGTCAGATTCAACCATCCAGCACTACAATCCCCATGCTCCACATTTCTTATCCATGACTTCGAAAGTTCGAAGAGTTGGGCCTCTTAGACTTGCACCCTCCCATATTATGCAACCAAACCCCCTCAATGCCTCGAATTTTTCCGAGGGAATGCCATCTACTAGTGCAACGTCCCTTTCAAATTTTTTGATGAGTTGGATGGGGAGATTATCAACAATTATTGTTAACAACATGTCAGTTGAGTCAATAATTTTTTCAATTGAGTCAAGAATTTTTTTCAGTTGAGTCAAGAATAGTCAGTAAGCTATTAATCTAAAAAGTTGCCATGTATCCATAGAACTACCATCCCAATAACAGATGTTGTCAAAAATGAAGTTTTGTAGCCAAAAAAATGCTATTGTGCAAGCTACACCCTAACTTAATAAGTCCCAAGCTCATAAAAACATTGATTCAAATGCCTGCCATCGCAGTGAAGCTAAGAAAGTTGCACCAAATAACCATAAAGAAGGAAGATGTGCCAAAACAAAGAAATGAGTCCATGCCTCTAAGACATCAGTCCAGCCACATTATGAAAAGTAGAAGGAACAACCTCCCAAAATGCAAAAACCATGTGAAAAAAATGGGCCATGTATGTCGAAACCCATGAACAATAAAGTCTCTTACCTGTAAAATAGTTGCATTGAATGTTGTTAATATAGACTTTTGGTGCTAGATCCATTTTGAAGCTTGTCTAAACTGAGTAGATGGACGTGAAAATTTAGTCTTGTAACTTTTTATTCCCATTTCCTTCTAGCTATTGGGAAATGACATGCATCCCATTCTCCATGCTTTCTTGCATCTGAGAGTGTTGAGCAGTGGTGGCTCGAGTAGGGAAATGTATGTCCCCGCTGCAACTTTCAATGTTCATCAACCTTTCTTCACACTCCCTTGCCTCACCGAAATTAGTTCCATCACCATCTACAGTAGTTCTTTTCCCTCCATTTTCTTTGGATGTACTTCTTTTGATTTGGAAGAAGTTAGTTTTGTACCCAATTTTTCTCTAGATAGAGAAGTCCTTCTCTTAGAAATGTTGGATTCTGCAGGTGTTGCACCATGTTTACAATCTCCTGAACCTCTGGACATTTGTGATTTATTCCTATAAAAATTACTCTAATTGTATGGGCAATCAATATTTTGAGCATTCACACTATTGTTTCCAGATCCCTTGTGTATGGTTTAAGTTGCATACCTTGAGCCCATTTTTCTTGAGGGCATATAAGTTGACTCAATATTCATGCCTACGATGAAACCAATGATCAAGCCTATAATGGAGGGTTATTTGTATTGATATTAAAGCATCAAAATGTTCTTATTGGTGATGATGTTAATGATGTGGTTGATATACTTGAAAATTTGAAATTGGAGAGAAAACTGCAAGAAGTGAAGCCTACAAAGTAGCAAAAAGGAAAATTGGGATCTATAAAGATAAATTTCAAAATGATATGAATACAGTGAAATCAATTCTTCCTCAATATGATGATCATTTTAAGGAGGGGGTAACTATAGGTCAAATGTGAGGTATAAATGAAGAAGCCCAAAACAAACTAGATGAGATATGCAAGAGGTTATAAGGTGTAGCTATGACTAATCGAGCTGAAGAGCCACTAGCCCAACCAGGAAAAATTATTTATGATTATTATACTCAAGATGAAATTCTTCAATTCAAGAAACCTAAGAAGAAAAAGTTGAAGAAGCTGGACATTCATCCACTAGAAGTAGAAACAATTTTTGTTGGATTGGATATTGGGATCTTGGTTCTAGGGATTATACAAAAAAAGAAAATTTTCCAAGGAAAATGTAGAAAAGGCAAGCTGAGCTCAAGAAAAGTGCATATCAAAATGCATATAAGAAAGCAATAGACCCTTCCAGAAGGCTTCGAGATGAAAAGTCATTAAATTCAATACAGGTGGATGAAGATGGAGATGTTGTTTTTGGTCAAGAGGATGTGTATTTTTACAATTCATTAGAGAAGACTAGGAAAGTTGCACTTAGTGGATCTAGACCCCAGGCAGTAGCTCATTTAGTAGTAGCTGCAAATGAGGTAAAAGGAAATGGTCAATCATCAAATGAAATGCAGGAAAATAGAGTTATATTTATGGAGATGGAGGATTTTGTGTGGAGTTTACTGTTGAGATGTTGCCATTATTGTCATTGATGGCCCAAGAAAAAAATTTCCACCCATTAATTGTACTCCAAGTAGGGTTTATTATTGCAATAACATGGAAAAAAATGAAGGATTATCACTACACTGTTAAAAATGCTCAGGATGGAGGAATTTTCAATAATATGAAGGATTCTTACATAAATTTCATCTTATGCATATTTATGAAGGATGCTTACATAAATCTGGAAGCATCCAAAGGTCCTAACATCCAACCCATGACCATATTGTACAGCTCTATATGTCAATCATAAATTTGGGTAATCCTCCACATCTTGAGACTGTCTTCGAGATTATGTTATGACTCGTAAGATTCAGATACATAAGAGTTAACGACATAAAATTGAGATATAGTTCTTCAATCTGCACAAAGAATAGACTTACAGGACATGACCAAAGATTAAAAAATAGGAATATAATGAGTGAAGTTTAAATGAAAAAACCAAAACATAGAGGATTCATATACAGAGGTAACCACATAAAATTGATTTCTAGTTCTCCAATCTGCACAGAGACTAGACTTATAGGACTTGACCAAAGATAAATAATATGAATATGATGAGTAAATTTTAAATGAAAAAATGAAAACAAAGTCAGGGGGATCGCAATACTCATGCTGAGGTATGGTTGATTTGAGTGCTTGATTTGACATTTAAATAAACATTTTTTATTGGCATTGCAACCATCATGGAACTGATCCATGATTGGCATCAATCTAAGGATCCAATTTATGTCCTAGAGAATTACATCCCTATTGATCAACAATATTATCTGTAGAATCATCTAAGAAAGCTGTTGTTGAGAACCATTCCTAAAACCAAGACTAATGTTTCGAAAATTGTGAGTTCAAACTTTTGAGCTCCAACTAAATATCCAGTCAGCTCTAACATAATACACGGCTCATCTCTCCTCTAAAGACGTGACAGTTTAGAGACTTCCTATATAAGTAAGAAGTTGTTCAACTACATTTCTCACTGTAATTTTCAAGTTAAGGTACAAAACTCGTGGAGGAAAAATAACAGAACCTTGGATCACAAAAAATACATAGGAAATTAGAAGATGAAGGAAGTTTCAGACTTGTAAAGAATATTAAAAGGAATTTTTAGCAGAAACCATGGAATGGATCGAAGAAAAACACTTGGTTTATTTTTTGTTCTTGGTTAAAGGTTTTTTGGGGATTTATTGATTAGTTCTTTTAGTGCACCTTTGTTGAATATTTGGTCTCCTAGTTGCAAAATTTTTAGATCTCTTGTGACCCAGAATATAGGTATTTAGAAGACGACTTCGGGCCAGAAACAGGAGCAATACCAACTTATTTTTGTCATAGAGTTTTGTATTTGTGATCTCAGGCCACCTATAGGAGTTATTCATTTGGAAGAGATCACAATTTTAAGTTTTTTAGTGAATATTATCCTCATTTTTGTTTGTGACAGGAGAAATGAACTAAAATTTGAATGAGTAATGGAGTTCATATCTGAAGTTACTAAGAACAAGATCTCATTCCTTTACAATTGGGGGCTCGATGTCCGTATTTGATACTAATCTGAATTCCTTAAAGAAAATTAAGGAGCTTAGTTAAGGAGATTTGTGACCTGAGATGGGAAGCATACTTGTGCAATCGTGTTGACTGTTTACTGAAGCTGACATGAAGGACATTTAGCTGCAGACCTTGGAGCATTTATGAAAAAAAATTTGGAGCCCCTTTTGAAGTCTTTCCAGAGGAGATTTTTTTAGCAAATTTTGAGAGTAACCTTCTTAAATACATCCCTATGTAGACTTATAGATTAGATACTTAGTTGATGTATCAAGGTGTGTATAGTGACATTGTAAGAAAAATCTGTGCAGCCTAGTGTACAGGGTTTTTGAAGGTTAAGTGTTGAGATGAATGGTGCATTTTGGAGCACATATTTGAATCTAAAGAGACCCTTTCATTGATGACCTTTTGGTGCAGCCTTTGGAAGGCCTACTGTCAAATGGAAGCCCCACCTATATCTCAAGAAAGTTGTCCTTAATTTAGATATTTCTTCAAATTGGAAGAGCTTACCTACCTATCTTGTGAATAATGTTTGGCAGGTGCAAAGGCTAAAAGAAATTGATAAGAAAATATTCCAAATATAAAATAAGATTAAGCATGAGAGTATGCTTTTACAGGAAGAAAAATAGTTTTTGTGTGATATGAAAGATACATTTGGCCACATTGATAAAATTCAATAACATAGTAAATCTCTAGATCAAGGGTTGGATTCCCTGAATAGATCTTTCAAACAGAAAGGAATGTGTGTGAGAAATAATTTGGTGCCTTGCATGCCATCAAGAAAGAATTTGGCACCTTGAAATTTGGTTTAACGCAACTACATGATTATTTGAATCTAGAGACACAAGGGTCCTTCAAGAAGGGTCTACTGACAAGCAACAACATAATCTATATGGATGGGAGGAAAGAAAAGGGCAACAACATAATTCCAATCCAACATTATCAAACTTTTCTCTGTTATATTTCTATTACAGATAATAAAAACATTACATATTGAAAAAAGTATGATTATACCTTTGTTAAAGCATTATATTCCCCATTTTTGATGTTAAAGCATTCAGAGCTCCTCCGCCTACGCTGCCCGTGTTGACCATCTCTAAACCCCTGAAAACCTCCTCCACCTCTTACTGTTTTACATGCATGCAATGATGATCCCAAGAGTTTAGAGACCAACCGGGTCAATCAATTAGGATGGGGGCTACTCATTGACTTACATATCAGTGCCTCTTCTTCTTGGATTTTGGCCTTACTTTGAACAATTCAATATTATCCATGACCAATTTAGCATTAATGAACCTCTTTGTTACACGATATATTACCATTGGAGCTCCCCTTTCTCCATTTGATCGAAATTCATAAATCATAAGGAAATTTGTTTAGTATTCATCACTTTACGCACTATTGTGATGCCGCAAAAATGTTATGGTTTCTTTATAGTTGCAATGATTCCCAAGTGTTCGGGTACTTGCTTTATGACCTTCTTGATTAATACACCACCTAGAATATCGAGGTAATACTTTAGGTATTTGGCGTGGAGAATCATGACCTCAGTTTCCTTCTATTCAACAACCCACCCAGCATCTTGCGCCGAAACTCGGAGACTTTTGAATCCCTGCTTGATCGTAGTTCATGCGTTGCCTGGTTTGAGAATGATCCCACCCTATAGCCAATGAAAGGCACGTAGAACCCTAAAAATGAAAGGCTCGTTGAACTAAACCCTCCATCGGCTGATAGGTACTCCCTAGTAGTCAAATCAATCTCATAATCCAATAACGAGGATTTTGTGTATCAGAAATGATACCCGAAATAAATATCCTCCTGATCTAGACCGAAGAAACATCCTAATTGTGTGGAAGATCCTCCCATTAAGCCCGAATACTCACCCCATCAAAATGACAGAATAACCATGCCAGCTGCAAGGAGCCCGAAGAAACCGCCGCAATTCAAATTAACCAACAATTAGTCAGATTTTCCAGCCCGAAGTACAAATTAGCAATTCATCCATCCTTTTCCAAATACAATTTCAGTTTTCTTTATAGCTACAAGAATAATATATATCATTCAATGATTTCTGACCTTGCAATAGCGACGCTTTTTCCGTCGGAAGAGTAACACCGCGTGGCGGGATTAAAAAAATTGAGAAATTTTGGGGAACTTTCCGACAATACGTCAAAACTGTCGGAACTAAAGTGTTGGAAAATTGACCACATGTGCTAGTGCAAGGAGCAGAAAAGAAATGAAATAGACAAAAAAAAAAAACCTAAGGCCCAAAGGTTGAGTTTTCTACGAGTCAACGAGTTCTAAACTGAGCCTGAACCATCCAATTTTCTAGCTGAGTGTTATTGCTAAACTAAAGAATAAGGGAAATGTTTCTATGAGAGTTACATCATGCTGAAAATTCCAAAATCTTAACCCACCATGTTTCAATTCAAGCAATAGGAAGTAAGGGGACTAATACATCCAGAGCGGAAAGTGGAGCAATAGGTAGGAAAGGGACCAATAAAACTAGAGTGAAATAATACAAATCAAATAGGAAGTCACCCATAAACTAGCTCAATAATGTCTTATATTTAGTGCTCCTAAGACCTTGATTATTAGCTTCACAACACCCCAGTCTATGATACTCTACCATCCTCACCTGTTTATCTATGTGGATATCAATGGCGACCCACCTCTTCCACCGTCTCAACGATTCTCGACATTTTTGGCATTTTTTCTATAATTTTTGGATATCGAACTTCTATGGCCATTTTATGACCTTAAATGATGTATTTTGGAAAACCCACCCCCCCTCCCAATTTCCAAACGACATTGTTTAGGCCCGCAAAATGGCCTTTGATGCAAACAAGCTACAAATTTAAATAATATCGTGGGCCTGTGGGTTATGGGCCCATATATTTAGAAGCACTCAATAGCAGTCACTTTATCAAAATTTTAAAACTTTAACATATAAGCAATACACATACATCGCAGATCAGAAATTTTACGATATTGCATGTCAAAAAATATAAAAAATAACTTTGACATTAAACATATAATTCTGTCGATGCGAAATTGTGATGACGATGTCGCATCGCAACATCGCAACTTCCACAGCTTATCGCAAATCAGTCACCCGCGAGTTTAAGTCCACACCGATAACGGTTAAACCATAATTCATGCGATGTGCGATATGCGCTTGATCACTATGCCGACATGTGGCTTCTCTTCATCACATCGCAAGTTATATCGTTTAACTTGCGACATCCTAATGCATAAATATAATACTTTCCGATGGTTATATTTTCTCATCTGTCCACCTCTCGTTGTTCTTTTGTGCTGTGATCTTCACCGTATGTTCATCCTTTACTCTAATTCCTGTCGATGGAATTCATGTTTCAATAATCCATGTTCTACCATAGCTTTAATCTATAGCGAAGTTCATAGGAACTTTGTTCAACACTCCCACTCACACATCCTATCGATTAACAAGATTGAAATGAAATAAACACACAGATACAAGAAGATCCAGAACATTTATGGATCCTTAAAAATAAATATATTTTATTATTATCTCGAGCTGGAATACAGGCTAAGGCCACCACAGCCTAAATCATAGTTTCGCCTTCATGCTACATTTCTCTCTGCATCATACAATACAGACTCACATTATAAATAAATTACAAAGCGAGTGGATCATCTAAGATCCACGCGTTTTTCCCACAATCGCTCAATTAACCCCTGAAATCTATTTGTTTAATTACATGGAAAATAATTAGAACAAATAAAATCTTCTAGAGATATCTCGATTCCATCATTTTAGCTCTGTTTCATGGAAATTAGCCCCCATTTACAAACAGTTGTCCACGTTTCACCTTCTGCAATGTTGAATTTCAATTATGATTAAGGGTGGTCTGATGCTCCTGCATCAGACTCCCCAGGTACAAAACATTTATGACCTCCTGGTCATATTCCTTCTTGCTATCAGTACCAAGTCATCTTCCTTCTCTTAGCAATTCTACCTAAATTCTCTATGGAATTGCCTTTGTGATCTTTCCGTAACAAAATTTGTGAGCTGCAACAAAACCTTTGCAGTAGAAAGTCCTCCCTACTACATGATACCTCACTAAGCTTCTCTCCTCTGGAACCATTTGCACACACCTTGCTCTAGGTTGCTGCAAATATTATCACCTTCTTCTGTCTAGGTTGCTGCAAATATTATCACCTTCTTCTGTCGCTACCTAAACAAAATAAAAAGACCACAAGCTTTACCAATATTCGACATATTTGTACCTCCTTCCCTTGCATGCAAAACTCGCTCTACAAGAAATATTTCCCTGCTCTGAAACCACTTTGATGCAAACAAGCTGCAAATTTAAATAATATCGTGGGCCTGTGGGTTATGGGCCCACATATATTCAGAAGAACTCAATAGCGGTTGCTTTATCATGATTTTAAAACTTTAACATATAAGCAATATACATACATCGCAGATCGGAACTTTTACGATATCACATCTCAACAAATATAAAGAATAACTTTAACATTAAACATATAATTCTGCTGATGAAAAATTGCGATGATGATGTCGCATCGCAACATCAAAACTTCCACAACTTATCGCAAATTGGCCGCCCGCAAGTTTATGCCTACACCGATAACGGTTAAACCATATTTAATGTGATGTGTGATATTCGCTTGATTTCTATGCCGACACATGGCTCCTCTTCATCGCATCGCAAGTTATATCATTTAACTTGCAACATCCTAACACATAAATATAATACTTGGCGATGGCGATATGTGCTCATCTGTCCATCTCTCGTTGTTCTTATGTGTTGTGATCTTCACTGTCTGTTTATCCTTTACTCTAATTCTTGTCGATGGAATTCATGTTTCAATAATCCATGTTCTTCCATAGCTTTAATCTACAGCGAAGTTCATAGGAACTTCGTTCAACTCTCCCACTCACATAGCCTATCAATTAACAGGATTGAAATGAAATAAACACACAGATACAACAAGATCCAGAACATTTATGTATTCTTAAAAATAAGCATATTTTATTATTATCTCGAGCTCGAATAGAGGCTAAGGCCACCACGCCCTTAATCACAGTTTCGCCCTCAAGCTACATTGCTCTCCCCATCATACAATACAGATTCACATTATAAATAAATTACAAAGTGAGTGGATCATCTAAGATCCACGAGTTTCTCCCACAATCACTCAACTAACCCCTGAAATCTCTCTGCTAATTACATGGCAGATAATTAGAACAAATCAAATCTTCTAGATATATCTCGATTCCATCATTTTAGCTCTGTTTCATGGAAATTAGCCTCCATTAACAAACGGTTGTCCATGTTTCACCTTCCGCAGCGTTGAATTTCAATTATGATTAAGGGTGGTCTGATGCTCCTGCATCGGTCTTAGAAGTTTGGGACCCGTAAATCATAGGAAAACTACCAAGAAGATAGAAAATTGTTGAGGCAATAGAAGAGGTGGGTGTCCACATATATCCACCTAGATTAATCCTCCCCTCTTAGGAAGAAATTACCTCCATTGCATCAAGTTACCTCATCAAATGGTGAAACTTTTGTTGAATTTGGCTCCCGGAGAGCCACTTGCCTTGGTGAAGAAGCTACCATGCTTTGAAAACCTAGTAGAGTTGTATGTGTTTTTGGTGGGTATCCGTTGTCTTGAGTTCCATGATTCGTCCATTGCAGATTATTAAATGTAGTCAGGATTGTGTTTTGTGAGGACTAATAACTCTTATGCCTCCATGGATCTGATGTGTTAATATGAATAACTTTGCAATCACACAAAGGAAAAATTCAAGTCGAGTTGTCCTTCCTCTAATTCACACAAAACCAAATTTTTCATTACAATTCCCCTCAATACCCACACATGGCCACAGTATACATTGTATTGTGATGCATGCAATCTTCTAGATGGGGAAAATATTGCCACTCTAATTGAAACCTTCCATTGTTTGATTTAATGCCATGACACATTAATTAATGATGTGGTGTTGATCCTATGGATGGGCACCCACCATGGGGATTAATTTTTATATTGTAAATTAATGAAATATTTTTCTTAATTAGATTGTATTTTTTCTATAAAATAATGATTACATATTTTAAATGGTGTAGTTTAATGTTTTTATGTTTTGTTTTTTTTCACCAGAATCCTGCAATATATTTATGGTTTTTGTTGTTTAAAAATTACCTTTGAATACATAAATGGATTAGCAACCTAAAATATCCCTAGAGTATCTAGATTATGGAGACTTCACAACTTAAACTTGTGATTCAAAGACATCCTTGCCATACTTCGGGAAAAATTGGCCAATAAATATGCCCAAAAAAGAACAAAAACATATAAGAGTTAGACTATGACATTTTAAATGGCATAGTCTAACTAATAAAGGAAATGGCATTTTTCATCAGAATTTGGTGTTGCAAAAGATTGTGATTTTTTGTTGTTTAAAATGCATTTTTGAATACATAAATGGATTCAATGCCATAAAAAAACCCCTAGGGTACTTCAAATTTACATATTAAACAAATTAAACTTATGATTCTTAAAAGTCGTTGATAGATTTTAGGCAAAATTGACGTGGAAAAAAAAAGTAAGATTGGGAAAGGGCCATTTCATCTATTAATTAGGATACAATATTTTAAATTGTACTTTTTTCCTTTAATTATTTATATTACTTAAATTATTTAAAACAAAAATATAATAAATGTCATCTCTTAAAAATGATCTTCTAGAACTTTCCATTTCTATAAAGTTATAGATTTGAGTACTAACCGCAATGAACCAGACGTTACTGGCTCTGATACCAATTTGTTGCAAGGGCTTCAACACAAAGCTTTATCTTGACCAATCGGCCTTGTTGAGTCTCTTTTCGGTGATCAATTCACGAACCTTTACACAAATCCGTACATGAACCTCTGGTCTTTCACATACTAGCGTCCTTCACACGACTTCCTACCTTCAACAGACTGGTGTTCCTCAGACATCGGTGAACCTCCAACAAACCTCAAGTGAACCTCTTGTCTCACAGAGACTACCTCAACAAACAATTTTAACATAGGCGGAAAATACAAATGTACTCAGATAAATGCTCAACTCAGAAATGGATACTCATTTTATTTATGAAGATTTTCTTACAAATATTTACAGAGAGAAATTATATAGCTCTTTCTCAGAGATAGACTGTTAAGGCATTTATCAGATGTTGCGACTTGGTAAACAAGGAGCTATTTGAAGGCATCTTGGCCTTTCATAGACTCTATCTCAAAACTTGAACTTCTTACCAAAAACACTTTGACAGACACAAACCCTATGAATTTGGCCACTTTAGGTTCTCACCCGAGCTCTCACTCTGATGCACAGGCTTCTCAGATTCAGACTCTAAAGAGATAGAAGAAAGAACTTCTTTCTCAGAATCAAAATCAAAACACCAACTCTGAATGTCTCAAATGAACCTAACTCTCTCCTTATATAGAAGATTGAGGGGACAATCCTCTGACAATCGGGCAGACAAATTGAATATTGTCTTCCATCAGTCACTAAGATGTGGGTCAAATCCCACCAAAATTCAGAGAAGTGCTATGAGTCTCCTGACTGAAAAGAATATTAGTACATAATGAATAGATCCCACGGAAAACTTTATACTATAGAAAACTTTAAACTGTAGAAGATTGGATCTCCTGAAATATTTACATTATGGATACTTTTAAACAGAAAAGCCCACGAGAAAACTGGTCACCTATAGTCCAGTGACTAGACATCATTATTACATGACTGATACTTTAAGGATAAGCCCATTAGAACCATAATTATTCTCCCAAAGGTGTGATTCCTAGAAATCTTATTTTGGGATATCTGCATCAGTCCCAAGCTTTGGTATATATTCTTTGTACAATAATTGGTTTTCTTAGGATGATTTGATGTTTTATCTTGGTCATTACTAACCATTCATGATGCCTTTTCATGAAATAAACAAGAATTTTGCTATCTGGGTAATTATTTAAATCCCCAACAATTTTACAGGGAGTGTGCCAACATTCAGTTAGAAATCCACAAATTTCACACTCAATTTGGAATTCATATTGGAAAGATAGAGGATCCATAGTTGTTTTATTCAATCCATAATCATTCCACCAGTGTTGAATCCATTCGCATTATCTTTTTCTCTGAGTAGTCCATGTTTCTCCAAACTTGACCCTTGTATAATGAACTTATTCTTTTCCATATACATTCATGATGTCCCACCATAACTTTTTGTAGTCAATAAAGTTATATATGGTATTTGGAAAAATAATGGATGGATCACCCTGTGGCCACATTTCAGGCATATCATACCAGGTTGGCCACCTGGTCCTATTTATGGAAAAATACTTATGAAATTATTTTTTTGGTTACTTCCTTTGTCCAAATCATATTTATATCATGAAAATTTTTACTTAAGGATTCTGCGGCCAAATGTGCAGATAACATACTCCTTTGATACATCATGTCGTGTATCCATTTACTCCCCTTGGGATAGATTCTTCTCTTTGGTACTAAATGTTGTATGTCTGAATTAGATTGTAAATTTGCATCTAATACCTTTGTATTTCTTAACTACCATGTGGATTCCAGTCTGTACAGTATTCTTCCCAGTTATGCTCTTCATGAATACTCCTCAAAGTTTCTGTTTGCTGGGAAGGATCCCATTCTGTTACTATTACCATGACAGTCTCTTTCTGAATTAAGTATTCTCTACTTAAAAAGTCAGGTAAACAATTATTTTCTCCTTTAATATGTTCGACATCAAAATAAAAAATTTCAAATAGGGCCTGCCACCTTGAAAACTTAGCTTCACTTGGTTTCTTTATGTCTTTTCTTATGACCTTTTTTAATGCAGAGGCATCAGTCCTTAAAAGAAACTTTTTTATGAATTAGGTGAACATCAAATTTTTCAATGCAATTCCATGTTGCTTTGAATTCTTTCTCTATAGTAGAATAGTTCTTCTCAGACGGGCTCCAGGTACCTAAGACAAACTAGACAATTTTCTCTTCTCCTTCTTTCTTCTGCTTTAGTATTCTTCCCCACCCTATGTCGTTGGCATCTGTTTCAACAATTTTAAAAGAATATTCATCAGCAATATGAAGATTAGGGAGAGTTTTTACCTTAATTTTGATTCTTTTGATTGATTTTGTATGTGCAAGAGACCATGGTTGTGGATGTTTCTGTAATCTTTGATTGAGTAATATCCTATCCTTGGAAAAATATTTATAAAAACTACTTACATAATTCAGACAACCCAAAAATCTCTGCAGTTGGGTTTTTTCAGTAATGACACCTGGGAATTTGTCAGCAAATTCCAAAGCATGATTTTGTAGAGTGATTTGCCCATATTTGATTATGTTTCCCAAAAATTTGATACTTGTTTGAAAGAGTTCAATCTTTTTTCTTACTAAGCACCAAACCATTGTGTTTGACTAGTTGAACAAATCTTTGAACATGTTTAAAATTTTCATGGACATTTTTGGAAAAAACCAACACATCATCAATATAGAACAGTAGCCAATCAAAATAGGGTTTAAAGATGGTATCCATGAATTTTTGGAACTTGGAGGGAGCATGCTTGAGTCCAAAAGGCATCACATTCCATTCATAGTGTCATGCTGGGACGCTGAAAGTTGTTTTGAATTTATCTGATTCTTTTATTGCAACTTGCCATAATCTAGATTTCATATCAAATTTAGAAAACACCTTAGCCCCTGATATTCTTGCTATGATATTTCCCTTATGGGGAATAGGATAAGTTTCATCTGCAAGGACAGAGTTTAAGGTTCTATAATTTATAACTAGTCTTGGAACTCCCCTTATCTGTTATAAATATTTATTGACATAAAATCCATAACAGTTCCAAGGGCTGATGGATTCCCCGATTAACCCTCTTTCTAATAAGCTTACTATTTATTTTTGACACAAATCTATGTATTCTTTATTTATTGGAATTTCTTGGCTTTTACAAGGTTTTCCCTCATAATCTTATTTATATGGTAATTCCACACAATGATTTTTTCTATGCCAGAAGACATTTGGCTCTTCAGTACAACATTCTCTTTCTATTTGTAATCTCAAGGTTGAGATTATTTGCTTAATTATAGGAGCTTGGAGATAGTCTCCTAATTTCATGGTGGTTTTTAGCTCCTTGAGCTCTTCTAGTTTATTTTTTGCTTTTTCAATCTGTTGCATTGTTCGTACCATAGTAGAAACCTTCGGTGTGGATATAAAGGGTAATGTAATTATTTGTAGCTTACCCTTTAAATTTGTTACAGATATGAAGAAACCAGTCTTACCATTTTTTAATATGACTGAGCAATGTGGCTCTACAGTGGCCAAAAATACATTTCCTAAGATACAAGCAATAGGAATGTGAGCAACAACAAATTTCAGCTTTATGAAATATTCCTTGAAGCAGATAGAAGCCTGAGGAACTTCATATAAAAAATCTTTGTTTCACAACCCAATTACCTGTGTAAAATATTTTACCCAATATTTTGTAGGAATTACTTTTTAATTTAATATATTGACGTCTTCTCTTGAGTCAATAAGGATTTTTAAGGAAAACATTTCACCATTTATACAGATATCCAACATAACGTGATGTTGTTGATATTGGATAATCATGACTTGCATATCTCTAAAACCAACACACTCAACTCTTTTTCCTTAAAATATCTCTATATTTCGATTGGTAAAAAATTCTTCATTTTCAGGTGCTATGCCTTTTTCTAATTCAGAGACTTTCGTTTTTAAGGAGGCGATCTCTTTTTTGAGATTATGAATCTCTTGCCTGATCTCTCCTAAAGTTAAGGATTTGACTTTGGATTTTTTTTTACTTCTCTGAAATGATCTTGTATTTCTTTCAAATGAGGCATCAATAAATAATTCCTTAGATTTTTTTTTTGAAGCAATCCTGCTACTGCTTTCGTGATTTTTATGCATAGTATTTAGAAAAGTTTCAAGTAACTTTTCTTTCACTTCTCCTTCTGCTAGCGATTTGATATTGGCAAGTAATTTTTCTTCTTCACCATTTATAGTTTGTGCCATGAGGACTTTTTCTTTTTGTTTCCTTTCAGAAACAAAGTCTTCTTCATCAGAGGAGCTTTCTGATCCAGTATCTTAATCATAGTGGAAATCATCTGGAGCAGTGTAGTTGCATTCATTCATATGCATATTTAATTCTTCTTCAGAATATTATGAGGAAGACCTTTTGAGGATTATGAGGTAGAGTAGAGTTTTTGTCGTTGTATTTGTTCTCTGTGTGGGAAGCTTGAGAAATTTCCTAACTTATGGTTCTTTGAACCACACTTGAAACATGTGATTGATACCATGCTTTAAGTTTTTACTACTCTTTTCTTCTTTTCTACTTCAAAAGACTTTTTTCCTCTATTCCTTTTGGATTCATCTGCTTGAGGGCAGATATTTGAAGTATGTCCTTGTTGGCCACAGAGCCAACAGGTCAGTTTATTTTACTGATCTCTTTTTTGTGTTTCTAAGTGGATATCCTTAGGCTGATAATAATGTGTCTTTGGAACATACTTGTAGTACCATTTTCTAGGTCTTTTCTTTTTCCTTTGTGGATATTCTCTGTATCCTTGTATTTTTTCTTTCTTGGCCTTCTTTTTAGCTTTTCTTCTTTTCACCATGGGGTCATCTATGGATAGGCCATATTTTCTACAGATAGATTTTCTATCTGGCAGTCTGGATAGTTTTTGCAGTGATTCGTTTACTTTCATGCTTATACATATTCCTGCAAGGAATCTGGTTGTAATGCTATAAATTTCTCCCCAATTGCAAGATTAAAAAGGCATTTGGAAAGAATCTTGTTGTCTGAGGTAGTCAACAAATTTTGAAGGCAAGGCTGCCAAATAGACCTGTTTCCATAAGATGTTTTTGCTATCCTTAACTTCATATATTCTTTGAATCCAATCCCTATGAAAATATTCATATTGGGACATTTATAGTATTTAAGATTCATGAGAATCATCCCATGCTTATTTTCAAGTTCAACTTCTCCTCCACACCAATGTTCTAAAATAAATGAAGTCAATGCTCCAATCATATTACTTTGTGGGCTCCCATCTGAATTATGAATAATATCTCCCCTTCATCTTTAAAAATTTCATTTTTGATTTTTGTCACTAATGCTAGTGATGAATATATTTCCCACCATCTCAATAATGTTCCAGTAAAACACTAAATGAAAGATTTACAGGCTTCAACTTCATTTTTCCCTTTGAGGCACATAAGTTTGTATTCTGTGAACATTAAATCTATCATTTTCCTTATTTTGCCAACACTCAGGTTATCTATATTACATTCTCTGTGACATTCAGAATGGAAATTATTTGTTTCAGGGAGTTTACCTTTCCCACTAAGATCAGGTGTAGAATATCTGGTATATTGGCTCTGAAGAGGTTCATAAATGGGGAACAGATGTGGTTCTGAGCTTTTTGGTTTTTTTTATTCTTTAAATAAAGAGGAGAGGGTTATGGGCTCATATTTTTCTTCTATTATTTCTTTTGGAAAAAGGAAGGGAAATTTATCAATGGGCTTGACAGGATGTTGGATATTTATAGATATTTTAAAGAGAGAAGAAACAGGAAAATTGTCTCAAATTTTTCAGACAATTCTTCAACAAGCTCTTGAGTAGACTATATCCCTATATCCATTTTCTTTTCAACATCTTTAATTTTTTACAGAGATTCTCTAACAAAACATTTTAACACTGTACTAGAATAATTCACATCATTCAGATATCTATTAATAATATTACAGAGACTTGTAAACCATCAAAACTTTCTTTTACTTCTATGGACTTTGCACAAGTCATTTCTAACCCCTTGACTGTTGTATTAGTCCAGTTTATCTGTTCACTGGCTTTTTGTATCCTACCATCAATCCCAAGGGCATTATCATCTTTTAGGATCAACGGAGTAGTATATATATATATATATATATATAAACTATTTGCTTTCATAAAAATTAGAAAGAAGGTCTCTTGCGAGCATTTCAATTAGTAAGTTTGTGTTATGTAAATTTATGTGAGTGATGAGGTCCTTCGTAAAAATCCTTCATACATAAACTCATGTGTCGTCTTTGAAGAGATTGATTACATCTAAAAGTTATAGTGATAATTGTCAAAATCAACATATGTCGAGCAAATATAAACACATACCAATTATAAATTCCTCCAATCAAAAAAGAAAAGAAAAGAAAAATTATAGTTTCTATCATAAATTCTTAATACTCAGAAATAAATAAATAAAATACATTTAAAAATAAAAACACACATATATATATATATAAATATTATGGATCATTTGAAATGTATCCATACAAAAGTCATTTCTAAATTAAATTTGGAATCCTCTTTTGATATTTTGTTAATCACTATATTGTGTTCCCTATAAATATCAATAATAAATGTAATTAAATATTATATAAATAATTTTAAGGTTGTTACTTATTAACTTAGCTTTAGAGATATCAATAATCTAATTAATAATTATAAAAATCATCATAAATCTACATATTTGAAAATTTTTTTCCAAAATACATTTTATTAATAACTTGAGTTTCTTTCTATAAAGTTGTTTGAGGGGTGGTAAGAGGGGAGGGTTATTTTATGGCCTAAGAGAAATCAAAGTTTTAGAGTATTTATGGGACTTGGGGAAGATGACAAATAATTGGGTAGAAGTCTATAGTTTACTCTAGGGCATTTTTCTCACCAAAGAATTTCATATCTCTTCTCTCAGTGTGTTAGGTGACTCTCTTTTAATAATTTAGTATTTTTTCAAAGGATCTCTTCTAGAGACAAAATTTTGGATAAGCCCCTGAATCGAATTAAGAAGGTATTAATAGATATCCCAAATATGAGTTATGGGCACATTCTAAGGGATAATAACCAAGAATCATATCAATGTGCCAACCAAGGTTGCAATTTGAAGTTTAGAAAGTTAATGGTTAATGGTCAATTAAGACCATCCTCCATCTATTAGTGGATTAAGCATAAATCTTATTTTTAAATATCAAAAATTAGACTCAATCAGTTCCAAAAATTCTAATGTCAAGTGTGCAAACCTGAATGATCCAATGGATCTGGGGAAATATGTTGTAATCAAGGACTATACTTTGAAGTAGGTTATATGTACTGCAAGTTTTGCTCAATTTTGGGGCTCTATTGGAATGTATTTGCCTCCAAAGACCTATAAAGGTTTAGAATCAATTGTGTTCCTCTTCATAGTATAATTTTGGTTCATGACTTTGTAGATGACACTTAACATGAAAGAAAATTAGAATGTAACTCCTGATGTACAATTGTGATTTGGGCTAAATTGTTGCAATTAATATAAATATTCTTATTACTATAAAATAAAATGAAAATTTCTATATGTTTGTTTGATCCAACTCTAAATCTACTTTAAATTTGATCTAATGTTTTTTTTGGAAAGTATATAATATATTTAGTATTATTGATATTTTCATGATTTTGAAAAGTTTCAACAAAATATTTTTATTTGGTAAAAGTCAAATTGGTGCATAGACTTAGGTCTCTTGTCTCATAAACAAGGGGCCTCTGCACCAACTTAATGTTTGGATTGATTGTAACCTTAAAATTAGATTATTAGTATTATAATATAAATTAATTTGCCAACTATATTTCTCTATGGTGATTGAGAGGAATGATTGTTATTTTCGCCATGTAGTTTCAATTTCTACAAGTGACGTGTTCAACTCATAACTAGTATGTTGCATTAATGACTTCAAACCTTGTTAATTGGTTCTTTTCCTTGAAGAATCTAGGTTCACCCTATTTTTTAATAGAATATTATATTATTAGAAGTTATCCTTGTTGTTAATTGGCTTTGAAAAGAAAAATCACACTAAATATTAATATTTTTTAATAAAACATTATATTATTAAAATTTATTCTTATCATTTATTAGGTTTGTGTCATGAAAAATATAGGGTTTACCCTTTATACTACTCTCCACCTAAATTTGCCTCAATTGTGATCCATGATGCACCACTTACCTTATCACTTAACATATTAATAAATGATAAATGACTATTTTTTTTAGTAAACTTTTATATTATTTTATTTTATTTTTGACAAGAACAAGAAATTGTATTACTATAAATTTGTGTGATGAGCACAACAAATACATTAAGATAAGGTTGATCCTAGAATTCTGCTATAAGAATATTCAGTCAAAAAGTACACGATTCCTCAAAATTTCTCATGTTTAATGATACCTGACTTATTATGTTGGTAAGAGAATATTCGGTAAAATACATTCAAAATTTTGCAGTACTTGAAAAGCATGTTAGTTCATCTGAGAAAGGGAATTATTCCTTGAATTTGCGTTCCCAAGTTGGCAAGGAGGGGGGCGATTTATTTTAGGGAGCTCTAGCACACTAGAATTACGAATGTGGCATACTAATCCCAATGAGTGATGGTTGTAACCCTTCCA
The DNA here is from genome assembly GCA_034641835.2 of Pinus albicaulis. NCBI lineage: Eukaryota > Viridiplantae > Streptophyta > Pinopsida > Pinales > Pinaceae > Pinus > Pinus albicaulis. Next base: position 824,591,815 of record CM076577.1, read on the forward strand.
CTTGTTGATAGAGACTGGGTGCCTCATCTTCAGCTCTCTACATGGTGGTTCTTTGAGTAATTAGTAGGTCCACACATGCAGTTACATTGGCTATAATTTTATTAACATGGATTTTTCATATTTTGGACATCATCCTAAAGGAGAGAAACTCAAACCATTAATTGTTCTAGCTCTTCCCTAAATCGTGCAATAAATTTTCCCCCAATCCTAATTAACTGATAAGGAGAAAATATGAGCATGGAAAAACTTCATCCAAGCACATATGTTCTTTCCTTTATAACAAGCCACACTTGATACCCCATACTAAACTTGTTGCACCATATGCCCCCTGTATTAAACAAGGGATACACTTGAATTGGGAAATACTTAGTATTGAACATGAATTTACCTTCAGGATGCTTTAACAAGGAGTGTGATTTTGAGATTGGGTGAGCTTAAGCATTTTTCTTCCCTTTTACATTGCATGAAGTCAACTTATACTCTCTAATTGGTTCATTGTCTTTGCCATCACTCAAGAATTGAATCAATTCTTCATATTCACCCACTATCTAACGGTCTGTGTCGACCAACTCTAATACAATGCTTGGATTCACTTGCAAGGATAAAGATTGATTTCTGAATATATTTAGCATGAATTTACCTCTAGGATGAGTAAATCGTGTGGGAAAAGAAGGATCTAAGTGAGTTTAGATACCACTCTCTTTTCCTAGTTCAATGCCACCTCTACCACCAGAGAATTAGATCAATTCTATAAATTTCAATTCAAGCCAATTTACAATGTCAACAAGTTTTGATGCATTGTTGAGCACAATTAGATTTAAGAAATAAAAGGCTCTCTTTCACTAAGGCTCCCTTATTCTTTCTATATCAAAATTGGCCCAACTATCCGCTACAAAACTTTCAATATTATTCCTTGTATAATAGATCTTACTTGAAACTCCAGATAATAGAATTTACCAAATGCTCGACTTAACCATAATAGGAACCCATGCAATAAAAGATGAAAACCTAAGTTCACCCTTACCTCGCCACCTTCCATGCTTATTACCGACTTCAAATGTCTCCATCGACAACCATCTCCATACTTCCCCAGGTTTGTGGAATTTGGCATGTTCTTGTCACTTTCCTGCATGATTACCAATACACTATTGATATTCAACTTTCTTCATGCCCATTATGTGAATTTCATCATCCAACATGCCTTCAGAAAACATGAATTCCCCTCAGTGAGCCATGAATTTGAAAATACAATGCCATTTATTATTCACTTTACTTTGTCTAAGTATCGCAACATCCCCCAAATCTCACTTCTTCTTACTATTGTTAATATTCCACATGTTAAATGAGCCAGAGAAAGATTGAAATTAATCTCTAGACTATACGTTTTGTACTTACGCAATTGATCCATGGGCCTATTCATCCCAAGTTGTCTTCCTCATTTCACAATGACCTGCGCTTGGCCCAACCTTTGGTTGGGTGCCACATGGCACACCAAACTCATAAAATATTTGGCCATCAAAGTTGTGAAGGGGCTTTAGAATTTGAACTTCATTTATACTTATTCTTCTTGAGATAATAAGGTGCCCTCTTTAGCCAAGGAAACGACTAAAGAATTGTTTTGTCTCAACATGTGGTGAACCGCATAATAATTTAACGATTTAAAAACCCTCCAAATCTTCTTAAAGATTGCATTTAAGCTCCAAATATTTTGGAAGAGTCTCCATAATTAAGTTATGAATTATGATCTTTGAATCTTAGAATCTCTCATAATACTTGATTGACTAGTAATTTATCTTTTCTTGAGCAAGTATTAAGTCTTGAAAAAAAGCATATGCTTTAGCATGATTATTTGAATGATATTCTGAGCCCTAAGAAAAAACTATTTTATTTTTTCATGATCCCTCCCACTTCTAATAAATTATTATATTATTAAAAATTATTTTAAAATTAAATAATAAAAATTTTATTATAAAAATTTTTAATAAATAGTAATAAAAATATCAATTATAAAAATAAATTTTACAATATAAATAATATTTTAATAAAAAATATTAATACATATTTTTATTTATATAAAATTCAAAATTTATTAAAATTATATATTTTAATTTTTAAACAAACATTTCCTCTATTAAAAAAAACACAATATTATAGTATATTATATTATATTAATATTAATATATATATATATAACAAACCAAATGTTGTATTTAAAAAATAATTACAAATGTATATTGTTTTCACATATTTAAAGTGAGAGGAATGAAGTTTAAGTATTATATAGGAATGAAGTTTAAGTATTATATGGTTTTGTTTTTTTTTTCAGCTTTTTATAATTATTATTAGACTTTGAATATGCACTTCTTCGTCAAATTGTATATTTTTATTATACAAATTGTATTTTTAAATTTAAAAAAACAAAAATCTTTGCAATTTTACTTATAAAAATTAAAATTATATTTGAATATGCTTGAAGGTATTATGGTGAATTTCAATTCTCGAAATTTTGAGCTTATCTATTCCTAAAATTGATATTTCATATACAAGGTTTTATATGTCGTTTCATATGTTGTTTCATATGTTGGTAATAATTTTCTTATTTTTCTATAGTATTTTAATTGTTTTGTATTGAGATGAAAATTAGATATAAAAAAAAGAAATATGTAGTTTTATTTTTATGTTTTCATAATATTATTTTAAAAAGATAAAATATTTGTCAAAAATTCATAAGATGTTTTAGTCAAACTCAAGGGCCAAGAAAAAATTATAATTGGTGGTTTTTCTGAACTTCCATGATTTTCCATTACCCTTTGTCCATTTCCATTTTAGCATTTGAGAATGAGCCTCCTTTAGCATTTATATTCCAGTAGATGTTAGTAAAAGAGATATGAGGAATAAAAGTAATATTTTGTATGATTTGGTGATAAATGGGTAGAAGAGTGTAGTTTTTCAGACTAGTCATTCATTTCATCTACTTTATAATGACTTGTGAATCCCAATATATAGGTAAAGAAGATATTCTCTAATGAATAAAAAAATTCATAATAAGTGTAAGAGAAAATAATTTTACCAAATTATTGGAGGCGGGACCTATGTTTACATAAAAGGATAAATAGTGTGAGTTTTCTATGCATGTAATTCCACCTGAACCTCTCATAGAAGGTAAGCTTTGAGCATCACCATTAAAAAAAACCTTGGGAATTTTTTTTTAATTTCTATCTCAATTGAAAGGATAGGGGAGGCGAGAGATTGTGTTATGGCCATTGAATTGACAATATCCATACTATACATTGCAAACTTAATATAAGATGGGCCTAAGTTTTTAAAAATAACATAATTTCTATCAAGCCATATTCCTCGTGCCACAAATGCTTTGCATTGGATTTTAGGTTTTGTTGAGAGGCAAGTCTTTTAAAATTCCTCTATGGAAGGCCCCTGCTAGTTATATGTGAGGCTCGCTTGGCTCTAAATTTCCTTCCAAACCATCTATGATAATATGTAGCATATGAAAATGTGATCAACTAATTTTGAGGTCGCGAGGCATAGAGGATATATGTCTAGACCATGGAATGATTTTTTCTAAAGGTTATCCCATGTGGGGGTCTTGTTTCAACTGAGGAGCCACATAAAAAGTTTAGCTTTGGGAGGGAAGTTTAGTTTCCATCATTCTTTCACATGCCATCATGGTTCGAGAGTTTTGTTTCTTTGGGCTAAATAAATATAACCAAATTTTGGGGATTAGCTTCTGTGAAGGCTAGGAGCCTAGATGAGGATATCATAATGCATAGAGATGATGACTAGAGATTGATTTAGAACTCTAGTGTAGTGTTCCCATTTCCTTGCATGCTCTCATTTAGGTTTAGATCCCCTAAGGAGAGCTAATTCCATTTCCCTCTCACAAAATAACTAATATAGATTTGATTTAAATTTTTAAAACCTTCATAACTCAACTTATTTGCCAAATTTTCCAAAAGTATGTGACTTATATGGCTTCTGATTCATGGATATTTGTAAATAAGAATTTTTATGTCATTTTTCACCTTCCATCGAAGATCTTGACCTATAAGAGGGAATGCCTAGATAATTTCCTTCCATATGACTAATTTATTTCTAGAGGATTTGATTGATGATCTTATCCAGTCTAGAGTGGAGGATGAATTGATGTATTTTTTATGTTATACGTGAACCAAAATCCTAGTTCTTTGTATGATTTTCCAAACTCATTTTGCTACCAAAGATTTAGAGAAACATTGAAGGTTTTCTAAGCCCCAACCTTTAAGTATTTTGGGAGTGTAAATTATGTTCCAAGTTGTCATAGCAAAAGGTATTTTATCATTCTTTCTAGACCACATAAAACCTAGAGATACTTGCTTAATTTTGTGTAGAATTCCTAAGGGAATCCATGATAGAGAATCCCAATAAACTTCAATGGCTTCAATGAAAGATTTGTATAGTATTAGTCTTCCTTCCCAAGAGAGATACATATACACCAAACTCAAATAATTTTTTCGATTTTAACTAGAATCGAATGAGAGTTAGCTTTTTTTTAATCATTGGGTTTTAAAAAGAAAGCCAACTATTTTAGTTCCTCTCCAATATTTTCATATTGCAATAATATATGATCTTCAATTTTTGGTTTTTCTTCCTTAGACAACCTAGTTCATACATAGTGGATTTGTGTTGATTTATGACCATTCTTGTGGCCAAAAAGAAAGTTGTCAAGAGATCATTTTCAGATTGTATTGTGGTCATGATCACCATTGGAAAATATAAGAATATCATCCACAAAGAGTAAAGATGTAATGGAGTAATGTTGACTGATAGAGGTACCCTTATAATGGATTTTAGCTTTGTATCAGTAATGAGCTTATTGAGCCCTTTGACCACAAGTAATAATATAAGAGAGGAAAGGGGAAAACCTTGGCAAAGTCCTCTCTTTGGATTGAAAAAGGGAGATAAAACCCCATTTATTAATAAATCCGAGGAGGAGGAGCTTATACAATTGACCACCGAGGTGACAAAAGAGGGGCATAACCCAAAATGAAATAAAATAAGTTTTAGATATAGCTAATTTACCCTATTAAATGATTTTTACAAGCCCATTGTGTAAGTCACTACTCAATGATGGTTGATTTGGCTTAAGTGTAAACCTTCTTGGGTAAGGCCTATAGCTTCAAGGATTAGACATCCCTTTAGAAAACATAATTTTTCATGTGAGATATGCTTAGAGAGGATGGATTTTAATCAGAGGGATATCATTTTTGAAATTATTTTGTAGATGGAGTTGCATAGGGATATAGTTTTGAAGAGATCGAAAGAGATATAATAATTATCTACGAGAATAAGATCTATGACAGTAGAGTTTAAAGGGGACAGAATCTGACTTGAGGTTCTAGAGCATTCAATAAACTTTGATAGATATTGTCTAATGAATTCATAGTATTCAAGGTAGAATTTGATGTGGAGGCCATCTGGGCCCAGGGTTTTTCCTTTCTGGAATTCATGGAGAACTCTTTCAAGTGTTGGTTTTGAAAACTCTTCCATAATACTATCATTTTCTTCTTCATTTATGAAGCTAGGAAAAATGATTGCCACTCCTAAAATCATGTCAATGTTAGCCCTATTATCTTGGTGGAAATTTACTTTGAATTATTTGCATCCTTCATTAACCATGTCATGGAAGGATGTAGCCTTAGAGCCATGGTGTTGATGGCTTTCTTGTGATTTTCAATTCTATGAAAATAATTGGAATTATTGTCTCCTACCTATAGCAAGAGGGCTCTTATTTTCTTATGCCACTCTTTTTCTTTATCAAGTAATATTCTTCTCCTTTGATCTTCTAAATCTTTTATGTTCTATTTGGAATCATCTAGAATGGGTCCTAGAGCATACTTATCCAAATATTTTTTTTAACTGAGATTATGTGTCCATAAGGTTCTTATTGTCAATTTCCTTCTTCTTCTTCTTAACTAACACATAATAGATTTCTTAGATAGCTTTATATTGTTTTGAAATTGAATAGGATGATAGTCCCTTTAATTTTGGTTGTAAGGACACCAATATTTTTTGATATCCTCAAGGAGGGAAGGATCCTCAAACCTGTGTGGGTAACGTTTGAAAGGGCTCATAGTATTTGGGGAGGAGAGATTCAAATTAAGGATGACATGCTAATGATTTGAGTCACCTCTCATAGAAACTCATTTGTAAGGACAAATATTTAGATCTAATAAGCATTTAGATGTGAGGAAATAATCAAATATTCTTGCCATGGGAGCCTTCCCCATTCTATTACTGTTTGAAGTAGGTATCACCCTTGGGGGCAAGATATGTATGAGACTTGTGTCATCTAATATTTCAACTAAGAAGTTTGAGAGAGGATCCCAATGAATAGAGGGACCCAATATTTATAATACCCTATGAGTAAAAATTAGGTTCCATTGGACTATGACTAATGCTTGATCCAAAAAAAGGTGGTCGAAGAGTATAGTATCATAAATCCTTCATATAGGCATAGAGACCATACAAATTTAAACAAATGAAAGATACATCAATTTCAATGGAGAGGTGCTCTAAATCCAACCTAAAATGAATAGACCAAGGATAAGAGCACCAAAAACAGTTTTCCTTCTAGCTAGAAATAAGACCCCTAGATTTACCTAAAGCGTTTATGGCCATGAAATCCCAGTTCATAAGTGTCTTTTAAAGCACTGAAATCACTTCTCATCCCTCCAACATGGTTTATTGAAGAATTATATAAGGAGAGTGGATCTCTATCAATATTTTATGGCAGATTAAACCCTTATAATTCATTAATAGGATATTCATTGGGAAACCCATAGGGGGGATGGGGGGGATTTTCTTTAAGGGCCCCAAGAATAGATTTTGTTTTTTTACTAGCATGAATCTTTGAGTTAGGTTTTTTTTTTGGAAATTGATAAATATGATTTTTGACCCCTATAGAGCATTTAGATTCATCATCATAAAAAAATCCCAGCCCACACCCTTCAATAAGTAGGAGTTTATCAATATAAAAAGGGACGAGGGGTTAAGGAGTCAAGTAAGGGAGTGAAGGTTGTAATGGCAGGGGTGAGAGCAAGAATGGAAGCTTCCCCTAGGTTTCCAATAATAAAGGAGAGAGACAAGAGGGGGATGGAATAAAGGAGAAAAGAACTCATGGAAATGAAAGAAAAAATAGGGGAGGAGGATGGAAGGGAAATATATTTATGTGTAGCTAAGTATTCAATTAAAGACGAGGGGAGAAGAGAGATCATAGGATCAAATTCAAAAGGAATATATAATATAAAAGCAACAAAGGGAGGGGGGGGGTACATAACATAATTGCAGAAGGAGTGCCCTCCATAATTGAATAGGGGGTAGATGCCACCTTAGGAGACTCTGAGATAGGAACCTACTCAGGACTAGGGGCAGAATCCAAGGTGACCACAGAGTTGATTGACAATCCAGTGTATGAGATATTGTAACTTGCTACTCTTTTCGAATCCATTTCTACTTAGGTTTTCCCAAGGTATATCCCTTTCCCAAATGACCATATACAAGGCAACGTCCACATTCAAAAGGAATTGCCTTGGAATCAAGGGCTTGATGGTGAGCCAGTTGACCTAGTTTGATTAAAATCATGTTTGGAAATATTAAAGAGAGATTTAGACCTATGAGAATGTGAGTCACTCTCATGTATCTAGTATGAAAATATGAAAAATATGCCTCATAGTAAAAATACTAAGATATTACCTATTTCCTTGAAAACATATTCAAACCAGAAAATGAGGGGAAGGCCTGGTAACCAAACCAAATTGGGATAACAACTAGATTTTCAGATCATGCATCCAATTCAAGAGACCATTTTTTGACAAAGATGGATTGGCCTAATGCTATCTTCCCTAGAGGATATTTTATGTAACTCTCGTCAAATTGGTGGTCCACCCCATCCACCCTTTTTCCAAGGTCATGCAATGTGAAGAATAGTAGCCTATCAATTTAGCAAAATTTGCATTCGTTTAAGATCGAAATATTTCCATTGGCACCCTTTCACTTACAAACCTTTACAACGATAAAGTATTCCATGTTGTGAATCTCATTTAATCTTTCATCCTTCCAGAGCACCAATCTAGGTTCATTTACTTCCTCATAATGCATCTGTGATTTTTCCTAGTAGGCTCTTTGACATGTAGGTCCTAGGAAATAATATGTTTAGTAGGAAGATAACCAATGTATTCTTATTGGGGTTATGCATTTCATTGTGTTACCATTTTTTCCTTATATAATTTAATTAGTAAACTAATTGTAGGGTGAATGCGATTTTAATATTATTAATTACTTTACATTGCTCACTAAGGTGTCTCTTTATTGAACCGGTATATCCTTTTTACTATTTCTTAAAAAACTCAAGTGGGGAACTACTTGTTTAAGGTATAACTCCTTCGTCATAATTTGTACCTATATCACCCTTATGAGAGGGTTTGGTAGGGTTTTTTATTGAAAATGTTTATCTATTTTTTCCTTGAATTTTTTGTAGTGTTATACAATTATGATTCTTCAAAATAAATTTTGTATCGATGATCTTTAATCTTGAACATAGAGTTATTGTAGCTCAAGAAATTTATTATGATAGGTTCATATTTATATATTAAAAAAATGTATTTATAATTTAGTGTTTATGTCTGTTTCTTAATATTAAACATATATTTTCTAGAATATCATTTCTTCAGATAGATTGGGACATTGATTTAAGGTAACAAATTTATTTTAAAATATTATCAATGGTTCTATGAGATATATGTCTCCAATGATTGAGAGAGAAGTCACATCATTTTTCCCATATTTATGTTCATGATTTCTAATTCAATTAAAATCCTAACCTCCATGATTTACTAAAAGTCATGTATATATATATATATATATATAGCGAATATCCTCCCCCCGCCCCACACTCTCACACATATATGATCAAACAATTATAACAAAGAAACTCCATAATTTTATAATCTATGTATACCTATTTTTTATTATTAGTCCTTATAAGAGGCATGGACAATATAGATCAATTAATCATCAATTATTTTGTGCTTGATCATTTCATTTTTCGATGTTTAAGATAAGAAACACAATTCCATTCATCTTTACAAAAATTAAAAATATATTATTTCAAATCTCATTCGACAATACAATTTGGAGTCCTATTGCATGCTTCATGCCTTCCAATGTAACCTTTTCCATTGCAAAGCTTAAATTAAAGTAAATTTTCAATCATAATATGATGATGAAGCGATTCATCCAATTTTCAATGATTGGGATTACTTTCCATTGACTAACTATTTATATTTACAAATAACCAAAGTTGCAACATTTATGTGACCATGCTCAACCATGGAGAACACTTGACAAAGAATAAAAGCTTTCTAAGCTCTAGTAATTAATTATGTATGATATCAACAAGTTCCAATTCCTTAGATAGACTTAAATAAATTTGCAGTAATTTCCTTAGTCGTAATCTTCACATCTTTCCACCTACACCTTCACTACAATACCATATTCACATCTTGCCATCAACACCTTTAGGACCACCTACATCATTGTCATATGCACTTACACATGTAACACTGCATTACCCATTTAAAACACTTGAAACCCAATTACTTGCATCAACAACATCTGACCATAAGTAACTATGATCTATTGCTATCCATTGATATTAGGTTGATCTAATTGCATATCTGATAATAGATTTAGTTGTGTTTCTATCATATATGCAAATATTATCATCCCCATGATTGAGGGAGCCATGACTAATTTATCTGTAGGTGCAAGCTAGCCTGTAATCAGAGGATCTCCATCATTTGATATAGCTTGTCTCACTTGCTTGAACAATTATTTTCTATATGAAGCCCAAACTAGCTATGCACACTACTATGATGCATTAAAGTGTTGCTAACACTACAAGGAAAAGACCCTCTAGTGGATGTTTTTGAGGAACCCCTTATAAAAATAGCCCAAATATTCATTTGTAGTGGAGGTCTCTAAGGAGGTTGGCGGGTGGAGGTTTTTGCGAATGTTTTTTTGTGGTGCATTTCTCATCATAAACTTTATTGGTGTGTTTTACGCAAAACGCACCAGTGCGTACTAAAAATTGGCACACCGAGACACCGTGCTCTCCGTACAAACCTACCTGGTGTGTCTAAGTACTCTAGCACACTAGTGCTCTACGTATAAACAGGCCCGGTGCATATCCGTAATCCAATGCACCGTAACGACGTGCAGTGCACCATCGATAATACTGCCTGATGTGTCTCAAAATCCCGCGCACCGAAAAAGGGTTAATTAAAAAAAAAATACCAACAATAAAAACCTCATTTTTACTTGTTTAGTGCTTTAGACCTCTCAAGCACTGGTGTGATTTTGTCTTGTGTGAGGCGCCTTGCTATCGATGCTCCCATTACACGCATTGTTTTCGTCCATTGCCCACTGTGTAGAGTTCGAATTTTTGAAAACGGTGGGAAATTTTGGTTTCTTCAATTCCTCAGCAAATATGCCTCCTCGACATGCAAATGTACAAGTAATCTACATGTTTCTCAATAACTAAACCTTTTAGCGGATTAAATTTTGAAATTAACTTAAAATTAACCGTTTAATATATATATGCGCTGTGTGTTCGAGTCGTTAGTCTCACATCGTTCGTAGTGCTACCTGTAAATTTGCAAGCCACACCGCGAACGGTGTTAACGGAAACCGCACTGGGTTCTGGTGCGGTACCAAAAAAACACGCACCATAACTAATTTAAAAAATAACAAGGCGGTGAGGTCGTTTAAACGACCGCACCGTTGACTACGTAATAGTGTTGGGAGGGTAGTGCATTGACCAAAATAACCACCTCGGGGCGGATATTTAGGTCAGCGCACCGCTCGCCTGACAACATTACATAGTCAACGGTGTGGTTGTTTATAGGACCGCACCATTGACCATGTACTGTTGTTGGGCGGTGCATTGACCAAACTATCCGACCTAGGGCGGATAGTTAGGTCAGCGTACTGCCCGCCCGACAACATTACTAAACGACGACATCGTTGACCATGTTCTATTGTTGGGCAGTGCGCTGACCAAACTATCTGCGCTTGGGCGGATAGTTTGGTCAAAGCAGCGCAAAAAAATATTCCCTTCTTTGGCGGTGCGCGAACATTTTCCATGCGCACCGAGCGCGTTGCATGATAAAAAAGTAAGCATCATTACCGGTGCGTGACTGTTTTTATGGGTGCACCGACTCTTTTTTTTCAAAAAACATTATATATGTGTGTGTGTGTGTGTGTGTGTGTGTGTGTGCATTAAATACATTTCTCATTTAATAAAAAAAAATGTATTTAATATGTGAATCATTCAGCGATGTCAACGGAGAGAACAAAGGGAACAACAAGAACACATGGAGGATCATTATAACGTGGTTTAGTTGTGGGAGGCATGAGAGAGGGAGAGAATTTTGTACCCTCGCCCTATTACAACATCCACCTAGTTTCCCCTAAGGGAGGTAGGCCTCATCAAGTTCTACAAGGAGGCTACATCCCTGAAGGGCCATAGTGGCTTATGGGGACAACTGATCTATAGGTGGGATGCCCATTGATAGGCTTTCCAGGTCGGTCTTGGCCAGTGGTTCGAGCCCACTAAGGAGGACATATATTTTATTACTGAACTATATAGGAGAGGGAAGGATTTTCCCCAGTTCCCAGATGTTCCCATCGGATATGCAGCAGGGAGGCAGTTGGCATACTCCCAGAGAAACATTAGGGATGATATAGTTTCTCCTGCAGATTTTTAGGTGTCTGGTGGTCAATTACGTATTTCTTCGTTTGGTACAGAGGAGGTGAGGTACCTCTCACTACTGCTGACAACCATTGCACACTATACCAGTGACGAGCAATGCATTAGTTTCCCACTTTTATTTTATGTTGATTCTTTATTCCAGGTGCCACGACTTGTGAGATGGTCCGCAATTTTTTTTGCGGCAGTTTTGTAAAGCATTAGATTGATGTCATTCTTAGGCACGTGGGAGGTTGACCTTCCCTTTTTCTTCAGAGTTATTTTGTTTAATTTTTGAGAGGTTTCCGGAGGCGAGGCCTACTTTTGTTCGGCAGCCTCGTAGCCAATGCTACATGTACAGATGCATATGTGGGGCCAGATGATGCCCAAGAGGGGCCAGTTTGACTTTCCAGCCGGGATATCTACTGATGCATTGGAGTTGCTAGCCAATGTTGATGATCACTCGTTCGTGATGGTGCTATGTCCAAACGCCGGTTTGGATTGACGAGGGTGTACCAACATCCTCTTCACATAGTATGAGCCACCAGATGCGAGAGGTAATATTAGTGTTTTCTTTAAATTAATATAGTTTCATTTTATTGTCTTAATTAATTAATTAGAATTATCAAATTTATTCTAACACGTTCTTTAACTTGTTTTATTAAATTTTTTAATGAAATTGTATAATTATTGTTGTTTACTATATATTTTGTAGATATTGGGACATTTGTTGGGGAAATGATTCCACCCCCACCGAATGATCCAGGTGTAGATGTTGATGAGGAGATGGTGGAGGCGGAGGATCAAGGTGAAAAACCTGATCTTCATGTGCAGATACCCGCAGGGGTGTATGGGCTGGACACACGATTCAGGATGGATTTGGGCGACCGACTGTGTCGACTCCTAGTTGATGATAGTTGATGAGGGAGTCCGCCCTGCTACGATCAGAGAGATCCAAGCTTATCGTAGGCTCATACAGCTTTGGAGAGACATGCCCCACGATATGATGACTCTCATTCATCATATCATTGGAGCTTCCAGAGTACTGGTAGCTAGGAGGGATAGACGTCATGGAGATGCACGACAAAGAAGCTCATATGATGATCATGATCATTAGGGGAGTGATCATCATTCTAGTACTCCACCTCCTCCTCCTTCACCTCGAGTTGGATATCATGAGCAGCCAGCATCCAGTCCTGATCAGCAGGCATCTTCTGAGCAGTTTGCACCATCTCAGCAGACACCTAGTCATGATTAGGCATGGCCATTGACTGAGCAGGCACTTGATCCTGAGCAGGCAGGTCCATCTAAGCAAGTCGCACCATCCACTGAGCAGGTTGCACCATGGAAGACTCATCAGTAGGCAGTTCTTGAGTAGACTGTGGCATCCACTAATCAACAGACACATCATTTATCTGAGCATGAGGCTGCACCATCGACTGAGTAGGCCTCGACTAGTACTAGTATTGATGCAGTACCACCAGATATTTGACATTTATATGTAGTTATATTATAGTTGTATATTTTAGAGATTATACAGTTATATATATATATATATATATATATATATATATTATGTTCATGTTGATGTACTTAATTTACATGTTTTTTTTCTAAGTTAAGTTAAATCTATTAAAAAGAAGAAATAGTGTACATCGTGGTCGTAGCCTATGCGTTTCCCAGTAGATGTGGCATGATCAGCAAAAATATTGTTCGAGGACTGCCCACATGGGGAAACCAGTCCAAACATAGAGCATTCAGTGAAAAAAGTTTCCCACACTGGGGTAACAGACTTAGAAACCAGTATCTCAGACAGAAACTACATGATATCAGTACAAAAAACTCAATTTTAGCCCCTGAAGTCTGGGACTCGACATACACATAATTGCATAATATAAAAGGATTAACTATCATGAGGATGAGGTGGTTCTTCAGGGATGAGGCACCTGTAAGCCTCCATATCATCATCTGCATCTGGCTTGTCCGCATGAGGGGCAGCGCCTTGCATGGTGCATCCCTTTCGGTGCGAACCAGCATCCTCGTCAATTGGTGCCTTCTCTTTATGCTTATCCTCCTTTTGAATCTTCAAAGCCTCATCCTAAGTAGACCCCGTATCCTTCCCTCCTGAGTGCATGCCTGCAACAGCTATCTGAGGCTCTTCCCGAAACGAGACAGAGATGGTGGCAATTATTCTGGGACAGTTCAATGTGCATTCGAAAGAAAAGTGGGTTGTTTGAGGTAAGTTTGAGGCAAGGGAGGAAGGGGAAGCTGGAGCAGAGGAGGCCATTCTATGGCTGGCTGAGTGGGATCTTCCTCTGCCGCTTCTAGTATTCGGATACCTACCAGCGAAGTACTCAGAGGATGGGGATGAAGTATCAGATCTGGAAGAAGAGGGAGCACGCTAAGGACGGCCTCTAGTTCTTCCCCTCCTACAGTGCATGCGATGACGAAGTCTGGGCATGGTTTCACTCTCAGAAAGGGGCGTTCGCGAATGAGAGGGAGCAGTGCGAAGGGGTGGCGAATGAATGGAGAAATCAAGGGTATCAGAGCTAAGGTTGCAGAGTCCGTTTCGAGAGAGATGGATTTCGTCGCCTAGCTCAAGACAGCAAGCAATTATACAATGACGACCGATAGCAGTTCGGGAACAAGGATTCACAGCAGTTGGAGAGAAAAAGCTTTGCAATGGAGGAGGATGAGATATAGAATGAGCTCGTCGTTCTTCCATCTTGAAATTCAAGTTGCGGATGCCTCGTTGAGCTCCCGACTTTAATGATCCATAAATGTGATTTGAATTCAGTTGCATAGAATGTTTTACGGAGGCAGAAGAAAGATCTTGGCCATCGATCGAATTTAAGACATTCTGGTTGACAACCCAGAGGCTTATGAGGCTTATGGCCAAGTGTCTCAGCCACTTGCCAGCCCCATGTCTTATCGCATTAAACCTCTGTCTCAACACCCGCATTCGGGGTACTTAATTTACATGTTGGTGTTCATCATGATGTGTATATTATTAGGTCATGTTAGATATGTTCATTTAATGTGCTTTCAGATAGATGTGTATGTGATAGTAGTTATTTGACATGAGATGTATATTTGATGTTTGTGTTGTGATGATGTTATATAATGCTTGTGTTTTGTTAGATGATAATGATAACAATGATTAGATGATGTTAGCGAATTTGAATGTGTATTTTATAATATGATGTTTGTACGATGATTATCATGATCGTGATGTTTAATTTTAATATTAAATCATGATATTTATTAAATATTATGTCGTGATTGTAATTGCAATTTTAATTTTAATTGTTTGTAAAATTGTAATTGTACGTAATTGTATTGTGAAATTGAAAAATTGTAATTGTAATTGTATGTATTGTCATGATTCAATTTTATTAAAATTGTAAATTTTGTAAATTTGTAAATTTGTAAAATTGTAAAATTGTAATTGTAGGTAAAATTCTAAAATTGTAATTGTAATTGTAATTTTAGTTATAATTTTATGTAAAATATTTGTAAATTTGTTTTTGTAATTGTAATTGTAATTGTATTGTGAAATTGTAAAATTGTAATTGTAATTGTATGTTTTGTCATCATTCAATTTTATTAAAATTTGTAAATTTGTAAATTTGTAAATTAACTGTCAATTTTGAACCATAACTACCGTAAGTCTAATGTATACCGTAAATATTGTTAAATTACCATAATTGTAAAATTGTAAATTTGTAAATTTGTATTAAGCATAGCTATTAGCCAAGTACCTTGATCCAGAACCGGTTGCTTAGCTTGAACCAGTCGTTGAAGCACTAGGCCAACTCAGACCATCTCACAACCTAGATTGAACAGCTACGATGGATAGACTAGATAGCACAGGGAACCTGGTCAGAAATAGCACACAACAACCACTCTCGACCAACAGACAAGGGATATAAATAATTGTAAAATAATAAATCTAGAATAATATGAATTTTTGTTTCATAATAAAGTTTCGAAAATAATGCAAATAAATTCATGTTTAGAATTATCATTATTTTATTATGATCTTACATACCAAAAATAACAGTATACATTTTGAAGATATCATTCACACGCATTTAAAGCAATCAAGTAGTTGTATTATTTTAGGAATTGACATAAAAAAAAGAACTTGATACAGTGCGCCATTTTTTTCAAGATCAACATAATTATAAATTATCAAGTGAAATGATTTTAACATTAACACAATGCAAACCAATTAATTCAAAATACATATTATAATGTTTCGAAAAAAAGAGAGTCTTAGTTATAAGGTTAAGTCCTCTTCTTTATAAAAACACATCTTAAAAAGTATAAATGATGAAAATACAAATGTACCATATCACTCTCTGTTCTCATGATCACCCTCATTATCTTCCAGCTCGCTTGGCATGATAACACTATTGTTCTCAAAAATATGTTTTGATCTAGGGTCATGTCTCAATAGGAACCATCAATCCCTATCCAACACATCTGGGTAAAAAAACACCTGGTACAGTGTTTGAGGAAAACATAGGGCTCCTTAGCTTCTTCCCACATCTTTCTAGAGTTGATACATATAAACCTACTATCGCGATCTTCCTTTACATTATTCCTATCAAAGGTGTCCCATCACTTGCACATAAAAATAACACATTGAAAGAAGAGAAATTCACTTCAATGATCTCTTGTATCTTTCCTACATAACCTAACATCCCTTATACTAGGTTTTGATCACGGTGGCTAGCTCGACTATATTGATCAAAATCAACTTCCACTCCACAGTCTTGTTTCATGTGTCCATCATCGGCATTTTCTGTGGGAAAATGATGCCCATATTTCCACATAGATGGGAACAAATTCACCTATAAAAAAAGTTAAAAAATCATAATGTCATGTGTCTTATAATAACCCAACTGTTAAAATATGAAATATAGATTTTACATTTCAAAGGTGAATTATTAAGTTTAAAATGTACATAAATAGATTATCACCAAGTGGGTGCACCCAATCCCTACGTTTAGCGCATCCTCTTCAACACGTGGGTAACGACTGGTCGCATCGTATTTCTCTCTGACTTGGTAAGCAACCCAACTGTTGGGGCATATAATTGGCATATTTTATTTTAAATGATCGGGATAAGGCACATTTCTACCGTTCAACCATCAAAATTATTTCCTGTCACTATCATATTTCATCCTCCTTTGTTCGTACAATGTGACCCATGGTTGTGTCACTTCGAAATTGTAAAGAACAAATTTATTGATTGCTTCAATTTTTTCATTCACTGATGAAATTAAACCGACATATAGTACATATGAGTTCAAAATATACATTATATTGAAGTTTAACATGAATATTTACTTTGTGTAAATTTGAAAAATTATAAGTCGCTTACTCTTTATCAAGCGCCTTTTTCCATTCATTTGGATAAGTTCCCCTTCTCTTTTGTCTTCATCCCTTTCATTGTCCCAAATCACCACACCTGGTCTATTGTCGATTTTCTTGATGTACTCACTGGCATAATAAAAAGACTCATACGATATGTACCCCTCTGCCATAGACCTCTCGGGTTTTTTCCTTTTTCGAACAAAAACTTTCAATTTATTCATGTACCTCTCTAAGAAGAACATCCAACGACAAGAAACCACCCCAACTAATTCAACCTCATCTACAAGGTGGATTAGAAGATGAACCTGCAATTCCATGAAACTCGTCGGAAATTCCTTCTCAAACATACAAACAATCTTAACTATCTCTTGACGCCACCGTGGAATGCTAGCCACATGAATATCCTTTGACGTGATCCAACATACAAATGCAGATAATTTAGATATGGCACATCCTAGGTCTTGGGGGAAGTCATGTTTCACACACCCACGCATGAACAAAGGATAATGACACTGCAAAGTTATAAACACATGCAATAATATACAAAATTAGTTATGTTTTATGATCCCTGCATGGGATAAAATTTATTAATATAACAAATAATAAAATCATGCTTTTGACATTATACGTACTCTTAGAAGATTCCAATGGTCATGTGATTTCAACCCCGACAAATTGTCATCCACGGTGAAGCAGCGTCGTAGTGAAGACCCATATGAAGATGGCACCCTCACACCCATTATAACTTCTGTTGCCAAAGAAAGATCATATTTTTTAAAATCCATGGGACATCACCTTCTTTGAAATACCAATTAGAGGGACCAATTGCCTCTGATCTTATACTTTCTATTCGTCTTGGCCAATGTTTCTTTTTATTTTTTGAAGTAATAATATTTTCCCTAACAGCCAATGTATCACTTTGTTTCGATGATATGTGCCTCCATAAAGAAGATGAAACATTTTTAAATATATGCATGGGATCTAATAAGTGGGTAATCTTAAGATGATCCCAATATGGGAGGTTATAAAATATAGATTTCATTTTCATCCCAATGGGAAATTTCTCAACATAGGTGTCGAAGAATTATGGATCATCGAACATAGGCTCCCCATTTGAATTAAACATTTCTATGAACTCCTTCTCCTTCTCTCTCTCATATGCTCTAAGCCATTCAGCTAGTGTCATTATTGGAGGCCTTTGGGTTCTCTCTCATTTACCATTGAAAGCGAATGTTTCTCTTTTGTAAGGTTATTTTTCTGGGAGGAATACCCTGGAGTAGTCATACACTGGCTTTCGTAGGTCGTTGGACCATCTAGCTTTCAGAGAAGGTCCACAACATTTACATCCATAATACTCTTTTGTTACAAGACCTGCCAAATTATTGTATAAAATATGCATGGCGCGTTAAATAATATCATGAATATCAGAACATTATCAACGAATTAAATAACTAAAATGTGAAAGAATATTGTTACGTATATAAACAAATCAATAAATATGTAACTTACCAAAGAAAACTCATAAGCCTGGATAATCATGTGTCGTGTATGCACATATTCCATACAACTTAAAACTCCTATCTACTTCAATGGGTCTTGATACATCATATACATTTATCCCATCCCATAATTCCTTCAATTAATCTACTATTGGTTGTAAGTAGACATCCATATTATTCACTTTTCTTCTACGAGGGACTATGAGAGCCAACATAAGATGTTCATTATTCACGGACAACCATGGGGGGGTTTTTTTTACTGATCACTACTACAAGCCAAACAGAATAGTTGGTGTTCTGGAGGGAATATGGGTTGACGCCATACATGGCTATGCTGAGTCGTAGATTTCGTACTTCATCCTTGAATTTTTTGCGCCATGTATCCTCTGTATGCTTCATGGATATTGAATCTGTTGGGATTCGCATAACTCCCAACTCACTTCTGTGTGCGGCATGCCATCCCTGAAACATAGCTAATTATTTTCAATGAAAGAGCCTTTGAATCCTTGGGATTATAGCCATGTGCCTCAATATCTTAAAAGGAGAACCACGTGATTTACCCTTCTTTTTTTATTTATCATACCTATCATGCCCACATTTCAAACATATCTCTTTGTCTACATATTCTCCTCTATATAGAATACAATCATTTGGACATGCATGATATGATATGTACTCAACACCCAACATTTTCAACAATTTCTTTGCCTCTTAGCAGCTACCGGGCAATATATTATCACTCAGAAGAACCTTATCTTTGAATAACCTATAGTTGGTCATGGACAATATTAAATGTACATTAATGTTGATAATTATTAACGTTCATAAAATTGACCATTTGTAACGTTCATTGTGTGATTATATTTCTCAAAATATAAGGGACTTGATGGTCAATTATCTCAAAATTTCTGATAAAAATGCATTCGACAAGCTAAACTTTGCTTTCAAGTTGTATACTAACATCGTTGTCCCCAACTGGGTACACTTTTACTAACCGCTAGGTCCAAACAGAGTGGTGGTGGAAGAAAATTTAAGGCTTTCGAAAAATGTATCAGTGATATGAGCATCATCCCCTGGTTGATCATCGTTATGGAATGCATCTAACAACATTGTCTCCACGGAAATCATATCCCTTAAGTAATCATCCATACCAACCTTTATTTGATTGACTACATTGCCAACTTCTGAAGAACTACTATTGCTATAGTCATTCCTAATTGGTAAATCTGGATGTAGTGGGAATCGAATAGGTTGTTGATTCAACCATTCTTGGTATCGTTCCTCTCCGATTTTTTCTCTTGATTCAGTCTTCTCTCGATTTGAGATTGTCGTGGGGAATATGGGTGGGTAGGTCTCTCATGATCACTAGAATCCTAATAATTTCAAAAAATATATTTGAACATGATTAGTACAAAATCGATGATATTAATTAGTAATCATGTCGACAATGCATGATTAATTGGTTTGACGTTGAAATAATTACATTAATATACCAAGCAATTATTATTACCATCATTGTCCCAAGATTGTGGCTAGAAGACGCAATGTTACAATTGGCAGGGTGAAGTGGTTGTCCATTTTCATCTACCAAATGCGCCTTGCGGTATGTTGTTCCTGCTAAGAGCTTCCGACTTTTTAGAGCTGTTTGAATATTTTGTGCATCCAGACTCAATTTTGAATCTGCACGAACCTGCAAATTTGTATACATTAATTTTATTTAGCTGATTGACATGGATAAAATAAATAAATTCAATTAGATAATGAAAATATAAATAAAATATGAAGTAATTACGTGTAGAGATGGATAGGGAGAACTTCACGATGGACTTTGAGAAATATTATGGAACGAGCTGGATTTTGAAAAATTGTCGATTTGATATAATTATGAGATTTTCTCCCTGCATTTTGAGTAAAATCAACAATAAATTTTGGTGTACAATATACCTAAAAGTAATTTTGGTGCCTTAAAAATGGACTTATTGTTATCTGTGCTTATGTATTGTTAACTACACCGTTGCATTTTAGTTACTGTGCACCGGTGCAGTTATATTAACTGACGAACCGATGATGTTAGTTAAAAAATGCACTGAAAACCCGGAAATAAAAAATGTGCAACTTTATTTTTTTTAAGTGCAAAAAAAAGAAGAAGTGGTAAATTCAAAAATGGGTGGAAAATTATTTTTCAGAAATCTAATTTCATAAAAAATTTATTTAAATAGTAAAATCTATTCATTATTTCATTATTTTTGCAAAAAAATTCAAGGAGGGGTTTTCACGAGAGACATACCTAGAGCAAGAGAGCACAAGAGCACTCTGGAGCAGCAAAATACTTTCAAACAATAGCACTATTCAGACAATCAGAATTTGAAACATCTGGTGCTTTGCATAAAAACCCCGTAGTATAGTAAAATTGTTAAATTTTACAGTAATAATTGTTTTTTTACATTTTTTTTTTCGATTTAATAAATTCATAGTAAAAATTTTAAATTTTACTGTGCATTTTCAAAAAACAAAACAAAAAAAATCCATTCTTACGTTAAACCCTTGCTTCTTCTTGTTTATGTGACTTCACAATTAAGGCTTTTCATTTTAGATTTATAGGGTTTGTATTACTATATATATAGGCATATGACATCTAACCCACAGGACCACTTGCAGAGTCGGATCCCAATCCATGTCGGCCCCTTGCACTATTTTTTTTAATCAGTACACCCTATTTATAATAGCACACTGGTGAGCTATTGTAGTATAGCACACCAGCCGCGTACTGACAAAAAACATTATTAGATAAAAACAGTTTTTTATTAATTTATATTTGTGTTAAACGGTGCACCGGTTAACATATAACGCACTGGGTCTCCTTGTTGACAAATAGCACCATACGGTGTTTCTACTGTATTACCGGTACGTTGATAAGAACCTACCGCGCCGTGTTCGGTGCGTACTTTGGGAAAGGTGCACCGTTTTCTCAAAAAAAAATTACCTGAAAAGTATGTGATTTGTTTATAAAATATATTAATGAATGGTATGGTACAGGTTTCATATTGATAAATAAATTGTTGACAAGATTTCAAGTAACAAAAATATTGTTGCGCTCCTCTACCCCTTCGCCTCGAAAATTCGTTGGTCTCCCTGTCAAAAACTCAACGGGCGACTGGGACGACGACTGGAGCTTCCCTTCAGATGGCGCCGAGAAAAAAGAGGCAGCTGCAGACAGCGTGGCCCGCACAGCTATGGCCAAGCTGCCCAAGACGATCTCCTCTTCGACTCTGGAGCTGGACCCCCAACTCACAAATGAGGACATAGAGACCTTGTCTGAATATGGTTGCTTCGTGATTGAGGAAAATCCACAACAGGTGGAAAATGATGCACATAATCGGTAGATGCAGCTCCTTGGCTCTCTTATATCTCAGTTTACATAGGCTCATCTATGTTTTTTATGCCTATTTTTGCTTCTTCCTGTAAACCTTGCTACTCTTCAACATGTTAATGGTTGGTTTCCCTTTGAAGGGCAGCCCAATTTTTTATTTTTTGAATAGTTCTTATCAAACAGGGATTGGCTAGTTCAGCAACCACCTGTCCTGAAGCATGATTTGTATTTTTGTACATTTTAATAGAAATTAGCCTAATATATATATATATATATAGCACATCGAGAAAAGCAAAAAAGGCAAGTTCTTTGTAAATTCTTTAAAAAAATTATTATTTTTGAACTATATGTAAGTTTAACTAATATGTATTGTTTAGGTTGTATCATGCAGATCAACAAAATGACGAAGCTCGATAAGATTATTTTTGATCTAAGACCAGAAGAGTGTAAAAGCTTGATGGAAAAATTGCAGAAGGATGAATCAGCTGAATGAAAAAATATTGTCGATCCAATATGAGTTTCTTTTTTGAATTTTCATTAATAATATACTTAAAAATATTAGATAACATGTTTCAAACAATCTATTAATTCACATATGTTCAATATTCTACAGGGATCAACATCGAAGAAAATGAATGTTGTTCTAAGAAAAGAAAAAAAATAGAACATGCAAATGAAAATGAATTGCTCCTTAGCTCATCTGGAGTGGTGCTGGAGGTTAAAGAAAGGGGGGGACTTTTACAAAACTTTGAGGGATCTAGTGAAACGAATGTATAGACATTATTTCCACTTACAATACAAAAATCAATCCAATGATTCCAAGAACCAAATTTTATTTAAACTATAGGATGAGTTTCCACAGAATTGGTCAATGAGACATGTCATACTTTTAATAGCAAAAATGTACAACAACAAAAAAGAAGGAATGAAAAATTAATATTCATTTAAATGTTTTTCTAAAATTATATGTATATATTACTAGAAAACAATCATTTATAAATATCACTTTTGTTATATTTACTTTTCATATATCAATATAAAAATTAAATAGTTTATTGTCATGTTACATTTTCACGAAGATTATTAAAAGCTCAAAAGGATGAACGAGTTGATATTAAAAATACACCACTAGGAATGTCCAAAAAGGTGTACAAGGAGATGGTCAAAGAAATGGACATAATTGCATCCCACGAGGAGCAATATCAACAACAACGTGCTTCAAATGTAATATGTAATCATTAAATTTTTCGATTAGGTATAATAAATAAACAGTCTAGCATTAAATATTAATTTTCAAGTATTTTCTTGCAAAGAAAAAAAAATGGAACCCATTTAGAATAAAACAAGACGACAAGGAAGAAAAGGGTTGATATCTATGTTTGTGAGTAATTGTTACTTCCTTATAACAACTTAACTAGATTTCATTGTTGTATATTTTAAGTTGTTTTACAACAATCATCATTGAATGTCTTCAAACACGTGCTAACATACAAAGAAGAACCATCAGAAGAATTG
Organism: Pinus albicaulis; assembly: GCA_034641835.2. Lineage (NCBI taxonomy): Eukaryota > Viridiplantae > Streptophyta > Pinopsida > Pinales > Pinaceae > Pinus > Pinus albicaulis. The sequence continues at coordinate 824,615,387 of CM076577.1, forward strand.
ATTGACATTGGGTTAAATATGGGTTGTCAGTATAAGTTGGCATATCAGAAATTAATTGTGGAATTTGTAAGCATCTATTTTGTTTTTACTTCGCTTCCTCTATAATTAATAAAACAAAAAAAATCTTTTATATTAAATCTATGATTTGTTATGGGGTATAAAACTTGCAGGAAACAACGTATGGAACTGCGCCAACAAATAAATTATTAAGAGATGGCATGAAATTTGGTTTTGAAAGAATGTGTATAGTTCATGAGTCAATTCTTGATATGGTACATTTCTTTTCGATTTACATTGATGTATATTATTTAATATTGCAATTTTCATTATTCTCACCAATGTATATACACTCATTACACTTTATTTTTATGTTTTTAGATGGAACTTGAAGAAGAATAAAACAATCAACACAATGAATAAAATTTTCCTCCAAATAACCCAAGTCATGGAAGTAACTTGAGCAGTGACAGCAGTTCCAGTGAAGAATGATGATCAATATGTTTGGATATCAAAGCAAGGCGTTGTATTTTTTGAAATATTTGTCTGTGAAATTAGACATTTTGTTTAATGTAATGGACAATGTGTCCCAATTGAAAGAAAAAATGACTGTCCCATTTTGTATGACAAAGAGTGTCTTATTCATATATATATAATAAAATATGTTTTATTTATTCTATTATGTTCTCCATTGTCATTGTGAAATGTTACACCACTGATTAAATATTATAATGAAGAGATACAAAATCTGATGATATGATATAACAAATTAATCCAAACATCACATTCAAATGCACTAATAAAAAATTAATTTATATGAATATTGTTAAAAATATGTGTCGACTTCTGATGAATAATGAATTTTAAAAAATCACAATAATTGCATTGTCACGGATTGATGTTTCTAAAAAATACAAAATGAACACCGATGCGTCTTAGTTACTGCGCACCGGTGCGTTTGTATGGTACTGCGCACCGGTGTGTTTCTACGACCTATGGGAACCGCACAAATACCAATACCAATTAGAATGCTCGGTGTGCTTTATCGATGACTACCACCCGGGCGGTCTGATAGGCGTTGCATGCACCAATATGGTTTGCCTTTAACGCGCCGATGCATTTTTATAACTTAACAGCCCGATGCATTTTAGCACCTAGATGGCACGGTGTGGTTTTACACCTTAACGTCCTGGTGCATGCACATCGGCCCAGTGGTCTTGTTAGGTGACACGCATCGAGACGTTTCTAAATGCCCCGGGGCGTCCAAAATTTTTTTTCCATTCTGGTGCTTGGTATGTTTACAGTACCGATGCGTACATGGTAAAACGCACCTGTGCATTCACACTTGATGCGAGCACTGATGAGAAAAACATCCGTAAAAACCTCCGGGCGCCTAGTTTTTTTTAGTTGTGTTGAAATTCCGTTAGAATCTCCGCCAAAACCTCCATTACTGAAAATGGATGTCGTAGCAAATGTTTTTTTGAAAATTTTGGCTAATTTTATAACACTAAAAACCTCTTTTATAACCTCCTCTAGAGGGTCTTTTCTTTGTAGTGTAACAAATAACTTCAACAAAGTGTATGTATCAATCTAAATTTTATAAATCCCTAACAAGGCTTCACCCCCTTCTTTTATTCAAGTATAACTTCACGTAAATTGTCTTGACATGGCATGGCTTGGGAGGCTTGCACAAGAAATTTGGAATGAAATGATAAAACAATGATCAAAATCTAATACCGCATAAGAGCTAAAATGAATGCATATACAACATAAGAGGAAGTTTGATTAGTCAACTAGAGGACAAATACTTAGCATCATAATACAGTTTTCAGTTCAAGTTCTAGTTTTACATTAGGAACCCTCAACGAGCTCCATTCACTTGAGAACATAGTTTCCATGAGTTGGGGGTATGATGTCATCTTCCAATAAATCATGCCAGACATTTCCATTCTTATAGTTTTGCATATCATAAACCCAACCTTAACTCATTAAATTAGTAACATAACAAATGCATTAAAGCTATGATACTAACATATCACATGTTGATCACCTCTTGGATGAATAATAATGTTGGTGATGCCCTTTTCCACATCTTTCAAATCTTGTTTTAGATCTGCACAACATATAAAATATCTTTACAAATTCTAGCATGCCAATGAAATACCATTTTTCAAATACAATAGCAATTTGAATTTGAGGATCTTCCATAGACATCATTGGACTCAAAGAATAAAAATATGCATTTTTGGATTTTCAACATACTAGTAGTAAGAGCGCATAAATTTTATCTCTATCTCCCTTGCAAGTCGAATGCCTCGATTTATTTATCAATCAAGTGCATAAATTCCCTAGCTTTAAAGAGTAACTTGTGCACCTACATAGATGCCAACTAGCTCGATCTATTGATCTATGCATGTGCAGTTGAGATAGATACATTACCTCATTCTGAAAACCAAATGAATTTTCATTCGCAACTTGGAGATTGTGGAGAATAGATGAGTGACACTTTCTCACTATGAACAATATAACCATTCTTGTGACTATGCATCCTCTTTGCACTAGACATGGCCATACAACTACTCTTTCCTTTAATTTTCCCATGCCATGAGGTGTTAGACCCTATATTTGTTGCATTATTAATGAGATCATAGAGTTGGGGGTGTTGTGATAGAGGATGCCAGGTGTTTCAAATTTCCAGCCACTCGGTTAGGGAAAACATTCACTTCTTACGTGGCACTAGAGCCTGTATCTTCTAAGAGTGTATAAGACATTTCTCAATGGAGATTTGGTGGGAAGAACTCTATGGTAAAACTCTAAAAGGAAAATTTTGACGTGGCATGTTTATTTATACATTTGGTAGAAATTAATGCTAACAATTTCATGTTAGTGACTTGCTAGTTTCATGTAATATGGTTTAGCAATGCTCACAATAATAATAGCCCCCAAAAAATTACTATGTATAATTGTGATTACTTAATATAAGATTATGAGAGTACTTGGTTATAACATTACATATAATGTAAACATCAATGGTATAGTTATGATAATCATATATATAAATATACCATATGAAAATATTCCTACTAATATTATAAGTGCAATATTTATGGACAATGAACTAAACACCTACTTTAACTGCAGTATTTATGTGCATTGAACTAAACACCTACTTTTCCAACAAAAACATTGTTGCATACTATAACTATGGTTTTTAACTACAATCCATTTATATGTAAATAATCCATTTTAAAATAAGGGGCGGCAGGAGCGAGAGGGGGATTTTTTGGCCCCAAGGAATAAGTAGAACGTATGCCCAAGGGTTGGTATGAGAAACTAACAACCAAGAAAAATATTTAGCATTATGGAAAGGGCTTGAATTGGAAATAAAGAAGAAATTTTCAAAGCTTATGGTCTTCAGGGATTCATAAATCGTCATCAGACAAAATTTGTTCATTGATCGACAACCAACAAATTTGTCCCCATTTCTGCATCATATCTTTAGCTTGATTAAATGATTTGAACTGTAACAACCTCGGGTTAAAACTTCATGCAATAAATTTAATAAAGGAAAAATAATAACCATGGTCATGGGACACATATTCCAAGCTGAATGTTGGGAAAAAATCATAGTGATGGGGATCACATGTGATTAATTAATGGCTATAGAAATTGGAAAAGGAAATGACATAGGCTTTGGAAAGCCAAAGTGGCATTTTTAATTGGCATTTTATTTATGAAAATAATGGAAAATGGGAGAAAAGGAAGGTGAAAGGAAGGTCACAGGTTGCATGTGAGAACGAAAATGAAGAAAATAGAGGCCTAATTAATAAAAAGGCTTATGAGGATCAATTGGTAGCTTTTCTCAGTTTAGTTTTTAGAGCTCTCATTCTATTCTCTCTCTCTCTCTCTCATACTCTTGGACACTTAGATTTTTCTTGGAGCACTCTTGGAGGAATGTGGCATACTTTGGATTTGGAGCAAAAAGGCAAAGGAAGAGCAGGAAAGCGCAAGAGGGCATCAATATCAACAACTACAACGTGTTTTTCTTGCAGGTACTAAGTTACATGTATGATTTCCTTGCTAGTTTTGGCATGCATGTGGTTTCTTGTTTATGATTTTCCATTGGCATGCAGGATTTCCTGAATTGACAGTGATGTTTCCTAGCCTTGACATTTCCTGGATAGCCATGGTGTTGTGGGTTTTATCTTTGTTTTTTGGTTGGTGCTCGTGTTCCTTTAGTTGTGGGTTGAGTTATTAGTTCTTGGAAGCCTTGGTTGGACAAACGATTTGGAAGCCATGTAACAACTTGGGTTGAGTTACTAGTCCTAGAAGCCTTGGTTAGACAAATGATCTGGAATCCCTTGGTGGGTTGAGTTACTAGTCTTGGAAACCATGGTTGGAAAAATGATCTAGAAGCCAAACAACAGTTGTGGGTTGAGTTACTAGTCCTGAAAGCCTTGGTTGGAAAAAACACTCTAGAGCCTTGGACAACTTGGGTAGAGACTGATATGGTGATGGTTAGTGATGTCTGACTATGAGGTGGAATCACTGGTTGAGAGCTGAGGTGGTTAGACTATGGAAGCCCTGGTTTGATTTTGTTTTATTTTTTTTCATGAGATCCCACATTCATGCTTGGAATATGACAAGGGGGTATTGGATGAAAGAAAAATTTGGTTCAACCCAATCTATGGTCGGGTAGTATGTGGAAGTTCCAGACCTAGTTGCATTTTGCATATGTCAATAAGATCTCTTTTCCTCTTGTAATTGATGGGTAAATATACTTGTTCATATGTGGTTTCTATGGTTGCTATATGCTTGCTACTTGTGTTGGTTATATGTTTGTTATGAGGATGTTTTATGACAAACTTGATGTATGCCTCTCATCATGTTTTAATTAGAAAATGAATATATGACCTAATATATGATAATGCAGCTATGGTGATAAGGCATAAATCCTTCTTAACGATTCTAGATAAGTATGAGACCCCTATGCTCAAATCTGTTGATATGACCTGTAGATTACATGTTTATGATATGTTTGACGAAATGCCTATCATGGTTAGTAGGGGTCAAATCAAGTACTTTTACCAATGATTGAATTAGTAGCCTTATTCCATTTTTATTATTCATTTATGGAAGTTTCATGAAGTTCTTTTCAATGGCCTGAAACCTAGCCCTGAAAAATTGGCTCAGAATCTGAGTTCGCTCGCTCAGAACTGCCTGAAAAAGGCCATAGTCACTGGCATGCCTTGCTGTGACGACAATTGGAAAGCCTCATTTGCATGCATGGTTTGTCGTGGGAGCGACTAAGGGTTCATATCAGCAAAATGACAAGTTGTCTCAGGGGTTAACCACCTGGAAGGGTTGGTTCCTCCTAAAGGGTTTGTAGCTCCTAAGGAACGTCAGATTGGTTTGGTTTTGTCGATTCTACTTCCTTAATTGTACATGGGGATTTGAATCACACCATAGTAGCATCTTGTCAGATTTTTACCCCAGTCGACCGGTTAGCTTGGGTAAATGTGGGAGGAGGGTGTTACAGGGTGGTATTAAAGCATGGTTCCCTTCTCCTTGGGTGATGTCTGGTTTCTGTTCTCCTTAGATGAATGTGTTGTCATATGTACATGTCGTTTTCATATGTGTCCTTATGCTTGTGGTCTATGTGATTGTTGTGTACGCATGGTGGTGGTCATGGTTTTCATTGTGATGTCATGCATAAGTTGATGGTGATGTTGTTGGAATGTGTCTGTCACGAATGCATGTCAATTTTTGCATGTATTGCGTATGCATGTGTGTCGTACGTATGTTGTTACATATGAATTATGTCTCGTTGGTGTTGTAGTTGTGGCATCATGCATGGTAACTGGATGGTGATTGAGACGATGCCCATATACTATTTTCATTATTATTATGCATATATTACACTAATTTGGTGGGTTTTGCAGACGAGATATCCTCCCCGAACTATATTGAGTTACGTTGGTTTGTTTATTATTTGGTAGAGCTGACATAATATGCCTTGCAGGAAGAGAAGAACAAATATGGCTAGCAAAATGGTAGACTCTAGTTCACGAGATTCTCCCTATAGATAAAATTATCAACATGGAGATGAGTACTCCCCTCATATGGCAGACACTTTGAGAATTTTAAAGGCAGAAATAAGGAGTTGCAAAGCAAATAATGACAAAATCATTCAGTCACAAGAGAGCCTTGCTAGGGCACATGAGAAACAAGTAGAAGTCAATGCATCTATTCTTCTGATTTTTTCAAACTTGCAGAGACACGGACCACTTAGAATCATTCATGGATAGGAGGATAGGAATAATGAAGCATATGGTAGCGGGTCACATGGTGGGCATAGGTTGGACAGGGACGACACGATCAGAGATGGGAGGTTCATGGATACACCAGACATGAGAGGCGATGGAGATAGGTTCTATTATAGTTTTGGTTCTGACAGGTATCATGATCATCGTCATTATCATTCTTATAAGAGGAATGACGGGATATTTTCTGAATGAGTTCAAGAAATAAAAGCAACCTACCTTTGATGGAGAAACGAAGAAGTCACAGGATGCGGAAGCTTGGTTTCTTGGAATGAATAAGTTCTTCATATTACATGATTACTCAGTGAACATGAAGGCCAGAATAGCTATGTTTAGTCTTAAAGGTAAATCATATATTTGGTGGGAATATGTAAAGAATGGCATAGGTATTCATGAAGAGGAGTTGAATTGGATTGAGTTCGAGAGACTATTAAGGAAGAAGTATCTATCAGAGAGATACTATAATGACATGGAAAAATAAGTATATGAGATAAAGATGGGATCTATGACCAATGAAGAGTAAACTAGCAGATTCTTGGAGTTATTGAGGTATGCGCCTTATCTAAAGGAGGAGAAAGTGAATATTCAGAGTTCATCAGTGAGTTTCTGGTGGCATTCAAAGACATGATTGAGTTTGATGAGCCTAGATCATTGGAGGAAGCCATGAGGAAGATAACGAAATGTTATGAGCAATCAAAGCATGGATAAGAGACTAAGCAGGATTGTATAGGTAATGCAAAAGATAACAGAAAAGGGGATAAGAAGTGAAAAAGGTTGCAAGACACAAGTAAAAAAGAGAATGCAATGCCGCCTAAGAAGTTCAATGCATCTAACAGAGGACATGGTTTTCAGTCTAAGTAGGGAAAGGGTGCATGTTGGAAGCCTTTACAATGTTGGACTTATGGCAAGGATCATCACATACGATATTTTCCACAAAATCAGGGTGGTAGACTATAGATTTACAGTGCTCGGGAGGCATAGACAGTGGGGTATGTTGGACAAAGTATTCCTTGGTTTTATGTAGCATTGGATAAAAAACAAACAGATCATCAGGCATATATTATTGAGATGGACGGTAAGCTTTGTGATCAAGTTATTTCTATTATGATTGACTGTTGATCTAAGGATAATTATGTTAATCCTAACCTAGTGGATAAGTGTGGTTTGAATAAAGAAGTGCATGAAAATTCTTAGTTAGTGCAGTTGGATACAAGTACAAAGAAAAGGGTTCATCATTGGGTAAGAACTTGTGCATTTGAGTTCAATGGTATGCCTACATCAACACATCTGAATGTACTTCTGTTTGGATCATACAATATGTTGTTGGGTATGGATTGGTTGTATCTTCACAAGACTAAGGTGGATTGTTATGACAAGGCTATTGAGTGTTTGGATGACAACGAGGAAAATATAATCTTGCAGGATAAGAAGAAAGATACGTTAGTCGGAATGGTTATAGCTATGCAGGAAAATCACAATCACATGAAAGGGTGTGTGTTATTTGCAGTGCATATTTACAGTGATAAACGTAAGGATGTTGAGGATGTAGAGTTATTGAACAGGTACCCGATTCTATAGTAGTTTCAGGATGTGTTTTCCACGAAGATTTTAGAGTTGTTGCCTCACAGAGAAGTGGACTTCTCTATTGATTTGGTACCAAGGGCAGCACCAACGTCAAAGGAACCATATTGAATAAGCATTCCAAAGCTAGTGGAATTGAAATTGTAGTTGAATAAAATGCTTGACAAGGGCTACATTAGGCCAAGTGTGTCACCGCAGGGTGCACCAATATTGTTTGTGAAGAAGAAGGATGGTACTCTCAGGTTATGCATTGATTACAGTAAATTAAACAAAGTGAAAATCAAGAACAGGTATTTGTTGTTGAGGATTGATGACTTGTTTGATCAGTTGAAGGGAGCAACAGTGTTCTCAAAGATTGATATGATATCAGGTTACCCTCAAGTACACATCAAAGAAGAGGATATTTACATGACAACTTTCAGGACCAAGTATAGGCACTATGAGTTTGTTGTACTTCCATTTGATTTGACTAATGCTCCAGCTACTTTTATGTGCTTGATGAATAGTGTGTTGCGTCAATATTTGGACAATTTTGTTATTGTAGTAATTGATGATATATTGATATATTCTAAGAATGAGGTAGAACATGCCAAACACTTAGCAACAATATTGAGATTTCTTAGAGAGCATCAGTTGTATGCCAATATTAGCAAATGTAGTTTGCTTCAAATATAGGCACATTACTTGAGATATGTGGTGTTGAGATTCAAAAAGAAAATTTCATCACCCACGCCTAATGCATTTCGCACCTACACTAGGGTGGGGCCCACAGGGCTAAATTTGGTGCATGTCTATTTTAGTTATCCCTTAATTAAGATGGACAATAAAATGTAATCTAGTCTCAAAATAACTTGTAATAGTTAACTGAGAATGATAAACTCAATTAGCTCATGAATTTAGAGTTAGAGGTAGTTGGCGAGGCATGCAAAGTAATTCTAGTTGTAATAGAGTTTGAAGTGCAATGGTGCATTAGTTAATGCAGGTTGTAATCATTTTAACTCATTTAAGTGAGTTAAACTCAGTTGTGCTAGTTGTAACTGTTAGATACACTAGTGAGAGATCAAGTGAATTAAATATTAATTAATTCACAATCAGTGATCTCACATGCAACTAAGGATTTACTATTATTATTTGCATGCATGTCCAGTGGAGACCCAGTTGAGATCTAGGTGAAAAGGAAGTTGCCTATCAGTTTTAGGATTATTGAGTTGCACCCATGCAACCAAACACCCATTGGAGTGCCTGTGATACTTGCGCAGTCAAGGAAGGCCAAAATTCCTATTCTTTAGGGATTGCATTCATCAAGGATTGCGCAAGCAAGGCACATTTTCTGGAGGCAATAAATTGGCTAAGTATTGGTCAGTTTTATGTATGATAGTGTGAGACAATTAGCTGAATATAGGAGGAATCTCGTGAGAATATTTGTATGTAATTATTTCATGATTCCATGCTGAATATACAATAGAAGATAGTGGGGTTTTTGAGCAGCAAGCTTTCCCCGGGAAATTATCTATGTTGTGGCTTGATTGATTCTTCTTTGCTTCATGTGATTAGCGATTGTGTTTTTAATTCTGCAAAATATTTGTAGAAGCGATTTAGTATTTAACCTTGGTACATTGTTAGATCGGATTGAATCCATGATATACATGCTTGTTGTATAATTTCTACATGGTATCACAGCACAGGAAATCACAATTGTGAAGGAGGAGTTGATTTAGTGACTAGATAGAATTCGAATTTGCAAAAATACTTTCTTGGTGCTACAGCTGATTCAGGATCGAAATGGCTTTCAATGGCTAGAGGTTGGAGTATGCACTCGAGGGCATCTTAAACTACATTACTTTTAAGGACAGGATGGAGGCACTACTCGAAGACAATGGCTTGAAGGAATTCATTGACAATGATGTTCCTAAACCCGCTGTGACAGATGCTGTAAATCTTGATGCATGGCAAAAGAAAGTGGAAAAGGCGACCAGGATCCTATTGGAGGGAGTATGAGACCACATTGTATTAAGACTCCATGGGAAATCCATACCATATGCAATGTGTAAGGCTTTGACGGATCTATTCCAGAGCAGCAATGACCATAGGAAATTGGCGCTCAAAGATAAACTCGGGAAGATCAAGATGGAAAAGGGCGACTCCATACCAAAATATCTAACAAAGTTTGTCTAATGTCAGGATGAACTGGGGAGCATTGGTATAACTGTCGCTAATGATGATTTGGTGAGCTTGGCTCTCCTAGGACTTCCCAAGAGTTGGCACATTTATCAAGACTCTGTCAATGGAAGGGAAAAGCTGCCAGATTGGGAATGACTATAGTCGGATTTGGTGCAAGAGGAGTTCAGACGAAACATCAGAGATGGATCTTCATCTAAGAATGAAGATGAAGAAGATTTTTCTTTGGATGCCAAGGCAAATAAGGGGAGGGGAAGAAATTCCATTCTGAGTTTGAGTCCAAAAATGGCAAGAAGCAGGACATGTCCAAGGTGAAGTGTTTTCACTATCACAAGCATGGGCATTTTGCTACTAACTGTCCACAAAAGAAGAAGAACAAGAAGGTTGCAGGATCTGCAGCTGGTGAGGCTTTTGGCCTCATAATTTTAGCTTGACTTCTCATTGATCACATGCATGGTGTCAATTGCATTGGGATCTGTGTGTTATTTGGATAGTGGCACTTCCTTTCACATGAAGGGAGACAAGGAACTTTTCAATAACTTGGAGGAGAAGGATCTCCAGATGCATATTGAAATGGGTGATGACGGGCAGTACAGTGCTACCGGGATTGGTACCATTACCTTCCAGAGGGATTCAGGTAAACCCTTTCAATTAAAAGATGTAATGCATATGCTAGGTTTGAAGAAAAATTTAGTCTCAGTCGCAATGTTGGAGGATAGAGGCTATGATGTTGTTTTTAGTGAAGGAAAAGCTTTCATGCGACACAAAACAATAGGACAAGCCAAGAGGATAGGGATTTGATTTAAGAATATCTACAAGATCGATGTATATTGTTGCGCATAAATGATGGGAAAGGCGGACAAAGTGGTGATCTGGGATGAGGGCGAATTCTGGCACAGGAGATTGGGCCATCTTCACCATGGAGCCTTGAAAGTCATACATCAGATTTCTACTGGTCTTCCGAGGGGTACACTTGCACAATCAAACACATGCAAGGGATGTATTATGGGAAAATATGTAAATGCCACATTTCATGAGAAGGAGAACCGAGCTTCGGGGATCCTTGAGAGAGTTCACACAGACATGTGTGGACCATTCTCTGTTGCTTCGACAGCAAAACATAAGTACTATGTGATATTTGTTGATGACTTTTCTCATAAGTGTTGGATCTTCTTCATGCAGAAGAAGGATCAGACATTCTCAAAGTTTCTTGAGTTTAAGGCTCTACTGGAGAAAGAGTCAAGGAAGTAAGTGAAGGCTCTTAGGAACGAAAATGGTGGAGAATACATCTCTAACGAATTCAAGAAATTCTATAGCAAATAAGGAATTTGAAGAGAACTAATAGCACCTCATAACCCACAGTAGAATGGGGTCGTGGAAAGAAAGAACAGAATGATCGTGGGTGCAATAAGAGTGATGTTGCATTATCAAGGCCTACCGATGCATCTATGGGAAAAAGCATGCAACACTGTGGTATTTGTGCAGAAATGTTGTCCTCATAGGATACTTGGCATAAGTACACCTAAAGAGGCTTTCACTGGTAAGAAACCTGATGTTTCACACTTTAAGATTTTTGGCTCATTTGTTTATGTGCATGTGACCAAGGACACTAGGAAGAAGTTGGAACCGATAGCTTAGATCGGTATTTTTGTGGGGTACACTGAAACACCCCATAATTATCGAGTGTAATTGACAAACAGTAGAATGACTGTTGTGCGACGAGATATAAAATTTGATGAGGAGAAAGCCATGCGGTTGTCCCTTGAGAGGGAGCTAGACATGCATGCAGAGGAGGAACTGTTGGTTCCCAAGGACGAGCCTCAATATGTGGATTAGCCACATGTGGAGGATCATGGAGTGGAGGAAAACACTCATGCAGAGCCATCCATCAGAAATGGCATAAGGCGCTCCACGGAAGCTGATAGATTGAGACTTGATGTTGTAGAGAATGTAGGAGCCCCTACTTCACAGTGCAGACAGAGACAGTCTCCTGATAGGTTTACTAGATACATGGCTCTTATGAGAAAATGTATTTTGATGGAACCATATTCCTTTCAGGAAGAAGTGCAGCAACCAACTTGGGTTGATGCAATGGTGGAGGAGTATGATTCCATTGTCAAGAACAGTGCATGGCAGATTTTCCCAAGACTGGTCGACAAATCAGTGGTTGGATCAAGATGGATCTACAAGGTAAAGCAAGATGTTGATGGGAGTGTGGAGAAATACAAGGCCAGATTTGTGGCCCCGGGATTCTCACAGATTGATGGGATCGATTATGATGAGAATTTTTCACCTGTTGCAAGGTACTCTTCCATTAGCTCCATCCTTACACTCTCAGCGTAGATGGGCTGGCGCATCTATCATATGGATGTTAAAACTACTTTTCTCAATGGGATCATTGAGGAAGAAGTGTACATAGAGCACCCTGAAGGTTTTGAGATCTTCAACAGTGAGTCACATGTGTGCCGACTCAAAAGAGCATTGTATGGGTTGAAGCAAGCACCTCATGCTTGGTACCCTCGGATAGAAAAATATTTCACCGGACTGGGCTTCACCAAAAGTGAAGTAGATGAAAACTTGTACCAGATTGTGGTTGAGGATAAGTTATTGATTATTTCTATGTATGTTGATGATCTAATTTTGACTAGTGATGAGCAGCTGATACACTCATGCAAGGAGGATCTTGCAAGGGAGTTCAAAATGAAGGACATGGGACTCCTTCATTATTTCCTTGGATTGGAAATATGGCAACGGGATGGTGAAATTTTCGTGTCTCAAGGCAAGTATGCAAAGGAGATACTGGGTAAGTTTCACATGGATAGCTGCAAACCCATGGATACTCCTCTTCCAGGAAATTGGAGGAAATAGGATGCTACTTCTGGAGAGGTAGTGGATGCTACTATCTACAAGTAGTTAGTTGGTTCAATGATGTATCTAGTGAACACCAAACCAGACATTTTCTACGCGGTTAACCAGCTAATTCAAACTATGGTTAAGCCTACCAAGCTCTTTTGGAAGGCGGGGAAGCATGTCTTGAGATACCTTAGGGGCACATCAGAGTATGGTCTATGGTACAGACAGACAGGGAGTGAAGCTTCAAGGCTTCACGGATGCAGATTGGGCGGGCAGTCCATCAGACAGAAAGAGAAAATTAGGAGGGATCTTCAGCATAGGATCGATAGCAGTTTCCTGGTATAGTAGGAAATAACGATATGTGGCTCTCAATTCAGTGGAATCAAAATACATGGCAGCAAATCAAGCTGCATGTGAGGCTATTTGGATGAGAAAGATCTTGGTTGGTTTTTTTGGTTCTCAAATGGATCTGACAATGATACATTGTGATAATTAGAGTTGCATTAAACTCTCGATTAATCCTGTGTTTCATAATAGGTCCAAGCACATATATATTCGGTACCATCATCTCAGAGATTGTGTGTAGAGAAGAATAATGTTTCTTCAGTACATTCCCACAGAGGATCGGGATGCAGATATTCTAACGAAGGTGCTCACCATGAGCAAATTCGAATACCATAGAGACAAGATTGGGGTGAAGGATAATCCCTTTCTTGTTGAGAGCAAGTGTTGAGAGTCAACAATAAAATTTCAGCACCCATGCCTAGTGCATTAAGCACCTACACTAAGGTGGGGCCCACAGGGCTAAATTTGGTGCATGTATATTTTAACAATCCCTAAATTAAGATGGAAAATAAAGTGTAATATAGTCTCAAAATAACTTTTAATAGTTAACTGAGAGTGATAAACTCAGTTAGCTCATGAGTTTCAAGTTAGAGGTAGTTGGTGAGGCATGCAGAGTAATTCTAGTTGTAACAGAGTTCGAAGTGCAGTGATGCATTAGTTAATGTAGGTTGTAATCAGTTTAACTCAGTTAAGTGAGTTAAACTCAGTTGTGCTAGTTGTAACTATTAGATAAACTACTGAGAGATCGAGTGAATTAAATATTAATTAATTCACAATCAGTGATCTCACATGCAACTAAGGATTTACTATTATTAGCTTCATGCATGTCAGATCGAGTGGAGACTCAGTTGAGATCTAGGTGAAAGGGAAGTTGAATATCAGTTATAGGATTATTGGGTTGCACCCATGCAACCAAACACCCATTGGATTTCCCATGATACTTGTGTAGTCAAGGAAGGCCAAATTCCTATTCTTCAGGATTGCATTCGTCAGGGATTGCGCAAGCAAGGCATGTTTTCTGGAGGCAGTAAATTGGCTAAGTATTGGTCAGCTTTATGTATGACAGTGTGAGACAATTAGTTGAGTACATGAGGGCTCTTATGAGAAGAGTTGTATGTAATTGTTTCATGATTCCATGCTGAATGTACAATCGAATATAGTGGAGTTTTGAGCAGCAAGCTTTCCCTGGGAAATTATCTGTGTTGTGGCTTGATTGATTCTTCTTTGCTTCATGTGATTGGTGATTGTGTTTTTAATTCCGCAAAATATTTGTAGAAGCGATTCAGTATTTAAATTTATTACATTGTTAGATCGGATTGAATCCACGATATACATGCTTGTTGTATAATTTCTACATGTGGTTTCCAAGGAAGGCATATCAGTGGATCTAGAAAAGATAAGAGCTATCATGGAATAGGAAGCTCCTAGGAATGTGGATGAGGTATGATCATTTATTAGGTTAGCAGGTTATTACAGGAGGTTCATTAGGAAATTCTCACATGTCTTTTATCATATTACATCATTGTAAAGGAAAGTTAAGAAATTTGAATGGACAAAGGAATGCACAGTCGATTTTGAGCAGTTAAAGCAGTTGTTGACAAATGCTCCAGTTTTAAATATTCCAAATTAATTGAAAAAAAAAAAGAGTTTATAGTATGTACAGATACTTGAAAGAGAGGACTTGGTGGAGTCCTTATGCAGGAAGGACATGTAGTGTGCTATGAATCAAGGAAATTGAATGAGCACTATTGGAGCGGGGTCCCCTAAGTCCGAAGACTGTTTTTCGCTATATTTTTGTAATAGTTTAGTCATGCATAGGGGATTTGGGGTGGGTCAAAGCCCCTCATGAATTGTAATGGGTCAAAAGGGTAGATCAAGGGGTCGCAAACCACGGTTTACGGACCCTAGAGTAGTGCAGGCTAATAGTATAAATAGAAGTCTAGATCGAGTCTAAGAAGATAGTTTTTGGGAAAAGTCTGAATATTGATGTTAGATCTGGTGACTTTGTGATATTTTGTGCGGATTTGTCTAGGTAGAAGGCTCCTGCTGCCTGTGTGCGCAGAGACCTTAGTCCTGCTGTGTGCGGACCCTGCTGGCTGTGTGCACGGGTTGTTGAATGGTGTTGTGTAATGACCCAACTCAAATTATATGGAACATAGAAATATTAGCATGCATATGAGACCTGCATATGATAGCTACATATGCATGTATCACGTGTACGACAGTAGTACATGCACTAAGCAATTATGAAAAGAAACTCGGTGTAGAGTAAGGAGTGAATTATTGAAGTATTGAGTAACTCCCTAACTCACCATAATATAATGAATGTATTAGTTATATCTACCATTATCATAATATAAACTAATACTTTGTTCAAAGAAAATTAAAAGCATCGACTTCTGCAAATAAATGATGATATTTTAATAAATCCAAGATATTTAATAAATAATAATATTTTAATAAATCTAAGATATTTATTAAATAATAATATTTTAATAAAACCAACATATTTATTAAATAACAATATTTTAATAAATCTAAGACATTTATTAAAATATAATATTTTTAAGATATTTTAGAAATCAAAGATATTTATTAAAAGATCATATTCTAATAAATATCAGGAATGGAGTTTGTGTATAAAAGGAGAAGAGGGGTAAACTTGATGGGCAGGGGTAGTGAATGGGTAAACTGACCCGGATGATGTGAGAGGAGTTATAACTGCATGATACATGAGCAGTGAGTTCTAGAGTTCTAACAGAGTCATGGAGTGATCTCGATTGTTATTGGAGTTTTAGGCACGGGGGCCAGAAGACTTGTCTTCTGGATCTGGGGACTGGAGAGGTTGACCTCAGATAGTCTGGGAGGAAAACGGCGGTTTGGTGACGGGAGCTAGAGCAATGGCGGATCAGTAACATCTTCAAACACGGTTCCAGGTAAGGATTAATTAGTCAATTGATATATATTATGTTCAAAAATCCCACTCTGAATTTTGTGGTATGAATTTAGTGAATGTTTGTTAATTTTGAAAATTAAGGGCTTTACACTTATGAATCTTGTTAATGGTGGTTAATTCAACAAGTTAAGGTCCTTACACATGGTATCAGAGCTAGTTTTCAAACCCTTGGGATCTTACAGGTCCTAGCAGTATAACTGATTTCTATAAATCTGCATAAGCATCCGCTGATTAAACTGAATTACGGCCAATTTCAAACTCTGTGACCTTATCAGGTTATTTAGATTATAATCTACAAGAAACGGTGACTATGTGTTAAGATTACTGAGATTCTAATATAGTAATGCATTAGAGAAGACGAATTTTCATGCTGTTTAGATTATAGTTTACAAGAACAGTGACTGTGTGTTAAGATTACTGAGATTTTGAGATAGTCATGCATTAGAGAAAACAAATTTAGGAATTGTGTCTGCTACTATTTCCGATTTAAATTGTTGTTGAGACATTCTATGTCTGATTCAATAAAAATTGTGTTCCGTTTTAAACACTATAACAGTCATGGAGGTCGGTGGTGATAGTGGTAATAAGGCAGCCCATATTTGGGCATAGATTTGATGAACCACCGACATCTAAATGCCTTTCCGCCGCATTGTGGCTTTTCCAGTCCAGTCTGGCTGAATGTATTCGCAGTAAATTTTGGTCATAATTGTAGTTCCTTGTGAGAAGATCCTTAGCCTTCTTTCCAATGTATGAAAAGAATCCAGGTCCCTTGCCCATCTCTACTAAAGACTGTTAGATATCCTTCTTTCGAAAGATGCTCTAAGGATGAAGGAAAACGAACTGCAAATGCAACTGCAGACTTTGCTTCACAGGAGGGTAGACTTCGCTTGACAGAATCGAGTACAAGATACCATACATCACATATCATACATACATTTATTTAGGGTAATATAGCATTGTTGGGAAAAATACTGAGAGGGGGGGGGGGGGGGGTGAATCAGTATTTACTGCATAATCAAATCTTTTACATTTTCATTCAACAAAACCCATACGCTACTTTCGTGATACAGACTCGCGTATATACGCGGATACCCTTTATGAAACTCGCGTATACACAGAGATCTAGTTAAATCATTAATTCTTCACTTATATCATTCCATCATTCATTCATCAGATGTTTAATAAACAGTAAACATGTGCAGTAAGAACAGAATAAACCATCACACAAGCATCACACATGAACACCAGGATTTTTAGGTGGAAACCCAAATCGGGAGAAAACCACCGCTGCAGTTGCTCAGCCTTCAATATTTTATTATAGAGAAAACATCTTACAACATGTGTGCTGGCGCAGACTTGACCAGCACGCAGGCACCCACCTGCGCTCGTTTACCAGCCTCTCCTGGAAGGGAGCTCCAACCCCCTGACTCGTTTACCAGCCTCTCTTGGAAGGGAGCTACGACCCCCGATCTCGTTTACCAGCCTCACCTGGAAGGGAGCTACAACCCCCTGACTGAAGGCTACAACCTTCAGCACCACCTTGGACCACGTTTCATCAATTTTCACACTGAATCCAACAACTTCAATAGAACACAACTTGCAGGCCACGTTTCACCATATTTTCAGACTAGACCCTTTTCATCCTTTCAAGCTCAACCATACAACCAAACTGATACAGGAAACTCAGAACTGTAGAATACAGATAGCAGCAACACAGCAAATTAGATCAGACATTTCTTACCACAGACTTCAGCAAACCCTAGTTTGCATACGCGCTTTCCTTTCACTGATGTCGCATATATACGCGCTTCTATCCACACGAACCAGCGTATACCTCTGTATGTATTTTATTGCGCATACGCGCTTTCTCTTCAGCGAAGCTGCGTATATACGCGCTTCCACTGCGGCAAAGTAGCGTATAGATCTTCAATCATTATAGAGCAGCATACTTCTTCAGATCAGATATTCAGTTCAGATTTACCCTTTCACTTCAGACAGATGTTCGCCTAGATGTTCGCCTCATCACAGATCTAGGCCTTCCATAAGCAGATCTAGTAAATACAAGTGCATTTCAGATCTAGATCCCCTTCTTCATCATTGGTGCATCATACATTCAGATTTATCTTCAAGTGTAACCCTTTCCATTCAGATCTACTTCAGAGAGAAGTATTCATTCAAGCTCAGACATCTTGCACCCACACTCATGATTTGCATAATGAATTTCATCTCTTTATATAGGTTTATCCTTTTTCAATACCATGAGCCCCTTTTTTCAATACCATGGGCCAAAACAATACCATGAGCCCAAAACTACCTGGACGGGGTCAATTAGGTGGATCATTACCCAATACCATGGGTCAATACCATGGTGGTTACCCTTGGTTTTGCACTTTTTGAGTGCTTTAGCCCATACGCGACTTGGCACGTTCTTTTCCGCGTGCATACGCGACTTCCCCTAGGCAAATCCGCGTATACCAAGAGACATAATATTTTTCATCATAGAATCTAGCACATGCTGAAATCCTTTCTTCATTGCCTTCTATACTCACTATAGAAACATCAGATTTCCTTCATCAAGAACATATTCTATCAAGCACAACTTCATCAAGTAAGTTGCCATCATCTTTATCAGATGGGTTGCCTTTCAAGGACAACACTCAGCATCATATTGTCAACAAACATTATATCACACCAGATTTACATCATTTACTAAGTCCATCAAGTCAAGCCTAACTTCATCAGGTGGATTGCCATCAAGGACAACACATGTCAACAGTCGCATGTCTTCATCTTCATTCAGTGGGTTGCCATCAAGGACAACACTCTGCATCATATTTTCAACAATCTCCCCCTTTGGACTTGATGGCAACCATGATGGTGTTTGGTTACCACAACAGATAGATACCATGTCACTCTCCCAAATATGTCACTCTCCCAAATATTTGACATCATTATCTTCTCTTCATTCAAACACCATGTCACTCTCCCCCTTTGACATCAAGGGCAAAGGGCACATCATTATCTTCATTCAAACACCATGTCACTCTCCCCCTTTGACATCAAGGGCAAAGGACAAAACCAGCAGATCAAAACCAACACACTCTCCCCCTTTGACATCAAGGGCAACGGGCGGATCAAAACCAACACACTCACCCCCTTTTCTCCTCATGTAGAAGAAGCATTCTGCAGATCTGATGTATACTGAAGTGACCAAGCTCCCCTTGAGTTCAAGCTGAAACTTTAAAACATAATTTCAATGGAGTACATGACTCTATGAACTTCCTATCACCAAAGACTCATACTTACATCAATTATCCATCCAAGTGGATTTACATATGAGACTCAACTACCCAACCAAATGGGTTTACAAATTTGACTCAGCTACCCAACCAAGTGGGTTTACAAAATTTGACTCAGCTACCCAACCAAGTGGGTTTACAAGTTTGACAGGTCCTTACATGACTGAATATTACAATTTTACACCATGGGTCTCAACAAGACCTTTTCATCAAACTACAAATATAGCTTTTAAGACCAACACCAGAAAGTCCTCAAGAAAGAGAACATATTTCAAAATCATCATAATGCCAACACTGCATTATAGTCAGCAAAGCTAATGCTCCCCCTGAATCTGTGCAACCAAGCAATCTTTCCAAATGACTAAGGCTCCCCCTTAGTTTGTGCATCCTGAAAACTTCCACCAACAAATCATCAAGGGCACATTCCTTGAAAGCATTAAAACGAGTGCCAAAGGCTGGACTCTCACCATAGATACCAGCAGTAATATAATGCCATGACACGCTGTAATTTTGTCTTTGAAAAGGCTGAACCAACCAATAATTGTCGGCAATTAGTCATCTTGAAGTTTTTGTGCGGGGAACTCGCGTATGTCTGTGACATGTTTGAGAAACCGTATCTAAACATCTTCTAAATTTCAGCAGGATATCACATGCTACCAAGCTGGAAAGCAGGTGTTCGACTTCTGCAAGACATTCCAGGCTTGCCTGGACTACAGATAGATAGAATGGTGTAGTTGTGTCTTCGAGCGTCATCCAACGGTTGTAGCATCAGCACAATAGTAACCAAGCCTTCAGATTCTTTGCAGCATCAATACAATCTTTCCAAGAGAGATTCTCATATCAGAACAACATCTTCTCATGGGTGTCAAGCAATCATCCATGTGGTCCAACATCACCATGATCTTCAAGATTTAACATGAAGTAACATATGTAGGCAAAAGATCTCTCAACCATAGTAACACACTCTGCATGATTTATTTCTGAATCAAATGACATCCAACTCATCCATGTGTGAGTACAAAAGATACTTATCAGCAACCAGGGCTCAAAATCTCATCATAATAAACAATGTACCAAGTCATCATCATTTGAGCATGAGTATCACAAAAAAACCAAAGAATAAGTAGTCATATTGCCAACAATGAAATCATTAGTATTCAACCTGCTGCTCCCCCTAAACCAGTGCTCTTCCTTAGCTTGTGCAATCTGAAGCACCTTCAACAACAAGTCATCAGCAACAATCTCTGCATGATCTGTCCTAATCTCTGAATTATAAGACTTTCATCTCAATAACGAATGCTCTTCATCATAAAGCAACCAGGCTTCATCCATAATCTTCAACACAAGAACCCATGTATCATTTCATTATCATGAGTATAACCAGAATAATTCTAACAGTACAATCATCGGCGGTGGGGCCGATGTCTACGGACCTGCGCTCCCGAGATCTTCGGCCCACTATCGAGACAAATTCTCTTATCATCAGTGCCATCTGTGGTGTGTACGATGAAACTACTTCCAGTGTATCATGGCGTTTTGTTAATACAACCCGGCGTGTGGAAGGTGAAGCATAGAAAATTTTCATCTTCCTTCATTTCCTCCCGAGCTTGTTCCTCCTCGCCCTGTCCTTTCCATCGGTCTTGTTGTTGAAGAAGAAACACCAACCCCGAGAATCCGAGAATATTTCAAATCAACCATGAGGAACATCATGCATTTGCTCCCCACAGCAGCGATACATTACTAAATCTCATAATGTATCCCACATCATTCTTCGATCAATCGATAAGCTTCCGAGCGGGTAATTTGCGATGAGAGGTTAGAATTCCCTACGTTTCTGATCAGTCCTTGAATTGAGTGTTTTCTTCAAGAAAATCATTGTCTTCTAGAGCATCCACAAAAGTATCCTTTTCTTCTCTAGATTGATTCTTATTCCATCTCTCCATATTTTTCCAGACTTGTTTAACCTTTCTATTTGTGTGCTGGAAGTTATCCAATTTCTCATATCTATTCAGCCTGCATTCCTTTTCTACATGTCCATACTTGTTACAAGAGTAACATCTTATGTGTTCAGAGTAATAAGAGTTATAATGAGTATTTCTGATCTTCCTTCTTTTACAATCAGCTGCTTTATGTCCATACTTGTTACATGAGAAACAATATCCCTTGAAGCTTCCAGAGTACCTGTTTATTTGTGGCGGAATTGTTCTGCTTCTGCAATTTGTTGCAACATGCCCATAGTTATGACATTTAAAACATTCAACGTTCTTGAATGAATTCCTTTGAGAATTCATGATTGTTGGTTGATCTTTTGTTTCTTTCAACACATCAGGTTTTGCATTGACATCTGCTGAATTTTTGGCACTTCCTTGTGAGCTAGATTCTCCTTTAACAGTTTCATGGAAACCAAGACCATGTTTGATAGCAGGAGACCTTTGATTACTCATAATATTGTCCAAAATGTTAGTACTATCATGAAACCTCAAAATTTTAACCTTTTCTTCTAATTTACCTTTGAGAATATTTACCTCAACCTCCAAGGCTTGACATTGCTTTGTCATGCTTTCTTCTTTTCTTCTTCCATTTTCAACTTGATCCTTCAGATTTAGAATCTCTTCTTTCAACCAATCTTCATTTCCTTCACATGTTTGTTGCAGCTCTTCATTCTTCTTATTTGATTTTTCCAGATCTTCTTTGAGAGATATGGTTTCTGCTTCAAGGCCTTCCTTTTCATATGATTGTAGAGGTTCCTCATTTTTCTTACTTGATGCTTCTAAATCTGCTTGAAGATAGATGATTGCAGCTTCAAGTCCTTCATTCTTCTTGCTTGATTTTTCAAGATCTGCTTCTAGTTCTTTAATTCGATTGGATGCATAAGGATGAAACCTTTGATACTTGTCCACCTGTCCATTCAACATTTCTATTTGATCTTTCATTTGAGAGGTCATCTCTTTGTAGATATTTTATTGTTTATTAGTTGAACTTTGTAGTTCTTCAACTTTAGTCTTGAGAGCTTCTTGTAGATCCACAACTTTACTTTCGCTATCTTCACTATTGTTTGCACAAAGAAGAGTATTACAAGTGGCCTTCTTCTTTTCCTTCTTTGCCATGAGTATTTGTAGAGCTTCGTCAGAAACTTCTGGATCCATACTGTCACTTTCACTATCATAATTAATACCTGGTTCATCTTCTTCAATTTTTGCTATACAAGATTTCTGAGGTATTTTCTTGTTTCGAGTAGTCTTCTTCTTTTGCTTCTTAGCCATGAGCACTTTCAGATCTTGGTCAGAATCTTCTTCATCTTCACTGGACACTTCATCATCATCTTCTTTTGCATAATAACTCTTTCTCTTTTCAAATTGTTTTCCTTTACCATGTTTTTCTCTATAAGGACATTTAGCAGCATAGTGACCAACTTTTCCACACTCAAAACATTTGAAGGGAAGCTTACCTTTGAATCTTCCAGTACCTAGTTGGAGCTTTCTCACGAAATTCGCTTCTTCTTCATCTGATATATAGCTGGATTCTTTGACAACTTCCTTTTCCTTTCCTTTTGCAGATACCTTAAAAGCAGCTTCTCTGATTTGAGAAGGACCTCCTTGTCTCATTTCAAAAGTAGTCAGAATACCATGTAATTGAACTACAGTAAGAGTTTGCAGATCTTGCCTTTCTTCAATAGCCGAAACTTTAGAGTCAAATTTTGAAGTCAAGGATCTTAAGACTTTTTCTACCAGAGTAGTATCAGTTATGGTTTCACCCAAATTTCTCATCCGATTTACAATATCATCTAGACGAAGAAAGAAACTGGCAACACTTTCATCACTATGCATCTTCAAATTTTCATATTCAATTCTAAGAGTTTGGAGTTTTGCACTTTTTACCTTTGTGTCTCCTTCATAGCTTAGAATGATTTTGTCCCATATGTCTTTTGCCGAATGTAGTCGCATCACTTTAGCAAATTCTGATTCAGACATGCTTCCCAATAAGACATTCACTGCTTTGGCATTGATTTCATACTTCTTTCTTTCAGCTGCATCAGTAGGAATACTTGCCGGGTATTGATAACCTTCTTCCACGATTGCCCATACATTTGCACCAAGACTTTGCAGATATGCTTTTGTACGTACCTTCCAGAATATCAGATTGCTTCCATTGAATATAGGTGGCTTTATAGACATTATTCCTTCTTGACTTCCCATTGCGACGAATCTCCTTTAAGCGATCAAGCTTCTCCACAAGGACCTGCTCTGATACCAATTGTTGGGAAAAATACTGAGAGGGGGGGGGTGAATCAGTATTTACTGCATAATCAAATCTTTTTACTTTTTCATTCCTTTAAACCCATACGCTACTTTCCTTCTGTAAACTAGCGTATATACGCAGATCCCCTTTATTAAACTAGCGTATACACAGAGATTTAGATATGTCATTAAATCTTCACTTCTATTAATCCATCATTCATTCATCAGATGTTCAATAACAGTAAACATGTGCAGTAAGAACAGAATAAACCATCACACAAAGCATCACACATGAACACCAGGATTTTTAGGTGGAAACCCAAATCGAGAGAAAACCACTGCTGCAGTTGCTCAGCCTTCAATATTTTATTATAGAGAAAACATCTTACAACATATGTGCTGGCGCAGACTTGACCAGCACGCAGGCACCCACCTGCGCTCGTTTACCAGCCTCTCCTGGAAGGGAGCTCCAACCCCCTGACTCGTTTACCAGCCTCTCCTGGAAGGGAGCTACGACCCTCCGATCTCGTTTACCAGCCTCACCTGGAAGGGAGCTACAACCCCCTGACTGAAGGCTACAACCCTCAGCACCACCTTGGACCACGTTTCATCAATTTTCACACTGGATCCAACCACTTCAATAGAACACAACTTGCAGGCCACATTTCATCATATTTTCAAACTGGACCCTTTCCATTCTTTTAAGCACAAACATACATCACCAACAGATACTTATCAACACAGATCAGATAGCAGAAACACAGCAGAACAGATCAGATATTTCATACCCCTTGCTTCAGCAAACCCTAGTTTGCATACGCTCTTTCCCTTCACTGATGTCGTGTATATACGCGCTTCCGTCCACACAAACCAGCGTATACCTCAGTGTATATTTTATTGCGCATACGCGCTTTCTCTTCGCTGAAGCCGCGTATATACGCGCTTCCTCCGCGGCGAAGTAGCGTATAGATCTTCAATTATTACAGAGCAGCATATATCATCAGATCAGATATTCAGTTCAGATTTACCCTTTTGCTTCAGACAGATGTTCGCCTAGATGTTCGCCTCATCACAGATCTAAGCCTTCCATAATCAGATCTAGCAAATACAAGTGCAATTCAGATCTAGATCCCCTTCTTCATCATTGGTGCATCATACATTCAGATTTATCATTCAAGTGTAACCCTTTCCATTCAGATCTACTTCAGAGAGAAGTATTCATTCAAGCTCAGACATCTTGCACCCACATTCATGTTTTGCACAATGAATTTCTTGTCCTTATATAGGTTTATCCTTTTTCAATACCATGAGCCCCCTTTTTCAATACCATGGGCCAAAACAATACCATGAGCCCAAAACTACCTGGACGGGGTCAATTAGGTGGATCATTACCCAATACCATGGGTCAATACCATGGTGGTTACCCTTGGTTTTGCACTTTTTGAGCGCTTTAGCCCATACGCGACTTGGCACGTTCTTTTCCGCGTGCATACGCGACTTCCCCTAGTCCAATCCGCGTATACCTAGAGACATACTCTTTTTCATCATAGAATATAGCACATGCTGAAATCCTTTCTTCATTGCCTTCTGTACTCACTGTAGATACATCAAATTTCCTTCATCAAGAGCATATTCTATCAAGCACAACTTCATCAAGTAAGTTGTCATCATCTTTATCAGATGGGTTGCCTTTCAAGGACAACACTCAGCATCATATTGTCAACAAACATTATATCACATCATATTTACATCATTTACTAAGTCCATCAAGTCAAGCATAACTTCATCAGGTGGATTGCCATCAAGGACAACACATGTCAACAGTCGCATGTCTTCATCTTCATTCAGTGGGTTTCCATCAAGGACAACATCCTGCATCATATTTCCAACAAGCATCTCATAAACACATATATTACTAGCCCGTAAGTTAACATTTCGTTTATAGACATGATTGTGGAAAATCGTGTGTTGTTACTTGACTCCAACTGTTAGTTTTCCTTCATCCACAGGGAAGCCCAGAAGGGGTGTTGGATTTCTTACATGGTAATTACCATGACTTGGGTCTCCATTTATTAGCTCTTAAGCCGTACTTATTTCCAAACATTTTCTAAGCCTGCAGCTGCCCTCAATTACGCAAGCTTAAGACATGGACTGCTAAAACTCATGCTAGTGTGGCAAAAAGGAATAACAAGGATGATGGGGCATTATGAAAAATAACAAAGATGGTAACAAAAACATCGGCAAGGCAGTTTGCGATGCGTAACGTAGATTTATTTAACAAACAAAAAAAAAAACAGTGGGACGTCACTCTCGGAAATTTCCGGAGCCAATACTGCAAATTTTGTCCAATTTTTTTTTTACATATAATGGATGAACAAGTGATCACACCGAAAGAGATGTATCCATCTTCTTCAAACTCCAGCATTGTTGTTGCTTATTCTCTGGGTCAATATGTTACCCCGTGATAAATAAATTACAAGACATATTCGCACAGATAGGCAGTGCCTCAACTGTTGACCTACCCCAAGTTGCGATTGTAGGCAGTCAGAGTAGTGGTAAATCCAGTGTTCTGGAAGCTTTTATCAGTAAATATTTTCTTCTCCGAGGATAGGATATTTGCACGCAAAGGCCTCTCGTTTTGCAACTTGTTCAATTCTCCGCACGAGCGGATGAGGCTTCTGAATGGGCTGAATTCTCGCACCTTCCGGGAAGATGCTTTACCTATCAACAGTTGGTCTAAGGCACAAAATTAAGGTTCTAGTCCAAAAGAGCATGGGTTCAAATCTACTCTCAACACGACGTATGATCTTTCCACCAGTTTTATCCTCCAGATAATAGCAAACATTATCCATGTCTATTGTTGGAACACCTTTGCATTTTTATCTTACAAACCCATCGACGTCTCCAATGAGTATGGATCAATTATAACATATTGTGTGTCAATCCATCCCCTCCAAGATTAACTTGACGAGTGGAGGAGGCTTCTGAATGGGGTGAATTCTTGCACCTTCCAGGAAAACGCTTTACCGATTTCGCGTCAACAGTTCGTCTAAGGCACCAAATTAAGGTTCTGGTCCAAAAGGGTGTGGGTTCAAATCCTACTCTCAACATGACGAATGATCTTTCCACCAGTTTTCTCCTCCAAACGATAGCAAACATTATCCGTGTCTACTGTTGGAACACCTTTGCATTTTTATCTTACAAACCCGTCGACGTCTCCAATGAGTATGGATCAATTCTAACATATTGTGTGTCAATCCATCCCTTCCAAGATTAACTTTACGATTTCCCTGAATGCACTTCTCGACGAGCTCGTTAATCTCGTTCCTCGACAGAGGCTCCTCCAGTATCTCATCTCGGGTTCTGGCATCATATTTGGGGCCGTTACCCATGAGAAAAGGGTCGGGCGCCTAGACGTACTTGACGCCCTTCTTGTCGAGCAGAGGAGGGTTGAAGGAATCTAACTCGGGAAGCATTTTCTTGCTCTTGGGAACAGGGGCTCGTCCAATCCATGGCATGTTTACTATGGGCGGCCCGAAGGGAACGAAGGGTGGCTCTCTGAGGGCCAGAGGCTTCACCTTAGGGGTCTTCGTGTAGTTGAATTTGAACTCGAATGGCACCCCTTCTAATCTGTATGATGTTCCATCGCTGCCGATTGTGACTCCTCGGTCGTCCCCTAGCTTGGTTGTATAGTGGCCCATGTATCTGTACACTTTCTTGCCCTTGCCCTGGCGCTTTTCCTTTTCTTCATCGGGATTATCACAAATAGATTGGGTGCCTGAATTTCCATTTTCCTACTGCTCCTGGTTGTGGTGCTGCTGCTTCTTGTGAAGGAGGGAAGGAAGAGTAGGCAGAGTGGGAGTCGGAAAACGATAATTATTGTTGGTTTTAATGTTGGAAGGAGGAGGAATTACAGGGGGCGAAGAGAAAATATTGAAGGAGGCACCATTTTGAATTGTTGTCACACTGATTGCCGTACTTGTTGGCCTTGCCTCGCCCCTCCTGATGCAGCCGAGTGAAATACTTAATCGCTTTTGTGCTGGATCACTTCAATTCTTGTAAATGGAATTTTTTATTTAAAAATGAGTTCTCACTCTAAGCAGTCGTTTGGTTTAGTTTCATACTTCTCCTCATCGCCGGTGGAAGTAGAATTGAGTGTTATGTCTAACTCATTCAATATCATTATTATTGAGTAACTTTTCATAAAAAGACATGATGTTTGCATATCCAATAAAAAAATATATATAATAATAAGATGAAGGTTAAATTATGAATGTTAAGGTCCTTAACATGTAGAGGTCACGAGTTAGGGTCATTATTGTCGAAATATATTATATATATAACATGATAGTTGGATTATTGAAAGGTTTGGTTTCAAATTATTACAAATATAATATATATAGAGGTTGACATAAAATAATATATTTTGCACAAATATTCATCATAGATCTTAATATTATTATTTCAATATTTTAATAATTAATTAATTAATTAATTATATTCATAATTATAAATCTTTAAAAGAAACATTAATATAGAAATGTTAGTATGGTTCTTGAATATATAAAAAAATTAATTAATTAATTAATTAAAATTGAGATATGATCCATCTACCTGTTTTGGAAATATAATGTGGAAATTATTCTATGTATTTAGAAGGACTTTGTCATTGTTGCTAAAACGCCTAGGCTTCCAAGCATCGAATATGTCAATAAGAATCTTCTTGACCAAAATTATCAACCATGTGTGTTGAAATATAAAATTTGATATAAGCGAGTCATATTCATGTGAAGTGATTGATAAAATAGTGATTAAATAATATTTCAACAAATATAGTTTTATCATAGATTGAGACTGACCATTGTAGAGAAACCCAAGATTAAACCTACCACCATTAGATCCATCCAATGTCATCGAGAAGAGAGCTATCAATGTCAAGTCAAACAAGAAAATGAAAACTATTTATGTCGTAACTTGAGATATAGAGGTAACTTGAGATATAGAGCAACCATGAGTGTTTCACGCATGGAATAATTATTTGCTTGTAAATCGTGTAATAGAGCTACTCGACCCGACATACTTGTCATATTAAATTGAAGAAGATACAAATAGATTTGCATAATTTCAACATAAGTAACACTAACATAATCATATTGTACACTTCAATAGTTCTGTATCCAATAAGGAAAAGGCAACATGCACACTGTAAATGGAACAATTCAAAGGCATTTTGTTCTATGTTAAATACTTTTTTGTATTGGAAGCCTATGTGGTTTTGTGGGTTATATATATTTTATATATAGTGTATATAAATAATAAACCTTACCCCATAATAATAATAATAATAAAACATAACATTTATGCAAAATTTCTCAAACATAGATACATAAGAGGTTGATTAGAGATTACACTTCTTCAAAATCTATGTAAGAATCTGATATATGGACAAAGGAGATTTCTCAAGTATTATGAGGAGAGATATAGAGTTATTTAATTACCAAAATAAGATTATAAAAAAAAAATCATTTTTTTAAGGTTTTATTTCAAAAAAATCATTCGAAGAGAAATATGTTATAAGTTACATTATTCCCAGTGTTTATTTTTAGCATATGTAAAATGTAAAATTGACATGGATAAAGTGTTTATGATGTAAAATTGATATGAATAAACCCTATGCCCATATTATTATCCCAAAGAACTTGGAAAGCACCCTAGCTATGTTATATACCTTGGTGGCTTGGTAGTTGGGATATTTCCATATGGACATTTCACCTAGTAGACAAGGAAGGGATTTAGTGTAGATACAACTTAGCATGGATGGTTGTTCATATAGTTTGGGAGTTTTTGAATATTGGGAAATTATACCTTTAAGAGAGTCATGAGACACATGATGGGGCATTGTGAATGCAACTCAACATGGATGGATGTTCAATAACAAAGGAGATTCATATTTGGGGGTTCATGGAGGTGGAATCCAGGAAATTAAGAATATGGCTTAGGAGCTAAACCTTTACAAAGGTTATGAGGCAGATTAACAAAGCCCTACTTAGTGCAAGCATTGTTTGTCAAAAAGAAACATTCGAATAATGATTTAGTTAATGTCTTTTGATTGTATGGTAAAACTTAAAAGAGGGTATTGGAAGATAAGATTTACTTGATGAAATGAAGTCACATTCATACAAATTACTTATTACCCACCAAAATTTAGTAACCCGTAGGAGAAATTTTTCTCGTCTATAGACAACCAACCAGCCAGTAGCCCTATATGATGAGCACATAACATTATGACACTATATAATATGATTCATAGTGATTATTTAGGTATATATAAATATTAGTTGGAAAAGTTGATCCAAAGAAGTTAACTCTTGAAGAAAGGAAGAATGGTAATGAAAGCATGACTATGGACATTATGGCAAGACCATTAGATGTGGAGCTACAGCCACACAAAAGGGTAAGCTAGTTTGAGGTAAATTAATGGATGAAAGAAGACACTAAATATTCTAGAAATGTTGGGAGAAATCATGAGTAATCAAATTAAGAGTACAAGTATAGTTCGCTAAAAGTACACGTAAAACAAAGACAAAATGGATGAAACATATGTTAAGATGGTAATAAACCACCCTATAAGGTAGTAAACACACTATTAGAACAAGATGATATAGTTACCAAGAGAGTACAGCAGAAAATTTCAAAGTTTGATCTCCATTGTTACCATATTATAATCAATATAGTACCTAGGGAGGACGGGAAAAGAACGAAATGGAAAACTTCTAATGATGATAATAAATGTTAGTTATCGTAATCAACTTAGAATATTGAGATCGACAAAATAGAACCAAAGATGAGTAAGTGGAAGTTTCACAAAGCAACATAAGAAGTCAATAACATTAGATTAAAGGGTGGATCTATAATAAAATTGATCAATTGGAGAATAGATTTACGTGCATAGCAACATCTATAATAGTTTCTCCCTCTAAAGTGGGAGTCACATTATAAAGTTTTCTTTAGGTGACTAACTATATCCATGGATTATGGACATCATGGAGTATGATTTGGACATTCTATCCCGTGATGCCTTAAAACCCAAAATGATAAATAGATTACATTTGATATCCACACTATTGAATTTATTTATAGGGTCTTACTCAAGTTGGGAAATAGTAGCGACATTTCCAAGTGTAATAATGGTATGCATTAAGAGAAGAAAATAAAACCATGATGACTACAGGTGAGAAAATAGAGTCAATTTGATAAATATGTTCTTTTTCAAATTGAAATAGACATGGAATATTAGGAATATCTAGTATAAGTAAGTGAATGGATGTTTTCTATTAAGAAGAATTTTCTTAAGGATATAAGCAACATGATTGGTAAGGGTCAAAGCAATGACCTATAAGGAGTTGTGAACACTCCTAATTTGTTAAGAGTAGCAAGTGATAAACTAGGAAAATGTTTAAAGGTAAATATTAAGGATAATAGTTATACACCGTTAGAAAAGAAGATACATTTAGTGATAAGATGAGGCCTAAGGACTAATGAGAAAACAAGTAATGTGAAGAATAAGGAGAGGGTATACCAGTGATGTGTTATGTGTTTGGATTAATGAGTCAATATAATAGAAATGAAACAATGGTTTAAGGAATGATGGTGAAGCTAGTAATATCCTAGCTAGAGTTAAGACTGTAAATGGAGAAACTTGCAAGAAAAGGGACTATATCAAAACTGTAACATACTGATAATGTGACTATGCATATCTTATAAATTGTGAAATTCTTATTGAAAGAGGAAATTATTATTTGTCAACAATTGACATCTTGTTGAAAACATGACACTCTTAGTAGACCAAGTATAATGCAAAGTGAATAATGCATTTTCAAGCAGTAACAAACTCCTTCAATGAAGATAAGCCTCCCACTAAGGGATCTTTAAATTAACTCTTCCTCCATCTCTAGCATAACCCTAATGATTAGCCCTAAAAAACCCTACTCTGTGGCTTCTAGATTTTAGGCCGAAGATGATCTGAAATAACATGATAAAGAAGTTAATGTTATTATTATCTATTTGGATCCAGATTATAGATCAAAGATAATTAGACTTAAAAGACAAATAAATCACAAGAATTTAAAGGTTGGCTGGATCCATATGTAGTTTTGTATTTAGAGTTCTTAGTCAACCTGTATCAAGAAATTAGATCATGCTTCGACTAAACGGTAAGAGTTTTGTGCTCTTGTTTCAATTCATTTCGTTTCTATATTTATGCAAAGGTTGGAGCATCCCTCCATTTAGATTTAGAGTCTCAACCTATGACTTTTATAATATTAATAGGTTAAAATAATATAGAACATGGTGACTACACCCTTATTTGTATATCCATGTTCGATTATTCTATATGACATTTATAATTGTGGGTAATATTATCTTGTTTTGGATGGATACTTAAGACTGTCATTTTGTACTATGACATGTGAGAATATTTTAAATTGCTTAAACATTGTTGGTACATGGATACCAATATGAAGAAAGTTTTGCTTAAACATTGTTTGTACAGGGATACTAACATAAATTAGGAATTATGTTGTGGATATGGTATCTATAATTTTACATATCAACCTAAAATGATGAGATTGAAATAAAAGAGTGATTGCACTTGACTATTCAGGGTAAAATGAATTTACAGACCTTTTGGATAAACATAACCAAGTATGTTATATGAACTTAAGGATCAATATCATAGATAGCAACATATTTGGAATGTGTAGAAATTGTTATATGGGTAACAATTTGTTTTGAACATATTGATACATATGTGGACAAGTGTTTTAACCAAGTATGTATATGAACTCAAGGTTAATATCCTAGATAGCAACATGTTTGCAATGTGTAGAAATTGTTATATGGGTAACGATTTTCTTTGAACATATTGATACGTATGTTATAATTGTGGACAAGTGTTTTAAATCGCAGATAATATCGTTACCAAACCGATAGCGTGATGACAAAACTCCAAGAACAATTGAGATTCATTGAGATCCCATGATAGAGTGTTAACCCTAGTTCTACTATGACGGGTGGAGGTGTTGCCCACCGTTTATCCTCCAAAACCTGGAGTTATGGGAGGGTTGTGCAAGTCACGCTCCCCTAGACATGTGATGATGACTGTCAGATGCCTACTGGTCAATCAGGTCAACGTAATCGACGTTGACACCCCTAGGTTTATGGATGGTTGGATCAGTAAAACTGATGCCATGGCATATTCCTGTAGAGGTCGAATAGGATGGGAGCGAAATAGATTAGGGAGGATAGAATGATTCTAGAATAGCTTGGGAACATTGTTGGGGCATGACGTGACTACTAAATTGGTAAACCAATAAATGATCAAAACATAAATGTTAAAAGTGTTCTCACACATTAAATGGAAATTCAACTATGATACACCAACCTTATATGATTATACTAATCATTGATATAATTAATGATATACGACATAAAACTTAACTTCGGGACAAAGTTTTCTGAAGGGGGGATGTATGTAACGACCCAACTCAAATTATATGGAACATAGAAATATTAGCATGCATATGAGACCTGCATATGATAGCTACATATGCATGTATCACGTGTACGACAGTAGTACATGCACTAAGCAATTATGAAAAGAAACTCGGTGTAGAGTAAGGAGTGAATTATTGAAGTATTGAGTAACTCCCTAACTCATCATAATATAATGAATGTATTAGTTATATCTACCATTATCATAATATAAACTAATACTTTGTTCAAAGAAAATTAAAAGCATTGACTTA
Source organism: Pinus albicaulis (assembly GCA_034641835.2). Taxonomy (NCBI): domain Eukaryota; kingdom Viridiplantae; phylum Streptophyta; class Pinopsida; order Pinales; family Pinaceae; genus Pinus; species Pinus albicaulis. Next base: position 824,648,963 of record CM076577.1, read on the forward strand.
TGCAAATAAATGATGATATTTTAATAAATCCAAGATATTTAATAAATAATAATATTTTAATAAATCTAAGATATTTATTAAATAATAATATTTTAATAAAACCAAGATATTTATTAAATAATAATATTTTAATAAATCTAATATTTATTAAAATATAATATTTTAAGATATTTTAGAAATCAAATACGTTTATTAAAAGATCAAATTCTAATAAATATCAGGAATGGAGTTTGTGTATAAAAGGAGAAGAGGGGTAAACTTGATGGGCAGGGGTAGTAAATGGGTAAACTGACCCGGATGTTGTCAGAGGAGTTCTAACTGCATGATACATGAGCAGTGAGTTCTAGAGTTCTAACATAGTCATGGAGTGATCTCGATTGTTATTAGAGTTTTGGGCACGGGGGCCATAAGACTTGTCTTCTGGATTTGGGGACCGGAGAGGTTGACCTCAAATAGGTTGGGAGGAAAATGACGGTTTGGTGACGGGAGCTGGAGAAATGGCGGATCAGGAACATCTTCAAACACGGTTCCAAGTAAGTATTAATTAGTCAATTGTGTTAGCTCCCCATAATTCCAGTAGATTGGTGAGACCAGAACTGCGGAGAGGACACTTGAACCACTTTGGGATTCTAGGATATAGCCCTCCTGAATCCAGAGAGGGATCTCTCTATTAAGTGCAAATATTGATTTATCTTTAAGGCTTTTGGGTATGATATTAGGCTAGTTATGAAGAACAAGGGTTTTGTTTGTTTTTGGATGGTTGAGCATGAGAAAGTCCTAAAATGAAAGAGTTTCAAAGGTGTGAAGTTGCAAGCAATCAAAACAAGATTTTGGCTGATAAGATAGATATAACGTTGGTTTTTAGTCCATTGGGCTATGGAGTCATAAAAGGGTTTAATTGTGCAACAATTTCAAGAGTGGTCCAAGGGGCAAGTCATCTATATCACAAGATCTTTGAGATTAAATGATGGAATGGAAACAATAAAAGTGTTGAAGGGGTGGAAACAGACAATAATTTCAACTAGGATTTATCAGTATGTCCAAACAAGAAAATCCTTTTAAGTAATTGTTTAAAACCAACCAAAGGACAGGGCTAACCATAGACTTCTTTGGACAAGTTCGTATTAAAGCTAACTCAATAGACAAACAATCCAGTAATCCACGCAATTACTTTCATAAAGGATGAAAACAGATAAGGAAAACGAAGTGTAGCCTAAGATCAGATAAGATACTTTTAAATCTAGACTGTTTTCAGCATACTCGTAGGGAAACTTTTAGAACTACCTTTGGAGAAAGAAGCTAGAAAACAAGGCAAACCATCACTTTTTTGGTCTAACTTTACTGAGTACGTAATGAAAATAACATTCAAGAACAATGTTTAAAGTAAACAGTAGGACGAGGGAACACCAACATTCCTAACTACTTGAACTGTATTGAATCATTCTTAAATACACGATTTGGAGGAAAACATTGAGATAAAGCTTATCAGTCAGAGAAGGGTACTGTAAACAGTAAATCCTAACTCTATGCTTGTTGTTCTTTATCATAGAATAATGAACAAAATGGCATACATGAAAGGAAAACAATAACACATAAAGGAGCACTTCATGAGTGATATAGACCAGGATCCCAAGAATCATCTTGTTTATTGATGTCAAACCAGTTACATTCTTCATGTCCGATGTTGCAGTTTAGTAATCATCTTCACTTCTCATCCTAACTTATTTGATTACAAACAGAGCTTCAAGAGCCTTTGAATACTATTTACATGTAGAAAATTTCGAGCACAAGTATATTTCAAAGTTCTGCAACCAACCCTTTACAATGAGCTCCTCAAGAAGATTTTATAGGAAAATGAGGAGGTGGGATGAGAGAAAAGATCTACAGGCTCAATTAATACATTTTAATGCTTCTCGGCCTTTGTGGGGCTCAATGGAGAAGATTACAGATATTTCTCTGTATTAATTGGATTACATTAAGTATTAAGCTTGTTGGGGAGATTTTGTTGACTTTTAGGCTCTGTGTTATCTTTGTAATAACTCTGCTGATATTTTGCAATAAGTCTCTTTGTCTTGGAATAACTGTTCGGCTATATTAAGGCAGATATGCTCTATTCTGGTAATAACTCGGCCTCTTTTGAATGCTTTGAGCCTACAGGTGGCTTCTGGTAGCTGAGAAGATTCAATTAGCCTCTGATGTGGCAATGGAGGCTATCTCAGACTGATGAATTGCTTTGCCCTTCTTTAAACACCGTTAATTTGATTTGATTCTATGTGTTAGGCTTAATCAGGCCTAAATTCTATTTTCTGTTCTTTAACTGTGTTTAATTTAGTGGATTAGGCTTTTGATTGTCGATCTTAGCCGTAATCCCTCAAAACTGTGTAAACAACCTTTAATTCTTCATTTCTGTTGTGGTTTGATCTTCAACACTGATACTCTCTATTTATTTTTAGCTTTACTGTGTCTTGTTGATGTGTAGGTGCTACAGGGGCTTTATAGTGGCGTCAGCGCTCATGAGACACCGACAAAACATGGTGTTGAACCCTGTAGATGGATACTCTTTGATGAATGAAAGCCTGGAGGATCGTCATCCTCGGATTTTATTTTTCCTTTAAAATAATTGGAAATCCATTAAAACCTGCAAAATACACAAAATGTTATAAAAATCCTGCGTGGCTGGGTAAAACTGCTTTGGAGGCTTAGGTTTAAAACGCAGACATTAGATGAAAGCATCCAACTTTGGAGATTGATCGTTGAGGTTCAAAGGGAAGTGGTTGAACAAATGGTGGGAGATTAAGTTAGGGTCGGTGATCTGTGTTGATCAACGGTCGAAATGGATCGGGAAAATATAAAGCAAAGGGGTCACTTTATAAAGAAATGGTTGAAAATGCAAAGAAATGGCTTAGAAAACCTTTGGCAGAGGAAATATGAAAAAATGAAATTCGGGGTTTCTCGGATGATTCTGGGCCGTTAGATCAGATCGACCTCAGATATCGACTGCCGAGATTGCTCGTTAAAGGCCCTTGGAAGAAGGCAGAGGGCGATAATGTAATGGCCTGATTAAATATGAGCCATTGATCTATAGAGATCAACGGCGGGGAATGAACGCGATGCGATGTAATAGAAATGGGGAAAGCAGTTTCGGGTGGAGAAACAACTGGTTTCGCGTGACAAAAACGGGAATAGGCGATTTTCACTTTTTGAACGCGATATGTGTTAGAGGCCGACACGTGGCCTTTCAAAACCACCTATATCTCGTAGCTCTAAAGAATTAACCTTCGTGCTTAAATCTACGCGAAAATGCACGCCAGCTGTTAGATCTAGGGTGTCAAATCGGACGGCTATGAGAGAGCGTGATATCAATAGGATGTGCGGGTGAAACAAGGTGGGGGCAGGAGAAGGCAGTTTCAAACTAATCCGTTGGATCAAAAAATGAATGGCGGAGATCAAATCTGGGATGGGTAGGACCCAAGAGAGCAGGGTCTTTTGCGATGAATCTGGACCGTTGGATCAAACAGATCAACGGCTCAGATTTGATCTGTGGATTGAATGAATAAAATATGAGGCGGAGGAAAAATTCAGTGTGGGTCATTAATCTGCAGAGATCAATAGTTGAGATTTGCTGAAAAAACATTACACAACGGGGTTCATGAATTTTAACCAAGGTTGCAGAAAAGATTTGGACCGTCAGATCTTACTGTATGGACGGCCCTGATGCAATCGGAGGTTTTGCGATCAGCGGGGGTAAAGGAGTAAGGGCGCCGATGCGATTAGCTGTGGACCGTTGATCTGAGGATCAAATCAACGGTGGGAAATGAATCGGAATAATTTACAGGCGGGGAAAAGGGCTTAGGGATGAAGCGATGTGGTCCGTCGATCTGGATCTGGCGAGGGAAGATCAACGGCTGATAGCCCATCGGGAGAATGCCAATCAGGAGGGGGGGGAATAAAATATTAACACTCCCGATGAAATTTTCCGATGCGAGATTACACAGACCGTTTGATTGTTTTATGATCAATGTTCGGGAATGGGTTTAACCAATGAAAAGGCGGGTCACGTTATAAAACACAAAAATCCGATTTTTAATGAAATACAAAGGGAAAACGCGCATCAGGAAGGTTTTATTCAATTTTTTAGCGCCCGATTGCGGGTTCAAGGTTATGCGAATAAGACAAGGGATCGGGGCTTATATACAAAAGGGCTAATCGACATCGGGGTTTTATAAAAAAAAAAGACTTGCGCTCATTGCAAATGCCCCGATGCGATAAGTGCTTTTGGACATAGCACTTGGTTCTAGCGCTAGGGTATATGTGGGGAAGTGGTTTAGGGGCTTAGCTGAAGGGGAGTTGAAAATAATTAATATTATTTTATATTAATGGAGAAATGGTTACACAAGTTGTAACGTATCTCCTTAGTTTAGGATTAGTTCCTACAATTTAGGAGTTTGTTTGCAACTTCCTAATTCCTAGTGATGTACTTAATGATGTAATTTCTCATTCATGAATGTAGAGTAAACTCAAAGTGTTCTCTATGTTTGAGTGCAGTCTCCAGGTGCAGTACTCACCTGTGAGCTGCAACTCCTTTTTCAATTCAGTGTGATTTTTATCTTGGTATCAGAGCACAGAGTAGGGAGAGCCTTATTTACTTCTTCTTCTTTTTTAGCATCATTGATTACAGAACTGTAGTGGCTATATAGAAGTTTCGCAGAATCAGGTGGACTGTAGTAACACCTGAAACACAGGCCTCAGATGACTGATCACCTCTGAGCGGGAGAAAGGATTGGCGCAGTTTTGTCGTGAACAGTCACGCCATTGGTGCGGGTTTGAGGGAGATAAGCGCGCCAGCGCGCCAAAATACACTATTGGCGCAGAAGTACACGCAAAAGTCGCGCCAGTTTTGGGACACAGAGCGTTTTGATTTGGGTGCAGATTTTTCGCATCGAAGCAGCGCCAGCCTCTTTCTCTTTGGGAAGGTCTGCAAATTTTTTGCAGATCAGCCCTGCCCGGTGGTGGCACATTGAAGTTCCGAATTTGCCCGGTGGTGGCAGATCGGACTTGCCCGGTGGTGGCGCATTGAAATTTCGAATTCGCCCAGTGGTGGCAGATTGGACTTGCCCAGTGGTGGTGCATTGAAGTTCCGAATTCGCCCGGTGGTGGCAGATCGAACTTGCCCAGTGGTGGCGCAGTGAAGTTTCTGATTCGCCCGGAGGAGGAAGATCAGATTTCCTGTTGGTGGCATATTGAAGGTACGAAAATTTTTTTTTTCAGCAAGACAGTGGTCAAGATCTGGTATGTGGTGATTTTTTTTTAGTATCCTGCAATTGTTCAATTGGGTAGAATTATTCATCAGAGGATCAGAAAATTTATCAGTCCAATATGAATAACAGTATAGAATCGTATCTCCACGAGTCTGGCAAACTCAATGGATCTAATTTCACCAACTGGAAATTCAAGATACAGACATTACTTGAAAGCGCAAATGCGTGGTCGATCGTTATAGGAAATGAGTTGAGACCAGGAGCAGCTGCACAAGAACAAGACTGGGATAAAAGGGAGACCAAAGCAAAGGTCATACTGAAGATGTCCATTAAGGACAATATTATCCCGCATATTAGAGATTGTAAATCATCCACTGACATTTGGACGACGATCAAGAACCTATACCAAACGAAGAATACAAAATGTGTCTTGTCACTCAAAGGCAAGCTATTTTCAATGAAGATGGAGGAGAATGAGTCCGCTGCTGGATTCATTGCTAGAGTCAAAGACCTGAAGGACAGATTGGGAGATATCGGAGAGAAAGTTTCTGATTCAGATCTGGTCACGATCACATTGAACAGAATGATAGATGAATATCATATGTTCATCACTGGACTGGCAGCGAGGGAGAAAGCCCTTGCGTTTGAAGAGCTGACAGGGATTCTGCTACAAGAAGAAGAGCGACGACAAAATTTGAAAACACAGAGCAATGATCTTGCTCTGATGGCCAAAAGGCGACAGTATAGAGGTAAGAAGCCACAGCAGAAAGGAGCCAACACGTTTCAAAAGAGTCCGTTTAAAGGTATGTCTGCTAATAATTTTCCCAGCAAGAAATGTTTTTACTGTGGAAAACCTGGTCATCAGATTAAAGAATGTTATAAGAGGCAGGCAGACGAAGCAAGAAATAAACAGAGAAATCACAAAGGTTACTTTGTTGAGGAAGATGAGGACCATAGCCACGAACTTCGACTATTTACAGCTGATTGTGCCCTTTCAGCTTCAAAGGGAGATGAGGACGACATATGGTATGTCGATTCTGGTGCATCCTCACATATGATAGGTAAGAAGGAATGGTTTGAATGTCTTGAAGAAACTTCATGTGGGTCGAAAATCTATTTAGGAGATGATAGCGGATATGAGATCAAAGGATATGGTCATATTCCGGTAAAGTTACCTAGCAGTGACATTAGACACCTTAAAAATGTATTGTATGTGCCTGGAATTAAGAAAAATTTGGTCTTTGTATCTATGATCACTGATCAGGACATGCAAGTTCAATTATTTAAGACTAACTGTGTCATAAAGGATAGCCAGATGGAAACAGTTGCAACAGGAGTGCGCGTGGGGAGCCTGTACAGACTAGATGTGAAAAGTATGCCACATCAAGCCATGGTCTCAACTTCAGAGAAAAGGTATGGTCGATGGACTCCCTGTTTTCCATAATGTTCAGTTGGATTGTGATGGATGTGCATTAGGGAAAATGCATAGAGAAGAGTTCCCTTTGCATGTTAATAGAAAGGAAAGAGATATTTTAGAACTGGTGCATACAGACATATGCGGACCTATGCTGACTAGGTCACTAGGAGGTGCATATTACTTTCTCTTATTTACAGATGATTGCACTAGGTTCTCATGGATATACTTTCTAAGTAAAAAGAGTCAGACCTTTCAGTATTTTAAAGAGTTTAAATCTATGGTAGAAAACCAGACAAGAAAAAGAATAAAAATTCTCCGCTCAGATCAAGGGGGAGAATACAGGCTGGGAGAGTTCATGAATTTCTGCAAGCAGCATGGGATTGTTCAACAGTTTACAGTGCCTCACACACCACAGCAGAATGGAGTGGCAGAGCGAAAGAACAGAACTCTTGTGGAGTGCGCAAGGAGCATGCTTCAAGGTAAGGGTCTATCAAATGGTTTTTGGGCAGAAGCTATTAACACTGTTGTCTACTTAAAAAATAGGAGTCCTACTGAATGTTTAGGCTTCAAAACCCCTTTTGAAGCATTATTTGGATTCAAACCAGCAGTGAGTCACTTAAGAATATTTGGGTCAAAAGCTTACGCTCATATACCTAAGGCAAATAGGAAGAAACTAGATCCTAAAGCCCTGAAATGTACCTTTGTTGGATATGGCACTGAGTTCAAAGCATATTAGTTATTTAATCCTGTGACTCATAAGGTTTTTGCAAGCAGAGATGCCATATTTCATGAACAAGTTGAAGAAGGAAAGGATGACTGTAATAATGATTGGCACATTCCATTGCTAATGGAAGAAAATAGTGAGGATGATGAAGAACAAGAGCAGAAACAAGAAAAAGAAGTGACAGGTAATGTAATCAATGATGAAAGCCCGGAGAAGGCTGAAATAGACAAATTTGAGGTAAGTTCCCTACCAAGGAGATCAAGTAGGAAGACTCAATTACCATCCAAATTGAAAGACTATGCATTAATGACAAACATTTTAAACATTGTAGAACCTGCAAATTATGAAGAAGCATGTCAATTTGATGCATGGAGGGCTGCAATGCATGAGGAAATTGAATCAATTAATAAAAACCATACTTGGGATTTGGTTGAATTTCCTGAAGGTAAAACCCCCATAGGATGCAAATGGCTGTACAAACCTAAAATAAATGCAGATGGGAGTATAGAAAAACTTAAAGCTAGACTGGTAGCAAAGGGTTACTCACAGCAAGAGGGAATAGATTTTGATGACACCTTTGCTCTTGTAGCCAAATTAAACACCATTAGAATGCTAATTTCCTTAGCAACAAAACATAAATGGCAGCTACACCAACTAGATGTTAAGTCTGCATTTCTGAATGGTGACTTGAAAGAAGAAATTTATTTAGTTCAGCCTGAAGGTTTTGTGAAAAAGGGGCAGGAACATCTTGTTTGTAAATTGAAAAAGGCACTTTATGGTTTAACACAAGCACCCAGGTCATGGTATGAGAAGATTGACTCATTTTTTGTACAACATGGCTTCCAGAGGAGCTTGAATGATCCAAATCTGTATACCAAGTTTAATAAACAGAGGCAAATTATTTTGATTTCTTTGTATGTAGATGATATGATCATAACAGGGGATGCTAACAATCTGATCAAAGAAATCAAACGGCAGATGTCACAAGTGTTTGAGATGAAAGATCTCGGAAATCTCCATTACGTTTTAGGATTGGAAGTATGGAGAGATTCTGGACAAACTTTTCTTACTCAAGGGAAGTATGCCAAAAGCTTGCTGGAAAAGTTCAGAATGGAGCAGTGTAGATCAGCACCAACACCATTGCAGCAGAACTTAAAGTTGAGCAGTAATGATGGTACTAAAGAGGTGGATGCCACTATGTATAGACAGCTAGTTGGAAGTTTGATATATCTTACTACAACTAGACCAGATTTGGCATACTCTGTTAGTACGTTGAGCCAGTTCATGTCAAAACCACTCGAAAGTCACTAGGTCGCAGCAAAAAGTGTGTTGAGGTATCTTAGTGGTACTAGTAATTATGGTATTTTGTACACTGACACTTATGATGTTACTCTAGTAGGTTTTTCAGATTCAGATTGGGCAGGTAACTTGGATGATCGAAGGTCTATCACAAGTTACGCTTTCAGCATTGGATCCGGGGTCATAGCATGGAGCAGCAAAAAGCAAAGCATTGTAGCCTTATCTTCATGTGAAGCTGAGTACCAAGCATTGTGTGCAGCCACATGTGAAGCTATCTGGTTGAGAAGACTTCTCAACGATGGAGGAGAAGACCAGAAAGAATCAACTATTATCAAAACTGACAACCAGAGTACCATCAAGCTTGCATACAATCCAGTCTTTCATAAAAATACCAAGCACATCGATACTCAGTTCCATTTTGTTCGAGAGAAACTACAGTCAAAAGAGATATTTGTTGAATATTGTAAAACTTGTGACAATATGGCTGATATATTTACTAAGCGTCTTGGGCGCGTAAAGTTTGAATTGTTTAGAAGGATGCTAGGAGTTCAAGATAATCCTTTCTCCATTAAGGGGGGGAGTTGAAAATAATTAATATTATTTTATATTAATGGAGAAATGGTTACACAAGTTGTAACATACCTCCTTAGTTTAGGATTAGTTCCTACAATTTAGGAGTTTGTTTGCAACTTCCTAATTCCTAGTGATGTACTTAATGATGTAATTTCTCATTCATGAATGTAGAGTAAACTCAGAGTGTTCTCTCTGTTTGAGTGTAGTCTCCAGGTGCAGTACTCACCTGTGAGCTGCAACTCCTTTTTCAATTCAGTGCGATTTTTATCTAGGGGGCTAAAGCCTGTAATAAAAAACATGGATTTTTATGGATTTTCAATGGTTTTCAAAGGAATTTGAGGGTTTCGGTAAGGTCCAAAAAGGATTTTCAAACCTTATAAAAGGGATTTTAATGAAGGGAAGAAGGGAAAAAAATGGAAAATGGAGGAATTTCATGGGGAAAAAGGGGATAAAATGAAGGTTAATCATGAGTGAAAGCAGGGGTAAAATGAGGGAAAAATGGAGTCTTTTGCAGCAGTCTTTTATTCAGGAAAACAGGAGAATTTCATAATCAAGAGAGAAACAGCAATGAAGATTAATCAAAAATAAGATGTCTTCGTAAGACTTCAAGAATTAACAATTTTTGCAATAAAACTTGTTTCTTGAAGGCTTCAAAAATGATTTAGCCACCATTTGATATGACAAATTTTATGGGTGGCTAACAGTGGCTCCACATGGGCATGGTGCCTCCTTGAAGGCATCAAGAACTTCAGACTTGTATTCTCTGGGGGGCTGATCAGTGCCTCATCCATTGGGCTGCAACCTTCCTTACTTGGATGATCTTCTTATGTTTTGAAAATGTTAGCAGCCATGAAAAAACAATGGAACTTCATCAACACAAGCTTTCTACCTACCCAATACTACTGATCTAACATTTTTTCTTCTTTCAGAGTGCACTTGGATTGGCAGACTCTTTTACAAACATTTTATTCTTTTGAAAGAAAAAAACTAATCTAAGTGTACTTCTTATTTCTCCATGAACTCAGATTAAACAGTTGAGTCCATAAGTTTCTCTACCTAATCTACTATCTGTTAGGATTAAACAATATAACAAATTTGTATTCACTAATTTCTAAAATAGAAATTTAAAAGCATACAAGTCAGGATTGAACAGTCTAACTTTTTGCTGATCTATGGCATAAAAAACAAGCTGCACATAGATAATTATTTTACAGAAAATTAAATCAAAATATTGAAGGCTTAAGATCTGGAAGTTCTAAGCACGACCTTCTCTTTTCTTCAGCTCTGTTTTTACTTCTGTTTGAGCTGTCTTTTCCTTGTTCTCTAGTTCAAGTTTTGAGCATTTCAGAACCAGTTTACTTCTATCTTTGACTCACAGCTTTTAAACAGATTGGAGTCATTCTTCCTTTGAAAACTGAGGTTCAGATTTTGAGCTTGTTTGAACCTTTATTTTCTAGCCTAATCTACCTGACTGATAAGCCAAGATTAAGTTGTTTGGAAAATCTAATTCACTAACCTATCAGCAGTAAATTTAAAACTAATTAGTCATGATTAGGCTATATGACTAACTAGGAGTGTGTTTCTTAGGAGTGGCATTTAAGCTTGCACACTTTCAGACTTTGTTTCTCTTTTTTGGTATGGGGTTGTACCTTTATTGTTTTTACAATCTGCCCTCTTTTCTCTTTCTATTGTTTTTTTTATTTTTTATTTTTCTAACTTTGAATGCAATGATGGATGAAATATTTATAATGAGAAAAAAAGATAAAAAGGCTTCAAAACATGATAGGATCAAGAGAAGTAATGTTTGAGCATCATGCCATTGACAGGACCCCCAAACAATTCTTCTCCATTCAACTCCTGTAAGAAATAAGCATTGTTACCAGCAGAAGAATGAATGAGATAAGGGCCAAGCCATAAGTTATCAAATTTCCCATGCTTGCCCTTGTCTTCTCTCCTTGAATCCCACTTTAACACTTTGTCCCCAACATTAAAATTGTTGGCCTTTATTCTTCTATCAAAAATATTCTTGATGCTCTCTTGCTTTTGTAATGCTCTATTGTAAACCTCCTCTCTGGTTTACTGAAGATTTATAGTTTGATTTATCCTTCTAATGATGTCATTGTCTTCAGACTGTACTTCTTGAATCAACTTCATAACTGGTACACCAAGGCTGGTTGGAAAAATTGCATCTGTACCATACACAAGTTGATAGGGTGACATCCCAATAGATTTTTTAAGTGTTAATCTATCAGCCCATAGTGCATGTACTAGCTTTGTGTGCCAAGACTTCTTGTTGTCCTCCAGCAACTTCTTGATTATGTTCACCAAACTTTTGTTGGAGGATTCTGCTAGCCCATTGCCTTGAGGGTAATAAGCAGTAGAATGACCCAATGTTATCTAATATTTGTGACAGAATTCAACCATCTTCTTGGATCCAAATGTTGTTGCATTATCAGTGATGATCTTCCTAGGATAGCCAAATCTAGAGAGGATATGAGTCTCCATGAATTTTATGATGACAGAGTCATTGGCTTGCCTAGAAGGGATGGCTTCTATCCATTTGGTAAAGTAGTCTGTTGTAGTGAGAATCCATCTATGTTGGGCAGAGGATGGTGGATGGATTTCTCCTATGAAGTCAAGTCCCCACTGTTGAAAAGGAGCTTCAACAGTGATTGGATGTAGAGGTAAGGGCAACAATTCTTTTGCCTTCAAAAAGTTGGCATTTATGACAGGCAATTATCATCTTGTGTACATCTAGAAAGAGGGTGGGCCAATAGTAACCAGCTCTAAGGATTTTGTTGGTTGTTGTCTTTCAGTAGAGGTGGCCTCCACATTCTCCTTCATGGAACTCGTGCTTAACCTTCTCTGCATCATTCTCAGGCAAACATTTAAGCAATATTTCACTTGCATTTTTCCAATAAAGACATTTATCTATAATGCAGTAGTTTACAGCCTTTAACTTTAAAAACCTTGCCTTTGTTTTAGATAAACCAGGAGGTGTATTCAAATTAAGCAAAACATATAGAATATCAGCATACCAAGAGGAATTCATAAAATGATCTTCAATAATGGGAGTTGACAGTTCCTCTTGTTCATCCAAAGCATTTATCATATTAATATCAAGAACTTCAAAATTTGATTCAGCCATTAATCTAGCTAGCCCTTGGCCTTTGATAAGTTTAGTGGGCTTGATCTCTAAATCATACTCAAGTATAACAGCTATCCACTTACCTCTCTTGCCATCTGGGTCTAGTGTTAGAATGTCTTTCACAACTAAATTTGGGACAAAGGCAATGATGTGGGAGTGCAAAATGTAAACTCTGAAGTCTTTTAAAGCTTTGACCAAAGAAAAAACTTGCTTTTCCATGATGTTGTACTTCAGAGGAGCATCTCTCAATGCCTTGCTAAAGAATGCAATAGGCTTCTCTTGTCCCTGTGCATTTTTCTACGATAGGACAGCAGCTATTGTATGTTCTGATGCAAATGAAAAATATATAAAAATCTTTTGAAAAATCAGGACTTATTAGAACTGGTGTTTTGGTTAACGCTTGTTTCACCAACTCAAAGGAATTCTTTGCTTCCAAGGTCCATTTTACTCCTTGTTCCTTTTTCAGCATGTTTGTAATGTTTCTAAGGAGTTCGGTCAAGTTGGGTATGAACCTTCTCAAGAAATTAATCTTTCCAATGAAATATTGGAGTTCCTTGATATTTCGAGGATGAGTGATTTGCAATATAGCCTCGATCCTTTTTGGGTCTATCTTTATTCCCTCTTCTAAAATGATGTGCCCAAGAAGTTTACCTTCTTGGAGACCAAATAGTGCTTTCTCAGGATTTAAAGATATCCCAAACTTTCTGCATTTCTCGAATACTTTTCTCAGGTGTTCTAAGTGCTCTTCATCTGTCTTAGAAAAAATAGTAACATCATCAAGGTAAATAATGATGAAGTAGCCCAATTCCTCCGAGAATGCAATGTCCATGGCTCTCTGAAAAGTAGCACCAGCATTCATTAGACCAAAGGGCATTTTCACATACATGAAAGTGCCCCAAGGTGTAGTAAAAGTTGACTTTAATTGATCATCAGGATGAACTAAGATCTGATTGTATCTTGAGTAGCCATCTACCAAAGAAATTATTTTTGAATCAACTACCCTTTGTAAAATATCATCCATCTTGGATAAAGGGTAGTTATCTTTCAATGAAGCTTTGTTTAAGTCTCTAAAGTCTATATAAAGCCTAATCTCTCATGTTTTCTTTCTAACTGACACCAGATTAGACAGCCACTCAGAATATCTAATAGGGACAATAATACCAGCTTCATACATTTTCTTGATTTCCTTCTCAACCAAAGGTAACTGAACATGGTTTATTCTGCGCAGTTTTTGTTTAAATGGCTTTTGGTTTTCTTTTAGAGGTATATTGTGTTGAATTATTTCAGTTTCATAGGATTTTAGATCCTCATAACTCCACGCAAAAACATCAGAAAATTCTTTAAACAACTCTATGTATTTGAGTTTAATGTGAGCTGGTAAAGTTTTAGACAGTTTGATCATTTTCGGTTTTAATTCACTGCCTATATTACACTCTTCAACTTCAGTTTCGACAGGCTCTAGTTTTGGCTTCTTGGCCACATCGTTGAAAGCAAACAACTCTTTTAAAGGGGCCAGCCCCTTTGGCAAACTTTGATTTTTAGACTGCAGAGTTTCTAAGTCTTTTGTTTCTAACTCTGAACTGATTTCTGTTGTGTTTCCAAGTTTGTTAGACAACATATTTAAATCGGTCATCTCTGGATACTCTTATTCTTCATCAAGTAGATTTTCTTCACTAGGACAGTCTATTTCATAGTCTGAATCCAAACTTGGTAGTTCGAATTCATTTCTGGACTGCAGGAAGTCTTCTATTTTTTTGTCTCCGTCAAACACTTGCCAATACTTCTCGTTATCAGGAACAACTGGTCTGAATTTAATTTGAGTTGTACATTGTTTGGTTTCATACGGTGTTAAGCATGTTTTAGCAGCAAAAGCTAAACTGTGGGCCATGATATTCTTTTGTCTCGGGACAAAAATAAGTTGGGATTCCTAAAAAAATTTCAATAAATCCACGACATCATTCCTGTAGGCTCTAAGTCTGGGGTGTTTGGCGTTGTATTCCCCATTCACTTGCCTAATGATTAACTCTGAATCCTCATGCACTTTAATTCTCTTGGCTCCTAATTTCTTCAAAAAATGTAAGCCTAAAAGAAGGAATTTGTATTCCGCTATGTTATTCGAACACTGAAAGTTTAATCTGTAGGAATGGCCTTCTGTGTGGTTGTTCTCAGTGTTGCGTATCCAGATGCCTACACCAGCATTGCTCCTAGTGCAAGACCCGTCAAATTTCATACTCCACAGAGGACCAGTTTCAAGTTCATTAGTTTGGTCACTATCCTCTTAAACTAATGTGCTTTCGAATTGTTCTTGAAGATCAGCACTTTTTTTGAATTTGTTTTAATTCCTTGGGTTTTTTACTGCGTTGAGGACTGTTTTCTTGACTCTTAAGGTTTAAAAGCAAAAGACGTATGCTTTGTAGCTCAAGACCTGTATTTTGTTTGCTGCAGTTTTCGGGTTTAGCAAACTGTTTTGATAGTTCTAAGTTGTCTGCCTCTTCCTCTCTATATGCCATTAATTCAGTTAAAGTCACTTGTTCATTGAAAGTTTCATCATTGAAAAGGATAAATGAATCAAGGCCGGTGTTTGCAGAATAAAGAGGAGAGTTCTGTGG
Source organism: Pinus albicaulis (assembly GCA_034641835.2). Classification (NCBI taxonomy): domain Eukaryota; kingdom Viridiplantae; phylum Streptophyta; class Pinopsida; order Pinales; family Pinaceae; genus Pinus; species Pinus albicaulis. The sequence continues at coordinate 824,663,991 of CM076577.1, forward strand.
TCTCTCTTGGCTAGTAACCATGCACTGCATATGGGACTCCCTGTAAAGTCTTCTAGTCTGATTGAAAATAGGGATGGTCACATATGTCATGTCCATCTGCATAGTTCCTTGTAACTTAGCTCCCCAAGATCTAGATAACAACATATCATACTTTGGGGGTACATCAGCCACAACAATATCCATTATTAAACATTTGGATGGAATTTGTGCTAAGTTTACACAGAGATATTTGATTAAACCTAAGCATTTTGCTCTGCTTGAGTCAAAGGAGTAAAGGTCTTTGTAAGGTCTGGTAATTTCAAGGCCTAGGCTCTCCATTACAGCTTTAGGCATTAAATTGTGAGAGGCCCCTGAATCATGAATAGCGTTGTGCAAAATCTTGTCATGAACATTTAAACTAACATAAAAAGGAGGAACATGTCCCTCTTGATATCTACCTTCTATCTTAGGACCAAAAATAAGCTCTGGTTGGTCATCATTAAGATTGACAGTGTCATTAGTCTCTTCTATATTTAAAGCCTTCAAAATTTGGGATCTATATACATTTTGGGCAGCTAACTCAGTGAGAGGAACAAAGATTTTGATTCTGGAAATTTCCTGCTCCAAACTAAAAGGCACCTGATTCTTTGAAGTGATTGTTTCAGCCTTATTAACTACCACTATATCAGCAAAATCAGTTTGTTGATTTCCTCTATTTACATTTGTCAAAATTGTTTTAACAGGAGCATTAGCTGAGGTGATAATACTACTAAGGTCTGCACTCTGTTTTTCATTGTTTTGAGTGCTTTTATCTTTACCTTTATCAGAATTTCTAGCCATTGTTTTTTCTTTCTGTTTTACAATTTTGGGTTTATTTATAGTGTTGTTTTGTACAGATTTTTCAGAGGTTTTAGTTTTGGGAGTTTCTTGATTGCTTTTACTCCTAAGGTCATATTCCTTTTGAGACTCTATGATGACATTTTCCATGCCTTGATAATAACTTTCATCCTCATCTCTTTTATCATCATAGGGTGTGTATAGACCTTGTCTTCTATCATAATGAAATTCAAAGTCATCATTATCTACTCTCAACATGTTGATGTCATATTTCTCTGTTTGTTCACTTGTTTCTTCAACCTCACTTACATAGTTTTGATGAAAAGGAGGAGTGATCTGTTGATCATCCTCCCTTGGTCTGTTGTGAGGTTGATTCCTCCTAAAATTCTGATTTTGGTTTTGGTTTCTGTTTTGAGGAGCAGTTTGGTTTTGACTTGCTTTTGCTCTCTCAAGAATGCTCATCTTTTTCATCATCTCCTCCATCATTCTTTCCATCTTTGATCTAGATGTGGAAGGTGTAGATTCCTCTATGAAGGACACTCTCTTTTCATTCTTCATTCTTTCTCTTTTCTCCATTAAATTAACTTCCACAGCAAGAGCTCCTTTTTGCATATCTTCAAGAGTTAAAGGGTCTCTCTCTCTCTCAGCTGATAGGTCATTTCAAGATCAAATCCTTCAGGAAACTTGTTTAAAGTTGAGCCTTATGGAGGTTTTAATTGTGGGGGAAGTGCATTATAAACACTGTTGAACCTAGTGCAATAAGCTTGTACACTTTCCCCAGTGTTTCTATGGAGATTCTTGTAATCAGAAAGTATTTGAAGAGGGTTTTTCCTCACTTCCCATTTGTTTAAGAATGACTGATGGAAGGCTTGGAGATCATTTATACTGTGAGGGGTTAATCCTTTGAACCATTTTCTTTCTTCTCCCCCTAAACTTTGAGCAAATAATCTAAGTTTGACAGTTTCATCATCAATTTCATTTCTATCAAAGTAGTCATTCATCTTATCCACATGTTGTGAAGCAGTAGTAGCATTACTAGCATCATACAATGGTATCTTGGACTGATAGTCCTTTCGAAGATTGACTAAGGGTAAAGGAAGGACTAAGGGAGCATACCATGCTGCCATGATAGGTAGTGGAGGTGGATTATCAAGAGGGAAAGTGGGCTGAAGTGAAGTGGTTTGGACAGTGGATGTATGAAGAATAGATGTGGATGGACCAGAAAGAGATTGCTGAGCTGATCTTGGATGAGAGACACCTAAATTGTGAAGGAAATGTAAATCAGGTGGCATAGTTTCTCTACTACCAGCATGTTCACTTCTGTCCGGTGATGAAAGTGAAGACTCTGAATCTAGCTGATCTAAATCATCAAGTGACCTAGTTCTAAATGGAGTTCTTAAGTCAACTTGTGATTTTTGTAGAGCTACAAGGTTTTATGTAATAGAATTAGTTCTAAAGGGTGATCTGAAAACAATTGAAAATTTATCCTTAGGAGACTTCCTAAGTATTCTTTCAGGGTTGTCAACTATCTCAGGAGGGTTTGGGTCAGGATAGGCTCTAGTATAAATCTTTCTAGGAGCCACTATGCTGTGTTTTTCTGACTCAACTAAACAAGAAAATTTTGGCCAAATATGACAATCTTTAAGAGGCTTACTGATCTTGAAAACAATAAAACGTTAATCCTAAAGTCCTCTAACTGAGTTTATATGATGCTATGATGATAATGGGTCTTCCCAGTGGAGTCTTAAGGTCTGTTTTAGGATTTGTGGAGTCACCAGGTGGAAATTTTTAGCTCTTTTGGAGGTAAAAGGTTTTATGGTCCACCACCATGTTTATTTGAATACCAATCTGAAATATTTTTGGGTTTTCTGAGTTTTTTCAGTCCTATGGGTTCTAAGAGTGTCCTAAATCTGTTTCAAAACTTATCTACGGTTATGAGACAAAGACAGTTTACTCTTATGGCTAAGCTAGTTGATCCTTCAAGGTTTGATAAGCTCTTATGAGAATCCTAAGGTTTCCTTAGTTTGTCACTGATTCAAACAAGTTTTATCATGGTTACCATTTGCTTGGTAGTGCTTGAAAAGGGTTGCTTGTACTCACTGAACACATAATGTTTGGCCAGAAATGTTAAGCATGATGGCTCAACTGGCTAACAGAACAAATGTCATTAAATCAAGAGGTTTCCTGAGGTCTCAAAGCATGTATAGGTGTAATTTCACTCAGAATTCCCCAGTGGAGTCGCTAGAAATGTTAGCTCCCCGTAATTCCAGCAGATTGGTGAGACCAGAACTGCGGAGAGGACACTTGAACCACTTTGGGATTCTAGGATCTAGCCCTCCTGAATCCAGAGAGGGATCTCTCTATTAAGTGCAAAGATTGATTTATCTTTAAGGCTTTTGGGTATGATATTAGGCTAGTAATGAAGAACAAGGGTTTTTTTTGTTTTTAGATGGTTGAGCATGATTATTAGTTGAGTGGAAAGTCCTAAAATGAAAGAGTTTCAAAGGTGTGAAGTTGCAAGAAATCAAAACAAGATTTGGCTGATAAGATAGATATAACGCTGGTTTTTAGTCCATTGGGCTATGGAGTCATAAAAGGATTTAATTGTGCAACAATTTCAACAGTGGTCCAAGGGGCAAGTCATCTATATCACAAGATCTTTGAGATTAAATGATGGAATGGAAACAATAAAAGTGTTGAAGGGGTGGAAACAAACAATAATTTCAACTAGGATTTATCAGTATTTCCAAACAAGAAAAGCCTTTTAACTATTTAAAACCAACCAAAGGACAGGGCTAACCATAGATTTCTTTGGACAAGTTCGTATTAAAGCTAACTCAATAGACAAACAATCCAGTAATCCACGCAATTACTTTCAGAAAGGATGAAAATAGATAAGGAAAATGAAGTGTAGCCTAAGATCAGATAAGATACTTTTAAATCTAGACTGCTTTTAGCATACTCTTAGGGACACTTTCAGAACTACCTTTGGAGAAAGAAGCTAGAAAACAAGGCAAACCATCACTTTTCTAGTCTAACTTTACTGAGTATGTAATGAAAATAACATTCAAGAACAATTTTTAAAGTAAACAATAGGACGAGGGAATGCCAGCATTCCTAACTACTTGAACTGTATTGAATCATTCTTAAATACACAATTTGGAGGAAAACATTGAGATAAAGCTTATCAGTCAGAGAAGGGCACTGTAAACAGTAAATCCTAACTCTATGATTGTTGTTCTTTATCAGAGAATAATGGACAAAATGGCATACATGAAAGGAAAACAATAACACAGAAAGGAGCACTTCACCAGTGATATAGACCAGGATCCGAAGAATCGGCTTGTTTATTGATGTCAAACCAGTTACATTCTTCAAGTCCGATGTTTCAGTTCAGCAATCATCTTCACTTCTCAGCCTAACTTATTTGATTACAAACAGAGCTTCAAGAGCCTTTGAATACTATTTACATGTAGAAAATTTCGAGCACAAGTATATTTCAAAGTTCTGCAACCAACCCTTTACAATGAGCTCCTCAAGAAGATTTTATAGGAAAATGAGGAGGTGGAATGAGAGAAAATATCTACATGCTCAATTAATAAATTTTAATGCTTCTCGGCCTTTGTGGGGCTCGATGGAGAAGATTACAGATATTTCTCTGTATTAATTGGCTTACATTAAGTATTAAGCTTGTTGGGGAGATTTTGTTGACTTTTAGGCTCTGTGTTATCTTTGTAATAACTCTGCTGATATTTTGCAATAAGTCTCTTTGGCTTGGAATAACTGTTCGGTTGTATTAAGGCAGATATGCTTTGTTATGGTAATAACTCGGCCTCTTTTGAATGCTTTGAGGCTACAGGTGTCTTATGGTAGCTAAGAGGATTCAATTAGCCTCTTATGTGGTAGTGGAGGCTATCTTGGACTGATGAATTGCTTTGTCCTTCTTTAAACACTGTTAATTTGATTTGATTCTGTGTGTTAGGCTTAATCAGGCCTAAATTCTATTTTCTGTTCTTTAACTATGTTTAATTTAGTGGATTAGGCTTTTGATTGTCGATCTTAGCCGTAATCCCTCAAAACTATGTAAACAACCTTTAATTCTTCATTTCTGCTGTGGTTGGATCTTCAACACTGATACTCTCTATTTATTTTTAGCTTTACTGTGTCTTGTTGATGTGCAGGTGCTACAGGGGCTTTATAGTGGCGTCAGCGCTCATGAGGCACCGACAAAACATGGTGTTGAACCCTGTCGATGGATACTCTTTGATGAATGAAAGCCTGGAGGATCGTCATCCTTGGCTTTTATTTTTCCTTTAAAAAAATTGGAAATCCATTAAAACCTGCAAAATACAAAAAAATTTATAAAAATCTTATGTGGCTGGGTAAAACTGCTTTGGAGGCTTAGGTTTAAAACGTAGTCGTTGGATGAAAGCATCCAACGGTGGATATTGATCGTTGAGGTTCAAAGGGAAGCGGTCAAACAAATGGTGGGAGATTAAGTTAGGGTCATTGATTTGTGTTGATCAATGGTTGAAATGGGTCAGGAAAATATAAAGCAAAGGGGTCACTTTATAAATAAATGGTCGAAAATGCGAAGAAATGGCTTAGAAAGCCTTTGGCGGAGGAAATATGAAAAAAGGAAATTCGGGGTTTCTCGGATGATTCTGGGCCGTTAGATCATATCGATCTCAGGGATCGACGGCCGAGATTACTCGTTGAAGGCCCTTTGAAGAAGGCGGAGGGCGATAATGTAATGGCCATATTAAATATGAGTCGTTGATCTACAGAGATCAACGGCGGGGAATGAACGCGATGCGATGTAATAGAAATGGGGAAAGCGGTTTCGGGTGGAGAAACAACTAGTTTCGCGTGATGAAAAGGGTAATAGGAGGTTTTCACTTTTTGAACGTGATATGCGTTAGAGGCCGACACGTGGCCTTTTAAAACCACCTATATCACGTAGCTCTGGAGAATTAACCTTTGTGCTTAAATCTACGCGAAAATGCGCGCCAGCCGCTAGATCTAGGGTGTCAGATCAGACGGTTGTGAGAGAGCGCGATATCAATAAGATGTGTGGGCAGAATGAGGTGGGGGCAGGAGAAGGCGGTTTCAAACTGAGCCGTTGGATCAAAAAATGAACAGCGGAGATCAAATCTAGGATGGGTAGGACCCAAGAGAGCAGGGTCTTTCGAGATGAATCTGGGTCGTTGGATCAAACATATCAATGGCTCAGATTTGATTTATGGGTTGAATGAATAAAATATGAGGTGGAGGAAAAATTCAGTGTGGGCCGTTGATCTGTAGAGATCAACGGATGAGATTGACCGAAAAAACATTACATAGCAGGGTTCATAAATTTTAACCAAGGTTGGAGAAAAGATCTGGACCGTCAGATCTTACTGTATGGACGGCCCTGATGCAATCGGAGGTTTTGCGATCGGCGACGGTAAAGGAGTAAGGGCACCGATGCGATTAGATGTGGACCGTTGATTTGAGGATCATATCAACGGTGGGAAATGAATTGGAAGAATTTACAGTCTGGGGTAAGGGCTTAGGGATGAAGCGATGTGGTCCGTCGATCTTGATCGGGAGGGGGGCAAATAAAATATTAACGCGCCCGATGAAATATTCCGATGCGAGATTGCGCAGACCGTTTGATTGGTTTATGATCAACGGTCGGGAATGGGTTTAACCAATGAAAAGGCGGGTCACGTTATAAAACATAAAAATCTGATTTTTAATGAAATACAAAGGGAAAACATGCATCAGGAAGGTTTTATTCAATGTTTTAGCGCCTGATTGCGGGCTCAAGGTTATGCGAATAAAACAAGGGATCGAGGCTTATCTACAAAAGGGCCAATTGGCATCGGGGTTTTATAAAACAAAAAGACTTGCGCTCATCGCAAATGCCCCGATACGATAAGCACTTTTGGACATAGCACTTGGTTCTAGCGCTAGGGTATATGTGGGGAAGTGGTTTAGGGGCTTAGCCGAAGGGGGCTAAAGCCTGTAATAAAAAAATTGGATTTTTATGGATTTTCAATGGTTTTCAAAGGAATTTGAGGGTTTCGGTAAGGTCCAAGAAGGATTTTCAAACCTTATAAAAGGGATTTTAATGAAGGGAAGAAGGGAAAAAAAGGGAAAATGGAGGAATTTCATGGGGAAAAAGGGGATCAAATGAAGGTTAATCTTGAGTGAAAGCAGGGGTAAAATGAGGGAAAAATGGAGTCTTTTACAACAGTCTTTTATTCAGGAAAACAGGAGAATTTCATAATCAAGAGGGAAACAGCAATGAAAATTAATCAAAGAATAATATGTCTTCATAAGACTTCAAGAATTAACAATTTTTGCAATAAAACTTGTTTCTTGAAGGCTTCAAAAATGATTTAGCCACCATTTGATACGACAAATTTTATAGGTGGCTAACAAATTGATATATATTCTGTTCAAAAATCCCACTCTGAATTTTGTGGTATGAATTTAATGAATGTTTGTTAATTTTGAAAATTAAAGGCTTTACACTTATGAATCTTGTTAATGGTGGTTAATTCAACAAGTTAAGGTCCTTACATGTTGTAAGAAGAATCTGGACTTATATTAATAAAGAAACTGTTGTTATAAATATCTGAGTCTGAAATGATGTTATGAATGTTTCTGTATCTGATTTCCGATTTTGGTATTATCTGCAATTAGATATCTTTCGCAACTGTGATTAAGTTTATGTGAATGATTAATGAATGGATATGATGGTATATGGTTCTGATATTGATTGGTAAGGGTTATTACTTGAATTCTAGATGACGTGTTAATTTGCGCAAGGTATTTTGTATATTTGACCTTAAATCTGTCTGTAAGGGTTTCCTGGTTAGGGCCATTGTTGTGGAGGTCCGTTTATGGTTACTTTGGATCTTAAGGCACCCACATCATTCAAACCTCTCTAAGGGTGTGGAAACTTGGTTCCATCACCCCACCATACTGCTTCGGGTGAGACTTTGACTTGCGCAAGCAAGTCATTGCCAAAAGGGCTAGTAGTAAGAGGGTTTTGTTGGTTAACCTCAACTCTGAACTTGGGTCGGGACCCCTCAAGCCAACAAATGGTTCCGTTGCCACGACCGGGAACATTTTGAGAGAGGATGGTTGATGTCGAGAGGTCATTAGCAGCCATTAAAACTTGAACTTGAGGACTAGTTTGAAAAACAGATTCAGTAATTTTCCCTAAAAGAAAACAGAATTAAGAAATTGTTTGCCGAAGAGTGGAAGAATACGTACATTTTTACCGATTTTCACGAGATCTTCTTTGTGACCTTTGCGCATGAATTACAAGAGTGGTTGTCAAGATTAGCAGAATTCCAAACCTGTTGGAAGGACGATCAGGTCATGTAGTGGACCCCTGAATTGATCCAACAGTTGGAGAAGACTGATAATTCTATTACCCAAACCGTAGATCACTAGGTTGAAAATATCTTGGGCGGGTTCGTCATAGAGCTTGCAATTGACCAGTTTGTGTCATACTCGAAAGCTGAAAGAATATTTTTCAAAGGATTGAGAGGGAAGTTCTTACAAAATTTGCCTCTATTGATTAAGATGCTATCATGTGAAAAGGGTATTTTGTGCAGCCACATCGAGTGAATGACCCCTAATCAGAGCGAAAGCACTACGCGCAGCGGTAAGTATTATCGGGTCAATCAAAGAGGGGATAGATCTGTATACAATCCTTTGAGAAACTCCCCTGATATAAACGGAAGTGAGGCTACGCACGTTGAAAATATCCCTCTTGCTACGCCACCATCAAATTCGCGCAGGGGTAAGAATCCTCCTACCCCACCACCACCCCTACCTGCGGAAGATATGGCCACACATATGAAGTTACCCACCTTTAAGGGTACGGGGAATGAGGATATGGGCCGATTTAGGTTTGTGGCGAATGCAGTGTGGACTGCGCAGAATGTCAATACTGATGCTGTCAAGAGAGCGCGATTGGCTATGGCCTTTGAAGGTCGGGCTTTAGATTGGTTCATGGCGTATCTTGCTCAACATGTGGATCCCATAGTCTAGGAGATCAAGGATGCCCTGAAGCAGAAGTTTCGAAAGCCAAAATATTATTCTCAGTGTGTAATATAACTGAAAGATATTAAACAAGGGCCTACGGAATCAGTTTGGGACGCTGACCAGTGACTGAAGTAAATTTTTAGTGATGGAGGATTTTCTTACGATGATAAGCAGCATAAGGAATGGTTCATTTCCATGCTATTACCACATTTTTGCGGGCCTATGGGTCAGCAGAATATTGATTCGCACCTAGAAGCCCTGGAAATTGCTATGAAATTAGAAGCTGCGCTGAGGGATGATGCTCAATTTGGAGGGCTACAGATTCAGAGCCAATTAGAAGCTATGCACTTAGAAATTCATAATTTACAAAGAGATCGAGGTAAAGAAGTTAGCGTAGATGTATGGTGCATACGCTGCAAGGGAGTTGGCCACCCCAAATATCAGTGCCCTCTGTTGTCGGATTATATGTAAGTTGGAGGCCGAAGTCCACTACACCTGAGGGATGTTGTCGGGCCTAGTACCCCCACACTATGGTGTGTTGATTTTCAGGTGGTTGGGCGACATGATACATAACATTTCCCACGGTTAGGATCCTATGTACCAGAACTGAAGCAACAATGGTGCAGATTATGCTCTTCAATTGGTCACGATGACCACAACTACCGAACGTATGACCTGATGATAGACAGAGTGAACCTCCACAAAGTACAGGTTGACCCTTCATCTTCAGCATATCCTTCTAGACGAGGAGGATCCCCAGCAAGAGGACAGGGACGGGGGAGAGGTGGAGGCGTAGGTCGAGGGAGAGGGCAACTAATTTGTTACAACTATGGAGACGTTGGACACTATGCACGAGACTGCCCAAACCCTGCGTGACAATCCTGCAGGTACTGTAGGCAATTTGATCATGTAATTGAAGATTAGCCTGTGTTGATAGCTAAATGCAGGAAAAGTAGCAGACACCGATGCATAACATACAGATGGTTAAGGTTGAACCGCACGACAATGGTTTAAGTATAAATGTAATTACACATGGTGGTATTGCCACTAGAGGAAACTAAGAAAAGGTTGCCACATTGCCACTGATCAGAAAGGCTTCTAACAAGAAGGAGGGCCTAAACCTACAGAAAGAAAAAGAGCCTTTCAGTGAGGCCAGGAAAGATTTTGCTGATACAAGAGAATCCACTTTAATAACTCCCATGGAACCAAAGGTCGATGATGAAGTTAAACCATTCCTACAAGCCTGCATTAATCTATTGTGCAATTAGAAGGTGCCTCAAACAGAAACCAAGGCTGTGAACAAGGTTTATAGGTAGAAGAAGCGAATCAGTAGGGAAATGCGCATGACTATGCAGATTGGAGACTATGAGATGGATCAGGTCATCTTGGCTCTAAGGTCTGATGCAAATTTATTACTAAGCAAACCTGGCAGAAGGTGGGAGAGCCAAAGTTGGAATGGTCCACCATTCAGCTGCACATGGCTAATCAGCAAAAGATCATTCCAATTGGAAGGCTTCCACATGTTGTGGTAGACATTCCTGGAGTGAAGGTATGTGCAAATTTCGAAGTAATACAGATTGTGGATGATGTAGAACCCTACCCTTCATTGTTAGGATTGGATTGGGCCATTGATATGGGATGCATCATCAATTTGAAGCGCGAAAGTAGGATTTTTGAGAATAATGGTACGCCGGTGATAGTCCCACTAGATCCAGTAGAAGGAGAACGATACACGGAACCAGTGCATGAAGGGGATGATGTTGACCATATCTACAAACTAACTATGTGGGATGAAGACTGGATCAACCCTATAGTTGATGGCATGTTGAACTGGGAGAAGGATAGCTCATGTTTTTCCGATTCTGATGGCGAAATGGAGAATTGGCAGAACCGGTTGCACAATGTCTTTGCGTTGCGCTGCCTTAAGATCACAAAGAAATTTCGATGCATCTCCTCCAAGGTAAGAGAACTACCCTACTTTGATGGTTCTAGTAGTGTCAAATAATTTTTGGAAGCATTGGAAAAAGCGGTCCCAGAGGAACGAAGGTTCTGGGCACTTGATTTGGCTATGCATGCAACTCCAGCATGATGGTGGGAGACGCATAAGGGAACTTTCCAGGACTGGGAGGAATGTAGAAAAATGATGGTGTTGCACTTTGAACCTCTAGCTACTCCACCCATTGATTTGTTTAACGGTTGGGGCGACCCATGCAAGCACCTGGCCATATGGATGGAGGTATGGGATGAAAATACATGGAACGAGTGAGTTCATAGGTTTGTCCACTCATTGGGACCGGTACCTACTACTTGGTATCTAGAAGTTGAGCTACACCAAGGTACTCGAGACTAGTTTACAATTTATGAAGATTTCCTGGCAACCTTTGGCTCTGTGGGTGGCTCGGACAAATTGGATGAAGCCCCGCAGGACATAGATGCTCTAGTCTTTGATGAATCCCAGCCCCAAAGAGAGTGTGATGCGATGGCCTGGGATGTGAAGATGCAAGACATCGTCAACTGTAGAAATCTGTCAATCGAGGATAATGAAGATGACCCACTGAATGTTAATATCAGAAGGAGAGCACGTAGTTGCATGACCCACATTAGGAATGGTGGATGTCACTAAACCTCTGAAATTGAAGGAAGTCAACATTGGGACAGAAGAGCAGCCCAAGTTGGCCAAGATTGGGGACTACTGGGATGATGATACAATAGGAAAGATTGCAGAGCTGCTGACAGAGTATGAAGATCTGTTTCCTACAAAGTTCTCTGAGCTGAAGGGAATTGTAGGAGACTTGGGTGTTATGAAGATAACGTTGAAACCGGATGCACGCCCTATCAAGCAGTGCCCATATCGATTGAACCCCAAATATAAGCAGAAATTGAAGGAGGAGTTAGAAAAGATGGTGGCTACAGGCATCATTGAACCGATTGAACAGTCTGATTGGGTAAGCCCAATGGTGGTTCAAGAGAAAAAGACCAAAGGAGAAACAAGGATTTGTGTAGATCTATGCAAGTTGAATGATGCCTGTATGCATGACCCCTCCCCTACTTTGTTTTCTGATGAAATCCTGGATATGTAGGAGGAAAAGAAGCTTATTCATTTACTGATGGATTTTCCAGGTATCATTAGATCAGAATTTCGCTGGAAGACCGCATCAAGACCACCTTCGCCACTGAATGGGGTTCTTTCCAAAATACTATCTTGCCATTTGGATTGAAAAATTCTCCTGCAATCTTCTCACGCATGGTAGTAGTTTTATTCAAGGAATTCATGCATAAGTTCTTGGAGGTATATTTTGATGACTGGACATTATTTGGATTGGTAAAGAAACATGTGTCGAACCTGAGCATGATGCTTGACACCTGTAGGAAGCACCAGATTTCTCTCAACCTGATGAAGTGCATATTCTGCATACCTTTTGGGATTTTGTTGGGGCACATAGTATGTCAGCAAGGATTGATGGTAGACCCAGCTAAGATCGCGGTTATCATCAACTTAGAAGTTCCCACCAATGAGAAACAGTTGTGCTCCATCCTAGGACACATTGGTTATTACAGGAAGTTTATACAAGGATATGCTCTGATCACCGCGCCAATGGAGAAATTGCTAAAGAATGATGTAGCATTTTTTTGGGATGACGAGTGTCAGAAGAGCTTTGAGCTGCTAAAGGAGAAAATGGTCACTGGACCTATTTTGATATTCCCAGACTGGTCTAAGGTTTTTCATGTGCATGTAGATGCATTTGGTATAGCACTTGGGGCTATGTTAGCGCAGCCAGGAGAAGGTGACATTGATCACCCAGTAGCTTTTGCTAGTAGGAAGCTTTCCGATGCAGAGCACAACTAATCAACGACAGAAAGGGAAGGATTGGCCATGGTATACGCACTGCAAAATTATAGACACTATCTGCTAGGAGGGCATTTCAAAATGTTCACTGAACATTCTGCTTTCAAATACTTGGTCAATAAGCCTGTGTTTGGGGGGGGGGGGGGGAAGATCTACAGATGGTTGTTGCTTTTTCAAGAGTATGACTTTGAGGTTATTGTGAAGCCAGGAAGACTGAATATTGGGCCTGATCATCTGTCACGAATTGAGAATGGGGAAGAACCAACCAGTCTGGAGGAGGGGTTACATGATGTGCAACTCTTCGCTATCAAGGTGGTTAACGAGCATTTTGTTGATATTATTCACTTCCTGACCACTGGAAGCGCACCTACCGAGTATTCAGTACAACAAAAGAAGGAGTTAGTGGCGCGTGCAACTGATTTTACATTGATTGCGGGTCAATTGTATAAGTTAGGAGCAGATGAAGTATTGAGAAGGTATGTTTGGAACATGAAAGGAAGGATATCTTGGCTGAGGCTTATGGAGGGGTGGCAGGAGGCCACTATGCTGGAAAATCCATTACGTAGAAGGTGTTGCGTGCTGGGTTATGGTGGCCCACCCTACACAGTGATGCACATGCATAATGTCGTGCCTGTGATGCATGTCAGAGAATAGGAAAGCCCCCATGCAAAGATCGAATGCCCCTGTAACTACAGATGGCTCCGCAGGCATTTGATAAGTGGGCTATAGATTTCGTCGAACTAATCAACCCTCCTGGGAAGAAGACTGGAGCACGATATATCATTACTGCAACTGATTATGTGACCAGCTGGGCAGAGGTGAAGGTGGTTAAGGACTGTACTGCAGATACTGTTGTGCACTTCATCTTTGAGCACATTTTGACCAGGTTTGGATGCCTGAAGATTTTGATGATTGATAGAGGTACACACTTTGTTAACGAAACAATTGAAGCTTTAACAGAGGAATTCCAGATCCATCACCAGAAGATTACCCCTTATCACCCACAAGCAAATGGCACAGTAGAAGCTTTATACAAGATTTTGGAGAACACGCTCACAAATATTTTTAATGCCAACCAAGCTGATTGGGACGTGTGTATCCCTTCTATGATGATGGGCTTATAGAACAACATGCAAAAATTTGATAGGAAAAACACCCTTCAGGATGGTCTATGGGCATGAAGCCATCATGCCAATGGATTATATTATCCCAAGCCTGCACATCGTAAATTTCACTAATATGGTCGAGCGTGACATTATGGAGGAACGGTTAGTGCAACTTGTTGCCTTAGAAGAATATCAGTTCATTGCTAACTTCCACCAGCAACTGCAGAAGGCGCGCGAAAAATCCTGGCATGACAAGCACATCCAGCAGAAGGTGTTCAAAGAGGAAGATTTGGTCTTCCTATATGATATTCAATTTGCGCGCCACCTCGGGAAGTTTATAAAGCATTGTTTAGGGCCATATATTGTGAAGGAGATCACTGATGGCGGTGCGGTGCGCCTAGCCACGCTGCGCAGAGAGAGTCTCCCGGGATATGTTAATGGGGGAAGATTGAAGTCGTATAGGTATAATCTGGTGCCGACCAAATGACTATATGGTCGGAGCATCAGAATCAAAGGGTATGCACGCAGTAGAAGGGAAAGGTGCAGGTAGGTGCGACAGGAGCACAAGGATGACGCGCAGGAAAATAAACCAGCCGTTGGAACAATAAAACTGTGTGAAAAAAATGAAATTACCGTTGGATGGAGCGGATTTCTCGCAATTAATGAGGCTATCTTGGAGGATTTTTTATCGTTTTCTTGAAGGTAAATGGAAATTAATGAGAATCCAATGAGTTAAACCATGGATGACTTATAAAAAGGTGGGTGCGGGTCTCAATTGGTTCCTTTGTTGTTTGAACATTTGGCGCCTTGTGATTGTCTGTAATCACTGTTATCTTGTTATCTGTGAGTTATGTATGTCTGGTCGTGAATCCCCTTCTGACATCAGTAACCCTAAGTTCATATTCTGACCGAGAATGATGGCCACCAACCCCTCCGAAGAGCCCTCTGTGCCTATCACTGCATCGACCAAGATGGGTTCGGAAGATGTTCGAGAAGTAATCCCTGAGGCAGAAGAATTCATTTCCCCGTCGACTAAGGGCAAGAGAAAATTATCAAAGTGGGCTTCCTCGAAGCCATGCACCTCTCCGTGCAAATGTGAGGTCCCCAAGGCAAGCTAATAAGGAGAAATCCCCCATCGACGATCCATCAAAGCACCTGATGACTGCTAGACAAGAAGCGTTTTTCGTAGAACCTATCTCATGGCGACCACCCTATGTTAAGCCCCGGAATTCCTCTGTGCGCAAGCCACAAAATATTGATATTGTTCGAGAGTATCTGTAGATGTCCTTGATTCCTTAAGATGTCCCTCTGATTGGCGATATGTTTGGCAAGATCCCTCAAATAAAGTTCAATGATTATGATCTCGCAAATGAAGCAACATTCCCTGAACTTGCACCAAAAAATTACTTGGAATGGGTTTTGTATGATGATGTGCCCAAGGTAGAGCCGATGCCCTGGGCGCATGGGCTGAACAACGGATGAACCCTTAACCTGCTCAGGATTCCATATTTTGGGAGGTACCCCATCACCGACATTTGTGTGCGCCAGCTGCTGGCCTTAGTCCACGAGGGTTCCCTGTGGATTCAGGGGAGAATTCCTATGGATGATGCGATGATCCATCAGATCACTAACCTGCCCAAGAAGGGGCCCCATTCAATGAAGGGGTTTGGGAAAAGCAATGAGCTGAAATTGGTGACGGACGTGAAGGAAAAATACAAGGTAAGACAGGATAAGAGGGGCTTCCTAGTCCAGACCATCGCTGACCCGATGGTGTACATGGGCACCCTCATCCTCAGATGCAAGCTTATGAGGAAGTGCCGACCGAAAACGGTCCCCACACACATCATTGCCTTGGCGGGGCAATGTGAAAAAGGGATGATGCATAATTGGTCACAATTTTTATGTAAGGAGTTTCTGGAAAATGTGCGTGAGGTGTAGGAACTGGGGAAGCAGTTCTGCTACTCGTGGTTTCTACTGTTGATTGCATTGGTGGCATGGGAAACCCCAGCTGATGTAGTCCTTCCTAAAATAGAACCAGGCATATGCGAAGGGGTGCGCTACGTGAACTTATGGGACTCATCCAACCAATGAAAAGTTGAAGAAAACAAAAAAAAATTAGGTACTTTTTGAGGGCGCGTTGGTGCAAGCTATCCATTCGAGACCACGGCGCTCGTCGGCAGTCCATGAAATGTATAAAAGCGTCACGGAGTTTCAAGTGACCATGCACAACGTCCATATCAAGACACGCAAGGACTAAAATGGGTACACCTTGCCCTATATGGTCACGGAGGCGGAAGTTGACCATGTCATGGTGACATTGCCGAATTCCTAGAAGATTGGGCTTGGCTCCACCCAGCCCATTACGTCATCCACATCGGGAAAATACACAACTCCAAAAGATACGGCTCCAAAAGACACCACAGAGCCGCGCACGGAGACAGGCGGAAAATATATTGGGGCTGACGTAGAAAAGGACCCAGATGCAGAAAAAGACAAGGATCATGAGTTGGGAGATGACCACGAGTAGGTGGACCTCAGAGGTTTGGATGGCCTCAATGGCGATGGTGTTGAATCTTTGCACAACACCAAGCGAGGCGGAGAAACATCTAAGGGACCACGTAAGAAGAGAAAAGGGTCCAAGGATGGAGGTGAGGAAGAGGTTACTCTAACTGAAGAGGACCTCGATAAGATTGTAGACGTCGTTGCTTCTGCATCAGAGAATCACTGGAACACGATGGAGACCCAATACAAGGTCGCGGTGGAATCTTTGCAATCAAGTTTTTCATGTCCTACAACTAAAAGCATATACATTTCAAGCGAGCGTAGATCAAGCGAGGCCAGTGCAACTGATCCCGCCATCCACTTCGATCGTCGCGACTACAGGAAGTAGAATCTTCCCCTTCCTGAGTGCAGCGGTGTCCATGGAACAAGCAGAGTTGTGCGCGCAAGTCCAAACCTACCCCGAGGTCCGCATCGACCTTGCAAAGCTGCCAAGTGGGCAGCTCCATGCTCTACACATCTTCATATTCGTAGAACTGTAGGGCAGAGAGGCGCGCGCACAACAACAGATCAGCGAGGTCGAGCAGATTGCAGCAACCAAGATGAAAGAGTCTACCCAGGATTAAAGAGCGCAACAGGAAGCCGTAGCCCAGCACATGGAGCTGGAAAGCCTCATTGATTGATTACGTGGTGAAATCCCTCATGTCACCATCTCAGCCTCTACTACGCCTCAAGCTAAGATTGAGAGCCCGGTCACAGCCCTCAAAGCTTCCATCTCTAAGGTTCAATCGGTCAAAGTAGATTTTGAGCAACAGATTGTTGCATTGCAGGCGAAGCTGCAGCCTGAGACACCCCTAGAGGTGCACGCGCAGCGGGCGACCATCGTAAAAGACGCCTCAGCTAGTATTTCAGCCTATGTTGCTTACGAATCCACATTGCTCGAGACCGCCATGGAATTATGGACCTCTATCCAGACAAACCCACTGGTGAAAAATATTAACCAGGAGCTGCCTACATTCATCCATACTCAGTGAATGGCACACCTTCAGCCCAGCCAGGCGTTGCAGGACGAGGTGGAGGAGCTCCGCTGTAAGAAGAAAATTGTCAGCAATCACTTGAAGCCATGGGTGGGCGAGGCCATGAAGCTCTCTTAGGACCTTGACGCTACAGTCTGGAACCTGAACCAGACGTTACAGAGCATCACTTTGGCTGCTGAGGGGAAGAATTCAGAAAATCTGGTAGAAACTGTGCAGAGCGCATCAGACCAAAGTGTAGGTGTCTTGGCACCATTTGCTGCTACTATTGAGGTGCTCCAAACCAAAATGAAGACTCCAGTACCAGTGTGACTCGGGATGAGTCACAAGATTGTGTTGGGGGCTTGTTGGAGCGCGGTCTCCTAAGTCTGAAGACCGTTTTTTGCTATATTTTTGTAATAGTTTAGCTGTGTGCAGGAGCTTTGGGGCAGGTCAAATCCCCTCATGAATTGTAATGGGTCAAAAGGGTAGATCAAGGGGCCGCAAACCATAGTTTTCGGACCCTAGAGTAGTGCAGGCTAATAGTATAAATAGAAGTCTAGATCGAGTCTAAGAAGATAGTTTTTGGGATAAGTCTGAATATTGATGTTAGATCTGGTGACTTTGTGATATTTTGTGCAGATTTGTCTGGGTAGAAGGCTCTTGTTGGTTGTGTGCACGGACACCTTAGTCCTATTGTGTGCGGACCTTGCTAGCTGTGTGCGCGTGTTGTTAAAGGGTATTGTATGAAGAATTTGGACTGATATTAATAAAGGAACTGTTGTTACGAATATCTGAGTTTGAAATGATGTTATGAATGTTTCTGTATCTGATTTCTAATTTTTGTATTATCTTCAATTAGATCTCTTGCGCAACTGAGTTTAAGTTTATATGAACGATTAATGAATGGATTTGATGGTATATGGTTTTGATATTGATTGGTAAGGGTTATTAATTGAATTCTAGATGTTGTGTTAACTTGTGCAAGGTATTATGTATATTTGACCTTAAATCTCTCTGTAAGGTTTTCCTGGTTAGGGCCGATGTTGCGGAGGTCCTTTTATGGTTACTTTGGATCTTAAGGCAACCACATCATTCAAACCTCTCTCAAGGTGTGGAAACCATGTTACAGCACCCCCCCCCCCTACTTCTTCGGGTGAGACTTTGACTTGCGCAAGCAGGTCACTGCCGAAAGGGCCAGTAGTAAGAGGGTTTTGTTGGTTAACCTCAACTCTGAACTTGGGTCAGGACCCCTCAAGCCAACAAGCACAAGCATAATTATGTCACACATGATCTTGAGTTAGCAACGATCATTCATATGTTGAAGATGTGAAGGCACTATCTTCTTGGCCGGAGGTTTGAGTGATCACAGTGGATTGAGGTACTTATTTGATCAACCGAATATGAATTCCAGATAAGATAGATGTTTGGCCATGATAAATGAGTTTGACTTTGAGATCAAGTACATTAAAGGTAAAGAGAACAGGGTTGCAGATGCTCTTAGAAGGAGGATACAAGTGAATCATATAGCAGTTGTGAGCTCCTATGGAACAAATTTACAGGATCAAATCTTACAAACAGGTCAACAGGATGATAGGTATAGGGAGCTTAAGCAGAAGTTACAACATGGTACAAGTGATCAGGATGTGGACTATCGTCTCGCGGCGGATGGATTGGTCAGGTTTAAGGACAAGATCTATGTTCCTGACAACAGTGAGCTCAAGAAGCTTATCTTGATGGAATTTCATGCTAAGCCGTATTCAAGTAATGCGGGATATCAAAAAACATTGACAATTGTGAATAAATTTTATTATTGGTCTAATCTTAAGAAGGAAGTGGAAAAGTTTGTGGCTAGATGCTTGGATTTTCAACATGTAAATGCAAAGTGTAAGCATCCAGTTGGATTACTACAACATATTCCGATTCCAGAGTAGAAATGGGAGGTCATTTCTATGGATTTCATTATAGGTTTTCCAAGGACATCTAGAAAACATAATTCTATTATGGTTGTGGTTGACAGGTTGACAACAGTACTGCATTTCATTTCAGTGAGGTCTATGTATTCAGGTAGTGATGTGGCACAGGTATTCATCAGAGATGTGGTGATTTTGCATCGTGTACCGAAGAATATTGTTTTGGACAAGGATGCTAATTTCACTTCTAGGTTTTGTAAAGAGTTATTTGCATGTTTGGGTACAAATTTGGCCTTCAACACATCTTATCATCCGCAGACAAATGGACAGACAGAGAGGGTCAACAAGATTTTGGAGAACATTTTGAGGATGTATATGATGCATCAACAATGGAAGTGGGGAGAGTATCTACCTCTAGTTTAGTTTGCTTACAACAATGGGTATCAAGAGTCTTTGAGGTTGAGTTTGTTTGAGGCACTCTATGGGCGGAGTTGTAATACTCCTATCAGTTGGAGTGATTCAGTTAACAGGGTATTGATTAGACCAGACATGTTGGCAGAGATGGAAAAGGAAATGCAAGTTATCAAGCAGAATCCAAAAGCAACACAGGATAGGCAAAAAAGTTACACAGATCAGAATAGGATGTTTAAGTAATTTCAGGTTGGGGAACATGTGTATTTGCGCATCAAGCCAAAGAAGAGCTCCTTGAGGATTGGGTCATATGCAAAGATGACACCTCGGTATTGTGGGCCTTTCAAGTTCATTGAGAGGATTGGAAAAATGCCCTATGGATTTGCATTGCCTATGATAGTGAAATTCCATGATGTTTTCCATGTTTCATTGCTTAAAACATATGCTAAATATGTTGATCATGTGATTGAATGGTATGTATTACAGGTGGATCTAGAAAGAGAATTATAGCCAGAACCTCAGTGCATTTTGTAAAGAAAGATGCTCATGCTTTGGAACCGAGAAATTGAGCAAGCTAAAGTGCAGTGGAAGAACTTTGGCCCCGACGAAGCTACATGGGAGATGGTTGATTAGATGCGGGCTATGTATTCTTCTTTATTCGCTGGTTGAGTGAATGTTTTTGGCATATGTTTTGGTGTGATGTTTTGGTACATGTGTATATATGTATATGGATGTAAATACCACAACGAGTTGTGTTATAAAGCTCCAATAAGCAGTATGGGTGTCATGTTTTTATGTTTTTTCATGTTGGTTATGTCTTCAGCATGTTGTTCATTATAGAGACTGCATCGAGCTAAGTTATAAAGCTCCATAAGCAATACATTTTGCTTTTTTAGCGGTTTTGTTGGTTGTAGGTGTCATTGAACATCGAGGATGATGTTCCCCTAAGGGGGAGGGGTCTGTAACAACCCCGGGTTAAAAATTCATGTAATAAGGTTAAGAAAGACAAAATAATAACCATGGTCATGGGATACATATTCTAAGTTGAATGTTGGAAAAAAAACATAGTGATGGAGATCACTTGTGATTAATTAATGGCTATGGAAATTGGCAAAGGCAATGGAAAAGGATTTGGAAAGGAAAAGTGGCATTTATTGGCATTTTATTTATGAAATAACAAAAAATAGGAGAAAAGGAAGGTGAAAGGTCACAGGTTGCATGTAAGAAGGAAAATGAAGGAAAATAATGGAAAATGAAGAAAATAGATGCCTCATTAATAAAAAGTCTTATGAGGATCAATTGGTAGCTTTTGTCAGTTCAGTTTTTGGAGCTCTCATTCTATTCTCTCTCTCTCTCTCATACTCTTGGAAACTTAATGTTTTCTTGGAGCACTCTTGGAGGAGTGTGGCATACTTGAGATTTGGAGTAAGAAGGAAAAGGAAGAGCAGGAAAGTGCAAGAGGACATCGGGATCAATAACTACAATGAGTTTTGCTTGCAGGTACCGAGTTGCATGTATGATTTCCTTTCTAGTTTTGGCATGCATGACACATGCATGTGGTTTCTTGGTTATGATATGTCATTGGCATGGAGGATTGCCTGGATTGACAATGGTTTTGCCTAGCCTTTCCATTTCCTGGATAGCCATGGTGTTGTGGGATTTATATTTGTTTTCTGGTTGGTGTTCATGTTCCTTTGGTTGTGGATTGATTTATTAGTTTTTGGAAGCCTTGGTTGGACAAATGTTCTAGAAGCCCTATAACAGCTTGGGTTGAGTTACTAGTCCCAGAAGCCTTGGTTGGACAAACACTCTGGAAGCCCTTGGTGGGTTGAGTTACTAGTCCTGGAAGCCCTTGTTGTACAAATGCTCTGGAGGCTCGATAACAACTGTGGGTTGAGTTACTAGTCTAGGAAGCCTTGGTTGGAACAAACGCTTTGGAGCCCTGGACAACTTGGGTAGAGACCGATCTGGTGATGGTTAGTGATGTACGACCGTGAGGTGGAATCACTAGTTGAGGGTTGAGGTGGTTGGCCTCTGGAATCCCTAGTTTGGTTTTGTTTGATTTGTTTCATGAGATCCCACATTCATGCTTGGAATATGGCATGAGGATGATTGGATGAAAGAAAGATTTGGTTCATCCCAATCTATGATCGGGTGGTACAAGGAAGTTCTGGACCTGGTTGCATTTTGCATATGTCAATAAGAGCTCTCTTCCTCTTGTAATTGATGTGTAAATGTACTTGTTCATATGTGGTTTCTATGGTTGTTACATACTTGATATTTATGTTGGTTATATGCTGGTTATGAGCATTTTTTATGACAAACTTGATGTATGGATCTCATCATGTCTTGATTAGAAAATTAATGAAAAATGAATATATGACCTAATAGATGATAATGTAGCTATTGTCATAAGGCATCAATCCTTCATAACAATTCTCAGATAAGTATGTGACCACTATGCTCAGATATGCTGTTATGACCTGTAGATTACATGTTTACGATATGTTTGACAAAATGTATGTCATGGTTAGTAGGGTGAGATCAATTAATTGTACCAATGATTGCATTAGTAGCCTTATTCCATTGTTGTTATTCATTTCTGGAATTTTCATGAAGTTATGGGCAGTGACTTGAGACCTAGCCCTGAAAAAGTGGCTCAAAATCTGGGGTCACTGGCTGAGAAATGCCTCAAAAAGGCCACAGTCGTTGTCATGCCTTGTTGTGAGAGTGTTTAGAAGGCCTCAGTCATATGCATGACTTTTAACGGGAGCGACTGAGGGTCCAAATCTAAAAAATGGCAAGTTGTCTTAAGGGTTAAGCACCTAGAAGTGTTGGTTGCCTCCTGAAGGGTATGTAGCTCCTCAGGAAGGTCAGATTGGTTTCGCTTTGTAGGTTCCACTTCCTTAACTTTACGTGGGGATTTGAATCACATCGTAGTAGCCTCTCGTCACATGTTTACCCCAGTGGATCAGTTAGCTTGGGTAAATGTGCGAGAAGGGTGTTACATGAACACTTTGAAATCCATCATGTGTTAAGGCATATGAACTTTATTGCAAACACCTTAGAAAATGTGCGAACCAGATTGGACCAAGGTGTGTTGGAATTGAATTACATTTCAACCATATCATGTCCACTACCATGAACATTTATCTATGGTTAATATACTTTCTAATGGTGAAAATTCTGAACATTATGAAACAAAGTGCACCCTTGGAAATATCACGATCCCCAAAGGTAATCACGAGAACTATCGAGGAGCAATTAATGTTTGGGTTATGTATTCAATGCTATGGTAATGGGTGTCTTGTCCTCCATAACACTTGGATCATACCTCCTATTGTTTGCATGGACAAGAGGATGGCACAAGTATCTCTTGCATCGGGGATCATCCAAAGTATAGTAAGGATTTTAATTCTCATGTGAATGGTGATATCTCTCCATATCACTTACCAATACTAGAAAGCATTTCAAGGCATTCCAAATCTATATTGTTGCGTCTGGCATTTAATATATGCAAAGAGAATGTTGGGTGAGGAATGTGCACAGTTAGTTGATGAAGTCTCTTTCACCTATATAAAGCGGTGATCCTCTTCTCTAGGGACGCCATGAGGGACATGATTCACTCTATAGATTGCATCACTATTGGTCTTGTGTAATTGCATTTGGTTATTTCGACAGAGGTTTTAACTGAGGATATACAGATTTCAACACGACAGTTCCATGGAAGTTGAAGGCACTACATCCGCGACATCTAAACAAGAGAGTACTCGTCAGTTATTGGGAAAATTAATGAAGGTTCAGGGAGGCCTCTTGCATTTGTCTTTTCAATTGTTGCTCGACAGTCAAATCACATCCATTCGAGATTAGATTGATATGATGTAGAGCGAGTTCAAAATGGAACTAGATGTACTCAATTGCTAAATTGAGGGGCTCCGAACCAGTTTCAAGGAAGGTTTCGTGTTGGCCCCAGATGTAGTGACGCACAACCCAAGCCCTAACAAGGCCCCAAGAGGGGGGGGGGGGGGGGGCAAACAAGCTTGAATATTGGTGTTCTTGGATTATTGCATCCACGTGGTCGAAGAAGGATTTTAAATGTCAAAACTTTATGTAATTTTGATCTATGTTTTGTAGATTTGTATTGTTATTATGGGTTTTTGTCCAAATTTAAAGTAGTCTTCCTCTTTGTATAGTTGATAAATGGGGTCATATTCAAAAGTTATTTGTCTTTTTGGGTAGTTGAAGCAACCCCATTTTGTGGATTCTAAAATGTAGTTTTTTCTTAGGGACTATCAAGTTGAATGTAAAAGTTCTATCTTAGAATCTAACATCTTTTATAATATAAAAACTACTCGATTCTTTAAAAAAAATCCATTTTCAAATAAATGATAATATTTTATCCTTAAAATTAACTTCATTTTAAACCAAGCTTATGCATTTAAAAAAAATGATAAATTATAATCCAATTTTAAATGGAGTTGTCTCAATTTTTTGCCGAAATACGGTAATTTTTTTTCTTCAAAAAATCAGATACTTGGAGTGTTTAGATTGCATTTTTTATAATGGAAATGGATTCAGCACCATCAAAAACCCTTAAGACACCTAAAACATTAAAGTTTAACGAATGTAACCAAGATTTTCAAAAATCTTTACCAAATTTTTTTATAATCTTAACCAAAATTTACATTTTTAAATAAATAATAATCTTTACCTTAAAATTTATCTCCATTTTGAACCATGCTTATGCACTTTAAATTAATTATGAGTGCATTGAATCTGCACTCTGAATAAATTATAAAGGCAATGATTAAGGAATATTAAAAGTTTTTCAAAGATATTCATATATTGTATTCACCCTGCACTCACCGACACCCTGCCACTCACCGACACCCTGCCACCAACCACTTAATAAAATATAAACCAACTTTCGATTTAATGGGTTTTTTAATCCTTAATTGGAAAGGAAACACCAAAGCAAATTCCACGTCATGCCATAATGGATGAAATCCAAAGTAAGGTGAGCAACTTTAAATTTATTTAAGATATTTACGAAGAAATTCTTAATACATTCTCTTTTTAAAATAGAGTTGTCCAGACTTTTTTGAAATAGACAATTTTAAGAAATACAACCTCTTTTAAAATATTATTATAATTATTATTTTTGAAAAAAATGTATTTTGATATTAAAATATTTATTTTGATAAGTTATTTAAAAGGTGTAGTTTAATTTATGGAAGAAATAGTATTTGTAATTTTTTGTGGTTTAAAATGTATTTTTAATATTTAAAATAGATATAATATTTTGAAAAATTCACAAGGTATTTAAATTTTACAGATTAAACAACTTAAATTCAAATTTTAAAAATCTTTACATAATTTTAATTAAAATTAATTAGAAAAAATACCTTAAAAATATTTAAAAAGCTCCATCTCACTATTATAATATTATAATAATATTTTATGCTTATTATTAATTACTTTTAAAATATTAACTTCAATGTTAGAATAAATAGAAACAAATCTTAAAAAAAATTATCAGATAATGATATATACAATGGAGTAGCAAGCTAAGTGGGTTTGATTGTGGGGAAAATTCAACAGTTAAACGTGCTTGACCCAGAGGCAATTTGCAATGGGTAATCTTACTGGAAGTCCTGGTTACAAGCCCGGAAAATGATGATTGACACTTAAAAAATATATATATGTGTATGATATATACAATATTTTTTAATTTTTTAAATTACTGTAAAAAAAAATTAAAAAAAAAAAGAAAAAAAGAAAAAGAAAAAGAAAAAAAAAAACAAAAACAAAAACAAAAACTTAAACTTGAAACAAGTTTCCCAAAAAAATATATAAGATTTCTTTAGAAATATATTCATAGTCATGAAAGAAGTATCTTAGATTTTTATTTTATAAATTAAAACCCAATTTATTAATAAAAAATTAGAAAATAAATAAAAATATATATGGAATAAAAATAAAAAATTAGAAAATAAATAAAAATATATATGGAATAAAATCTATAAATAAGAGTAATTTTAGACGAGAGATATAAAAGAAAATAAGGATAACGTGTTTTGAATATTGATGATTAAATGTTATTTGCATTTTTATCACTTTAATCTAATCTAACCTGTTTTGAATATTGTTGATTAAATGTTATTTGTATTTTTATCACTTTAATCTATTGTTGATTAAATGTTATTTGTATTTTTATCACTTTAATTTAGTTTAATATGGATTTACTTTTTCAAATTTAGTATTAAATTTTCTATTTTAATTTTTTGTTTGAGTTTTAATGACTAATTGCATTTTTTGTTTAGTAATTATTTTAAAGATGTACTTCATATATGAGTATTTGGTGTAGATCTTATATTTAATTAGAGTATTTAAAGATGTGTTTCATATATATGAGTATTTTTAAAGATTTACTTTATATGTATGAGTATTTGTTGTAGATCTTGTAAGTAATTATAATATTTAAAGATGTACTTTATATATATGAGTATTTGTCGTAGATCTTGTATTCATGGGTATTTCTTTCTTCTTTTGTCAAACTTTCTTTTGTTTATCCAAATGATTTGAAGTGGAATGAAGCTTTAATAATTAGTAAGGACATTATCTTTATTTTTAGATCTAAATTGTTTAATTCATATTGCCTATTGATCTTATGAGAAGGAAATTCATGAGGGGACTTCATTATCATTCTCGTGACCTTTTTAATAACACAACTCTAAAGTTATTATATCAAGGATACATCGCTCCAATATCTTTGTTTGTCTTAACTAGATCTTGTCAAACATTAAGTTTATTTTAATGTTTATTTTGTTTATGTATTAAGTTGGAGTAATCTTTGCTTTGGGCAAGTCTATTTAAATTATTTATTTTTTAAGATAATTTTTTTTAGATACATTATTCCTACAATATATCTATTGGAATAATTTGAGATCTCTTATATGTAATTTTAACTTATTTCAATAACCTTTAAATGTAGCTATATGAGAATTAGTTGTTTGGAACCATTTTAAATATTCAATGTCTAATTTAATCTAGTATAATAAACTTTTGTTCTAGATCAAATTTTAACTTATTTCAATAATCTTTGAATATAGTTCTATGGGAATTAGTTGTTTGGAACCATTTTAAATATTCAATGTCTAATTCAATCTAGTATAATAAACTTTTGTTCTAAATCAAATTTAACGCAAAAATTTAATATAAATAATTTATCTTTTAAATATAGTGTTATAAGAATCTAGTTAATGAAACTATTTTAAATATGGAATGTGTTATTCAATTTATTTTAATAAATTTTTTCTTAAATCAAATGCAATGTAAATTTTAACACAAAATATTTATATGTTTTTTTATTTAGAATATTTTTTTTAATTTATATAAGTCTCCAAATACTTAAATAACTTGAAATAACTATCTCATTCAAAAGAAGAGGAGATATATTTTAAATTATAAATTATTGTAGATCAAAGATATGAATATTAAAATTGATTATATATATAATAATAATAATAAATAAATAAAAAATAAAATAAAAAAGACTTTGGTTGGAAGCCATTATCTCTAAAAAAAAATTAATGACTTTTTTCCATAGTTTATAGTAAATAATTTTTAAAATTAAATCTTATTATATGTTGATCAATATTGACTCATAAGTCATTGATTTATTAAATGTTGATAGGCTATGGGTGGAACATTATATCAAAGAGTGAAATATTTGAAGAGATGGTCGAAGCGAAACAAGGTAAAGGAAGTCACATACATAAAAGCCAAAGGCGGAGTTAATACGAAAAGGCTGAAGTATAGAGCAAAAGGGGAATAGTAATTTTAAAAGGCGCAAGGTTTCTTTTTGGTACCACTTTCCATCACAAATCGCATTCATGCCACTCTTTGCCATCGCACTTTAAAGCGCTTCGTTCGCGATCGCCGCCCAAATGTACCCATATAGCGCCCTTATCACAATTTCACATGTTAGGTGCCGATCAATCTGTCGCAAATATTTCGCGTCACGATCCCTGTCATGATCCGCTTCGCCATAAAGCGCCAAAGCGCGTTTTATTGGTGTCGCACCGTCATCGCACTTTAAAGCGCTGCGTTCGATCATGCGCCGTCGCACCCATTCGCGAGCAGCACCCACTTCGCCAGGTCGCCCCGCCATAGCGCCATACGTTTTGTTGGTACCACTTTATTGTCATGTACTTTCATACCTTTGCGATTGCGATAATCACAATCGCACCATCATAGCGCATATGAAATTTCAAATGTTAGGTGATCAATCTATGTAAATATTTGCGATGTGATCACCATGTGAATCAGCCCCATCATAAAGCGCCATGTGATTTAATTGGTGCCAAATTTCAACTGGTTAACTACTGCCGCGATCCAGCTTTTGCTGACTATTGGGTCCCACCTCGTACGTTCATTCCCATACCCCTCATGCGCATTTCCGTTGCATTTCATGTGTTTCCTTTGCATTTCCACCAAAGTCTGAAGGTTTCACATTTTACGTTAAAATTCCAATGTTTCATATGTATTCCGTCATGTGCATAAGTTATTCCACGAACCATTCTCCACCGTCGATCCCCACCACTAGACCACGATCGAACGGCCCGCGATGCATTTCCCCACCAAACCCTATCATACACCGTACCATTGCCTTTTTCACCGTTTTTACGCATAAAACACGGTTACGCTGTATTTTCTACCACCGCATTACTTTTTACCCCGGTCCATCATGCAGTGCTGTCATTCCTCATTATCCCCCACCACTTCCACCTCCCCGTGCACGATTTTCTTAACAAGTTTGCGGATTTTGCAGGGTTTTAGCAATGGAAAAATTATCATAATATACAGCCTGGACTGCAGTAGCAGAGCACATCGAAGGGCTATTCTACAAAAGCTGCAATTATGAAGAAAAGTCCCGGGAGCTGTCTCGACATGGCATCCATGGAAGAAATAGGGTTCAAAATCCACCAAACCCTTCAGAATCATTCAAGGAGCAGATTTTTGCAGATGAATACATTAATGACGAAGCAAAGAGTATCAATCGAAGACCTATGAATTCAATGTCTGGCACGAAAGATTTTAAATTCAATTTCAAAATTTGAAAACAGAGAGTACAATGCACAAGAGAACTATGCCCTCCAAGTTTAATTCTAATAGGATTTCTTTTCAGAAAAGGACAGATTATTTAAAGCTTTCATTTTCATGCTATGTCCCTGAGAAGGGTTTCTACCCGATGCTTTTACTTCATAGAGCAGCCGGAAAAAATGCGCTCAGTTCGCCAGCTCATCAGCGAACATCCCACCATCAGCATCAGCAACGGCCTCAACCCTTCCACACCGATGAAATCATGTCAACTCATGATTCAGCCTCAGCGACCCATTTACTTTTTACTGAATTAGTTACTTTTAAGTTTCGAGTGGGCTGTTTACTCCACTCCAGCATTTTACTGTTACCAGACTTTTGTTTAATTTCCTGTTTTAAAAACGGCCAAGGGCCTGACTATCCATGTTGGGAGGCTTTATTCCTCATCATGAATTTTGTTGTTTTGAGAATGACCTTTAACAAATTTTGGTTATGCGAAGAAGATATTTTTCCAAAAAATATCTTCTCGCTGAGATAGGAAGAAGCCTATATAAGCAAGATACAATGAGAAAAAAGGGCTCCAGATTTCCTGAAGAAAATTGCAGTGTAAAAGTTTTTGTATTCTTGTCGTGGAATTATCAATGCAAATACACAGAGCCCGTGGGGTTTCAGCGAAGAGAAGTTCTAGTTATATGTGAGGATTCCAGTCTTAATGATATATAGTTTGTGACTCTTTCTTAGTGATAGTGTATCATTGTTCTCTCAGCCTTCATTTCAATTTCCTTTTATGTCGTGTCTTGGTTGCATGGTAACACCTCGGGTATATATTGCTATCATTGTCACATTCTCATGCTTTACTGGTCTAAGTTTCTTTAAATATGGCTCATACACGATATGCCGTTCCGCTTAACACATCATTCATGTTTCCTCTGTATTAAACATCGTGGAATGTTACTCTCACTGAACTGATTGATATGTATGGATTCTTAGTTCCTAAGCCCATATTATGTTGAAATATGTTTTCTGAGCACCATTTCATTGGTAGTTAGTACTCCCCTTTCACTTTTTGCGCCCCAAATATTTTTCTGTTTAAAATGCCTATATGTCTTTGAGAAACTGGCCCTCTCTGATGAAAGTTGTCTCTAAGTTGTCTAAAGTATATATGTATTGAAGATTCCCTTCTTGTCTTTACAGTGTCTTTATAACTTGCTAAATCCGAAGGTAGTTTGGTCCCATCCATATGATGATGCTTTGCACAAGTTGAAAAGGTAGAGAGTCCTAAGCTAATAATAAGCTTGAAATATACTTTATACTCCCTACTGTTTAAGATGTCCTAGGCACTGGTCTTTGGCAACTCAAGGCTGTCTCTAGGAGCTACAACATATTTTTGGTGCTGTTGTCGGGGATGAAGTTGAAATAAATTAAAATCCCTAGGCCTCGACAAACCTATTCACTCTTCAGTTAGGTGAGCATGAAGAGTTGAGAGTTGTACGTTCCTCACCTTGGCGACTCCAAATTTGTGTTGTAAGTTAATTTGTTTGCAGTCCTAGCTCCTCGTAATCCGCACCTGAAGTCAGATACATCTCAGCCAAAGACACCTTCTGTGTCTGACCCGGAAAGGATCCTACATAGAAGGGGCTAGAGGGAAAGGCTGTTAGTTCATACCGAGATTCCTGAATTCTCCCTAGAAAACTTTCCATATCTTCTGTCCTCTTCCTCTCAAATCGCCCAAATCCAAGGCCCTGACTCCATCATAAGAGATACTGGTTACTATTCAGAGAGCCCACCTCGGGGAGGTGTCCATATCAAAGACGAAGCCGAGTCTAGCAATACTTCGCATTACTCTTTCCACCCTACCCCTGAAGTTGAGGAGATTAAGGAAGTTACTGAAGTATCTGCTGTTCACATCCCGACATTCTCGTCAACCCCTCAAGCCGCTGTTCACTACATCCCCATCATTATCCATACTTCACTTCCACCTTCTCCTCCTCCTCTTACAGCTCAGATTCTTGCACCACCTCCACCCCCTCCAATGGCTAACGTCCCCAGTTTCCTGTTAAATAAATACGCCCCTCTGGCTCTACCTAATGTGTTAAATGACATGCCACAGGACTATTTAAAGATCTTTCCCCGCTTCAATGGGGAAAATGAGATCGAAGCTCAAAAGCATTTGGAGGTCTTTTGTTCTTTCGCAGAGAATTTTAATGTGGAACATCTGGATGTGGTCCTAAGGCTGTTCGTGCAATCTTTAGATGGTGAGGCTAGAAAATGGTTCAAGACACTGGGAAACCATTCTATCACCACCTGGGACGGAATGGAAGAGACTTTCCTCAGAAAATGGGGAGAGAAGAAGGACCACGGACATTGTCTTACTGAGTTTAATACACTCAAGAAAAGACACGATGAAGGGGTGGCTGAATTTATTAAGAGATTTAACAAATTGTACCTTAGCCTCCCTGCAGAGATGAAGCCTCATCAGACCACTGCCAAGGTTGTGTTCGTGGCAGCTTTCGACTCAGAGTTCGGCTTCTCTCTGAGAGAAAGAAAGCCAGCCACCCTGGATGATGCTCAGATAGATGCACTGGAGCTCGAGGTAAACTTTTCCTCCACTGGTAAGTCTAGGGGAAAATCTGAGCAAGATACAAGAATAAGGGGAAAGGAAGAGGTATCCACCTCAGGCCAAGATAGAGATTCAACAAATGACAGGATTGAGGAGATGAAAAAAATGATCAAGAATCTCTCAAGCAAGCTAGTAAAGCTCGAAATGGAGGCAAAGAATTCATCCTCCAAGAATTTCCAAAATGCTCCTAACAGAGGTTTTAACCCTCAATACAGAAAGCCACCCTTGCAGTTACTGCAGAGGGGACAAAAGGAGCAGCAAGACCAAGTTCCACACCCCCTCTATTTGGAAGGGCAAGTAGAGGGCTCTACTGAAGATACGACTTATGAGCAAGAAGAGGCTTACCTTGCTTTCTCAAACAATGATGAAGTTGAATGTCCTTTACGTGAAAGTAATGAAGTTGAGGTGCAGGCACACACAGATGGAAAGGCTAACGAAGACACTGAAGATCCTGAGGTTGAGGATTACTACAAACAGTTCGTCGACTTCATGCAAGCTCAATTCAATAGAAGATATGACCTCAGATCTTCCAGGAAGAGAACTCGCACTCAGGATCAGGAGGAGGACACATCGCAAGAAGAAGCACCTGCTCGAAAGGAGGCAACACCACAAAAGATCCTAGACAAAGGTAAGAGGCCCCTCAACCAAACCCTGCAATCTGATGCTCTAATGCCTTCATCCTCACAAGTAACTGCACCCCCTAAGGTCGAGCCCATCGTAAAATAAGTTAAGCCTCCCCTCCAGAGCAAAGATTCAAAAGAAAAAGAGGTGTCAATAGATAAGCTGTCATCTGTCTTTAATTTACAAAAAGAACTTGAAAAAGTGAAAATCCCAGTTCCTTTGACTGAGTTGTTAAAACAGCCAGCATATCAGTCCCAAGTCACATCCTTCATGCTTCCCCCAGAAGTAATACACATCCCTGACTGTCTCAACTTACAAGAAGAAAGACCTATGGTAGTGTTTGGTCCAAATGTCGAAGAATTAGACCCCTCTACACCTCCCTTTTACGTGTCTTTGGTGATCCATGACCTATTACTCCACAATTGTATGTTAGACTCTGGAGCCTCCCACAATCTAATGCCTCTGTCTGTCATGGAACAATTAGGACTCCAGATCACTCGTCCATATCAGGACCTGTACTCATTTGACTCCAAAAGAGTTAAGTGCTTGGGCATGATTAAGGACCTGGTGGTCAACCTGGCTCAAATCCCAGCTAAAAGTGTAGTAATGGACATCTTGGTGGCTAACATTCCAGCCAGTTTTGGTATGCTACTATCAAGGTCCTGGGGAACAAAAATTGGCGGGTCAATTAAACTAGATCTAACATATGCCACCATCCCAATTTTTGGTGGGCAGGAGAGGAGATTATACAGGGAGACCAGATTTGTAAAAACGGTTACCAAAGCTGACTGTTCAGAAAATTCACCGGTCTACAGTAAGGATAGATATTTTTCGTGCTTGATGTTAGAAGAAGATTACAGTTATGCCCAGGAACCTTCCTTATGTCAAATAAGGACTCAAAAATCCCCAGAAGGTCTTGAAACAGGGGTATGGACTCTACATTTCGATGGGGCAAATTCGAAAGAAGGTAATGGTGCTGGAGTTTTATTGATTTCCCCTACAGGAAAATGGGTCCCACTGTCCTTCAAATTAGAATATGAAGCCACCAATAACGTGGCTGAGTATGAAGCACTTTTGCTGGGGCTACAGGCAGCCAGGAATATGAATATACAAACCCTGGAGGTCTTGGGTGATTCAGAATTAGTGGTCCAACAGATCATAAATCAATGTCAAGCTAAACATCCTCGTTTAAGAGCTTACAGGAATGAAATATGGGACATGGTGGAGAAATTTTTCTCAGCTTTTAATATTCAGTTCATGCCCCGGGACCAGAACATGATGGAGGATTCACTTGCAGTAGCTGCTAGCACCTTCCGGCCACCCCAAAATCCCCTCCTGAGGTATGAGATAGAAGTAAGGTACCGACCTTCGATTCCAGACAATGTCAAACACTGGCAAGTGTTTGAGGACGATGAACAAGTGAAAAGGTTTCTAGAGACAGTTGGGGAGTTCTCTAATATTGAAATCCACTGTTGTGAGGGGGATGATGTTGAGAACCAATCAGAAAACAAGTGGGAAGAAAAAATGGCCAGGAGCAAAGTGTTACAGCTGAAGGGAAATGTCATCCCTAGAGGCCTGGTGCCCCTAGAAAGGCTGTTTGAAAAAAATTATGTCCCCAGGCAGCCCAGCAAAATGACAGACGAAAACCAGGTAGAAGACCTAAATCTGGGTACTGAGGCTGAACCCAAAATTGTGAAATTATCTAGAAAGGTCCCGGACGACTATAAGGAGAATTACCTACAATTATTTCAGTCTTATAGGGATGTATTTGCATGGTCCTATCAAGACCTGAAGACGTTTGATATCAACATTTTGCAGCATGAAATTCCCCTGAAGGCAGATGCAAGGCCTCACAAGCAGAAGCTCAGACAAATAAACCCTCTACTACTCCCCTCCATTGAGAAAGAAATCAAGAAGCTGTTAAAGGCTAAAATAATTGTGCCATTGAATTACTCTGAATGGGTAGCAAATCTAGTCCCTGTCCGAAAGAAAAATGGAGAAATAAGGTTGTGCGTGGATTTCAGAAATTTGAATAGAGCCTCCCTGAAAGACAATTACCCATTACCAAAGATGGACCACATTCTGCAGAAAGTGGTGGGGGCCTCTAGGATGTCTATGATGGATGGTTTTTCAGGTTATAACCAGGTGGCTGTACTCCTAGAAGACCAGAAGAAGACTGCTTTCACCACGCCCTGGGGTACATTCATGTACGCTAGGATGCCTTTTGGGCTGATTAACGCAGGAGCCACATTTCAGAGGGCTATGGACATAGCTTTTGTTGGGGAACAAGATAAATTTATGGTGGTTTATCTGGACGATATTACAGTGTTTTCGAAAGATGATGCTGAGCACATTCAACATTTACAGAGAACTTTTGAGAAATGTAGAAGGTATGGTCTTTCCCTAAATCCTCAAAAATCTTTGTTTGCATTAGAAGAGGGTAAGCTCCTAGGACACATTGTAACTAAGGATGGGGTCAAGATTGATCCTAAAAGAGTGGAGATTATAAATGGCATCTCCCTCCCCAGGAATAAGAAAGAAGTCCAGGTGTTCTTAGGGCGTATCAATTTTCTAAGAAGATTTATCCCTAACTATGCTGAGATAGTTAGGCATATAACAGATATGTTAAAAAAGAATAATGAGGTGAAATGGTCACCAGAATCGAGGCAGGCCTTTGCCAGGATAAAGAATGCATTTGATGAGGCTCCTGTGCTGGCAAGGCCAGATTTCACTGAACCATTTATGATTTTCTCTTTCGCATCACCTCATATGGTAGCTGGAGTTCTCCTACAGAAAAACGAGGATGGGTATGAACAACCCATTGCTTTCTTTAGTCAGGTGCTTCACGACGCAGAATTGAAATACAATATATTGGAGAAGCAGGCATATGCCTTGGTAAAGTCCCTCAAGGAATTTCGCATGTATATTCTGCAGTCTCACATTACTGCATTTGTACCCACCGTAGCGGTTAAATATATCCTCGTTCAGGGTGACAGTGAAGGAAAAAGGGGTAGGTGGATTGCAAAGATACAGGAATATGATCTGGACATCAGACCCACTAAGTTGATTAAAGGGCAGGGGCTAGCAAGAATTTTATCAAAGTCAAATCATCAAGCTTTGGGCATCAATTTATCTATGATTGCAAATGAAGATTCTGAGGAACAGACAGGGCAGCAAGAAGTGGAAATGGCCACTCAGAAAATACTGATGAAGTATCTTACTAGTCCTTGGTACAAAGAAATAGTTGAGTATCTCCTAACACTCAGCTGTCCACCCAGCTGTGATAAATCAAAATACAGAGCATTGAGGTTGAAATCACAAAAGTATGCGGTTGCCAATGGCCAGCTATATTGGAAAGATCTTTCAGGCATACTGTTATTATGCCTCACAGAAGGCGAAGTGGAGAACATAATGACCGAATTTCATGAGGGAATCTGTGGAGGACATTACAGCTAGAGGAGCACAGCTCAGAAAATTCTGAAGGCTGGTTTCTACTGGCCTAAATTGTTTGGAGACGTCTTTGCTTGGGTTAAAGCATGTGACAAATGTCATAAATTTGTTGAAAAACAAAAGTTAGCGGCTCTGCCCCTGATTCCTGTACACGTCGATGAACCTTTCAAACAGTGGGGAATTGACTTCATAGGCGAGATTCACCCGCCCTCAAGTGGACAACACAAATGGATCCTGACTGCCACGGATTATTTCACGAAATGGGTGGAAGCCATACCTGCGTGAAATGCTACAGACACAGTGATAATCAAATTCATGGAAGAGAACATTATATCCAGGTTTGGATCCCCTGCTAGAATAGTCACTGACAATGCACAAGCCTTCAAATCTACAAAATTTGTGAATTTCTGTCAGCAATATAATATCTCTCTGTGTCACTCTACAGCTTACTACCCACAGGGAAATGGTTTGGCAGAATCTTCGAATAAAACCCTGGTGAGGGCCTTAAAGAAGACTATTAATGAAAATCAGAGGAATTGGGACTCCCAACTGAAATTCGCTCTATGGGCAAATAGAATCACCAATAAAAGAGAAACTGGGAAATCTCCATATGAACTGGTATATGGACGAGCAACTATGTTTCCTATACAATTAGCCCTACCGGTGGCTCGGTTCATGCAAGAGAGTCAAGAAGAACCTGATAACATGACGAGAAGAATTAACCAGCTGGTGGAACTCGAAGAAACACATAGTCAGGTAAATCAGAGGTTAGAGGCATATCAGGAGAAAATGAAAGAGCTATTCGATCAACATGCCAAAGACATAAAGTTACAGGCAGGAGATCTAGTACTCAGATGGGATGTACGCAGGGCCGATAAAGGGAAGCACGGGAAATTTGACCCCCTTTGGTTCGGTCCCTTCAAGATTGCTAAGCAGGGGGGCAATAACACCTTCAAGCTGGAGAATTTACAGGGAGATCTGCTCGACGCCCCTGTAAATGGTCAATTCTTAAAACCCTACTTTCAGCTCTGAGTCGGGCCGAGAGGGCCTGATTGTATCATATTGTATATTAAGTAGCTTCTTTCGTTTTTTGAATTGAATAATGCGTTGTTGATTGATGAGTCATGGAGAGAAGAGGTAAAAGTTGAAGAAGATGAGAAGTGGCGTTCACAGAAGACAAACAGGTGGCCTGCGTGGTTCTCGACACATTCAAGGATAAACGTGTCGTCCCCAGGTGGAGCCAATGTTGATCAATATTGACTCATAAGTCATTAATTTATTAAATGTTGATAGGCTATGGGTGGAACATTATATCAAAGAGTGAAATATTTGAAGAGATGGTCGAAGCGAAACAAGGTAAAGGAAGTCACATACATAAAAGCCAAAGGCGGAGTTAATACGAAAAGGTTGAAGTATAGAGAAAAAGGGGAATAGTAATTTTAAAAGGCGCAAGGTTTCTTTTTGGTGCCACTTTCCATCGCAAATCGCATTCATGCCACTCTCCTCCATCGCACTTTCCGCCTTTGCGATTTGCGATCATCGCAAATTGCACCCATCGCAAAGCGCATATCGCAATTTCACATGTTCGTGCCCGATCAATCTATCGCAAATATTTGCGATGCGATCCACCCATCGCAGATCCGCCCCATCGCAAAATCGCAAAGCGCAGTTTTCTGTTGGTGCCACTTTCCGTCATCGCACTTTCCGCCTTTGCGATTTGTGATCATCGCAAACTGCACCCATCGCAAACCGCACCCATCGTAGATCCGCTCCATCACAAAAGCGCAAAGCACAGTTTTCTGTTGGTACCACTTTCCGTCATCGCACTTTCCGCCTTTGCGATTTGTGATCATCGCAAATCGCACCCATCGCAAAGCGCATATCGCAATTTCACTTGTTCGTGCCCGATCAATCTATCGCAAATATTTGTGATGTGATACACCCATCGCAGATCCGCCCCATCGCAAAAGCGCAAAGCGCAGTTTTCTGATTGGTGCCACTTTCCGCCATCGCACTTTCCGCCTTTGCGATCCGCGCTTTCCGTATTGGGTCCCACCTCGTATGTTCATTACCGTACCCCTCATGCGCATTTCCGTTGCATTTCATGCGTTTCCTTTGCATTTCCACCAAAGTCTGAAGGTTTCACATTTTACGTTAAAATTTCAACGTTTCATATGTATTCCGTCATGTGCATAAGTTATTCCACGAACCATTCTCCATCGTCGATCCCCACCACTAGACCACGATCGAACGGCCCGCGATGCATTTCCCCACCAAACCCTATCATACACCGTACCATTTCCTTTTTCACCGTTTTTACGCAAAAAACACTGTTACGCTGTATTTTCTACCACCGCCTTACTTTTTACCCCGGTCCATCATGCAGTGCTGTCATTCCTCATTATCCCCCACCACTTCCACCTCCCCGTGCACGGTTTTCTTAACAAGTTTGCGGATTTTGCAGGGTTTTAGCGATGGAAAAATTATCATAATATACAGCCTGGACTGCAGTAGCAGAGCACATCAAAGGGCTACTCTACAGAAGCTGC
This sequence comes from Pinus albicaulis, assembly GCA_034641835.2. Classification (NCBI taxonomy): domain Eukaryota; kingdom Viridiplantae; phylum Streptophyta; class Pinopsida; order Pinales; family Pinaceae; genus Pinus; species Pinus albicaulis. The sequence goes on from CM076577.1 coordinate 824,701,987, forward strand.
AATTATGAAGAAAAGTCCCGGGAGCTGTCTCGACATGGCATCCATGGAAGAAATAGGGTTCAAAATCCACCAAACCCTTCAGAATCATTCAAGGAGCAGATTTTTGCAGATGAAGACATTAATGACGAAGCAAATAGTATCAGTCAAAGACCTATGAATTCAATGTCTAACACGAAAGATTTTAAATTCAAATTCAAAATTTGAAAACAGAGAGTACAATGCACAAGAGAACTATGCCCTCCAGGTTTAATTCTAATAGGATTTCTTTTCAGAAAAGGACAGATTATTTAAAGCTTTCATTTTCATGCTATGTCCCTGAGAAGGGTTTCTACCCGATGCTTTTACTTCATAGAGCAGCCGGCAAAAATGCGCTCAGTTCGCCACCCGGATCGCCAGCTCATCAGCGAACATCCCACCATCAGCATCGGCAACGGCCTCAACCCTTCCACACCTATGAAATCATGTCAACTCATGATTCGGCCTCAGCGGCCCATTTACTTTTTACTGAATTAGTTACTTTTAAGTTTCGAGTGGGCTGTTTACTCCACTCCAGCATTTTACTGTTACCAGACTTTTGTTTAATTTCCTGTTTTAAAAACGGCCAAGGGCCTGACTATCCATGATGGGAGGCCTTATTCCTCATCATAAGTTTTGTTGTTCTGATAAGGACCTTGAACAGATTTTGGTCATGCGAAGAAGATATTTTCTCAAAAATATCTTCTCGCTGAGATAGGAAGAGGTCTATATAAGGAAGATCGAATGAGAAAAAAGGGTTCCAGATTTCCTGAAGAAAATGACAGTGTAAAAGTTTTTGTATGCTTGTCGTGGAATTATCAATGCAAATACACAGAGCCTGTGGGGTTTCAGCGAAGAGAAGTTCTAGTTATGTATGAGGATTCCAGTCTTAATGCTATATAGTTCGTGACTCTTTCTTTGTGATATTGTATCATTGTTCTCTCCACTGTTTTCAATTTCCTTTTATTGTGTCTTGGAATGCGAGTAACTTGCCACCTCAGGTATGAATTTATCGCTGTCTGATACTCATGCTTTACTGGTCTATGTTGCTTTAAATATGGCTCATACACGATATGTCGTTCCGCTTAACACATCATTCATGTTTCCTCTGTATTAAACATCGTGGAATGTTACCCTCACTGAACTGATTGATATGTATGGATTCTTAGTTCCTAAGCCCATATTATGTTGAAATATGTTTTCTGAGCACCATTTCATTGGTAGTTAGTACTCCCCTTTCACTTTCTGCGCCCCAAATATTTTTTTGTTTAAAATACCTATATGTCTTTGAGAAAATGGCCCTCTCTGATGAAAGTTGTCTCTAAGTTGTCTGAAGTATATATGTATTGAAGATTCCCTTCTTGTCTTTACAGTGTCTTTATAACTTGCTAAATCCGAAGGTAGTTTGGTCCCATCCATATGATGATGCTTTGCACAAGTTGAAAAGGTAGAGAGTCCTAAGCTGATAATAAGCCTGAAATATACTTTATACTCCCTACTGTTTAAGATGTCCTAGGCACTGGTCTTTGGCAACTCAAGGCTGTCTCTAGGAGCTACAACATTATATATTTGAAAATCTAATAAATTTTAGTCAGAGGACAATAGCTCGAGTGGTATCTAGTGAGTTTAATCCCCCCTCCATTTGGGTTATATTCTCCAAAGACTTATTCACTTATGTGTTGCAAAAAGTTGAACAAGCTGAAAATTATGATGAATAATTCTTAAAGCCTCGAGGAGTAGGAAAATTTGAATATCTTGATTTAAAAAGGCAAGAAAATAGTGACAGCCATTTTAATTTGATCCATAATCTTACCTAAAATAATCCTCTAAAATTAGTAATCCAATTATCATGAAATTTTCCAGTTTCCAAATAATTCTTTAACATAATCCTATTCCTTCCGACAAGTGTAAATATTCTTTAAAGAATTTTATTATATGTTCTTCTATTTTCAAATAATCATTTAACACAATCTTATTCCTTTGGAGTAGTGTTAAACTTCTTATTAGATGTTCTTCATAATTCTTTTACATTCTTCTATTTCGAAGGCCACCTAACACAATCCTATTCCTTTTTACAAGCTTAAAACTTCTTTGAAGAATTCTATGAGATGTATATAGTGTTTGAATTCAATAGTATTATAGTTTTGTTAAATATTGAATTGTAAAATAATTTTGAGATGTACAGATTAATAATTGATATGATGATGTTATGTTGACAAATTTATGCTATAATTATACTGAGATGCACTTTCCAACCTAGTGTGAAAGAGTATCATTCTTATTCACTCTTTCAATCTCATTTCTTCACCCATGTGAGTATCACTCGATGCAATGAGTGCTAAGTGGACTATTAAAAAATCATGAGAAATTAGTCAGTTGTGACTACCTCTCATGGAAATGGTCATAGATGAATGACTTACTTAACGTAGTTGAATCCCAAAAATGATATCTAATATAATGCATTGCGGAAACCCCTCATACTTAAATGTAATGTCCTGTTCTATTATCTTATGTTATCTAGACATTTTGACTCATTTAAATTACATAAAAATAAAAATCAACTAAATTAATGATAATAATAATAATAATTAAGACATTTTGACTTGCTCAAATCACCTAAAAACAAAAAACAAAATTATTAATTATTAATATTTAAATCAACCTAGTTACATCTTTCCCTGATGGGGGTGACATTAATGCCCTAGATACATCTTTCCCTGATGGGGGTGACATCAATGCTGGACAGATGGGGGGGGGTTGCGACGACGACGGTGCCTGTCCGGCTTCCATGCGTGCCCCCAACGAATGTTCATGCAAATTTATGTGAAGGTGCAGCATAGGACATTATCGTTCGAGGACCAAGCTATTAAGACTCACACTTGGAGCTCAATTGGTATTGTTTGGTCGCGGTGGGAGATAGTTTGCGTTTGCAAAGAGGAGAGGGTCACGAAGCTCCTGCATGCCTCATCGAGGTCTTGGCCTTGGGGGAGAGGCGGAGAAGATAATTGTGGTTGTGCAACCTAGTGGGTGGTGGCGGCTCTAATCGGCTCTTGGGATCTTGGAACGCCCAGGGAGAATGAAGCGCTCTACATTCTTGTCGGGCCACTTTGTCCTTGTGGGGGGGTGTAGGTAAGAAAGGAGGAGTTAACGATTGTAGTGCTCGACATATTGAAGGAAAATTTCTTTCTCTCGACTCGTGTGGGGTGGGGATTTCAGCCGAGCATTTGGTGGGTCTAAACTGCCGTGGAATTAAGGCAAGGCCTCTGGTGTTTCAAGCTCCCAAAAGGAATTGCTGCCATGAAGGTCATAGCCATCCAATGAAAGTACACGGAGGTATCCACCAGGGTGGTTGTTGAAAGTTTAGTGCTGTCTTAGGGGCGTCAAGCCAAAGACCCTTTGTTTGGTTCCTCTGGGGCGTAGGGAGAAGTTTACGATTGCGGGAGGTGTTGCTTCGACCTCTGCTTTTCTTCCAGGGCAGTGATGAATTCTATGTATATTTTTGTCACTGTGTTTGGGCAGGAGGTATTTAATTTTTGAAGTCAGGATTGGAGTTGGGGGGTCACTAGGATGCCACGTCATAGAGGAAGGCCAAGCAGCCAACACGAGAGGATGGAGATTCATCAGTTTCATCAGGAAACCGCGAGACAGAGGAGGCCATTGCAGGCTCTCCAAGACATGTGGTCGCACTACCTATGCAGGATTCTATTGTTGCCCAAGTGCAGAACATTCAACTAAACATAGATGTCCTCAGGGACCAAAGGTATGAAGATCATAACGAGTTGGTTGCTTATATTAATGACATTCAATTCAACCAAAGCGAAATCATGGAGCAACTAGACAACCTGAGACACTAGTGTCAATGCACCAATGACCACCTTTGAAACCCGTAAGCGAGGGAGGAGCAAATTGATTTTCATATGCATGAATATGTTGGTCATTTCGCAGCTCCCCTTGTAATTCCCCCCAACCCCCCTCCTTAGTATGATGCTTTATGTTGTGTTTCATTTTTTGTTCATTGTATGTATGCCATGGCCTCTGGGCCACACGAGAATAATGCATGGAGTCGCTTGCTCATGTTTCCCTGCAGGTCCCAAAATCAACAAGTTTGGTTGGAATGAGTGAAAGGTGCCTGTTGTGATGAATTTTGTACTTTGCACTTTGATGATAATCTAATGATTGAATTTTGACTAAAAAAAAAAAAAACCTAGATACATAATTATTCTGGACCCATCAAGTGCCAAAAGGGATCAAATCTCTCGAGGTGCAAACATTTCCTCAAATTTTACTCTAAAAGAAGAGGTTTGCACCTTGAGAGATTCGATCCCTATCGATACTTGATAGATCTAGAGTTAAGATGAGTCAAAATTGATAATTATACAAATGAAGTTTTATAATAATTTATAAAATTTTGATAAGCCTTTTATATAAAGAAATTACTAGATGGCAAAGCAAATATGATTATGATAATTTGTGTACAAATTTACCCCAATATTAAGAAGATTTATTTTCATTTTCTATTTTTAATCTTTAAATCATTTTCATTTATTTATTTGAGTTGCAAGATATTACATTTAGCTTAAGATATTTATTATTATTATTAGTGAATTAAGATACCTTATATTACTCACAAAAAACCATATTACATAGATATCACTAGGCACACAGAGGGAGCACAAAAATTCAACCCTTGAACCTTGTTGCCAATACAGACCACTTAAAATTTCAGAACAAAATACCAGTACATCAGGGCCATGCCCTGTTACCTTCCCATACAAATTAGATACTAAATCTAGAGAAAATGACCACTGAGGAACATCTAAAACAAATTCCCAAAATCAACAAATTCCTCATAATACATAGAAACCAACCCATATGCTAGGACTGAAGAACCCACAGTGCCACAGTTAAAATTGCTGACCCACTAAAGAAGAAATCAAAATCGCCAGCCTAGAAACAAGTATATTTCCCACAAAAATCATGACAGTCGTATATCACCTTGCGCTTCAAACAACATATAAGAGAGAGAACATCAGTGACTGGAATAGGGAAACATAATAATCCCTATAAAACAAACGACCGTGACCATAATACGTTTTCGTAATCCCTAGACCCAAAATCCAACGAGGGGCCCACTAAAGACCGAACTAGAAACTTTAGGAGAAAACCAAATTGCACCGGCCACCACCCTTGTTTACTGCTTATTTTTTCTGAGGACAAAAAATTTGCCAAAAATCTTGTACTAGAGCCAAGGGGATGTAACATATCCACATCATCAAATTTTTAAGGAATGTGGCTCTCCACATGCACCAAACACACATCAATTTTTCCCATGTAGAACTATAGGTTTCTAAGCATCCTATTAACGTCCTCAAGGGAGGCAAAAATGTTGTATTTCTTCGCTTGCTTATTCATCAACACCAAGCCCGACAAAGTCTTCATTTGGGAATGGAGTGCAAGTGAATTTAAATACTATTTTTTTTTTCTACCCCTGGTGTGCCTAGGATCTAGCACCCAACCTGACATATCCTCTAACAACTCAGAGTCCGAAAAAGACTGCCTTTCCTCTCTAACTTTAATCTTTAGCTCTCAGATTTTCTAACATGTTTCTGGCGGAATTGCATTGAAATAGGTCACCACAGAGTCATGGGAAAATATTCTTGCTCCTCTCTACCCAAGTTGGGCTCTACCTTTGTTGCTCCTCCTACTCCTCAACCTTTGCCTTGGCAGCGTCATTAAGTCACGAGGCGGCACCTTAATATCACTATAGGGTCTTCCTCTCCCTGCAAAAGGGCATAGAGACTGACTTGACCCATCCTTAACCAAACCCAGATACCAACAAAGAATCTTGTCGCAAAAGCACCAGATGTAAGAATGCACCTTGGACGAAGACCCACTAGAGAAGGTAGAGGAAAACACTACCTTAGCCACAGACTCTTCTACCTCAACCATTGAACAATAAAAATTCTCACACAAGACCAAGCGACTATGACAGCCAAGAAAACCCAGATAATTATCCAATTTCCACCTTCTACACTTGCCTAAAACCCCAATTAAACCCATCTAGATCAACCCTCGCAAAGCTTTCTAGCTACACCCACAATCAGAAAGAAAAAACTGACACAAACCCCGGCTTTGAGCAATTCCAACAAACCCAATAATTCCTTCAGACCCTAAGATACAAATAACACACAAAAACTGAGACTCTAGACCCACAAGAACAAATTTTCTAGAGTGAAAACACGAGGAGCCCACAAAAAATAGTGGTGAGACCAGAATGGGCATAAAAAACTTATGAGTTGAGAGCACCCGCTGGATCTTCAAAATGACGACCTTCACCGTCCAGTGAGACTAAGCTACGTAAACGTCCCACGCAACCAACCTCCAAAAGGAGGAAGCTCTTTAGATTTCTCTCCACCCAACCCAAACCATCACTACCCTTAGGAGTAGAGCTTCTACTTACACAACTTTCACAATAAATTTACTCCAAGAGGCCGAGGTCTTCAACTCAGCTCTCACCCACTCTTTGCAAATGAATTCACCATCCCTCAGAGCTAAAACATAAACCCCCCTCCAATCGTATGTCCACATGCTCATGCATGTGGGACTCCAGTTGCGTACCATAATCATAAATGCTTAATTATGAGATCGAGAATGGTGGACTTTGGATTTAAACTTGGTCTTAAAATTTACAATTAGATAAGGATTCTAATTAAAATTTTGTCTTTAAAAAATTATTTAAAAAGATCTATAAAGTGAATTAGGAATCAAACTTTCTCTTAAAAAAAAAATTAAAAAAGAAAAGAAAAATTGGTAAGTGGCTATGATTTTCAATCCGATGCCATTATAAATTCCTAGGCTAATGCCCTTGTGAATAATAACTATATAACTATAAGAATTCTAAGATAACAAAATTTCTAAAATAGAAAGTGTTAGTATCAATCCTTTGTCGAAGTGTACGAAAAAAAACCACTTTAGCTACGCATAACTAATAGCCCTAACATCAAATATGGCTGCCAATATCTCCAGATCTACAGTTAGTTGATCAAGACAAGAGCTGCAAAAAACCAGATCTATGCATAGAAAGACATTAAGCAGTAAAAAGAAGGTTTTTCTCCATATATCCAATAGACATGACAAGAAAAATTTTTGAAAGATTTTTTTGTATTAAGGGCACCTGGGAGGAAAACAAGAAGATGTTTCCAATTCTCCTCAATGGGATGGGTTCTTGGAAGTCCTCAACACTTCAAATCTAGCATTTCTCTCTCTCCGTTGGTGTGGAAAACCCAGACAAAGATAGAACTCAAAGGGAGCTCACACAGCAAATAATGGAAAATATGACAATGATAATGGCTCAAAGTCAGACCAAGAGTTTAGATCCAGAGTGATCTAATAGGCAACAAAAGGTGAAGAATGGTAGGAAAACCCCTCCTATTTATAACAAAATATTGGGTCATTCTAGATCTTGGTGCATGATTAAAATAACATTAACCAAATCTAGATCCACCTTTTATGGAATATTTTATTATATTTGTTGGAGGGAAAAAGTATTTGACTTGGGTCAAATCCCTTTATTTGTGAATAATAAATAAATGAATGATTTATTTATCATTTTAAGGAAGTGGTTGAAGGATAATCAAATAAATAATGATTTATTTAATTATTTATGGGTGATTTAGTCATATTTAACAAGGAATATTATTTAAATAAGATTTAAATAATTATTCCTAGAAAATAATAAGATAAATAAAGATTTATCTAATTAATTTCTTTGTTTTGGGTTAAACATGACCAGGGAAATCAAACAGATATAGGTTTTTTTAATATTTCCTTTTGGGGTTTCCTGTTTAGACCATAAACAACCTAATAAATGTGTTTTATTAAGTTATTTTACATAGTAAAGGCAATTTTACTTAGGGTAAAATTAGTCTTACATGGTGTACTTGGGTCCATCTAATGATAGTAGGTTAGATGACCAAAAAATGGTGTAACAGATTTCCCCCCAGCGTGCGAGTGTTAGGAGCAAATCGTATGACCGAAGTACGTTGTAAGAACTCAATCACGAGACATCAAAAGGGAAGTCAGAGAGAAAAATGTAAGGTAGACTAATGTGCTGAAGAACTAGACCCTGAGGAGACGAGACTTACAGGTGCAACAAGTCTCTTTTTATGAGAGGGTACCTGTGCTAAAGGCGGCGGGGGAGGCAAACCTATGCCCGCCGAGACAAAGTACAAAAGAATAGTGTGTCCAGTAAACAAGGGACCGAACCATAAAGTACAACTGGCATAAACATGAGCCAGATAAGAATACAATGAGGAATCCCACATACATGCTGTGCCTGGGATAACAGCCAGGACTTATACAATAATATCTAAGTACATGAGATACAAATACAACCCAAATGCCCCCTATAAGCGGGGAAGGGCTCACAAAATCTGACTGATACATGCAAATCAAAGAGGCGCTGCAAGCGGCTAAGGCCGACATCATCAAATATATGGAGCTGCATCGAAGGCTGCAATGAAGAGGTCATCCAGGCATGTGGGGGGCTACCTGCAGGGCCACCCCCTCATGAGGGCCGAGACATCTCACACACACCCGGGAATCACCAAGAGCTGCTGCTGCATCACTGAACCATCAAGTATACGGATCTCGATCATGCTGAAAGGAGCTAGAGTGGAGAAACAATCAAGTCCAAGGGAAATGAGAGATCCCTTTGCCTGATCCAAGGCACCGAACAAGAGTGGAAGCTGGAACCAAGGTACACCGCCCTCTAGACCTGTCTTTTGGAATAAAGGAGCTGATGTCGACAGAAGGAGGTCTGCCATAGGTGAGGCAATGAGAGATCCTCAACTAAGGCACGAGAGAAAGTAGTAGAGCGACGGACAGACTAATACCAATGATGATGGTGGAATGGAGGGGACTGAGTAGCGAATGGACGACTTCCCTTGCTAGAGCATAAAGGGCATGAATGACATGGCAGCGACTGACACAATATCATCAAGGATAAGGGACAGTGGGACTGAAGGCCATAATGTGCGACACAAGAGAGAAACCAAGCAATGAAGGATGGAGGACTATAGCGGGGTACAAAGGGACTCGGGATAGACTCCATGAATGCGACGATGACTCCACTCGAATGCTTTAAACAAGGGCGACTTGATGGTGTTGCCACACAGTAAAGGTCCAATGGGGGACCATGAAAACATGAGTACAAGATGGTAATTCACGACGAAAATTGACACGAACAAAGATAAGTAAGGAGGCAAAGTGGTGCCCCAAGTACAAGTGTTGTAAGTGAATAAATGCGATTTTAAGGAGAGGTGAAGTGACCCATCTTGGACAAAATGTGTCCTGGTGAAGTATCAAATCACAAAAAACTAACAGATACCCATTTGAGGGCTTGGTGAGAGCTTTCCAACGGTGCAGACAAATTGTCAAATGGAGCTATGGTATGGTCGGAGCAGGCGAAAGAAGAAACAAGGGTTCTCTTGTAATAAGGCAGTTTTCCCTCCAAATCCACTCATTTGCTAGTGTTGTTGTGGTGAATGTAGAGAGGAGAGAAGGCCCTAAATCTTGCGGCGAGCGTAGCGGACAAACCGACCGTTGGAATCGAGATCCGTCAGTTGCAGGTAAGAGGCCTAACCTTACTCTTTCATTTTGATGGATTGAAAGTTCAGATTAGGGCCCAGAATCTCAGGAACAGCCCCCCTTGCATCATTTCGGCCGGGTCACACTTTTTGGGCCAAAATCTGTGATCTAGGACGCATGTTTTGAGCCAAAAGGTGCGACCTGTCCCAGGATTTGGCAGAAAAGTGCGACCTGGAAGATGAGGGGGTTTTAGTGTTGTTTGATGGCTGAGAGTTGGGTTTTTTGTGTTTGGTTACAGTATTCTCTATCTGTAGGCTGACAGAGATGATGTTTTTGTGCAGATATGGCAGATAGACAGGTGAACTGGAGAGAGAGAGACCTGGGTACATTACGGGCAGAGATCCAGGCAGATCAGGGTGTCCGTCGTGTGTTGGCCAGGTTTGGGGTTCTGAAGTTTTTGGAGAACCCTTTGATGAGAGCTGGAGAGCCCTTGTTGGCCCATATTATCAGTTTTTGGGATCCAGAACATGAGGTCTTCGTAGTGCAGGGGCACAGGATCGAACTGACAGTCCAGGATGTGTATTTCCTGACAGGTCTCCCGCCACTTGGGATGGTGGGAAACACACAGCCAGTGTTACCGCAGGGGTGGAACATCATGGAGTATGTGGAGCGGCATTGCCGAGCGGGTCTCCAAGTCAAAGGGACACGGATACTGATCGGGGACCTAGAGAGACTAGAGACCCGGGGAGTGGCCGCAGCGGTGCTGCGGATCCTGGGCAGCCAGGCGTTCTATCACATCACTGGGGGGAAGATGATGATCGTAGAGAGTGTGTTGAGTGGGACCTACTATGGGTGGGCCCAAATGATGTTGGTGTCGTTAAAACGACAGTTGTCGCTGTGCAAGCGGCAAGTGAACCACGATTGCTCGTATGGGACTTTATTGTGTTCCTTCTTTTTTGAGAAGATCCCGACCTTACGACCTCGTATACAGCTCCTAGATGGGGGCCCGAGAGAGCCTAGGATGCGTCGGTGGGGGCGGCTACTGTGCAGAGGAGGAGGAGGGGCAGTCGGACGAGTGTTTCGACCTGAGTTCTTTGCCCATTGGGATAAGATGTCGTTATGCATAGACGACTATCCCTATAGTGGGATGAGTTATTGTGGGGATTCAGACCTACCACTTCCGCCTGGTCGAGTATGGGGACCCGATGGTAAGTGATAAGTAACTATTCTTTTTTGGGCATGTTAAAGTTAGTGAATAGTAGATAGGGTACTGATTCATGTACTTTTGGTATGCAGATATAGCTCCGGTAAAACCGGCCGGATATATGGGACGACCGGCAGCATCTGGAGTTGCAGGTTCGAGTGGGTCGAGAGCAGCGCATAATGAGGATGCGGCCGCTCTTCTGGAGGACATCCGTCGTAGATGCGAGAGGTTGCTGACCGGAGTGTCAGAGCGCGGGTGGCAAGACTTAGACGACCAGTACATAGAGCCATGTATTGGTCTACCCTCGGAATGACAAGGTGTCATACGGTGCATGGCGATGGCCGGTCAGGGGATACGTGATCTACAGGCTGCAGGAGCAGAGCCATTGGCTCGGGATCCGCCAGATAGTGATTAGGTGTGGGGCATGTGGTGCCCCCTAGTGTGTATGTAGGGGCAGGTGGTGCCCCTAGTTTTGAGTTTTTTGTAACATGCTATGGGCATGTCATATGTATCAGAGTAGATGGACTCTAAACACATGTTTTGCGACACATATTATGGATATGCATATTGTTTAATGATTATGAATGTTATTGTCTTGTATAAAATGCGTGTGATAAATGCCAATCTAGAACATGGTTTGCAATGCTATCTACATAGTGATTCTGTTCTCGAGGTACATGGGTAAAAGTTATGGTTTCAAACTCACGTATCAAGAGTTTCACTTGTAAATATCGTCTAAACAGCACAGGATTATGCACACGATAGACACCATTTAGTTGCATGACAAGAAGTAGGGAATCTAAACGAACATGCAGATGGAGGATGCGATGAGAGAGGGCATCGACTAAGAGACCACACACTACATCATATTCGACCTGATTATTGGTGGCAGGACCAATGCATACCCCGTTGGAGAGAACAAGGGCATGCAAGGGGGTGAAAATGGCCCAACTTGCCGAGGCTAGATTCTGGGAGTAACGACTTGCACCATCAGCGTAACCGATATAGGGTGTGGACGGGAGGTCCTGCGGAATGATGTTACAAGACAAAAAATGGGGGGAGGGGGAAAAAGGATGGCAGCGTGAGTGTATAGTAGACATCGAGCGACAACTGCAGGAGGGAGTGTGATGGGCAGGATGGCTATGACACATATACAACCTAGACGGTGGTATATGAGGGCTATAGGAGGTATGGCTGGGAATCGGGCTGCGGAGGTCAACATGGATATGAGTGGGGTTATCCCATATGTGGGCGGGAAGGATGGGGTCATGGGTGGAAAAGGTTTCCAAGGGGGCATCTGGACGGGAAAAGAGAGGATGACGAGTGGAAGGGAAACCACATGACGCAGCAAAGCTACCTAAATCATCCGTATAGGAAGGAAGGCTTGCATACGGATCGTTACGGGGAAGGACGGAAGAACAGAGAAACAAATGGTCAAATGATGTTGAGCCCAGGGTGGTCGCTGAAGGAGGATTGAGCGAAACAACAGGGGAGGATTCAAGGGGAATTTTCTCCAAGGGTCTCACAGAGGATGATAGGTAGAGGATGGTGGTAGTAGACTCCGTCATCTGGACATTAGGGGGGGGATGTCAATGGGAGCGGGGGGATCCTCAAGCTGTCCTGAAGCATACTGTGCAAGTATGGGAGAGGCGGACTGATTTTGTTCAACCTCATACTCTCGAACTACTTCTAAAGAGGCGCGGTAATGCGTCAGGTGAGGACAATGGTGGGAATAATGGCCATGGATACCGCACAAAGCACAGGGTTTGCTGGTGCGAATAGTTTTTGGGTTCTTGGTTACGGACGAGGACGAGAGAGAGGGGTCAGGGACCGTAGACTCAAGGAACACGACTTTAACCATGGGTTGAATGCGGGGCAATTCAGGACAAGTATGGGTGGCGTGACCGACGACATCACACAAGGCACAAGGCTTTGCGGGCGGAGGAGGAACCGGGTCAGTCGGGGTGACCTTGTCTTTGGATGCCCCCTTGCGAGCTTTTCCTTTCTTTCCTGGAGCTGTCACCACAGGGGTAGTGTCCTGGGGAGGTGCAGGGGGCATGGTGGCAACGGAGGAAGCGAGGGGGACCGGTTGAACTGGTGTCAAAGCAAGATAGGGTTTGGGGTGACCAGGAGGGGTAGCGGTTGGAGGGTCAAGGTACCAGACGGGTATACCCAGGGTCAGGTTAAGGAGAGAGAGGGTGGCCATGACGGGGACCGAATAGACTCCGGGAGGGAGAGCTAGGAAAGGTATCTGACCAGCGGGATAATGACCAGGAGGGACGGCTCCGAGATGGTTAAGGCCTGGGGGAACCGATCCAGGGGGATAAAGGTGTTCAAGGATACCAGTTGTAGGAGAAGGGCTAGAAGGAGGAGGTCCGGCTGGCGGAGATGAAGGGCTAGGAGAGGGTTGCGGTGGGCGAGGTTGAGTCTAAGGTTGCTGACTAGCCGAAGCGGGTTGCTTAAGGGCAGCCCGAGATGATTGCATCATGCAAACATTTGATAAGTTGGGATCAGAGATATGAGGAGGGGGGAGACCAGGAAAATTTCCAAGCAGGGAGGAATCTTTGTAGACGCCGGGGGAGACACTGGTCAAGGAATCGACGGTTTTCTTATTGGCTACAGAAGAGATGGTCGTCTCCGGGGAGGTGTGAGACGGTGGCTCATGGTAAGTCAACTGGTCGATGGTGACTATCTTTCCATTGTGAGGAAAATACATCTTGCGAAAAACCGCGGATGGGACAGCAGACATGGCATAGGTGTAGCTTCGCCCCAATAGAATGTTGTAGTCTAAAGGGGCGTCGATGACTTCGACGTCAACACAAACGGTCTTGTCGGCAAGGGTGATAGGACAATTACGAAAAAGGACAATGGGCTGGGAGGCGTGGCCGTCCCACGCTCGAAGGGTGATCGTGGATGGGGCCAGCTCAGGAGATCTGAGTTACTTCCAAACCGAAGCGGACATCACACAGGTGGATGCCCCCTCATCAATTATACACCGAGAAACGTTGGCATTCCGGATTTTGACTGGGATTTGGAAGGCGACGGAAGCAGGAAGAGGAGGATGGTCTGATTGATGAGCGTCGAAAACAATCATTTGATCATCGGCAAGATCTACAATGCCCACGACAGATAGCATAGCCTTCTTTTGGGAAGGGCATGACTGGAGGAGTTCCAATGTGGAAATGGCAGCAGGAGATTGCGCCAAATCATCTACTATGCTATACGCATGAGAAGCTCGACCAGGAGCAGCATTTCGATGTAATGGTCCCTTAGGAATCTTGGTATGAACATCAACTTTGGGTTGAGGGATATGTAAGGGGCCATTGGATGTCGAAAGAGGCTCTGTAGAACCTGAAGAAGGGGACTCGAGGGCAAATTGAGCGGGAGGCTTGGGGTACTGGCGAGACCGAGTTTGAAGGTGAAGGTCGACGGTTGGGGAAGGATCATAGTTCATCATGAGGATCTGGTAATCAGAGGAACCAGAAAGGGAAGGTGGAGTGGCGACCTGTCCGTCAGGTGGTTGGGTAGCCACGAATCCTTGCTGAGGGAAAGGATCAGTAAACACAACTGGTTGAGTAGTAGTCACATTAGGGGGAGCATGAGGGGAGGCATGTTGTCCTCGCAATGTGGCTTGAGACTCCCACATCTGTCGCATCTGTGGTAAGAGGGGACAATCGTGGGTGTAATGACCGTAAACACCGCAACACGAACAAGGCTTATTTGTGCGAAGAGGCCTGTCCGGCTTGGGCTGAGTGCCCTGTTGCTAGTTAGCAGTGTTAGAGTCAGTACCTTGATGATTGGGTCCACGCATACTAGGGGCGGATTGATTTGGGTTGCCTCTCCGCCGTATTTGAGAAGGGGGATTAGTCGCGCCCTGCTGTGTAAAGACTTGCCCTGGAGGGGGCTGTAGGTGCTGTTGCGGGGGCAGAGGAGGCAGGGGAGGTGGAAGCGTATATGCTGGAGGAGCTGGCGCACCAGGCTGCGGATAAGGATAATGGTTAGTTTGGGCAACATTGAGGTAAGCAGGAGGTTGGGCAAAAGGATGAGGCATGCCGTATCCTAGATACATGCTACCTGGAGGGGGAAAAGTGCTAGAGGTGCTGGCCCCTCCCGGAGGGAGACCATAGCCCATAGGAGGTTGAGCATACGGATGAGAAAGGGCTCCAATGATACCGTCGGCGGAATGAGATGCCCCCGGGGCGTTAGCGCCACCGGGCCTGGGGAGGTCAGGAAGGACGGTATAAACATAACCAGACTGAGCGTAGATCAGGTCATATTTCAAGGCTATTTGGAGGGCGGCTTCTTTGGTTTGAGGGAAATGGGAGGCGACATCTTTGCCAATGGGAGGTAAGAGAGTGTGAAGGAACCAGTCCATATAAACCCGATCTTCAAAGGTGGGAGCTCGACATAAGCTTCGTCTTCTCCGCCATTCCTGGACATGAGTGGAAAGGCGGGTTGAAGAGGTTTGACGGAAGGAGGTCAAAAGCTCTGTACCAGTGTCGTATCAGAGAGGGAGCTGGAAATAAGATAAAAAGGCTTGGGCAATGGTCGCAAAGGTGGTATGGGAAGAGGTGGCATGGTCAACATACCATTTAGAAGCTTCGCCCGTAAGCGTGCGTTGGAACAACTGAAGACGGATGGAATCATTGGTAATGGAATTGGAGGAACACCACATGTGGAAATATCGGACATGGTTGGTTGGATCTTCTCCAGCAAGGCCTTCGAACTTAGGGATGTCGGAGGGGAGCTTGGTTGGCATAGCAGGCCAACCAACATCATGGCAGATAGGGTCATTGATCAACTGATTGAAATCGGGGAGGCTGAGGCCTGCCATGTATGGGAGCAAAGGTGCAGCCGAGGTAGTTCCTGTGGTGGTTCCACTAGTAGCAGGGCCGGGATTACCGCTAGCGTTAGGCCCTGGACTAGACATAGTGAAGGTGATAGGGGGAGAACCAGAAGTGAAAGGAGAACCCAATGAATCAAAACAGGAGTCGGAATGCGGACTCGGAGGAGGAATGTCTCGACGACGGCGGGACGGAGCAGGTCGACCGACCGGAAACTGAGGGTGAAGGCCAAGAAGTCTCCGGGAGGCGCGCCTTGGGGGCGCAATGATGACAACACAAACACGGCATGAGGGGAAGAAGAACGACTGACAAAGGCAGGTAGGTGTAGAATCAAGTGATTACAATGTCGAAACAAGGGCAAAAAGGTGCAGTGTCAATTGATTTTAAAGTCTTTGCCTGGCGGTGTAAACTAGGCTCTTCTTCGCTTAGGGTGAGTGTGTGGCGTGCGTTAATTTTAATTTTTAAACCCTTTTCGTTTTGAGAGCAAGAGAAAAAGTGTGCTGCGTAACTGAAAATAATGCTGCAAAAATAGTATATAATGCTGAAATAACAGAAAATTAACATCTACTAGTGCATCGATTCAACCCAAAAAGGCGGGTCTCTCAAAACTAATCTAAAAAGAGGGAAAAAATCTAGTCAAAACACAGTAAAAAGAGGCCAATAGATCTAGGGTCGAAAGGAACAGGGATCTAAAGGAGAAAGCTGCTGAAAAGAGGTGTAGATCACAACCAAGAGGTAGAGGCAAGGTGGCTGGAAAAAAGGAGGAAATCAGAAAAAAGCAGAAAGGACAGGGAGGAGGTCCTAAAGGGAGGTCCAAAAAAAACTACAAGAGGTGGTTTGAAAGGAAGAAGAGCTCATTTAAAGGGATCTGAGAATGAGGTATCATATCTGAAAAAGGGAAGGCTGAAACTCTGAAAAAAAAAGACACCTGAAAAAGCTAAAACTCTTCCAGCAAAAGTGGAGGGTACTGAAGCCCTAGGGGGCTAGGTTCCCACTTAGATGAGCACAATAGATCAGAAACAGGTCCAAAATGGGCGGAGGCAGAGGCTGGAAAACCCTGACAGAAGCCTCAGCAGAACCCAGAAAAATTGCAGAAAAACAGCAGAAAAAAGCACAGGTCGCAGGTTCTGACCTGTTTTCCTATTCAGGTCGCAGAAAAGGGGCTGAAAAGTGCGACCTGGAGTACAGGTCGCAGTTTTTGGGTTGAAAAGTGCGACCTGCAACTCTGGTTGTCCCGGCGGCAGATTTGCGGAAAAGTTGCCGTCTCAGTTGTGGCTGATGTCTGTCACCTGCGCAATAGGGCCAGAAACACGCGGAAGTTAGAAATTTTAATGTTTTAGGGTTTTATAGGTGAAAAACAACATGAAAATAGGAAAAAAAAAAGCTGAAAAGAAACCCTAGGGTCTGAAGTAGCTGGATATGCAGGAATATGAAAAACGACAGCAGTCGTAATTGAAAACCCGTGTGGAGTCGCCAGTTGTTAGTATGAATCTTTTGTCGAAGTGTACGAAAAAAGACCACTTTAGCTACGCATAACTTATAGCCCTAACATCAAATGTGGCTGCCAATATCTTCAGATCTGTAGTTAGTTGATCAAGACAAGTGCTGCAAAAACCAGATCTATGCATAGAGACACATTAAGTAGTAAAAATAAGGTTTTTCTCCATACATCCAATA